>PVKB01000387.1:0-600000 GCA_004027205.1 Ctenodactylus gundi
GCTTCCTTAGACCTCTTCTGTGTTACTTACAGTATGTGGAATCAA
Organism: Ctenodactylus gundi; assembly: GCA_004027205.1. NCBI lineage: Eukaryota > Metazoa > Chordata > Mammalia > Rodentia > Ctenodactylidae > Ctenodactylus > Ctenodactylus gundi. Next base: position 46 of record PVKB01000387.1, read on the forward strand.
CCTATGGCCTTATGAATGCTATGCACATGCTCTGCCTCTAAGCTGAAGTTGCTAATACATTTCTCAGTGTGTCCTAATCTCTGCTTGTTGTAAGGTAATCTGTCAGATTGGTTTAAGTCCCACTGTGGTAGTCTGATTTGAACTTAATTTTCTCGGGGCTGGGAGTGTAGCTCAGTGGTTAAACACTTGCCTAGCAAGCATAAGGTCCTGGCTTCGGTTCTCCAGCATGACGTAAGCTGGGCATAGTGGTGCATGCCTGTAATCCCAGCACTCAGGAGGCTTAGGCAGGAGGATTGCTCTGAGTTTGAGGCCAGCCTAGATTATGTAGTGAGTTGAGGGCACAGCTTGGACACAGAACAAGACCCTACCTCAAAAACAAAAGGTAAACTTCATTTTCTCATTAAAATCTTTATCCCCAAACATTGACATTCTAAAGTTTGGGGACTTAGGCCTGCTACGTATGAACTAGGGAAGGAAATTGTAGAGGAATGACAGTTTATCATCCTATAACATCATCAGCAAGCCAGACCCATGCTAGACTTTGTATAGCTCTAAAGTAATCTACATGCTTAGCCTGTCTCAGGGAAACAGAAGGCCTCATCCATGTCCACTTCCCGCTCTGGTCAGCCTCTTTTGTGTGCTTTGGAAGGGCAGGAATGGACTAAGGACTAATATCCCCAGATTTCTCAGTGCTGTCTCACCTAGCACATCCTGTCAGTGAAGGGAACGTTCTTGAGTGTACATGGGAAGACCTGGAGCCGCATGTAGGCCATTATCCCCTCGCTCGGGCCTGACTCTGACTGACATCTCCTAAAACACTCACGTGTTGCTTGTGCTGGATCGAGAGGACGAAAGCCAGAGTCCTGGAATTGGAAGCCGTGTGGCACGACTCAACTCCTCTAGTGAAATCAGAGTCTTTAATTAGCGTGCATGCTCTGCAGCCTCAGGAGCATTGTGGAGCCCCAAGACGGGGTGTGGGGAAGACCTGTTAGAACCCAAACCGGCTTTCTCTTAGGAGAGGCCACCAGGAAGCCACTCTGACCGGGATGGAACTGGAGTCTGTGACAGACTGAGCACATCCAGGGTCCCCCCACAGACCTTGCCAGATAATCATGCTGAGCCGCTTGCCACAGCTGAGGGAGCCCAGGGCAGCCATGACAAAGGAACCACCCAGCTCCCTGCACCCTCTGGTTGATGGAGTTCTCTCAGTCCAAGTGGGGGTCCTGGGGTGGAGGTCCCTCTATGGAGCAGACCACCCCCTACTCCCTGGAAGGGTTGGCTGGAGGGCGAGAGGGTGGGTAGCAGTGGATACTTCACCTGACTGAGTAGGTAGGGACTACTACAGGACAAAGACCCGTACTCCTGGCAACGTATGATTCGAGTTTCTGGTACTCTTCCGTGTGTGCTGTTCTGCTGAAACTGAGTGTATTTCCACCTTAGCCCTCGTGCCCAGCTCCCTTTTCCTCCAAGTCCTCTCCTGTCTAGGTTCCTTTTTTGTTGCTGGCACACAATACCGGGCATCCACAAACGTCTGCAGGAAAGATGTATCTTAGCTCAGAGATTCACAAGCTCACAGTCCACTCCTGGGTGGTGGCTGGAAACTGTGGGACCAAAAGGTGGGGCCAGATAAGCACAAAGGTCTCCACACCCCATCAGAGAACAGAGCCAAGTGCGGGCAGAAGGTCGCAACCAACTCCCATCCCCAGTCGTGAAGCCCCAACCATCCACCCCTTTCATCCAGGCCCCACCTCCCAGCAGTACACAGTATCCATAGGTCCATGAGTCTGCAGTTTTGCTTTGCAAGGTTAATTACCCACAGCAACCACGATCCAAAACCAGCACATGGAAAGTTCTGCAAAAAAACATTCCTAACTTCTTTGTCATGCTTGTGCCAACTTCCTTGATGAAGTCTTGCTTTTCAGAGTGACTCACTCTTGCACAGTGCTTGCTTTCAAGTAAGCCTTACATGGTGACCTGGCACCATGTCACAGTGCTTATGTCATTCATGTCATTAGGCACTGTATCACCCCTACGGCTTGGGACTGTCCTCTGCAGGTTGTGGGAAGCATCGCATGGCAGAACGCCTGCACACTGAGCGCTCAGTGGCTCTAAGTAAGCTGTCCCTGTGAACAGTCCGATCTGTCCTCATGTCACCTTCTCCAGGTGTCTGTACCTCTCAGGTTCTTTAGTTCTAGGTACCAGTGTCCACTCTGTTGCCCTTCAGAGCTGTGTATTTTCTGATGACGGTATTGTTTTTCTGACAGTTCCCAAGCCGGATCTGGATTCATACGTGTTTCTGAGAGTGAAAGAACGACAAGAGAACATCCTGGTAGAACCAGAAGCAGACGAGCAGAAGTGAGTACCATGTGCTTTCACAGTGCAAAGCAGCCCTCTGGGTGACCCAGCTCAGCCCGGCACATAAGTGTTCTTCCGCTCTTTGCAGGGACTATGTGATTGACTTGGAGGAGGGCTCGCAGCACTTGATTCGTTACAAAACCATTGCTCCTCTTGTTGCTTCTGGAGCAGTGCAACTAATTTAAAGATGAGCCTGAAGACACAGACTCCGAGAAAATATCAGAAACCCCTGCTGTTTGGGCCTAAGAACAATGACTTTCTCCAGACAGACTTCTCAGCAGTGTTGGGGACCATTTGGACACTGAAGAGGAGTTAAGGATTCCTAAGTTGGCTGCCCCTGTCCTCTCTCTGCTGTTTCAGCCAGAGCCAGCAGAGGTCGCCCATGCTCTACTGAGGCCCCATACTGGGCAAACAGACTGCCTTCTGAACCTCTTCCTAGGTGGTATCTCCCGCTCAGGGAAGCCAGGCAAAAGGTAGCTCAGAAGAGGCATCAGTGCCTCTGATGAGGGGATGTGTTTAGCCTTAACCTGATGATATGATGAGAGTTCACTTGGCCTTCAGGGAAGATTGTAAATAGATCTACGTCTGCAATACGTCATTAGATTATGTAAACTAACTTTGGAACCTCAGTACAGGTCTGAAACCAATTTCTGTCACACTGGACTGAAAATCATACGCACCTAAGCCAGTGAAGCTATTAAAATCTCAGGCTCATAGCAAAGGAGCCTCAGAAGGTTCTCAGTTTGTGGTGTAGAAGCAAATTCTCCCTGCCATGCTGGTCTGTAGCCTGCCCCAGGTCCTGGGCATCTTTGCCATTCCAGCATCCAACCATCTGGCCACCCTCAGCCAAGCTCCATGAGCAGAGTGTACTCTTGTGTGTGATCTCAGAGACTGATTTTCTCATTTAAGCTCTTCCTTTTTTCTCCAGGAAAACAGTATGACCTTGCTTGTCACAATGATGCCAGACACAGTTCAAGGCCACAGGGGTTACAACCCCAAATAAAAGCCTGCTCAAATTAATGTGGTGTCTTGCAGAAGATAAAAACAGGGTAACTTCCTGGAAAGTAACCAAATTGATAGTCCAAATGGAGGTCTCACCAGATAGAGTGGAGTAACAACAAGCCAGACATTCAGAGATCACAAGGATAGGAAACCAGGTGAGATTGCTTGTACAAAGGGCCTGAAGTAGAAACAGTATGCTTCACCTGTGGGCAGGGTGCCCAACACAGTGGGCAAATAGCCTAAGAAGTAAGCAGGTCTAATAATATGTAAGTTATAGGAAAGAAAGCAGATATTTAGTGTCAAGTCTGGTCAGAGCCCAAATCTCCCTACTTGTCTTGCTCTCTGTTTGCCAAGGTAGCAGGAAGCACCTTAGCTGTTATCAATGACAGTTCTAAATCTTTAATGCAGACTGAGCATCGTGGCATACACCTGTAATCCCAGTATTTAGGAGGTTGAGGCAGGATGATTGCCATGAGTAATAACAATTTTATAAAATCTTTTATGTGCACATCTACTGCCAGGAGGCCTGTTAGGATGATTCAAGGACTGGAGGTATGGTTTAGTGGCAAAGGCCCTTGGTTTTAATCCTTAGCACAAAACCAAGAGGGAGAGTTGTTACTCAGGTCCCAAGTTCCTATGTTCTAGGGAGCTTCAAGCCACACTTAGTGGTGAAAACTTCAGAGTTTCACCCTTTCTGGGGGTAGCTCCTGTCTTTGGCAGGCCATAGTCTGCTGTTGGGTTTCCAAACCAGGTAGAAAGGGAAGTATGGGTTAGCTGACGCTGATTTTAACACTGAAAGCATGACTTTTTCACCAAATAATTATATGACCCCTAAATTAACATGTACCTGTGCAAAATAGCTCTTCCTAAACTGCTGGTTCATTAATGGGAATTGCCAGGATAGTGATCACATCAGGCTTTCCCTTCCCCCCACCCCATGTATCAGACCTCCTTTGCAGTGTGCTGAGATAGCTGGGAAACTTTAGAGTGAATTTAAGCAAATGCATTATGTCACTTCTTCATATAATGTCCTTAAGTAATGTATCATAGCTAAACATACCAAACGCTTAATTTTTAAGCCTACTTCATAAGCTATGAACATACTCTCATTGAAAGGTCAAAACGGGCTGGGGGAATGGCTCAACAGTTAAAGTGCTTGCTAAGTACCCAAGTTCAATTCCCCAGCACCACATTAGTGAGTTCAGGACCAGCCTGGGCTACAGAACTAAACCCTGTCTAAGAAAAGAAAAGAAAGAAAAATAAGTTATAGCATTCAGCTTCTAGAGTTTAGTGGTACAGTACTTGCCTACCATATGTCAAAAAAACAAGGTTTTTTTTGCCCAAGAATTATACAGTGAATCTTAAGAAGATCTTTAGATTAAATCTGAAAATAGGTGGTTTGGCTTAGAATTCTGAGAATGTTGAAATTATTTGGGGGGAGTTCAAAGACTTGGCCATAAAAAAAGTTTTATGCTTTTTTTTTTTTTTTTTAGGACAGGGTCTCGCTTGCTCTGTAGCCTGGACTGGTCCTGAACTCACTGTGTAGCCAGGCTATCCCTGGACTCAATGGCAACTGCTAGGCAATTGCTTTAACTGCTCAGCCATTCCCCCAGCCCCTTGTACTTCTTACGTAGGGTACTTTCTGGCACACAAATTTGTTCCCAGCCCAAATGAAATTTTTTTAAAAGTTCCAGTTGCTGTTTTTGTTTTCTCCAAACCTACAATGTTCCTCAAGCATAGTTCTACCATTTCATTACCTTTATTGGAAAATGTTGGTGGTCATCATAATCCACAGAAGAGGAAAGAGGCAAAGAAATTAATATTTTGTTGGCGTCTGTGTCCTAGAGGATGGTAGATTGCTTTCCACACGTCACCTTGTGAATTCTCAACAGCCCCATGAGGTAAGCACTACCTCATCATCTTGTCCCAGCTTCCGGGTCACGTGGTCCTTTCTCTTTCCATAAATAGATTCTAACCTCCCTTTTACCTTTATTAAAGTCCTACCAAAATTCCTAGGGGAATTAAGGTATTCAGGATTTTATATCAGTAATAGAAAACAAGGTGCTTTGGACATGGACAGCAAGCAATCTAAACTCTGGACTACGTGAAAAAAATAACCTCGTTAAAAATGGCATTGGCCACGAGTAACTTCATTGTCAACAGACATGGGTTGCGTGCCAGCCATTCTGTTATGTAGCTTTCTATAGGGAAGCCCACCTTCAACCTCACAGGAGACAGACTGTGCCCACCTTCCTTAGTCTTATGATTGTCAACTTTGCCATCTTCTGACATCTACTGCATTTTGGTCTTCAGTCAACCATATACTACATTCCTTTTAGCTCAGAAAGTGCAACCAGGGGCTAGAGGAATGGCACAGTGGTTAAAGCACTTGCCTAGTAAGTGCAAGGCCCTGAGTTTGATTCCCCAGCGCCACATAAAACCAGTCGTGGTGCACACTTAAAATCCCAGCACTAGAGAGGCTGAGGCAGGATTGCCACTAAGTCCAAGACTAGCCTGGGCTATAGAGTGAGACCCTGCCTCAAAAAAAAAAAAAAAAGTGCAATTGAAGACACTGTCAATGACATTGGCCGTTATTTTCCATATAAAGATACACGTAATACATTTTTCTCTGAATTTAGTGCAAGTTTGCTCAAGCTTTTATGATTCATTTTATCAAGCAGGTGCCTATATGAGTTCCTCCTCCTGGCCTGTCGTGGAGGGCCTCTAAGTGTGCACAGTGCCTCACCCCCTGACTGAGACCAGGGCTCTGTGTCTTACCTGAAACAGTCTCTGATCCCCTTTTGCGTACTTTTTGTTTTGTGTTACTTGTTTTTCAGCACACAAGTTGGGGCTCATGCAAGTGCTCTACCACTGACAGCCACACCTCAGACCTTATGCACTTTTTTTTTTTTTTTTTTTGTGAGACAGGATCTAGCTCTGTAGCCCAGACTGGTCCTCAACTCACTGGGGTAGTCCAGTCTGGCCTGTCTCAGCTTTCTTGGTGCCGGGATTTTAGGCGTGCACCACCACACCCAGTTTAGGTGGTGCTGGGGAATCAAACTCAGGTACTTAGTGCTTGCTAGGCAGGCACTTTAACCGCTGAGCCATTCCTCTGTCCCCCTCTCCTTTTCATTCCCATACTTTTCTGCCTTACTTTAAAAAGGTACCCCAGATTTGGAGAATTAAATACAGGATTAGTGTCTTGGACATAAACTAGTTGTCTTAGTTACTTTTTCGTTGCTGTGACTCAATATCCGACACCCACAAACTTAGGAAAGGAAAGGTTTATTTTAGTTCACAGTCTTGAAGGTCACAGTCCATTCAGGGGTGGCCGGCAACAATTGAAGTACATGGCAGAGAGAGAGGTGGAGGCAGCTTCCCTGAACAAACAGGAAGACAAGCTGAGGCTAGTTGAGACTAGTCCCCCAGTCCTCCAGGAAGGCAGGTGCAGCTTATGTATCCTTTCAGGTCTTCGCCCAGTAACCAGTCCCTCCTGCATCCAGGTGTGGCTCCTACATCCCGTTAATCCTAACTTAACTGGAATCCACCCCTCCAGACCAGACCCCAATCCACCAACATCACATGGTTCCATTAAAATGCATGAGACTTTTAGTGGACATTCCAGATCCTAACCACAACATCCCACCCTTGGTCCCCAAAAGACTCATGTCCTCCCCACGCAAAATGCAGTTAGTCCTTCTCCAAGAGTCACCAAAGTCTTAACAGTTTCAGCACTACTAAAGAAACTCCAAGTCCATAGTCTCCTCCGAGATCTAAGACAAACTTGTAGCTGTGAGCTCCTGTTCAAACCAGAGTTAAGCACTTCCAACGTACAATGGCACAGGGTAAACAATTCCATTCCAAAAAGGATGAATAAGGTAATAAAAGACAATAGGACCAGAACAATTCCTAAATCCAGCAGGGCAAGGGTTAAATCCTGTAGCTGCATGTCCAGTAACTGGGGTAAATGCTCGTGAGGCATGAACTCCAAGGTGCTTGGGTGGTCCCACCCCTGTGGCATTGCAGCTGACTGCAGCCTCGATCCTCTCTCCTTTGGGCTGGATCCACTCACGGCCTGCTACATTTCTCAGCCGACAATCCATGCTGCTGGCTTCTCCAAATTTTCGGGCTCTCCACTGGACCTTAGGCTTCTCCTTCACAATTTCACACATTGCCCTCCCAGGGGCACACTGCTTGGCCTCCAAGGCCTTCTTCTGAAACCTGAGTGTAAGTCTCCCTGAACCCCCAACTCTTGGGCTCTGCAAGCTTGTAAAGTCGGGACTGTGTGGACGTCTCCATGATCCGCCACTGGCTTGAGCAGTAATCTGGCTCCTTTGTGCCATGGTTGCAGTAGCTTTTGAGTGCCTGGATTGCTGAACTCTAGGAAGCTGAACTCCAGCACTAGTAATCTGAAGTTTTCATTTTTTAAGATAGGCATGAGGTATAGCTAAGTTGTTAGAGCATTTTGCCTAGCATGTGCAAGGACCCGAGTTTGATTTCCCAACACATAAAAAAATTAGCTAATTGTCGTGGTGCATGCTGGTAATCCTAGCATCCAGCAGGCTGTAGCAGGAGGATCACTATGAGGTTAGGACAAGCCAGGACTTCAGAGCAAGACCCTGTCTTAATAAACAAATAAATAGATACAAAATACATATGGGAATGAGTGATTTGAAAGCAAAAATCACACAATACAGATTCCTAAGTGAGTCACTACTTAAAAGGAGCAAGAGTGGCAGAATCCCTACAGCCGCAGCATGTTGAAAAGAAACAGGTCAAGTGAGTGACACAAATTGCAGATGCCAAGCATGACTCCACTCAACTCAGTAAGCAGAGGGCCAGACGCAGTGGGAGGCGGAGGAGGGGTGATGCCCTCCTTTCCCATCTTGGCCACATTCCAAGCAACAGGCAGGCTGATAGAGGGAAAAGCTGGGGTGTGGCTCTGTGGGAAGGCCTTTGGCTAGCCTCGCGTGACCGAGAAGCAGCAGCTACACTTAGTCAAAGTTGTACGTGACATGGGAGCGCTCAGACCCAAGTGCCTGGGATGTGGAATGGTTCAGTTTGGTGAAGGTCAGACACGTGGAAATGCGGCAGGACGAGGCTGTAATCTCATGACTGTGGGCTGAGAGGAGCCCGCAAGGCTGGCCCAAAGTGCAGGTTCCTGGGGGCCTCTCTGGCATTCCTCCTGGCACATGGAGGGTCTTCAGAGAGAAAGGACTGACTGACCTTGGAGAGCACGGACACCCAGTGTTTGGCCTTGCCTGGGCCTCACTGAGTGAAGGGAAATTGGCTTGAGTCACATATAAAGAACATAATATACTTAAATTATTTTACAAAATAACCCAAGTACAAGTTTCATAGTAATAAAACCTACATATCTTCTTAATAATAAACACCTATCTCTATAGGCACATGTGTATGTGAATTCAAATAATATTACTGGTAATTGTTGCCTTTTATTCACCAAGTCATACAGCACATTTGTAATGGTCCCACTGGCTGTGTGTGGCGGGTATGGGGCATGGAGTTAGTGTTATACTGTGCCTTTCCCTACAGAGCATTCTGTTGTCTGTACAATCCCTGCTCTAACAAGTCATAAAATCACTAAATGCTGGGCCCGTGGTGTAGGCTTGTCTGTAATCTTAGCACTCTGGGAGGCTGAGGCAGGAGGACTGAGGATTGCAAGTTCAAGCCCAGCTTGGGCATGTTAGTGACTTGCCGAGACCCCTATCTCAAAAGTAAAACCAAAAAATGGGCTCTGAGGATGCAGCATAGTACAAAGGCCCTGGGTTCTAACCCCAGCACACACATATATTTTTTAATTTAATTTTTTTTTGAGACAGGGTCTCACTCTGCGGCCCAAGCTGGTCCTGAACTCACTATACAGCCCAGGCTGGTCTTGGACTCACAGCAATTCTCCTGTCTCAGCCTCCCGAGTGCTGGGATTAGAGGTGTGCTCCACCATGCCTAGTTTATGTGGTGTTGGGGAATCAAACTCCAGTACTTAGTGTTTGTTAGGCAAGCGTTTTAACTATTGAGCCATTCTCCCATTCACCCATCCCCCCCCACTTAAGAGGACATAGCTCAGTGATTAAAGAACTTGTCTAGTGTGCTGAATGCCCTTGGTTTGATTCCTTAGCGCTTGCCTTATAATCCCAAGGCCCTGAGTTCAATTCCCTAGCACCACATAAAGCCCAGCATGGTGGCACAGACTTGTAATCTCATCACTTAGGAGGCTGTTGCAGGAGGATTGCCGTGAGTCCAAGGCTACCTTGGGCTACACAGTGAGTTCAGGATCAATCTGGGCTATGGAGCAAGACCTTGTCTAAAAAAATAAAATAATTAGCCAGGGATTTTGGTGAACTCCTGTGATTCTGGCATTTGGAAGGCTGAGGCAGGAGGGCTGCCATGAGTTCATGGCCAACCAGGGCTACATAGTTCAGGCCAAGCCTGGACTACAGATTGAGACCTTGTCTATAAAGGGGGTTGGGGGGGGGGGGGTGCTAGAGATGGGCCTTAGTGAGTAGTCCTTAGATTACATCTCCAGTGCTAAATAAAATTGCCAAAAATTACGCAATATTGTTGAAAGGATTTTATGGGCCACATACCTAACTGTCCAGGCCCGAGGTGTACCACAAACCTCAGTTTAAACATTCCTGGTTTACAAAGTTTGCTCTCAAGAACCACACAATTAAAAAAGAAAAAAAAATCACAAAATCTCAATGTCTTAAGGAAGTTTGCATATTTTTGTTGGACTACATTCAAAGACATCCTGGACCACATGAGGTCCATGGGTTTGGACAAACCTATTAGTTTTTTTTGTTTGTTTGTTTGTTTGTTTGTTTTTTCCTGAAATAGGGCCTCATTCTGTAGTTCAGGCTGGTCCTGAACTCACTGTGTAGCCCAGACTGACCTTGAACTCTCAGCAATCCTCCTGCCTCAGCCTTACCAGTTGCTGGGATTACAGGTATGTGTCACCACACCTCGTTTATGTGGTACTGGGGATTTGAACTCAGGGCCTTGTGCTTTCTAGGCAAGTGCTATAACCACTGTGCTATTTCTCCAGCTCCATCTATTAAGTGTTATGGCTTGCTTTGGAAGAGTTTCTCATTTTGATGTCCCACCTTGGGAGAAATTCTCATTTTGATGATTGGCCTCAGCCCCAGAGGCAGCTGGAAGGACCTTGCTCTGAGGCTGCTTCTGAGGTGCACAGCAGACCAGAGCCCCAGACTGGGAGACCTACTTTGTACATCAGAGAAGAAAGTGCCTGACTCAACTCAGTTGAGTGAAGAGGCCAACCTGAGCACAAAGTTCTGGATGACAGCAGTGGGCCCAAGGCACTGGGGAAGAGCCAAAGAAGGACTCAAAAATCTGGAAGACTGTAGAGAACTTCCAAAAATAGAAGGTGCCTGAAGGGAGGCTTGAAACCCTGGAGGAAAGAAGGCCATTGCAAGGACCCTGAAGCCAGGAAGCACAGACAATGGCCCGGGAACTCCACAAGGTAGGCCTGGCAAAAGCATTAATGAGAATGGGATGTGGGAGGTGGTGTTTCCCCCTCACACCAGAGTCTCATAGGAGACAGAGGGTAGAAGACTTGGGTCTTAGCATAATTAAATTTACCATGCTGAAGAGATTGGAGTCTTCACTAAAACAGTGGGCAATCTCTGAAAGACTTTCAACTAAGATCTTCTCAGAACAGATTTGTATTTCATAAGATCTAATTTATATTTGGAAAAAATCTCTGTTGAGTTTGGAAAATGAGACTGGAGGGTTGGAAGGCCAGGTGGTGCCAGCAACCCCCTATGGAGCCATGATGGCCTTGTCATAGGATAAGGCAGAGTTGATGGGCAGTGGGCAGTAGCTTCTGCCTCTCATAATAGTGGGTCAGGTCATTTGGATTAACTTTTACCCTAAAGACAACTAAAACATGAATGATGAGCATATTTCTAAAGACATCAAAGGGCCCACAGGTCAGTGAAGAAGTACGGCACCAAGACCTAGGAGAACAGAAATGCCGGGAACATCTGCAGAGTGGTAGCTGAGGCTCTGCAGCTTTTCCAACAGCCTAGTGAGAAAAAATGAGAAAGTGATTGATTTTCAGAGTTGCTGGGCAAATGCTGCTTACATAGTTTGTACATGTGACTAAACCTAGAAATACCAGAACTGACACCTCAGAAGGTTGCCAAACAGCTTCATGATTTTGCTCGCCTCCTGGTTGTTCTTCTCGATACTCTTTCCCCAGCCTTAAACTAAGCATGTTCAGGCCCGGCTGGGTAACAAAGCAAGGAGTACTTGGTTACCCTGTGACTGAATGCCTGCGGTGGCACACAGGCAATGTTCTAATGTTCGGGAAAGACTAGGATACCTTTGTAATACCTAGCCAGTGGGGAAATACAGGAGGACCTGCACACTAGGGTATAAGTACTGTACTGCATGTGCCCTGAATATCTTTTCCCTGGGCAGCGGTGGTGGAGCGGTAAGTCCTCCAGGGTGCAGAAACCGACGCCATCACGCGGGGTGCTTCCTTTTCTTTTTCTTCGTGGTACAGGATGTAGCCCAGAATCTTTACACTGAGCTACACCTCTACACCATTTTTGTAAATTTTTGGTTTAGAGACAGGCTCTAAGTCACTGAATTGCCCAGGATGGACTCAAACTCGCGATCCTCCTGCACTAGCTGGAGTCGCCCTGCCCAGCCCGTGCCGGGTGGAGCATCCACACTAAGCCATATCCCCAGTTTTTGTTTGTTTCGAGACAGGGTCTCGTCCAGTTACTCAGTCTCCAGCCTCAGTCTCCCAGAGCGCTGGGATTGCGGCCTGCGCCTCCACGCCCGGCTCCCGGCTCCGTTTTCCCAGCTTCTCAGAGCCCTGCTGGGGCGCGGGTCGGCTGCGCGGGGCTTGGGCTCCCTTCCGCCCCAGCCTGGCGCGGCCGAGCGGACCGCGGCGGCCCCAGAAGCGCGCGGTACTGCCGGCTCCGAAGGCTCTCGGTGACCTCCGCGCGCGAGTTTGAGGCCGTGGCGCCCGCTGCGGCCGGTCCTGCGCTCTCCCTGCGGGTGGGGCCGCGAGAGGCGCTAGGCGCGGCTTCTCCGAGGGGTGCATGCAGCAGCTTCGTGGGGACGAGCATTGAGCGCCACGCGGGGCTGGCGTCCAGCCGACCGCCCTGCGCACCTTCATTTCTTTGCCTCGGACGGGCGAGTTTTCTCCCTCTCCTGGAAGTCTTGTGGCTCTTGCCCAGCCCAGCTTGGGGGACAGGACAGGCCCGAGGCCACTCCTGCAGGAGTCCTGAATAGTCTTAAGGGAATGATACCCCGAGCAGATCAGGGAAACAGAACATGTAAATAAAGCTTTTACATGTCATTATTTAAAATCACTTAGCAGAATTAACAGTGTCTAAAAGGACCAAGCAGGCCCAGGAATGTGCTTGTGCCCTAGTGTAAGGCAAGGACGTGTGCGCTGTGTGTAGGCAGGTAATTGAATTAATCCTGCTTCATCTTTTGCAAAAATAAACGTTCAAACCAGCAATGGATCCTGTACTCCTAGTGCTCTGGGAAGCTGAGGCAGGAAGATCTCAAGTTTGGTTCCAGCTTGGACAGTTTAGCAACTTACCACGACAATCTCAAAAATAAACGAGGTTGGGGATGGCACTCACTCAGTGTGAAGGCCCTGAATGGAATCCTGAATACCCAAAATAAAAGAAAATGAAGTTCACTGGAGCATTTGCTACAGTTATTGCTGCCACATTGTGAACTCTGTATTATCTTCCTCGCTTAAGAGTCTGGGGAACCAAACCCCCTTCCAATTAGATGTATTTAACGCACAATTTTCAGTGGTTTAGTAGTTTTTGAGTGCAGTCTACCTGAACTTTGGCTTCTGTGGCCCCTGCACTTTATTCCATCATAGTGAAAGTGCTTATTGAACTGTTACCCTCTCAAGACTTGGGAGCACTGGAGTGCCAGTCCTCCCTGGGGCCCCAGTGGTCACTGTTGGGCTCAGGACATGTGTTAGTACAGGAATATCTTTGCTAAGTACACTTCCAAGGTTTCACTTACAGTTTCCTGAAAGCTTTTTAACATTGGAAGACTTTAACATCTTTCCAGGGATGGTTCATTCCTATTTTCATAGATGACATTATAAATTAAGTATCTTTAAAAAAATCTTTATCTCAGTGGTTGGAGGAAGAGAATAGTGGCTAGAGTGCTTGCTTAGCAAGTGCAAGGCCCCAAGTTCAATTCCCCAGCACCACATAAACTGAGTATGATGGCTCGTGCTGGTAATCCTAGCACTTGGGAGTCTGAGGCAGGAGGATTGCCACATGTCCAAGGCCAACTGGGGCTTATAGCAAGCTAAAAAATGCAGTCATAGGGTTGACGAAAGCAACATTTGCCTTATTTGTTGTTTTCCCTATAGGGCTTTCTTCGGCTGGTTCTCTATGTATAGAACAGCCAGGATGCCATGCCAAAGCAGTTAATAAAGACAGAAGCGCCCAAACCTAAGCTTAGCCTGGTGTTGCAGGCCTGTAATGCTAGCACTCTGGGAGACTGAGGCAGAAGGATCACAAGTTCAGGTCAAGTCTGGATGACTTTGTGAAGCCTTGCCTCAAATTCAAAAATAAAAATGGTCTGGGGATATAACTTCATGTGAAGGCCTTGGGGTCAATTCCTCAGTACTATAAACATAAATAAATGTTAAAATAAAAATAAAAAGGAGTGTAGATCTAGAGAAAAGCAACATGTTCTCTTCACTTTGCTCCTACCTGCAAAGTCTCCCCAGGTCTGAGAGGTTCTGCAGTTGTCAGGCCCATCATCTACCACTGTCCATGTGACTCTCCAGTTTCTCTTCTGAGCCAGACCTGTCCTCTCACTCCAGATATCGAAGAATAGCACTTTAACTAAATGGTAGTTTCTTTTAAAAAAATGAAAATAGAGGTCGGGAGGTGTATGTAGCTCAGTGAAGTGGCAGGTGCTTAAAAATTACCATATAATTTGATAATCCCACCTCAGGGGATATATATGCAAAAGAATAAAAAAATAGAATCCCAAGTGCCCCTTCACAGATGAAAAGAGAATGTGGTATATACATACAAAGAAATATTAGTCAGTCTTAATAAAAGAAAATTCTGATACATACTTCAGCATGGATGAACCTGGAGGATATTATGCTAAGAGAAGTAACTGAATCACAAAAAAGACAATTACTGATTTAACTTATGTATTTACAGTCATCAGATTCTTTTTTTTTCCCCAGACAGGGCCTCACTCTGTAGTCTAGGCTAGTCCTGAATTCACTGTGGAGCCCCGGTGGCCTTAACTCCCAGCAATCCTTCTGCCTCAGCTTTCTGACTATTGGGATTACAGGTGTGTGCCACCACATCTGGCTTATGTGATCCTGGGGAATCAAACCCAAGGCATTCAGTGATGCTGTTTAGGCAAGCACTCTAACTGCTGGGCTATGCACCACATCCCTTGTCAGATTCATTTTACCAGAAAATAGAATGGTGTCTGAGGGAAGGTGATTTGGGTTAAGTTTAGTAGATATGGAGTTTCTTTCTTTTTGTCCTTCAGTACTGGGATTAAATTTAGGGCCTTCTTTCTAAACTATATTCCTCGCTCATTTAAAAACAAAAGGGGGAGTGGCTGGAGGAATAGGTCAGTGGTTAAAGTGCTTGCCTAGCAAATGTTAAGTATCCAAGTTAATTCCCCAGCGCCACATAAAAGCTGGGCGTGGTGGAGCATGCCTGTAATCCCAGCACTCAGGAGGCTGAGGCAAGAGGATTGTCCTGAGTCCAAGGTCAGGCTGGGCTACACCAGTGAGTTCAGGAATGAGACCCTGTCTCAAAAAGGAAAAGTTTCAGGGCTGAGGGCACAGCACAGGGGTTAGAGCAGGTTCAATTCCCCAGCACCACACACACAAAAAAAATGCCTATTGTATTAGTTTGGGTTCTTTTCAAAAGACAGAATTTACAGATCTTAGCACAAGAGGGGCTATTAGGAGGGCTTACAAGTCCAATGATAGAGGTGGTCCAAGATGGCTGCTCCGCCAAGCAGTAGATTTCCCGTCTGGGACTGCAGAACAGCTGGTGAGGTGAGACTCTGCTGTAGATCTCAGGTGAAGATCGGCGACTGAAGGGCAGCAACAGACAGACAAGCACAAGTTGAGGCTGGAGCGAATCTGTGCTGACGATCGATCTGTGGTGTCCGTAGACAATCGTGAAGGCTAGAGCTTCCCGGAGGAAGAGCTGGAACATTTTTTTTTTTTTTTTAAGGAAAGGAAAGGTTTATTTTAGCTCACAGTTACAGATGGTCACAGTCCGTTCAGGGGCAGCCGGCAGCAATTGAAGTACATGGCAGAGAGAGAGGTGGAGGCAGCTTCTCAGGACATCACAACAAGCAGGCAAGTGAGACTAATGGAGACTAGTCCCAAGTCCCAGTCTTAGTCTCTCCTGTATCTGGGTATCGAAGGGGTGGCCACTACACACCCTTAGTCTTAACTCACACGCCTTTAGTCTTAAGTTACATGCCTTTAGTCTTAACTCACACGCCCCCTAATCCAAACAACTGCAATCCACCCCTCCAGGCCAGACCCCAATCCTCCAACATTACATGGCTCCATAGATAATCCATAACATTAAAATACATGAGGCTTTTGGGGGACACTCCAGATCCTAACCACAACACTTATGCATGGCAGCATACACCTCTAATCTTGAACTCTAGGAGATTGAGGCAGGAGATTGCCCTGAGTTTGAGGCCAGCCTGTGCTACACAGTAAATTCAGGATCAGCCTGGAGTGACAGAGCAAGACTATGTCTCAAAAACAAAGCAAACCAAAACACAACAACAACAAAAGAAAAGAAAAAAAGTTTGAGGTAGAGTTGTGCTCAGGCTGGGTTCAACCTTGCAGTTCTCAGCCTTCCAGAGTTTGGGGCTGTGTGTGCCACCAACACACCTGGCAACATTTCTTTCTTTCTTTCTTTCTTTCTTTCTTTCTTTCTTTCTTTCTTTCTTTTTGAGATGAGTAGTTTCTGAAAGTTTACACCAATGTGAACTATGTTTGTTTGTTTATTTGAGACAGGGTCTCGCTCTATAGCCCAGGCTGGTCCTGAACTCACTATGGAGCCCAGGATGGCCTTGGACTCACAGTAATCCTCCTGTCTCAGCCTCCTGAGTGCCGGGATTATAGGTGTGCACTACCACGGCCGGCTTATGTGGTGCTGGGGAATCAAGCTCTGGTACTTGGCACTTGCCTAAGTGCTTGCTAGGCAAGTGCTTTAACCACTGAGCCATTCCTCCATCCCCCTACCCCCACCCCAGTGTAAACTGGGTATTTAATTTAATTTTATTTTTTGGTAACAGGTCTCTGCCTGTAGTCCAGGCTGGTCCTGAACTCACTATGTAGACCAGCAGGCTAGCCTTGAATTCATGGCAGTCCTCTTGCCTCAGCCTCCCAGTGTTGGGATTACAGGTGTGTGCTACCACGTCTAGTTTATATGGGAGTGAGGGAATCAGATTCAGGGCCTTGTGCATGCTAGGCAAACAGCTATGCCCCCAGCCCAGGAAAGAGTTTTTGTTTTGTTTCTTTCTGTTCTTTCCTCTTTCAGATGGGGTCTTGCTCTGTAGTGCAGGCTAGCCCGAACTCCCTGTACAGCCTATGCTTGTCTTGAATTCCTGACAGTTCTCTTGGTTTAGCCTAGGATTACAGGTGTGCACCACCACACCTGGCTTTTGGGGGTTGGGGGCACAGCAGTAAGAGTGCTTGCTTAGCAAACCTAAAACCCTGGGTTTGATTCCTAGTACCACAAAAACCAGGCATGGTGTTGCACACTGGTAGTCCCATCCCAGAGCTTGGAAGGCTGAGGCAGGAGGATTGCTGTTGAGGTTGAGGCCAGCTTGGGCTACATAGTGAGTTCAGGACTGTGAGTGTCACCTACTGGTAGCAGTGGCACATTGTTCAAGGTGGCGGATCTTTACATTTTCAGCTTTGCCTGATCAGGTGACCAAACAAAGGTGGAATGGGAAAGGAGGGATAAAGATAATGATGTTGTGATAAACTTGGCCCTGAGCCAGTGCCTTAGACCTTATCGGGAAAATTGTGCATCCTGCCAATAGGAAAAGGCAGAGGGAGGGACCTGCAACCTAGGGCTTTAAGTTGGTATACACCATGTCTTCCGTGTGCCTCTCTCCACTTGCACATGGGAAGGTCACCCTTTTTGCAAAAAGAAACTTAAAGCCTCATACTCTGTCATTCATGTCTCCCACGTCCATGCTTTGTTTGGACAAGTAAATTCCTACCAGATGCTTCTAACAGGACCAGCCTGGGTGAAACCTTATCTAAATAAATACATTATTTAGTTTTTAAATAGGAAGGCTAGTTTTAGGGGAGATGATGGGTATTTGAAGTCTAAGGAGACAATGATAAATACATGAGCGAACCACAGCTGGACCAACACTTTCTTATTCCTATTATTTATTTACCTTTGAGAAATGGTGGTGTCCTTTGAGGGGATGGAGTCCCTTGCCTCCATCCATCCTTAGGCATGCACATCATACATCACACACACCTACCTCCCAGATGATGCTGGTGGCAACTAACATTTTGGGAGGGCCAGGTATGGAGATAAAGTGGTTTTTGTTGTTTTGTTTTGGGGTTTTTTTGATAGTAGGGATAAAATCCAGGGCCTTTGCACCAAACTACATAATCTTTAGCCTTATTTTATTATTAATCTTTTATTTTGAAACGGCTTGCTAAATGGGCATTTGCATACGAAGGAAAGCCTGCCCAGAACCTGACTGAGGAAGTTGCAGCTGAGTTTGCTTGCGCCTCAGAAACTCTGGACTTAGACTTTTTAACAGTGCGGAAACTGTTAATACCTTGGGAACTCTTGAAAAAAGGACTAAATGCATTTTGCATGAGGAGGTAGACATGAGTCTTTCCCGGGCCAGGGACGGAATGTTATGGTTTAAAACTGAAGCGTCCCCCCAAAGCCTCCTCACCTATTTGAATGTTGCTAAGTACACGTGTGCTGGTAAGAGCTGGGCCCTCGGCAGACTGTGTAGAACACTAGGGCAGGACCTGGAAGGTGAACTCTGCCCTTCCTCATCTGGCTGTCTGCCCTGACTTGAAGATGTTTTCTCTAGCTAGACCTACCTCCTCCATGCGCTTCCATTATTGCCAGCCGACCATGCGTGGTCTGTGAAAGACCTTCTGAGCACGTGAGCTACAACAGACCTTCCCTTTCTAAAAAGAAAGACAACAGAAAAGAAATGAGGCCTGCTAAATCGCTAAATTGCCCAGGCTGGTCTCCAACTCGCCTCCCTGGAGATAAAGTCTTTACATATACAACAGCCCCAATAAGACAAGGTGACTAGCAACTAATCAAGGCTGGTTTCATTCTTTCGGGGAAGCAGCCCGTACCGGAGCCTGACGCAGCCCAGCAACGGGGTCCGCTTATCAGGCAGGTCAGAAACCCGCGCCGCGCGCCGCGCCGCCCGGGAGTCCTCTTCGCCAGCCACCGGGACACCCGCGCGTCCCCGCCGCCCCGCCCTGGTCCTCGCGCCGCGGCGCGCGCCGGCCGCGCGGGCAGGGCCAGCGGCGGCGGGCGGGGCTGGCGCCGGGTTACGTCGGAAAGCGTAATAAGGGCGGGAGCGCGCACGTCCTTACGCACGCCTCGGCGGCGACGGCGGGCCACGGCGGGCCACGGCGGGCCACGGCGGGCGTGGCGGGAGGGACGGTTCGCCAAGGGCTCGCAGCCCGAGCGGCACGGCGGGTGAGTAGGGGGAGCCGGCCTTCCCGGGGCTGCGGGCGTCCGGGGCGGGGCCTGCGGCGCGGAGATCGTCGCCCTGGGGGTCCGGAGCTGGGCCTTGCCGACGTCACTGTCGCCGCGGATCGGCGAGAGCAGCGCCGCCCCCGCCGCGTGGAACGGCCTGCCGGCTGGGCCGCGCCCCCGCCCAGCAGCTCGGCGGCGCTGCTCCGGCCCCGGCGGAGGGCTGTCGGCGCGGGGGTCGCCTGGCCGCGTGGTCGCGCCCGCCCCTAGGACTCGGTTTCCTGCGGCCTTTGCCGTCTCTGGGATCTACCTTTTCTTTCTCTCGTTCTCCAGTGCGTATTCCTCATTTTTCTTTCTTTTTACTTACCACCTCCCTTCCCGCTTCTCATTTCTTTCTTTAGGCGTTCTTAGCCTCCCAAATCCCCAACCTTTCCGTTTTCATTCTACGTCCTCCAAGGCATCCTGCCTCAGGGTCAGATCACTTTGCATCGCACGGAGGACTTAACTTTTGCAGTTCAGAAGTTAGGGAAAATAAACTGTGTGTGGCTTACTGCGGCTGGTAGAAGTGCCGTCCTGTACCAGGTTCCATTGCCTCTCACTGCTCACGCCCTTCTTTGTGCCTTCACCATTCTCATCGATCGCCTTGAAGTCAGGTGAAGAACTTTGTGTATGGTTCATTCTACCTCATTTTGCTGAACTTTGAGGTGAGCTTCGTGACTTGGAGATTTGATCTCAACCAAGAAAAAGGATGTGAAGAGCAATTATACTTAAACCAAAGCCGGTATGGATATAATCCTGTAGTACTGCTGGTTAGGCATTCTTTTATGTGTTTAAAAGCGGCGTATGTGTGCGTTTTAGCTTTGCATTTTGGAGGGTTTGAAACATAAAAAAGGTAGAATAGCAAACCAGCATGTACCATCATCTAGTGCCTTCACCTTAGCTGTGGCTAATC
This sequence comes from Ctenodactylus gundi, assembly GCA_004027205.1. Classification (NCBI taxonomy): domain Eukaryota; kingdom Metazoa; phylum Chordata; class Mammalia; order Rodentia; family Ctenodactylidae; genus Ctenodactylus; species Ctenodactylus gundi. Next base: position 20,113 of record PVKB01000387.1, read on the forward strand.
CGGCCCCAGTCACTGTCCACCCATTTCCTGTTCCATGAGCCAGAGAGAAATTCTTCTGTTTTAAAAATTTTTTTAAATGCTAATTAATTTGCAGTTTGATTATAGTTATGGGGTTCCAACCAACGGTGTTCACATCGAGCTACTTCTGTAGTCATTTTGGTTTTTGTTTTGAGATAAGGTCTTGCTAAATTGTCCAAGCTAAACTAGAATTTACGATCCTGACTTAAACTCCCAGAGTTCTGGGATTCCAGGCATGTACCACCGAGCCTGAATACATTTTACTTATCTTTTGATGATGATTGAATTTAAGGTCTCTGTAAGGACATACTCTACAACTGAGCTGTACCTACTCAAGCCCAGGGAGAATTTATTTTTTTTAGGGGTAGGGAGGGAAGAAGGTACTGAGAATAAAATCCAGAACCTTCACGTGGAACTGTATCTCCAGAGTATTTTATTTTTTAGTTTGAAACAGGGTCTCACCAAGTTTGTAAGTTGCTGAGGTAGAGCTTGAACTTGTGAATGCTGAGTTGACAGGCATGTATTACCACACCTGGCTCCAGAAGTTCTTGATGGAAGAGGTGCCCTTGTCAAAAGTAGCTTCAGCTTAAAAATAAAAGTCTTATATCAGGGTCATAGTGTACTTTTATCAGAACACAACTAAAACACCTGAGAATTGAAGAAGAATCAGAAAAGGGTATCTAATGATCCAAGCTATGGAACAGGTTAAAACAAAGCATATCTTTGATCTGGATGCGAACTTCCAGATAATCTTGTTCAGCTTCATTTTTTTAAATGAATCTTTATGGTCCAGAGACATTCGCTGACTTGTTCAGACCCACAAGTGGTAAGAGGCCCAACTACAAACCTCTCCCCGCTCTGATGCCAGCTTTCTTGTCACTCTGCCATAATGCTCGCTTGCCTTTTAATTTGTTTCCTTCAAGGATGAGCGGGAAAGGGCTGCCATCTCTGATGACCTTGAATGGATAAACATGAAATTTCCCACCAGGTTTGAGAATAGGTAAACTGGGCAACATGTCTTTGTTTATGTCTTAAGTTACTTTTTAGTTGCAGGGAAAGAATACCTAGAATCCACAGGAAAGATTTATTTGAGCTCAGAAGATCTAAGTATATTCCTGAGCTGCTGGCAGTGGTGGAAGCACATGACAGAGGCATAGCTGTAGGAAGAGCTGCTCATGGCATGACAGACAGGAAGTCAGGTGACCAAGAGGAGCAAACTAGCGTTCGTCCGTCTAGGTCATGTGCCAGTGATGCACCCTCTGGGTCAGTCCCTTGTGTTCTGCCCCTTGCAGGTAAAACCCTCTTGGGATTGCACGGTAGCAGGAGTGGTTCCATAGCTTTGCCACAACAGCCGAATACATGAGGCTTTTGAGGAACATTCCAGATCTAAACCAAAACAGATTATTTCTTAAAATGAATTTTGGACAAATGAAAAGTTCTAGTCGTTTTTAGGAGACATGGGAAAATTCTGAACTTAAAAATAATGGGACACTAGATTGAGAAAAAGAGCAAGGTATAAAAGATGTAAGTAGCAAGGTGGGTGTGGTGGTGCATGCCTATAATCCCAGCATGTAGGATTGCCTAGTGGTGGAGGCTAGCCTGGACTACAGAGTGAGACCCTGTCTCAGGGAAGGAAAAACAAAGATTTAAGTAACATTCATAGCTATTTAATAATTACAAGGGAGAGAGGGCTTGGGAATATAGCTTCCCTTGAAAGCATAAGGCCCTGGATTTGATCACTCATACTGTAATAAAGTTACTAGAGGAACCAAGAATAATTTGGCGTGCCCCTAGTGTTTTACTTTTGATTGTTGGGAGAATAATAGTATCCTTCCATATCATGTGTCTTTCATTAAAAGATAAGAATCTAGGCTTGATGGATCGTGAATTAGGCTATTATTATTTTTTAATCCGTGGTATGAATTTCTTAGTAAACTTTATGGTGTTAAGTTCCTCATTTCAAGAAAGATACACGCACATAACGGCAGGAATGTGTTCTGAGGAGTGTATCATTGGGACATTTTGTTGGAACATCAGACTGTACTTCTATAAACTAACATGGCTGCTGTACACTAGGCAGTAAAAGCTTATGTGACTGCCCTTGTATATGTGGTTCCTTGTTGACTAAAAGGTCATTACACAGCACATGACTTATCTTCTAATGTGCTGGTGGTGGACAGGGCCTCACATGCTAGGCAGGCACATTACTACTAAACTACACTCTTAGCTTTTCCTCCCTTACCGTAGGATATTCTACCCCAGGGAGTACAGTGAACCAGCAAAACTTTCTAGGTAGACTTCTATGCATTTGTATATAAACTCAAATTGTTTGTATGTTGTGGTATAGCAATACATTCACTTTCAGGTTGGACTTAACAGTACAGTAGTTGTACATATCTATTTTGTGGAAACACCACTGAAGTAAATCATTACCCCTAATGTTGGGGGTGGAGATTGTGTTTGTGGTGTCCAGAAGAGCCCTGTGCCTTGTCTATTGGGAGTCCGGACAGATTCTTTACATGCCTTCTGCTAATGAATAAAGCACTTTCCTCATGTGTGTACATATCACAGAAAATTAACTTTTTATAAAGAAAGTCTCTGCTTGTAGAGATTGAGTCTGAGTAAGCATGGAGTCTGCTACAGACTTGGTTCTTCCAGTAAAATGGAACCTCATTATGACATGCTGTGTACATCTTCCTGTCATTCATTAAGCTCATGAGGAGGACTTAACCAAGTATCATGTGTTCTGTGTATCACATAGCTACATAATGGTTCTTCTGTAGTATAATTGATCCTTTTGAAAGAATGGAATTGGAGAGTTAGAAGGAATGTTGTAAATGCTTGAAGTTTTCCCCAGTTCCTTTAGCAACTTTTTCTCCTTTAAAACAGAGACATGTACATATGCCACAGTAGTCACTGACTGGCTTGTCACTTTTTGAGGCACTCTTTATTTTGCCCTACGTAACAGTGTTATGTTGGGTTTGTATCTCCTGTTGAACTGTAAACACAAGATTTGTACTACTAGAAAAATGTTTTTTTGCAAGTAAAAGTATCATTTTCTTCCTTTTGATGCCAAGGATGGAATCCTGGGCATATTAAGCACTTGCTGTACCACTGAGTTATATTAGCCTTTGTTGACTTTTTATTTATTTATTTATTTATTTATTTATTTATTTTTGAGACAGGGTCTTGCTCTGTAGCCCAGGCTGGTCCTGAACTCACTGTGGAGCCCAGGTTGGCCTTGGACTCACAGCAGTCCTCCTGTCTCTGTCTCCTGAGTTCTGGGATTACAGGTTTGCATCACTAAGCTCAGCTCTTTTTTTTTTTTTTTTTGAGACAGGGTCATGCTCCATATTCCCTGTTGGTTCTGAACACACTGTGTAGCCTGGCTGGCCTTGAACTCACAGCTTCAGCCTCCTGCTTCAACCTCCTGAAGGATAACAGACAGGCACCACCACATCTGCATATTTTTATGAGGTGTTGGGGGATTTAACCTAGGACCATGCTGTGACATCTGAGCTATGCCTCTGGCCCATCTTTCTTGACTGTTCGAATTAAAACAAAGCAAAACAACAAAAAACTGGTAAGGAAACTTAAATTCAGGGAAGCTAGATTACTTAGGTAAGATTATATAGACCAGATAGTAGCACTGTACCTTGATATTGGTGAATGTTGTCATTACACGAATGGGTTCACTTATATCAGACTCTCAACACAGTGGAGGTGGGAGACCACAGAGGAGGAGCCATCACGCACACAAGCTTGTGATAAAAACACTGGAATTTTGAAAACCACAGCCATGTGTGAAGAATATTAATGTGAGAGTGTCTACCAACCAACTACCTCTTCAGCCTGATTCCTAGAGCCAAGGATCGTTAGCTTAAAACAATGTAGGCGCTTCTCATTTTACCTTTAAAAGGTCTTATCTTCCTTTCTTTTCTTTTACTTTCTCTCTCTCTTTTTTTGAGACAGGGTCTCACTGTGTAGCCCAGGCTCGTCCTGAACTCATTATGTAGCCCAGGCTAGCCTTGGAGTCATGGCAATCCTCCTGCCTCAGCCTCCTGAGTGCTGGCTGGAATTACAGGCATGCACCACCATGCCCAGCTTTATGTGGTGCTGGAGAATTGAATTCAGAGCCTTTTGCTTTCAAGGCAGGTGCCTTAAAACCACTCGGCAATTGCTCCCCCCCTTTATCTTCTTTATATATCTGTGGTCTTCCATAGCACACATATTTCAGATTGTATTCTGCTGCTCATTCTTGAATAAAATCATTTTTTTCCTTTTATTTATTTATTTATTTATTTATTTATTTTTGTTTTATGAGACAGTGTCTCACTCTGAAGTCTAGGCTGGTTCTGAACTCACTGTGTAGCCCAGACTTGGGTTTAGGACAATCCACCTGCCTCAGCCTCCCAAATGCCAGGATTACAGGCCTGCGCCATCACACCCACCTTACGTGGTGCTGGGGAATTGACCTTGGGTACTTAGTGCTTACATAGCGCTTAACTGCTGAGCTATTTCTTCAGATCCTCTTTTTATTTATTAGTATGTATTTGAAATACATAACAATAGCAATCAGCTTGAGAAATTAGTGCATTTACATATTGCATCTTGATCATTTCTGCTTCCTTATTTGAATTATGAGAGACCCACACACTCTTTTGTTACCTATTTTGGCAAACCTAAGAACACTAAGCCCTTTCTGCTAATTCTAAGCCCATTCTGCTTTACTTTTTTGTGGTACTAGGGACTGAGCCCCAAGCCTTCACACCGAGCTACACCCCCCAGCTTGTTTTTTGTTTTTGATTTTGAAACAGGGTGTCACTAAGTTGCTAAGCTATCCAGTCTGGACCTGAATACCTTAACTGTTTTTAAGTGTATAGTTTAGTAGTAATGCTTTCTCATTTTAAATAAGACTGCTTGGTCTTTCAGCAGAAGTTTGTTTGTTTTTTTTTAATATGGTCAGTAACAAAGAAACTAACATAATAAATGGTAGACACTTTGGTGGGCACTGAAAAGTTTATATGGATGGATGGCAGATAAGCACCTGAGAAGGTGCTCCATAGCCTTATCCATTAGGCAGATCGAAAGTAGAATGAGTGTTTCATTTCACATCCATTAGAATGCTTGCAGTTTACCTCCTGTTTGCAGCACATCTGCCCCTATGGCCCAATTCTTTCAAGGCCACAGACTGGTACCAGGGGATTGTGGACCCCTGAGTTAGAGGGTAAAGTTTTTGTGTTATCAGTATACTCACATAAAGAAATGTTACTTAGCAGTAAAATGTAATGAACTATTGACGTATATCATAGCAGTAATGATTTGGTAAATGATTTCACTGAATGAAACAGGCTAAAGATAAACAGGATATAAAAAAGAAAAAGGCCAGGAAAAGTTGCTGTCATTTACATATACACTATGTAGATCTAAAAGTACTGGCCTTGAAAGGAACCTCTCAGAGCAGTGTTGGTAATGAAATGTCTTTGGTTTTAAAACCAGTGTTGGGCTGGAGGAATAGCTCGTCGGTTAAAGTGCTTGCCTAGCAAGCACAAGACCCTGCATTCAGTTCTCCAGTACCACATAAACCAGGCGTGGTGGTGCACACCTGTAATCCTAGCACTCAGGAGGCTGAGGCAGAAGTGTTGCCAAGTGAGGCCAGCCTGGGTTGCATAGTGAGTTCAGGACCAGCTTGGAGTGCACAGTGAGACCCTGTCTCAAGAAAATAAAAATAAAATATAAAAATAAAACCAGTGTTATGGTTTGGATCTGGAATATCCCCCAAAGGCCTAATGTATTTGGATGTTGATGTTGTGGATTATGGTCATGCGGTGGCTTTCAGGCATGTGATGGGTTACTGTTGTGTGGGTTATTGGTATGTGGTGAGTTACTGGGCGTGTGACCTTGGGAGAGGGGAATCACTAAGGCTTGACCCAGAAGAGGAAGATCATGGTGTCCTGGAAGGATATGTTCTGGTTCCTCCCTTCCTACCTCACTAGGCTTCCTGTCTGCAATGCCAGTGCCCTCCATCAGCTGCCTGTGAATAGAGTATGAGACCTTCTGAAACTGAGCATTAAAATAAATCTCTCATAAATTGTGGGTGTCAGGTATTGAATCACAGTGATGAAGAGATAACTAAGATACTCAGCAAATCCATTTTGTGTGTGTGTGTTTTTTTTTTAAAATAGTACAGGGAATCAAGCCCAGAGTCTTCACACTTCCCAGCCTGTTTTATTTTTGATTTTGAGATTGCCTAGTGTAGACTCAAACTTGCATCCCCTTCTGTTTCAGCCTCCCTGAGTGCTTGGATTGCAGGGCCCAGTCCCCTACAGCAAGATTGACGAAATTAATATCAAATTACCCTCCCCCTGGACTTCCCAGCTTCAAGAGACTGTTACAGTGCTGAGAGTGGATTTGGTATACCTTGTTACTTATCATCCAGTGTTATGTGAGTTTAGTGTGATGTGAAATTAAGACCAAGACGCTGAAATAGACTACATTTGGTCTTCCTCCTTGTGAGCTTTTTGGCCTGTTATATCCTGGCTGTTTCTTGTTTGTTTGTTTGTTTTTTAATCCGTGTTTTGGGGTTGGAGGTATAACTCTGCAGTTAGAGTGCTTACCTAGCAAGCCCAAGGCCCTGGGTTCGATTACCTTGCACCACATAAACCAGATGTGGTAGCGTACACATGTCCCAGCACTCTGGAGGTTGAGGTAGGAGGATAGCCCTGCATTTAGAGACCATCCTGGGCTATATAGCTCAGGACCAAATTTAAATCAATGTTTTATGTCTGTCAGCTCTGTATGGTTGTGGGTTTTTTTCAGCACTTAGGGTTCTTGTGAGCTTAATAGCTCCAGGTGGTGCTCTGTCCATTTGGAAGTGTATACCCTTCCTACTAAGCAGCCACATCCCATTCATGCTGGTTCTTGTGCCTCACTATCTCCGGTTTAGCCTGCACCCATTTCCTTGGTCCCTTGGCATACGTGCCTGTTTAATTGTGTTTGTCATCTCCACACAGTGGGGCGTTTGATAGGTTGTGTAGACAGCAAAATAGGGAAAATGTCCGGCTTTTCTCTGAAATAGAACCCACTTGGAGGAAATTAGAGGTCACCCTGGGGAGCAAAAAGGCAGCTGCACTGGAGATCTAACCCAGCTTACAGTCCTGCTGTTGTTACTGGCTAGTTCTGCAATTTTTTAAGTCATTTAGCCCTTTAAGACACTTACTAGAACCATAAAATGCAAAGATTGGGTTAAGATTTTCGGTGATCAATTATTAACTTTGCAGTTTGTCATTTTACTATTGCCTCAGCTTTATGAATGATGATTACTAGGTAGATATTGGGGCTGGATGAATAGCACAGCCTTTACAGTGCTTGCTTAGCAAGTGCAAGACCCTGGCTTCAGTTCCCCCACATCCCATAAACTGGACATGGTGGTGCATGTACACCTGAAATCCCAGCACTCAGGAAGCTGAGGCAGGGGGATTGCTGTGAGTTCAGTGCCAGCCTGGACTACTGAATGAGGCCCTATGTCAAAAAATGTAGGTGTATGTTCTGTATATTGAGAACTTGAGCCGAGCACTGCAGTGATAGCCTGCTCCACATTGTCATGCTCAATCTTCATAATACCATGTGATGCATATTATTCTTATTATACAGATGAGAAAACTGAAACATGGGAAGTTATTTTCCTGGGATTACAGAGCTACATAAAGCAGTGGAGGCTGATTTTGAATGCTGCTTTCTGTTTACCTTTATGTTTGACCACTGGGCTGGGCTTTACTACTTTCCTGGCATTCCACAGGTATTTTATCTTTTTTATTTGAGACAAGGTCTCGCTCTGTAGCCCAGGCTAGCCTTGGACTCAAAGCAATCCTCCCACCTCAGCTTCCTGAGTGATGGGATGACAGGTGTGCACGACCATGTCCAGTTTATGTGATACTGGGGAATTAAACTCAGGGCCTTGTGCTTTTTGCTAGGCAAGTGGTTTAGCCGCTGTGCTATCTCTGGCTCTGCACAGTTTTAGTAAGGACATAGAGACAAAAATCTTGTTTTGGGAAGGACTTTAAAGAGACGTCTGTAATAGTCACTGTAATATATGTATTTGCTGTTCTCCGGAGTCTAGGTTCCCTTAATGGTTCCTTCCCTTCTCTCCACCTTCCAGGATTAAAACTGGGCTTTTTAAAGTAGCTTTACTCAGCTGTGCATGCCACATGCCTATAATTTCAGCAGTCTTGGAAAGCTGAGGCAGGAGAATCACAAGTTTGAGCCCATTTGGGGCAGTTTAGCAACTTAGTGGGACCCTTGCTGAAAATAAGAAATAAAAAAGGGCTGGGGAATGTGCTTAATGTGAAGGTCTTAATTCCCCCTCTCCCTACATAAAAGCTTTGCTGAGATGAAGTTTGTATACTATTGTATTGGTCACTTTCTGGTTGCTGGGACATAGTACCCAAAACCCACAACTCAAAAGAGGAAAGGTTTGTTGTAGTTTAGTTTCCAGAGGTATCAGTCCCTTCATGGACACTGGCCATGTTAGGAAGGATCAGATGGAGAGCAGTTGCTCACAGCATTGCGAGAGAAAGTATTGAGATGGGAAGAAGCCAGTCTAAAATATATCCTTCCACGCTGCACCCTCAGCAATCTGCTGCCGCACCCTCAGCAATCTGCTGCCACACCCTCATTGGCTGGCCACACCCTCAGTGATCTTTCCCAACCAGGTCCTACTTCATAACAACCGTGAAGTTCGCAGATAATCCACAACATCTAAATACACAAGACTTTTTCCAGATCCAAACCATCACAACTGTGTGATTCACCCAAATAAGGTATGCAGTTCAGTGGTTTTTGTTATAATCACAGATATGTCTTACAACTGTCACTGCAATCAGTTTTTGAACATTTTCATCACGTCAAGGAGAAACCATACCTTGTAGCTTTTGCCCCATGTCTCCCCATTCTCCCTACCCCTGATCAGCCACTGGTTACTTTCTGCCTTTATAAATCCTGCTATTTGCATGTAAATGGTAGCGCATGTGATCTTTTATGAGCAAATTCTTCCATTTAGTATATTGGAAGTTTCATCCATGTCATGGTGGTATCAGTATTTCATTTTGTTTTATAGCCAAATAATCTATTATGTGGAGAGCCAGGGGCATAGCTCTGTGGTTAAAGCAATTGCCTCCTAAGCATGAGGCACTGGGTTTGATTCCCCAGCACCACCTAGCTGAGGCAGGAGGATTAGTATGTGGTCAAGGCCAGCCTGGGCTATGTAGTGAGTTCTGGATCACTCTGGACTACACTTGTCTCAAAAAACAAAACAAAAACAAACACAAACCTGTATTGGATATACCTCGTTTCTCTTTGGTGGACATTGTGGTTATTTCCATATGTGAGTTAGGGTTTGTGAACCATATTACTTAAGCATTCTTTTATTCCGTGTGTGTCTCTGTGTGTGTGTGTGTGTGTGTGTGTGTGTGTGTGTGTGTGTGTGTGGTGTTCCTTTTGGGCCTGTACTGAAGAGTAGGATTGCTAGGTTTTATGGTAACTCATTTTCCAAAGGTATCTGTATTATATTCCCCCAAGAACTGTTGTATGAGTGTTGGGGGTTTGGGGGAGAGAATGTGTGTGGGTGTGGGTGTGTGGTATTATGTGTATGTGGTGGGTGTGCTGTATGTGGTGTGCTATGTGTGTGTATGTAGTGTTCATGGATTAACTCAGGACTTGGTATGTGATAAAACACATGCTGAACCACTGAATTGTATACCTCCAGCCTTGAGGATTGGATTCTTAAAAAGGAATGTGCGCCCCTAACTATTCAGTTGTAACAATTCTCTTGTTTCAGGGTATCCATAGCAAATCTTGTTTTGGATGACAGCCAGCTTGATCAAATCTTCTGAACATTCTTTAATATTGAATGACTTTTCACCTCATAGCCTGTGATGCAGTTTAGGTTCTCTCAGTGGCTGTCTTATGAATGTACTTCATTTTGTCCTTATTTCTTCCTACCTTGGGTAAAGAACTGGATGCGTTGTAGTTGCTTATGGGTAATCATCAAAAGTACTTGGTGTCCTCTCAGTTCCACTTGTTCTTTGCTGAGGTAACTGGTAATAATCTTTTTCTTTTTCTTTCTTTCTCTCTTTTTTATTTTTTATTTTTTATTTTTTTGGAGATAGAATCTCATTCTGTAATTCTGTAGTCCAGGCTGGTCCTGAACTCACTTTGTAGTCCACGTTGGCCTTGAACTCAGGACATTTCTCTTGTCTCATCCTCCGGCGTGTTGGGATTATAGGCATGCACCCCTATGCCTACCTAATAATCTTTAACTCAACTCTGGCTACATATTGAATCGCCTAAGTTTCTTAAACAAATCTGGGTTTGTTTCTTCTGATACATATCTGAGTTACAGTTTTTCTCCACTTGTGACAAATTGTCTGAAGCAGGCATGGGGAAGTGTTCATTTATTTCAGAGTAATTTCTGGAGGGTAGAAAGGCATAGTGGTGAGGTCGTGGACTCAGAGGTAGGCACTGCTCCTGGTCCTAATCCTACTCTACCACTAAGTTGTGACCTTGTGAGATTGAGTTTCCTGAACCTCTTTTTTGGCACTGAGGTTCAAGCCCAGGGCCTTCACACTGAGCTGTATCCCTAGCCCGTTTTTAGTTTTGGTTTTGAGAGAGGGTCTTGCCAAGTTGCCCAGGCTAGGCTGAAACCTGACTCCTCTTGTCTCAGTCTCCCAGAGTGTTAGGATTATGGGCTTGTACCACTGGGCCCAAATTTGAACCTTGTCTATTAAGCACTAGTTTTCCTGCCACTGAGTTTCTGATTGATTTCGTCCCTTACATGTATGTCCTGAGTGGAGCATCAGTGCAACCAGTAGGGGTCAGACAAAGCCTCTGGCCAGGTCTTCTACAGGTTGTCACTTGCCGCTGCTCGCCTCCCTGCTTTTAGTGCACAGGTTCCTGTTTTCTTGATCGAAAATTACTGTTTGTTTATGCATTCCCACAACATAACATCTTTATGCCTCAATCATTTGTTCTGCTGGTGTTTGTAGAGGTCTTGTTTTCACCCAGTGTGCTCTGCAGGCAGTGATCTGCCCTTGGTTTGCCTGCCTGTCAGCCACACGCAGTATCTGGGTGAGACCTGTGCTTCCGCTACTTCGAGGGATTCCAGGCACCTACAAGCAACAGTGCTCATTGAGAACAGTTCTTGTTAGTGTAATGTCCTAACTTCTTGTGAAATGTCTTTCCTCGTTCCTAGTGATGGGGGCTTAGCATAGAATTTAAAATAATACTTCGTACATTTTGAAAAATTAGTGTGCCAGTCACTGTGAAAATAGTTGTATTGTCTCATAATCTTTTAACTGATCCTTTCAGCAGCTGTTGTTGAGCAGAAACTGGAACAGATTTTTAATAATTGTCTTAACTCCACATACCAGTATCTAAACTGTGATATGTTAGAATTTTGAGAAATGAGACAGTTACCAATTCAGAATGGTAAAGGCAGTGCGCTGAAGGATAGTGACATCTCCTTTGATTCCATAGGCAATGAGGACTTTATGTATTTCCCCAGCGATATTCTTTTATTTTAATTAATTAATTTATTTTTGAGACAGGGTTTCACTCTGTGCAGGCTGATCCTGAACTCACTATGTAGCGCAGGCTGGCCTCAAACTCATGGCAATCCTCCTGCCTCAGTATCCTTAGTGCTAGGACTACAGGCATCCACCACCGTGCCTGGCTTAGGTGGTGTTGGGGAATCGAATCCAGGGCACTTGAGCTTGCTAGAAAAGTGCTCTGATCTCTGAGCTACACTCCCAGCCCCCAGAGATATTCTTTGCACATACATATACATTATTTTTCCTGCCTCCCTCATAATTGGTATTTATTGTAGATATTCTGCATTTAACTGGGCAATTATTTTTTATCACTATATGTAGGTATCTTTTTTGGGGAAAAGATCGGGTCTCATTCCATAGTTTGGTCCAGACTGGCGATGTAGCCAGGCTGGCCTCAAACATCTGGCAATCCTGCCTCAGCCTCCAAGTGCTGAGATTATAGGAATGTGCCATTAGACATCTTCATGTTTGTTTGCCTGTTTTTTTGAGGCAGGGTCTTGCTCTGCAGACCCAGCTGGTCCTGAACTCACTATGAAGCTCATACTGACCTTGAACTCACAGCAATCCTTCTGCATCAGCCTCCCAAGTGCTGGGATTACAGGCATGACCCATCATGCCTAGCTTGGTGCCTTTTTAAAATAGATTAATAATATTCTGTGGTATCCTTTACTGATGAATATTGGTATTTCTTTAGCTCTTATGAAAAGGGCAGCAGTATGTTTCTCAGTCTTAGCCCTGGAGCCAGATAGTTTGTGTTTTCTTTTTCCTTTTCTGGAGATTGAACCCAGGGCCCAGTCCCTTTTTTCTTTAAAATTTTGGGAATTTTCTTAAGTATTTAAGTGCTCAAACTTACAATCCTCATCCTTCAGCCTCACAGAGTGCTAGGATTTCAGACATGTGTCATCATGCCTAGATAGATGAGTATTTGTCATGGAGCTGCCCTGTGACTTACAGGGTTTTTAGCATCATCTCAGCTGTTTATGCCCTAGACTCTAGTAGCACCCACATTCTGAGTTTAACAAAAGTATCTGTAGATGTTGCCAAGTATTCCCCATAGGAGAGAAAAATTACCTCAGGTTGAGAAGCCCAGTGTATTAGTTTGGGTTCTTTCAAAAGGCAGAATTTAACAAATTATAACAAAAAGGATCGATTTGGAAGGCTTAAAAATCTGAGGATAGAGATAGTCCATGGTGGCAGCCTGCACGTACAAGAGCTGGAGTGCCTGATGGCTGCTCAGTGGCACAGTAGAGCATCCGTCCAGGACTGCAGGACAGCTGCTGAGAGTCTGCTGCAGGTCTTGGTTGGTCGAACAATGGTGAAGACCAGAGACTGAAGATCAGTGATTGAAGATCAGCAGTTCTTAGCCAAATGAACTAAGGCTACTTGATTTTTTTATCTTTACCACTCATTGACAACTTCAGGGAAATGATCCTGCAGACCACTTATTTACAAACTCTTAACTGATTTTAAAACTAAAACTATCCTAAGTCAAAACGACTGCCTTTTGCCACTCCAACACCTAAATGTCTGTACACATACACATCAAAAAGTTTTACAGATTAAGATTTTATATCTGGTGTCCATGTTGAATATAATTATGTTTTGCAAACTAATATATTAATAAAACTAATAATTATGGGGAAAATTTCACAGATTTTATGAGAAAGCAGGTACTATTTTAATGGTATACCACTCAAATGCTTGAAGTCTGTTTTTGTTACACCTTCTCTTTAGTTGTTTCATTTCCTCCATGTTCTTTGGTACTGCTGTCACTGTCTCTCTAAGATTCCTTCAACTATTTTTTCCCGCTATTTTTATTAATATAAATATGCAATACATAGTGTTTACATCGAACTTGAGTGTTTCCTGCAGATATATATCATATCAATTTTACAATCCCTTCCCATTTTTGATCCTCCCACACTCTCCCTATCCCTTCCCCCAACTCCGGCTATCACTTCATGTGGTTCTATAGAATTTTTTCCCAAGTCAGAGAGACTATACAGTACTTAACATATTTAATCTTCCACATATAAATCATTTCACTTAAGTTACCACTCTAACTCAGCTTCCTATTCCTCAAATGGGTCATAGTCGTCAAATCTTGATGCCTCTTCTCTGAATCCAACCAATCCCTTTTTCGGGATATTTGCCAAAAGTTCTTTTTTTCTTTCTATATTTTGCTATATCTTTGTTGATATTCTTAAACCTGGCCTTACCCACCAGTCCACATTAGAAAATAACTACAAGCATGTAATTAAAAAGACTAGTAAATATGAGAAAGAAGAAGAAAAGTTAAATTTCAAATGCCTCAGCTGAATACTGGAAGGTACATGCTTGTACATTCACAGGGTTATTTTTACATCAATCAGTTTTCTTAGGATAAATTTTCATCAGTGACCTAATAAGTGGATTGCTACAATGAAGCAAAGTAAAAACTATATCACATGGCTACATTGAATGAACTTAAATCTATGTCACGTAAATATATTTAAAGTAACATATGAAGGCAAATTTAGTTATTTCAGAATTTTTTAACTTTCATGACTTATTTAGTCACATTTCACTGATTGCTAACATTCTGCTAGATTTGGTTTATAATTTTATCTGCCTATCCATATATTCATGTATTTGTATACTTAAAAGATTTTATGTCAATTTCCCATGTTGCATTAATAGTAATTAGTAATTACTCTGTTTTGCACACTACTATACTATTACAAATAAAAATGTTGGGAGATTTCACAGATTTTATATAAGAACTGGTACTGTTTTAAAAGTATATCAATCAAATGACATAATTATTGATCTATTTTTTAATTACATTTTCTCTTTAGATGTTATCTTGCCTCCAAGCTGTTTTGGTGCTGGTCATGTTTCCACCTCTTAAAGAGGATAAACTCACATTCAACATCAAAAAAGTGAATTGCTTCATTCAACAAGCTGAAGACTATCAATTTGCTACATTAAATGGACTTAAATCTATCACATAAGAATACTACAGTTAAAGCAATAGATAAATAGCTATGCTTAGTTATTTCAGATTTTTTTGACTTTCATAAATTGTTTACTAATATTTCACTAATTATTAACATTTTGCCCTATTTGGTTTATCCTTTTACCTATCAATTCATCCCTAATTTCATGCATAGCCTTTTTTCTCAGCTCATTCTCCTCTAGCTGTTGTCGCTTTTTCTCTGGGGTCATTGGTGTTGTTGACCTCCCTTTCACTTTCTAAGTTTCCTTTAAGTATTTTCTGCAATACTGGCTTAGTGGCTGCAAAATTCTTTAAGCTTTCTATATCATGGAAAATTTTAATTTCTCCCTCTCATTTAAAATATAATTTTTCTGGATATAACAGTCTTGGTTGGCATTTATGTTCTTTTAGTGCTTGGATGTCATTGCTCCCTGATCTCCTGGCTCTTAGAGTCTGAGTTGAGAAGTTTGCAGTTACCTGATGGGCTTGTTTTTGTAGGTCACCTGCTTTTCTTTACAGCTTTTAGTATTTTCTCTTTGTGTTGGGTTTCTAGTATTTTTGTAATTATCATGCATCATGATGAGGATCTCTTCTGATCAAAGTTATTTGATATTCTATAAGCCTGCAATAGTTAGTTCCATGTTCATTTCTTTTCTGAGATTTGGAAAATTTTCTTCCACAATTTCATCAAACATGTACTTTATGCCTTTTGGT
Source organism: Ctenodactylus gundi (assembly GCA_004027205.1). NCBI lineage: Eukaryota > Metazoa > Chordata > Mammalia > Rodentia > Ctenodactylidae > Ctenodactylus > Ctenodactylus gundi. The sequence goes on from PVKB01000387.1 coordinate 35,428, forward strand.
TTGTCCTCAGTCTTTTCCTGGACTCCCATAATTCTGAGGTTGTTTCTCTTTGAATCATCTATTAGACATTGCAGTGATTCACTTTCTTCCTTATTTACTTTATGTTCTTCACGGCTTATATGTTGCAGCTCAGTCACTTTATCTTCTATGTCTAACATTCTATTCTGAAGATGTTCAAAGGGGTTGCTTATTATTTTCTGTTTTTCTCTTCCTGAATATCTGCATTCAGTTTTTTATATCTCTGTTGTGTTCTTCTCTAATTTCTTGTATTGCCTTCATTATCTTCTGGTTTATTTCTTCTTTGATCTCCTCTGTTTGCTTTTCAAGGCTTGCTTTTAGCTTAGCTATGTCTTGGCGTAGCTCTTGTGCTGTTTCATTTCCTGCTTTAATTCAATGTATTACTGGGCCCAGAAGTTACCATCATTTTTGCCATTTTCATCTTTGGATTCTGCAATTTTAGTACCCCTGGTATCGTCTTCTGGAGTGTCAGGTCTTTTTGTAGGAGATTTGTTACCACATTTCCCCATGATTCTGCTGTCTCTGGCTTGTCTGTGGTATACAGGAAAGAAGGGTTAGGTGAAGGTCCGGTCCTAGATGCCTCTTTAATCCTCTGGCTCACAGGATGGGCGGGCGATGGAATTCCCGGTCCTAGATGCCTCTGGCATGCAGGGGAGCAGCAAACCGGAAGCCTCTCAGACTGAGGTTCTGGCCTCCACACTTTCCTCTGTCTGTGGTCTGTGGATGCTGGCAGCTCAGTACTGCGCCAAGTCGGCTCCTTTTTTCCTCCACTTCCAGTATGACTTCAGGATTTCTGACCTTCTCGCAGCCTCCTGTCTGTTGTTGGGGTGCTCCGTCCTCTCCCAGCTCTGTCAGATGTTCAGGCCCCTGCGAGCTTTCCTCCGTCCGCAGCTGCAGCTGCCTGCGGCTCCAGCCATTTGCAGCCGGCTGTGGCAGCTTCCTGGGCCACGGGAATTTTTTTTTTTTTCTGTGCTTTCAATGTTCCTTTGGAATTTCTGGCCTTCCCCTGGCCTCCTTTTGGTTGTTGAGGTGCTCCACTCTTTCCTAGCTACATTGAACTTGCATTTGCTAAATAAATTCTTAAATTTTTTAAGTTGGTCAGTGAGGAGACATTGTGCAGCTCTGTTACTTGGCTGCCATCTTGACTGGAAGTCCCTTCTGATATTTTCTGCAGTTCTGGTTTAGTGATTGCAGATTTCTTTAGGGATTCTTGGTCATGAAAAATTTTTACTTCCCCTTTAATTTTCAGGGATAAATTTGCTGGATATGACAGCCTGGGTTGACACTTGCTCTCTTTTAAAACTTGGCTTGGATTCACATTTGCTGTCCTTTAAAACTTAAAATATTTTGCTCCAGGGTCTTGTGGCCTTTACAGTTTGCATTGAGAAATCTGCAGTAATTCAGATAGGTTTGCCTTGGTAGAATAATGCCTGTTTTTTCCTGCCGCTTTTAATATTTTCTCTTTATGTTGTATTTCTGAGGTTTTGATATGTCATGGTGAGCCTAGCTGCTGGTTGAGGCTGTTTGTTCTATAAACTTCTTGTATCTGAAAATTAATTTCTTTTCCTATATTTGGGAAATTTTCTTGAATGATTTCAGTGAGTAAGTTCTTTATACTTACAGGGCTGTCTTCTGCTCTTTCTTCCACATCCATAATTCTGAGGTTGGTTCTCTTTGAGTCATCATTCATCAGCTGTTATATCCAGCTGCTTTGCTTATTACTAATTTTGGAGTTGTGCCTAATTAGAGGTTTTATTTCCTCAACCCTGTCTTGAAGGTCTGAAATTCTGTCCTCACAGCATTTGAGTTGACTTCCCTTGCTTTCAGATACAGTTTTCATATCCTGAATTTCAAAATTTCTACTTCTCTATCAAGATGTTCCTTCATATCTTGCATTTTCTTATTTACCACAGCCAACTTTTTATTTTTGGCTTCTGTATGCTCAGTAAGCTTTGTATTCATTAGGACCACTATCAGTTTAGTAAGTTCCTCTGTAAGCCGGCTGATCGTTGCTTGCATTTCTTTGTTTGAACTCATTTGTTTGCTGTTTGACTTCCTTCCCTATGTGTTCCACTATTTCACAGGCCATGATACCAATTTCTGGGGTTGCAGGCATTTCTGTGTGTGTTCTGTTGCCTTCTCTTCTTCCCATACTTCTGTTGTTGAGGGGCTTTGCTTTTAAAGGCCTAGCTGAGAGCTTTCTTTGAATGGGTATGAGGATGTTTGTAGGAACCAAAGATCCTTTGATTTCTGTGCTGGGAGTAGGCACTGAGAAAGGATCAGTCTGATGGTCTCTGAGCTGTCTTGATCACTCCCAGCTCCCTCAGCAAAGCTCTCCTGCCTGTCCCAGCTTCCCTCTTCTGACTACAGGGCCCTCTACCCTTTGCTGTGCTCTTACTAACACACAAGCCATTCAGGAAGTTGGCAGCTTTTCTCTCCTCTCTACAGCTATCTCTGTGATAGGTTGAAATTAAGAGACCACCAGATGCCAATTGGGACAAGGTGAGAGGTTTGTTTATTACAACTGGGCTGATGGAGTCCAGCCAGGCTGGTCCTGTATTCTTGAGTGAATTTCCAGAGAGCAGCACCAGAGCACTTAAGAAGGCAACCGAGGAGGGATTTTACATCATTTACATAGCAACCAATACAGTTTGACAAATAAGCATAGACACTTGAGGTGACTTAGTAAATTTGGATTTATTTTGTCTTATTGGGGTGGGCCACACTGTTACTGAGTGTCTAATCATAGTCTGACACACAGTGATCATCTTTGATGGATGATATATGACTTTTAGCACCTCTCATGTGGGCAGACTTTCCTGGTCTTGTCTGGCCTTGGGGACAGAGAAGTTACATTTTATATTGGCAGGCCAACAGAGTTAGGAGGACAGCCAGGAATCCATGGGGTACGATTTATCACAAGATTAACTCACAAACTGGTTACAGAAAGTTACAACAATTTGGGGTTATGGAAAATTACAGTTTTAAAAGTACAGAGAACTATAGCACGTTAGGGTTGCTGAAGTCAGGGGCTATTATAGCACCTTTACACTTGATATATTAACAGAATTCGCAGAAGATACAGAAATTATGGAAGTTTAACTCATACAGCAAACACATAACTTGAATAGCAAAAGCACCACAAAATAGACTCACTCTAGTCACCACAAGTCTGTTTTTTAATTTTGGCGTGAGGGACGTGACTCTCAGTGCATAAGGATACAATCAGTGCCTGATTAGATACATGTCTGGCTTGGGTGCCAGAGCAGCAGAATTATCTCAACATTTTCACAATACAAGGGGACACAAGCCCCTATTTTTGCAAGCCATGTGGGAGTTTACAGAAACAGATAGGCAGTCGGTAATTCCAACAACTCTTTGGGTTATAGCTATGACCCAGACTATGGAAGAGCACTTTAAAGTTGCATTATCTCTCAAGGCTGACAGGACAGCTCGGAGTGGGGCGGGTTAGGATGGGCTTATGGATCTCCATCAAGGTTACACTTGCTTTTTCCCATAGTTACTTAGCACAACTTATAAAATGCAAGACTTGGTATTGCAGAGTGGAGTCACTTTGGCATATTAGCAGTCTAAATAAGTTGCCCTGAATGATCTTCACTATTACACTCTCCTGTGCCAGTTTCTTCTCAGGTGCTGTTTAAGGGTGACCCAAAAACCCTGATGTGTTCCTTCAAGCCTTCTTTTACGCTAAACATTTTAGACACAGGCTCTTTTTAAAAGGCTCCTGCCTACATCGTTGCCCACTATGGCTGCTGAGTGTTGCTTCTGGTCTAGGCTTGGGGGAGGAGGTTTCTAGAGGAAGCTAATAGTGTGTTGATAGTTTGCACTACATTTCTGGAGGCTTTGCTACCAGCTTGTATCAATTCCCAGTTTTCCCAGATCCGTGCTTACCTTAGTCAGAGGTTACAGGCCCTGGGCTTTCCTCTGGCTGTCCATGCCGGCAGCGTCAGGCCACTAAGGTGGTGTCCAGGGCTGCAATTTTTTTCCACTTCTGATGTGTCTTCAGGATTTCTGATATTCCGGTGGCCTCCTTTCAGTTGTTGTGGTGCACCTTCCTTTCCTAACTGAGTCAAACGGGCAATTTCTGATTGTGTTCTCATCTTTTTAAGTGATTCCATGAGGAGACATTGCAGAGCTGTGTTACTTAGCTGCCATCTTGTCTGGAAGTCCTGACAGTATTGTTTGTTTTGAGACAGAGTCTCATTCTGTAGTCCATGATGGTCCTAAACTCACTATGTAGCCCAGGCTGGCCTCAAAGTCATAGCATCCTCCTGCCTCAGCCTCCCAAGTGCTGGGATTACCTGTTTGTGCTTTCATAGCTGTCTTATAAATTCTTGTTTTTAATAAAACGGCCTTTTTTATCTTTTAAAAGCTTTTGAGATTGCTTGTGGCATCTCTGGACATATTTTTGCATCCAGGGTCTCCTGAGCTAGCATGTGTCACAGAGAGGTGGCCAAAAGGTTTTTATTTTACATTTAGGAACTTGACTGGATCAGAACTGATAGGGGCCCCTAATTTAAGTTTCTCTTATTTTATCTTTCAGAACTCTAGTTGTTAATCATAAAAGATTAATATTGGGACTTTGTACGTATTTGGTATTTGTTCACTTGATTCTTGTTCTAGGTTTTTGTTTTTTATTTTTATTTTTATTTTTTTCTGAGACAGGGTCTTGCTCTGCAGCCCAGACTGGTTTTGAACTCAATATGGAGCCCAGCCTGGCCTTGGACTCATTGCAATTCTCCTGTCTCAGCCTCTGAGTGCTGGGATTATTAGTGTGTGCCACCATGCCCAGCTTCATTCTAGGCATTTTTGTTCACTCCTAAAAAATCCAATCCTTGATGTACTGTCTGACCCATACTGTATGCCTGAAAAATGGTTGTTGAATTAATGAAGTATTCATTCCAAGAACTGAGGCAGCCAGAAGGCTTGAAGGTCCCGACTTCCCATTTAGTGGGTTGGAGAGTTGAGCTGCCTTAGCTGAGGGCTCAGATGCCTTCCTATGGCAACCATAGGGCCACCTGATAGGCTCAGAAGTAGTTGGTTTAGCTTTTTCTCTGGAACATTTCATCTGTTGAGGGAAACTTTGGTCCAAATGATTCTCAGTGGGTTTGGCTGGACTCCAGCTGTGGAAGTTCAGAGGATGAGTAAATACTTACTTGAATTAATGGCTTCCCTACTTCACACAGTTGAGAAGTCATGATTGCATTTACTTGAGGCCACATGAGACCCTCTGCTAAGTAAGAGAATATTCAGAAATTATGGTTTGATTGTATTCTGATACAGTTTATTGATGTTTTCAGATATCAGAGTCTTTTTATTTATTTATGTATCTGTTTGTTTTGTTTTTTGACACAGGGTCTCGCTCTGTAACCCAGACTGATCCTGAACTCCATATGGAGCCCAGGCTGGCCTTGGACTCAAGGCAATCCTCCTTTCTCAGCCTCCCGAGTGCTGGGATTACAGGCGTGCACCACCACGTGCAGTTTTGTGGTACTGGGGAATGGAAATTGGGTACTTAGTGCTTAATAGTGCTTTTAACTGCTGAGTCATTCCTCCAGCCCCAGATATCAGAGTCTTTATTAAGGAGACCCTAAGACATCATATACCTTTGGCTTTGATGACTTTTTTTTTTTTAAACTAATCCCTGAAGATGTTTGAATACTTACTCAGTAACTGTTGCATTTTTCTTGTTGTTCCCTCTACTTCTAAGAATTTATGTGAGGGTTGGTGTTGTTGGCCAGATAACTTGTTTGGCTAGTCTACTGTTCTCTGTCCATGAGGTTAGTGCTCTTGGACAAGAGCTCAAGGGCTGGTGCAGGACAACAGGGGAAAAAGTCACTACCTCTGAGGGACGAAAGATCAACTGGACCATGAGTTGGCAAACTGTTTCTGGAAAGGGTCAGATTATAGATGTTTTAGGCTTTTCAGGCCATAATCTGGTTACATAATCTTTGTTTTTCATATCTTTTTAAAGATGTAAAAACCAGGCTTGGGGTGTAGCTCAGGGATGGAATGCTTGCAAGTCCCTGGGTTCAATCCTTACTTAGTGCCACAGAAAACAAAACGTGCAAGCTTTATAAAATAGTCGTAGCAAGGTTTGGCCCACAAGCTATGGTTTGCCAATCCTTGAACTGGGTGAAAAAAATTTGTTGCTTCATGTGTTTACTTTAATGTTTGGGGACATGAACTCAGAATAACCCTGGGAATTATCAGTTGATTGTAATCCAAAGAAGAACGATCTAAACTTTGGCTTGTGAGGTCACACGAGCCCTAGTGACAGTCACCTTAGAGTAGAGGAACTGAAGGTGACCTTGGCCTGTAAGACTGAGAGCCCTTGATGTGTCTTTCTCATGTGAATGTTTGCCAAGGGGAGTAGGGGCCCGGAATAGAAGAGCAGAGCAGAGGTGCAGCCCCAGGTAACCTAAGGTACTGGCAGGCATAAGGAGCAAATTGACACAGGCTCCTCAGTCGCTCTGGGGGGTAGTCAGAAACCTGGCATGCACTGTGTGTTTGTTCAGTTTATAAAAGTGAAAGAGCACATCTGTACCTTGAATTCTGAGAAAGCCATATTCTGGTACATGAATCCAGGTCTCTCTTGGGATTTTTCCTCTCGTCACAAGCTCTGCAGAGCAGATTGGCATGGGGGAAGTGTTGATTGTTTTTTTTTTTTTTTCAAGATAGCTGGGGGAGGCAAGAAGGTGTAGTGATTAGAGAGTATGGGATCAGAGTTGGGTACTGGATATCATTCCTGCTCTGCTAGCTGTGCAACCTTGGGAAATTTACCCCATAAGCCTCAGTATTCTCACCTGTAAATGGCATTGAGAACAACAACTCCACCATAGAGTTATGAGAATTAAGTGAAGACATATGTGTAAAATGATTTTGGGCTCAATTTCCGTTGTAAGCATTCAGTAAATGTTAGCAGTAATGATAATATAAAAGTGGAAGAAAATGGCGAATATGGGAATCAGAAGTAGGAGTTAGGCTATGTGATTCATTACCACTGAAGTATTTAGTCCTGGTTGACCACTAATTGTGAAAGCATGTTGGGGACTATGCAGAAACTGGCTCCAAGTCTGTCCACATTTCCTGATTGGGAAAATGGGAATAATACATGTTGACATGTTGGAGTCAACCACATGAGGCAACATGTTTTAGGTTATAAAGCATTGGACAAAATTTAAGGTGAAGTCAGTTGGACCAGTTTCTTCTACATGTGTTGGGACAGAGCCAGAAGGTGATTTGTGCAAAGCCAGCATGTTTTGCTAGGGACTGGGGATGTTGTTCAGTGGCTGCGCATTTACTACCACTTGCAAGGCCTCGGGTTCAATCCCTGCCACTGGGGATTGGCAAAGAGAATGGGTCAGTTGCTCCCAAATTTAGAACCTGAATGAATAAGTTATGATTTGGAGTGAGAGTAATATAAAATTGAAATGCTTTCATGAAGTATTTGAAATAGGGGAATTTCAAAATGAGCAGCCAGTTTGGGAAGACAGGTTGGAGAGGTTTAATCTCTATGGAGGATATGTGGTCATAGCTCACAAAATTATAAGTTTTATTTCCTTTTCCCCAGTAATACCATTTCTAGGAAATTAGCCTGAAAATACACTTGCCATATGTATTTTATGTACTAAGTTACATATGGTATATGGTTATTCATTATAGTATAACAACAAAAATTTGGAAATAGCAGTGTCCAGTCTTAGGAGACTGGCTGAGTGAATTCTGGTATATTCTTAGAGCTGAAAACTGCAGGAGCTCTTTGTGCGCTGGTGAACTCGGCTCCGAAATTTGTTACTCTAAAGCAGCAAAATAAAAAGCAAGGTGAAGAACAACCTGCATACCACGCCATCTTTATTTTTGCCAGGCTGGTGATGGAGGAAACAACTGTGATTTCCTTGTGTAAGCAGAGGCTATTTTGGGCATAATAGGAAGCTATATGGCTTTATCTGTGGAGAATTGGGTAACTCGAAGACAGGTAGAAGAAAGATTGAGGTTTCACGGATTGTTTCTTTTTAAATCATATCTTACAGACTTATAGACATATTTTATTTAGAAAGTCTGAGTGACTACAGTTCCTCTCACTGAAGTTGAAAACCATATAGAGCCCAGCCTAATGATGCAGCCCTGTAATCCTAGCACCGTAGGAGGTTGAGGCAGGAGGATCACAAGTTTGAGCCCAGCCTGAGCAACTTAGCAAGACCCTGTCTCAAAACCAAAACTGAAAAATGAGCTGGGAATGTAGCTCACTGTTTTGGATCCTCAGTATTGCAGAAAAGAAAAAGAAGAAAAGTATGTGGAAGGTCTGTATGTTTTCCTTTTACACGTGTTGTCTAGTTAACCTTGATGGCTTGACAAGCTTTTGCTGACTATAGGTTCACCCTAAGACAACCCTCCCTTCCAGTTTCTCCTGTTGATTTGTATGACTGATGGTGTTTCTCTTTCCTCCCCCAGCTCTGGCAGCATGTAAATAGCTTTTTGCCAAGAACCTGGGTCACAGCTAAGAAAGGGCTTTAAAGGTGAAGACTGTTGGGAGGACACCAATGCCAGGCGGGCCTGGAATTCCACCCACCACAGGCAACATGTGGCTCTCCCAGCCAGCCTCTTCATCCTGCGGGCAAAAACTGGGGCTCTCCAGGTAGGAGGGTCCTGGGGCAGCAAGTGCCGCAAGCCTCTCAGAAGAATGGGGCCTGATACGAACTCTCTACAGTGAACTTTGTTTTCAGAGTATGAAGGAACTTTAAATGAAACAAATTATTTAACTTCTACATATTCACATTCAAAAGCCTTCTGCGTGATTGCCCACAGTCAGCCCTCCTCCACAGGAGTTCAATCAAGATTTTTTTTTGGCACTAAGGTGAACTCTTCTTGGTACTTCTGGCAACACAGATCTGCTGGGCAGGTTTGTCTGCCGAATGCTGTCAGGCAGGAAAAAGAGGAACACCTCTGGAAGCGGCCTAAGGATAGCAGAACAGAGATTCGTACCTCTTTGTCTGCTTGCCCAGAAACTCCGCCGGGGAGTGGGTGCTGTTACTGAAGACTCCTGATGCATTCACTGCAAAGGTGATCTGTTCCGGGAGACCTGGCATTTGAGCGCTGCCACTCTGGTCCTTTTCTGCTGTCATTCTACCCCTGTGCCTTCAATGTAGGCAATTGAATGACATGAACTTTAGGATGGAGTTTGGTGCCCTTGAGGGACTGGCTTCCTTGCCCAGGCTGGTGCTGTCAGGACGAGCCACCTGAAGGCCGTGGTTTGTGTGTGGGGAAGAGGGCACTGCCTGGCCTGGATCCTTCACCATGTTCCTGTTGCTGCCTTTTGATAGTCTGATTGTCAACCTTCTGGGCATCTCCCTGACCGTCCTCTTCACCCTCCTGCTTGTTTTCATCGTAGTCCCTGCCATTTTTGGAGTCTCCTTTGGTATCCGAAAGCTGTACATGAAAACGCTGTTAAAGATCTTTGCGGTGAGTTGTACTGTTATGGTAGGTTGCTTCAGAGAAAGAAGTTCTCTTAGCAGAGTTCTCACCTGGCTGATGGCTATCTCCTCGTCAGATGTGGAGCACCTGAGGAGGCTGGGAGGTGGCATTTGGAGTAGAAAGAACTGAATGTGCACTTAGGAAAGCCTTGGGCCATCTTTCCCATTGAGCTAAAGCTGCTTGCTTGTTTGACTCATGCTGTTCCATCAGATCACTCTGCGGCTTGCCTGCCTGTATCACAGGGAATGGGGCTTAGAATTAAAGAGGCACAGCCAAACTGCCTCTTACATAATGGGTCGTGGGTGTACGTTATATACTGGTAGGTCTTTTCTTTAAAGTAAGTTGTTGTCTTTCAGACAAAAAGAATAGAAAAGGGCATTCGAGTTGTTTTATTTTCTCAAAGATAGAGAAGGATAATACCTCTCTGAACATATGTCAGAATTATAGCATTGAACAGAACTGGTCGCATTATAAAGGAAGCAGATGGAAATGGATGTTTCCTGGAAGTTCATCTGCGCCACAAAACACAAATGTCTGTTTTTAGTAGTAATCAGATCTTTAAGAGTTCTTTCCACCATTGAAATCATGTATAGTTTTGAACAATGCACCTATAGTACTAAAAATAGAACAGCATTACTTGTTATGTGACCTCTGAGTCATGTGTTTTGGATGGTGTGAGGGAGCATCCTGAACCTCTCTTGCAGTTTTTGGAATAGTTTTTTTCATTCTGTCTTGGTTCCTTAGAATTCTGTTGATAGGATAAGTATCTACAATTTATCAGAGGAAAAACCCTTAGAAAGATAAAGGAAGCCAATGAAGTGTTACAGTATGGTGAGAAATATTCTTGTGCATGTCATGGAATCTTGGGCTTTATCTTCTTTTGGTACTTACTGTCCTGATAAGAATATGTGGGGATTTTTTTTTTACATTAAAAAATGTTAAAGGATAGAGGAATGGCATAGCAGTTAAAGTGCTTGCCTTGCAAGCAAGCGCAAGGCCCTGACTTTGATTCGCCGGCATCACGTAAAGCACAGTGTGGTGGCACGTCCTTGTCAACCCAGAAGGCAGAGACAGGCGGATTGTCCTGAAGCCAAGGCCACCCTGGGCTACAGAGCATGACCCTGTCTCAAAAAAGAAATGAAAAGAAAAAGAAAATTGAGGTGAAATTGACAGAGATAAAATTAACTATTTTAAGCACTTCTGTGGCCTTAACTATTTACAATGATGGGGTCTAGGCCCATTCATTGTTGCCTCTTGTTCAGCAGTCTGTTGTGTTCTGTTTGCTGTCTTACCTGTTTGGATATTGTATGTGCACGGAATTGCATAAAATGTGCAGTTTTGTGTCTGGCTGCTTTCACTTTGTGTAAATTTTTTTCCCTTAGTACTGAACCTTTGCACTGACTTATCTTTAGACTTTAATTTTGAATTTAGGATTTTTTATTTTGAGATAGTGTTTCACTAAATTGCCCAGGCTGACCTTGAATTTGTTATCCTTCTGCTTCAGCCTCCTGCAGTGGTAGAATTACAGACATGCTTGTACCACCATGCCCAGTGTAGCATAACATTTTAAGGTCTGTGTATATGGTAATATATACCGGTACTCACATGTATGTGAATAATATTTTGTTGTATGTTTGGCCATAACTTGCTAAACTATTCGTGCATTGATGGACATCGGTGGGCTGGCTCCACTTCCTGGATGCTGTGAATAGTGCTGCTGTGGACCTTTGCACACGTGGGTTTGTTTGATTACCAGGTTTTAAGAATATGATTTTTAAGCATATGTATGATCGTTTCTGGGATTTGGGGTATCTAGTCTTTGCACCTCAGCGGACTGGAGATGAGCTGTACAAATAGTACCTAGGAGCTGGCGGAAATGGGGATGGAAATGTTAGACCCACTGTACACGTGCTGAATTATAATCTGTGTTTATCTAGATACAGGTGATTTCATTTGTGTGGATAAAGTCTGATAAGTAGTTGGTCTTTGGACCAGTTATTTTGCTTATATATAACATTTACTTAAATTAAGAAATATGATTTTATATATTTCAGTTCAAGAAAATCTGTAACAGTAAACAGTATCCCTGTGGACAGTATAATGTTACACCCATAACCTTTTGCTGCTGTGAAAAACACACCAGGACAAGATTAGCAAAATATTAAAAACTTTCAGGAGAGGACAGAGAGTAGTGTCTGGCTTTTATTCAGAATTATATGCAGGTGATTAATTCATGAACCCATGGAAATGGTCATTTTTAAAACCTAAGAAATAAGAATTATGAGCCTAGGGGTTGGTTTCCTGTAATACTTTTTTTTTTTTTTTTGAGACAGGGTCTCAGTCTGTAATCCAGGCTGGTCCTGAACTCACGATGTAGTCCAGGCTGGCCTCAAACACACATCAGTCCTCCTGCCTCAGCCTCCTGAGTGCTGGTGTATGCCCCGTGTCCATCTTCTGAGGTACTGGGGAATCAAACTCAATGATTTGGGCTTGCTAGGCAAATGCTCTAACCGCTGCCCTATTCCTCCAGCCCTTCTCCTGTAATACTTAACATTTAACTTGGATGATACTAGAAGGGACATAAGCTCTAGAATCTATTTATATATTCTTTATTTTATTATAAAAATATTCTCAAGATTATTATTTTAAAGCTAATAGCCAAGTAAATCTTGGTGGCTATACTTTTAAAAGGAATGTTTCTGTGACTTCTGCTGTGGGTTATGATAGTACAGTGGAAGATATGTTCAAAGTTTACATTTATCCCAACGTGTGGAACTTACAGTTTTGAGCCATCAGAGAAAGTTTGCAGGCCACGTCTTGAAAATTACTGGTTTGGGTCACAGTAATTTAAAAGTGGTAATGGAAGTTACATGTGAGTTCTTTCTTTCTTTCTTTCTTTCTTTTTTCTTTCTTTCTTTCTTTCTTTTTTGTCTTTTTTTGAGGCAGGTTCTTGCTGTGTAGTCCAGGCTGGTCCTGAACTCAGCATGTAGCCCAGGCTTGCTTTGATGAATACATGGCCGTCCTCCTGCCTAAATCCCCTTTTTTTTTTTTTTTTTTTTTTTTTTTTTTTTTTTTTTTTTTTTTTTTTTTTTTTTTTTTTTTTTTTTTTTTTTTTTTTTTTTTTTTTTTTTTTTTTTTTTTTTTTTTTTTTTTTTTTTTTTTTTTTTTTTTTTTTGCAGTGCTGGGGCTTGAACCCAGGATCTCATCTATTCTAGATATACTGTACCACTGTGTCACATCCCTAGCCCCTATTCTTTGAAATTCTTAATCTTGATATTACAGATATACATGCATGGGATGGGGCTGAGGGTGTAGTTCAGGGGATAAAGCACTTGCCTAGCATGCCCAGGGCTCTGGGTTTGATTTTCCCAGTACCACATAAACTGGGCATAGTGGTTAACACCTATAATCCTAGCACTTGGGAGGGTTGAACAGGAGGATTCCTGTAAGTTAAAGGTCCTGCTATGTAGTAAGTTCATGACCAGCCTGGAGTACAGACAGACCCTCAAAAAAAAAAAAAAAAAAAGGTGGAGGGGGATGTTTTAGCTCATTTAGGCTACTGTAACAAGCTGCCATAGGCCAAATGGCGTATAAAAAGGCAAATCTGTTTTTCACAGTTCTGGAGGGTGGAAGTCCAAGGCTAGCTTTCTGGTTCATAGACATCCATCTTCTCTGTGTGTCTTTTTGTGTTGGAAGGCAGGAAGGCGCTCTCAGGGCTCCCTTTTGGAAGGCCACTTGCCATAGTCCTGAGGCCTCCACTTGTGACCTTATCACCTCTTAAAGAACTTCCCTTCAAGGGTTGGAGGAATGGCTCAATGGTTAGAACACAAGCACCAAGTCAAGCACTAAATGCCCAAGTTTAGTTTCCTAGCACCACATAAACTGGGCATGGTGGTGCATGCCTGTAATTCCAGCTCTCTGGGAGGCTGACACAGTACAATTGCTTGAGTCCGAGGCCAGCCTGGGCTCCATAGTGAGTTCAGGACCAGCCTGGGCTGCAGAGTGAGACCCTGTCTCAAAATAAATAAATAAATAAAAATAAATTTCCCTTCAAATACCATCAGATTGGGAATTCAACATAACAGTTTAGGAGCTGAGGACATAGCTCAGTGGTTAGAATGCTTGTGTGCACAAGGCCTTTGGGTTCACTTTCCCCATCACCAGTAAGAACTAGCTGGATATGGCAGCACATGCCTGTAATCCCAGCACTTGGGAGGCTGAGGCAAGATTGTTGTGAGTTTGAGGCCAACCTGGACTGACTATAGTTTAAAAAAAAAAGAAGTTAGGAGGGGCATGAACTTTAGGCCATAGCAAATAACAGCCTTTATTTTAGCTTTTCTTTAAAAAAAAATCATCCTTGTTTTTTACTGAATTCTAATGATAGATGGAGTTTTTAAGTTGAAGAAAGCTCAGAGATTATTTTAATTCTTCATCTTGGGAACCATTTTGCAAATGCTTATTTGGGGGCTCTAGTGTCTGATTTCATTGGTTGGGTAGGCTGTTTTTAAACGTTTTTAGGACTGGAGAGAATAGTTCAGTGGTTAAAGCATTCACCACCAAATGCTAAGTACTTTAGTTTGATTCCCCAGTACTGGGGACTCGAATCACTGAGCTATGCCCTAGACCCTGTGTTCTAATTTTATGGTTGTAGTGCTAGTGTGTACTTATTTTATTTTGGCATTTTATAACACTTTTCACATTTAACTAGATAATCTTCATGAAGAGCTTTGACACTGGGTACCTGATTGTCCATGCAGTGCATACTCTTCTGTTTTTGGCAGCCCCGCTGCTCTGACCTAACAGCCAGTGTTGCATACCCCCGTCTGTGAAAAGGAGCAGGGGAAATTGTTTGTATACCTGTCGTAGTGGGAGGTGGCCAAGATGTGGTTGCCTCACTGTCCACCTGTCCCTCTCCTGCAGTGCTTTGTTTCTGTAAGTGCTGAGTCACTGGTGACTCTGTGTGCAGAAAGCAGTGTATTGTTTAAAAATTTTTTTTTTGAGACAGGGTCTCACTCTGTGGTCCCCACTGGTCCTGAAGTCACTATGTAGCTCAAGTTAGCCTTGAACACAAGGCAGTCCTCCTGCCTCAGCCTCCCAAGTGCCAGGATTATAGGTGTGTACCACCTTGCCTAGTTTATGTGCTGAGGAATGGAATCTAGAGCCTTGTGTTTACCAAGCAAACACTTTTTGTTTGTATTTATTTATTTAATTTACATATCACCTCCTTTTTTCCTTCCCACCTTCTCATCTCACCCTTTCCCTTTTCACAAAGACCATCTTACTTTCGTCTGTATCTCTGACATTTTTTTATGGCTTGGTTTTCTCATATTAGAGAAACCACATGATATTTAATTTTCTGGGTCTGATTCATTTTTCTGAGCATAAATGTCTCAAGGTGCATCCGTTTTCCTACAAATGACTCAAATTTGTCATTCTTAATAGCAGAGTAATACTCCATTGTGTGTGTGTCTGTATATATACACACACATCACATCTTTATCCAGTTGTCTGTACTCGGGCATATTTGCTTCTTTCAAGATTAGGCTATTACTAATTGTGCTGCTGTAGACGTGGGTATGCATGACTTTTAATTCTTTTCGGAAGATACCCAGAAGAGGTATAGATAGCTGGGTCAAATGGAATGTCAGTGTTCAGTTTTCTGAGGAATCGCCATACTGCTTTCCATATGGTTGTACCAGTCAGTTTACAGTCCTACCCAGCAGTGTAGGAGAGGGTTCCTTTTGCCCCACAGCCTCACGAGCGTTTATTGTTTTTTGAGTTCTTAATAGCCATTCTTGGTGGCTTAACAGCCAGTACTGGTGTTATATGGAACCTCAGTTTGTTTTAATTTGCATTTCTCTGATAGCTAAAGATGTTGAACATTTTTTCATTTATTTATTGGCCATTAGGGCTTCCTCTGAGAACTGTTTATTTATTTCAGATTCTCATTTTTTGATTGGGTCCTTTAATTTAGAGGATCTAATTTTTTTCAGTTCTTTGTGTATTCTTGATAATAGTCCTCTGTCAGGAGTAGCTGGCAAATATTTTTTCCCATTTCGTGGGTGTTCTCTTCACTTTGTTAATTGTTTCCTTTGCTGTGCAGAAGCCTTTTAATTTCATATAATCCCATTTGTTGATTCTTGGTGTTGTACTGAGAAAGTCCTTGCCTATGCCTTCAAGGGTTTTGCCTACTTTTTCTTCCAACAATTTCAGTGTTTCCATTTTAAAGTCTAAGTCTTTGATCCATTTTGATTTGATTTTGGTGCATGGTGAAAGTTGTGGCTCTCCTTTCATTCTTCTGCATGTGGTTAGACTAGGGAAACATTTTTAACCACTAAACTACACCCCCAGCCTCAAGTGGTTTGTTTTAGTCCTTTTCTCAGTGTTTGCTTGAGATGTCATCTGCCCCACGGTCATGGTCTTTTTTGGAATAGAATTTCTAGAAGTGACTTTCAACTGGCTTGAGAATGACTTGGAAAAGGGAGCAAAACCTGGATATAGGTGACTGGGAGTGTAGCTTAGTGGTTAGAGCATTTGCCTAGTATGCATAAGGCCCTGGATTTGATTCCCTAGCACCACATAAAAATTAGCCAGGTATGGTGGATTACGACTACAATACCAGCACTTGGGAAACTGAGACAGGAGGATTGCCATGAGTTCAGCCTGGCTACATACTGAGTTCAGGATCAGCCTTGACTATAGGGTGAGACCCTGTCTCAAAAAAACAAAAACAAAAAACCTGGATATAAAGGAACAAGATGAGAATGTTTTCCTGCAACGAAAAGAGTGGATTGGATCAGGTTAGAGAAGATGGAGCCTTGCAGTCTGACGGTGTTCAGCATCAGAGCAGGCGTTGGTGAGTCGCAGACAGGCAATGGTTTGGGAAAGGTGGAACTGAGATTGTAGTGGTGTGGGACTCTGGTGAGATGGGCATGCAGCTTTAGGTCCAGAAGTCATTATTTTGAGTTCTTGGGCTTTCGCCACCAGCTCTGAAACTTAACCTTGGTTGTTGAACTTTCCAGTCTGTTTCTTCATTTAGAGAAGGGTGGTAATTCCTTCCTCAAGTGGCTGTGGGAGAGAGAAGGTGTTAATTATGCACACCTTCCATAGTGTAGCCTTGAGCAGATTAAGGGCAAACTCAGGGAGATGAGGAGGATTTGTGGCACATAAGGTGAGAGGAAGAAGTTTCAGGTTTTATCATTTCAGGTCTGTTTTCATTTGGAGACCTCGTTGAAGACAAATACTGAAGAGTTGATGCGTTAAGTATGGCCCTTACTGACTGCCTATACCTGCAGATGCTCCTGCCTCATGAGAGTCCAGTAGGAGAGACAGATACACAGGAGTTCAGCACGTGCCATCAATTCAAATACACTGGCAAAGATCGAATCTGAGTGCAGGATTTGGTAGGCAACCTTTTATATTAGATTTGGAACTTGAAGTGGATCTTACGAGGATAAAGCCTTTTAGATGCTCAAAGGGTAAAGGTGAAGCAGTATAGTCTTATTTAGAGACAGCGTATAGTTCACTAGAGCAAAAACCTCCAGTTATATGAAGAGAAAGGGATTATAATCCTATTTCATTGGGCATTGGAAAGTTGTTGAAGATTTTGAAGAGAAATTTCATGATCAAATGTGGCAGAATATGTTCAAACAGAGTCTGAAAAAGAGAAAAATGGAATTAAATGGTTGGTGCCTTGTTACAGGGAAGAAAATAAGAGAGTGAATGAAGGAGATGGTGTGCAACACAAGGTGGTAGTAGGGGACAGGACACATCACAGACTTGCTATGGCTCGGTGATCTGGTGATCTGGGAAATCTGAGAGCTTGGGGGGTCCGAGGGCGGGGATGCCAGCTCACCTGGAGCACCACAGAGGGCTCAGCACAAGCCAGCAGAGGTGTGTTGTTGGCACTTCTCAACAGGCCTCTTGGAAGGGCTCCTTCCCTCCATAATAAAAAATGGGAGGTTGACACTTCTGTGAAATCAAGAACAAGCTGTAGACTCAGTGGTAGCCATAAGGCCCTTCAGCTGAAGCTGAAAGAGAAGAGGGTAAAGCCTTGCCTTGGGAGATGGGGGTTGGTGGGTGATTCTGCCCACCCGCTGTCACCACTCCCCCCACTCCCCCTCCGGGGCCGAGCCTGGGCATTTACACGAAGCTGCGCCCACAGCCCTTTTCTATTTGAGTCGGGCTCACTGAGCCACAAGGTTGCCTGGATTCAGTGTGAGCTGGGGACCTTCCGGGCTTAGCCTCCCAGATTGCAGGAATGAACTGCCATACCTGTCTTCTAAGCCTGGCTTAGGCCTGCTTCTTTGGTTGAATCTCATTTGTGGGAAAATGTGGAGGGGGGCTGAAAAGGAGGGATTTCTGCTGAGATTAGCTTTTGCGGGCTGAAATACGTAGCCCTCTTGTCCCGCTCGTAACTGAGCAGCTGCATGTCACCTGTCAAGGCCTCTGTTTAATGTTACCAGAGATGGCATATTATTAATGTCCCTAAATTGTCTCTTCTCTGCCTGGGAGAAGCTAGTAGAGGAATACTTAAGTAGTCTGATACGGACTATCTTTGAAGTGGCATCTTAGATCAGAGGGGAGGGGATAGTGGTTTTATGGTGAAATGGACTCTGAGCCTGGGATTCCCTTTTTTGAACTTGGGATTCTTAATTTTATTCCAGGTATATGAAGACTATACTTCGTAAGGTGACAGCTCATAGAAGCCAGTTGTGTAGTTACCAAGACATTGCTTTTGTGCACTGGATTGTAGTGTAATGTAAAATGTACTTAGTCCTTGTGCCCAGTTCTCACTACTGAGCTCCTGAAACCCTAGGAATTTCTAATCTTATTCACAGTGGGCCCCTTTGATTACACCTGAGTTTACATTAATGAGAGGATAGAGATGGCCCCTAATTGGCCTCAGGATGAGCTGGTTAACAAGAGGGCTGAGTCTTTCAGCCCGCCCCCTGACCAAGCTGGAGATGATTGCACTCTGTAAAGACTCTTCAGTAAGATTTGAGGGACTTCCAAGTACTGGAAGGTGCTGGGAGTGTGACATGCCCAGAAAGGGCCCTGAATCTCCATGCTTCCTCACCTCTGTGCCTGCCCTGACTGTATCCCTGATCTGCCTTATCCTTAGTTGTGTCCTTTATAATAAATCACAAATGTAAGTAAAATGTTTGTCTCCCTTAGCTCTGCAAGCCATTCTAAGAAATTGTTGAGTCCTAGGATAAAGTTCTGGGAACCCCAGTTTTTAGCCAATTACGGGTGGGGATTTGTGATGAGTATCTAGAGTGGGGCCATCTTGTGAGACTGAGCCCTTAACCATAGGGATCTGGTGCTATCTCCAGGCAGGTAGTTTCAGAGCCAGATTGAATTAGGGGGACACCCAGTTAATGTCTAAGGAAGATTTGCTTGATGTTTGTAGGTTTTCTTTCCAAGTTTGGTGTCAGGAGGTGTGTTTTCATAATAGAGTGTGAGAAATGGAGTGTGTTATCCCAGGGATGTCTGGTGTCACCGTCACTAGGGTGAAGCGATCCATTATGTTGATCAGCCTTTGCTTAGTAGGGCGTCCCCAAGCCTTGTCTCGTTTTTACTCTTAGGACTTTGGGCAATTTTCCTCCCATAAACACAACATTTTGTAATGCCCTGAAATACAAAAGTGGAAAGAAGGTCAGAGGGTGAAATACGGACGCCGAGCCAGGAGGCCAGGGAGTGCCTGCTACTGAGCTGCACTGAATGTTGGTTGAGTGACCTATGTGATTCTATGCCTCAGGGGTCATGTGAGGTGTCCTTCCGAGCCAGTGTCAGGCTGGTGAAAAGAATTTACTTTGGAGACAGAGAAGTTAATTTAGATCCAGGTACACTGTTAATGGATATAAATAGGTAAGTTTCAAGAGAGGACCCACACATCTAATTGAGATTAGAGTCTCTTCTAAGGGTTTGAGGAAGTGAAAAGGGATGATGGAGGAAGGGAAATTATCCAAAGAATGTCTTTTTTTGTTTGTTTGTTTGAGACAGGCTCTCCCTCTGTAGTCCAGGCTGGTCCTGAACTCACTATGGAGCCCAGAATGGCCTTGGACTCAGGGCAATCCGCCTGTCTCAGCCTCCCGAGTGCTGGGATTACAGGTGTGCGCCACCGCGCCCAGTTTATGTGGTGCTGGGTAATCGAATTTGGGTACTTAGTATTTGGCTTAGCGCTTGCTAGGCAAGCACTGTAACTGCTGAGCCATTCCTCCAGCCCACCCAAAGAATGTCTTACAGCACTTTGTTGATCTTCCTTGAGCACCTGCATTTTGCCTAAAATTCTGTATCTAAAGTTTCAATTTTCTTTTGGCTTCCTCCCTTTTGGGGAGCTGGAGAAATGGCTCAGTGGTTAAAGCGTTAACATACCTGAGTTGACTCCCCAGCACCACATAAGCCAGACATGGTGGCGCACTCCTGTAATCCCAGCACTGGGAGGCTGAGATAGAAGGATTGCCCTGAGTCCAAGGCTAGCCTGGGTGACTGAGCTAGACCCTGTCTCAGAACAAACAAAAACAAATGGAGAAGTCTCTGCGTATCACCAGAGATTTTCTATCTTTGGTTAAGGACTTCTTTGCAGAGAGGGTGGATTGGAAGGATCTCCTGGAGAAGTATGAGTGAGTTTGTGTCAGAGACTAGCTTTGCCATGTTGTCAAAGGACCCATTGGTATGAGCAGGCCAAGATGGATTTTGACCAACCTTTGCTGTTAGGGGTTTAACTGCCATTGCCAGCGGGTGGCACTGTGTCTCCCCCTTCTGACATTAGCAAAGTCAGATCACTGGCAAGGGACGAAGTGGTCACTTGCCTAACTGCTTTGAGCTAAGTAAGGATATAGTTATAGATTGAGTTTGCTCATTGTCAGAGGTAGGGTGACTTGCTGCTTACTTAGACTGAGAACTGAGACTTTTGTGGGTTTGTGAAGCGAGTCCAGACAGCAATCAGGCACATGTCATTGAGGATTGCTGGATTCTGGAAGAAATAAACTGGAGAAGATATTTTGGGGAGAAAAAAAAAAAAGTAGAATAAGGGCAACCAGAGGGCCCTTTTTACTTAGGCTGTGGCCAGTCTTTTTTGTCTGTGAACATTTTAAGACCTGAATTTTCATCTTTTGGTGATAGGGTCTCTTCTTGTACTCCAGGCTGGCCTTGAAATCACTGAATCCCAGGCTGGTCCTCAAACACAAGGTAACCTTTTTGCCTCAGTCTCCCACGTGCTGGGATTATAAGCCTGTGGCACCATACCTGGCTTGTGTGGTGCTATAGAATTAAACTCAGGGCCTTGTGCTTACAAGACAAACACTTTAACTGCTGAACTACACCTCCGTCCCCTAAGATCTGAATGTTTCACTGGCAGGTCTGTTACTCTTAAATTTAGGATGAACTTAGTTTTAGGAGAATTTTTGTCATAGTTCCTGCCAGGTCCTTGTGTAAGAGCTCTTCTTTATAGCCTCTTGCCTTTAGTTTTTGGTAGAGCTGCACAAGTGAATTTATCTTACTTTTAACAGCTTGTTTTTTTTTTTAATCTTCTGTTTAAAGTTTTTAAAGGCATCACTGATTGATCATTTCTTATATGTTCCTCTTGCTAGAATGCTGTTCCCATTGTTGGTTGTATGTTGGAGGGAGAGTGATTGACGATTTAAAGTTAATTTTTGTAGCCCCCTTTGGTCACGCTTGAGCAACAAAGAGACTAAGGAGTAGCTCTTAAACTGTTTACCTGGACTCCATTGATTAATTTTATCTGTCGTGTAGGTGGTGTAATTATAGCTTAATAGGTTGGATCCCATAATCAGGTATCCTTTTTTATGAGTTGTATTTCTGTAGATCTTTAGAAGACAACAGTTAAAGATTTAAAAGAGAAAAAAATTAACCAAAGTAAAACAGATACAGTTTGTATAACAGTTTGAACCAAGGAAAAAGTTTGTTTTACCTTTCTTTTAAAGAAGGAATTAATTTGTAGCACTTGGGTGCTATTTTTATGAATTTGATTATAAATGTTTATAGAGAATAATCAAAACTGTGGATGACAAAGAACTTGGAATAGCCATTTTTGGGATTTTGAGAAGTTTAGAAGTTGAAACAATAACCTAGTCATTTATTTTATAGCATTTGAAGATAATTATGATTGATTATATTATAAATTTATTGCATTGGGCTCTTTTAAATAATTAGGTGATTAACATTCAAGTTTTCATTAGAGTGACCCTCTTTGGACTGTGCAGTGTTAGGTAAATCTAAATATTGTAATGTATAAATGTAGATCTGAAATAGTCTATTACTTTGAACAACTTTGGTTTCATGGGGAGCCAACTATGGTAAGGTGGCCTTTTAAGGCCTTTTAAGTTGTATACTTAGGAAGGCTTACATATTTGGAGAACATAAATGCATGTAACTTTCAAAGAAGTCAAAAGCCTTACAGTTTTATAGAAGGTATATACATGTCAGCTTAGCTTTTCACTTTTAATCAAAATTTAGAATCTTTTTGCTAGGTCTTACATAGTTTAACAGTATTGACAAGAATTAAAAGATAGCTTTGGATTAGCTCTTCTACAAACTTAGGAAATGGTGTTAATAACCACAAATGTTTATAAGTGTACCTTATCTATACAGTAACAGAAATGCTTGTTTAATTAGTGCCAGTACGTGTAGACTAGATTTTTAATGGCAGGATTGTTCAAATGCCAGGATTTTCCACCTGAATTGTATAAAGATAACAAAAATGTCAAAAGTTTTATTGACTATTTTACATATTTAAGGTCCAGATGGAATGTTCATTGTCTACAAAAAAACATTTACCAGCTACTGATCTCCAGGAAGAGACTCTTTCTTCATGTCTTGTAGAATCCATGGATTTTAATAAAACTGAGGATGCCTAGCGTTTCTTACATTCCACGTTCTGTCATACCTGATACCGTTGATCCTAAGTGATGCCATAACAGAATAATACTATCAGTCCTATTTTGCAGACAGAGACCAAGATTCTGGGAGTTGGTATGAGTTGCTTGAGGAGCAGAGCTATTGAGGGTTAAACTTGGGAATTGAACATGGATTTTTCAAAATCTCCAGGTAGTGTCTTTTCCCCCACTTAACACTACATAGCTAGTTCCCATGCCTTTCTGTGTTAAAGCTGCGAGATTCACCTGTGAAAAAATTACTCTGTTACTAGGCAGTCCCAATTTATGTTATCTAAGTCCTTTATTCTTTGAAAACAAAAATGACTGTTTCCTTAGAATATTTGGTGGTAGGTGTGCCACGTACCTTCAACCACTGCCTGCAGGAACTCCTCGGGCTTTGTGAGTCTCCATTGCTTGCTGTCTGTGATTTACCCGAAGCCCTGGTTCTCAACAGGTGTTTTGGGAGGGATATGTGTCCCCTGTCAAATGCCTTCTGCTTGGTGGAGGCCTGGTCTCAGGTGAGTGGGATTAGGACTTATAGTAGAAATGGAGGTGTGCGCTGCCTGAAAGGGTCTCATTCTTTTTCCTGCACATTGCCATTTCCCCTTTAGTGGGCTACCTTGAGGATGGAGAGAGGAGCCAAAGAGAAGAACCACCAGCTTTACAAGCCCTACACCAATGGTAAGACTGGGTCTTGGTCCTCTGGCCTGAAGGGGCCCTTTGAAAGGTGGCCCTCTGTGCCTTTATTTGCATGATGTCTTAGTCTGTTTACTGTTGCTGTAACAAAATGTCTGGACTGGATCCTTAAACAGAAGAGGTTTATTTGGCTTACGATTCTCTTGGATCGGAAATTCAGACAGTGTGTCGCTGACAAGGGCCCACTGACTTTGTCACAATGTGGCTGTCGCATCACATAGCTGGAGTATGTGAGGGGAAGAACAAACAGTATGGGTACATGGCAAGAGAGGGTCCAGGAGAGCAGGAAGGGGCCAAGCTTACTGTTTTAAAATAGCTGATCTTTGGGGAACTAATCTACTCCCACATACCTCACCCACTCCCAGAGACCATTGTTTACCCCTTCAGCAGGGCAGCACCTTTTGCCTAATCACCATCCACTAGGCCCTACCTTGCAAAGCTCCACGGAGTCTAAGTGCCGTTAAACTTGGTGCACACTTCTACCTCATGAATCTGGGGGACAAGCACCACATCCAAGGCCCAGAATACACATACCCTCTACTCTGTAAAATGTGGATGCTTTTCACATGTTGTATCTTGACATGGTGTGTTTAACGGGATATTCTCTTTCGTAGGAATCATTGCAAAAGATCCTACTTCACTAGAAGATGAGATCAAAGAAATACGCCGAAGTGGTAGTAGTAAGGCTCTGGATAACACTCCAGAGTTTGAGCTCTCTGACATTTTCTACTTTTGCCGGAAGGGAATGGAGACTATTATGGATGATGAGGTGACAAAGAGGTTCTCAGCAGAGGAGTTGGAATCCTGGAACCTATTGAGCAGAACCAATTACAACTTCCAGTATATCAGCCTTCGCCTAACTGTCTTGTGGGGGCTAGGAGTGCTGATTCGGTATTGCTTCCTTCTTCCACTCAGGTGAGGATAGGGCCTGGTAGGACAGAAGACTTGTACTGCTCTGCCTAAGCCCAGTGCATGACCTGCCTAACTCTCCACTATATTCTCCCATTTTAGATGGGATAGTGTGATTCTTTTATGGGCTGTCCATCCTGATCTTGAAAGGGTTCACTGATGGTTCTCCTTTAAAGGCTTTGGAATTCTCTTCATGTTAGACAGAAAGAGGGATTTTTTTTTGAGTTAGGGTCTCTATCTGAACCCACTATGGAGCCTGGCCTAGCCTTGGACTCATGGTAATCTTCCTGCCACAGCCTCCCAAGTGCTGGGATACAGGTGTGTGCCACCATACCCTAGATTATGTAGTGCTGGGGAATTGAAGTAAGGTACTTAGTGCTTGCTAGGCAAGCGCTTTAACTGCTGAGCCACTCCTCCAGCCCAAGAGGTAGATTTCTTGAAGGCTGCTTATCTAGGTGGACTGAACACAGGGACGGAGAACATCACATGCCTCTGGCAGCTTCTCCATGGGCATGGCCTTCTTTTTTCAAGCTTGCCTCATGAATACAGAGGCAATATTGATTTCTCCATTTTCCTGTGCCATGTGCCCAGTATGTCTTGCCAGTTGCTGATACCTTAAGGCTCTACCGTCTGTTGTTTCCCAGAGCGACTTTGCTTTTGCGAGGGTGCAGAGCCAAAGGGAAGAGTTTGCCAGCAAGGCAGTGGGTGCCTGTGGGAAGCACAGCTGGCTGTAGGGTTTCAGATTGCCCTGCTTGCCCCATACCTGGGGAGATGGTGCCAACTGAGTGTGGACTGCAGCTCCCTGTTGGTTTAGAATCTCAGTAATCTCTAGTGTTGGTGAGCCTGCTTCCACTTCTGAATGGAACTCTTAGATGGTTAGTTACGGGAGGTGGTTTTTATGGTTTCTGGTTTTATTTCCATGTACTTGCTTGGATATTTAGATTGCTTTGCTGTGTTTGAACTCACTCTCTCTTTACAGGATAGCACTTGCGTTCACGGGGATCAGCCTCCTGGTGATGGGCACCACCTTGGTGGGATACCTGCCAAATGGGAGGTGAGTCAAGCACAGGTGTCTGCGTGTGGGTAGAAGCTCGGGCACGGAGGCTTGTGTTGACGGAGGCCAGCCTAGTCCCCTGACCTTGCTGCCACAGTGGCATCAGCGGAACAGTTTGTTGGTTTTTTTGTTTTGTTTTGTTTTGTTTTTTGGTGACTCGTCTTGAGCTTTGACTCTTCATTTTGCCCTCCAGCCCTCATGTTCTTTACATTCTAAAGACCAGAAGTCAGAAACCTCAAGAATATAGGGCACAGAGCACATACATTAACATGTTAAGAGCTTGTTTAGTTTTGAGCATTCTGCTAGGTTGATAAATTGATAAGACATGGAAGAGGGTAAGGTTTTAAAAATAACTTGGAATATCAGTAGGTTTTTGTTTGGTTTTGTTTTTTAAAGGAAACTGTTCCCTTGGGAAAGATTGGAGGCTACAGTCCTCTGGTCTGCTGGGCTGGTAGGAGGCTGGGCTGTGGCCTGGGCCTGCCTCTGGGGCAGACAAGGGAAGGAATGTGGGAGACGCCCTGTCAGCCTGTGCAGGGAACCTGAGCTTTGGGACTCAGGTTAACTGTTAACTTAAGGTGAATGTGAGTAAGTCTTGTTGCCATTTCTTTGTGTATTAATATGTGAAAATAAGATGCTGACCTATCACAGAGTTTTAACATATGCACTCATATGAATAAAAAATACTTTGCAGGCAACTCAGTGGTCACTGCCAGCAACTATCTTGTCTTCTGTCTGTAAAACAAAATCTGAAACTTTGCATTATTGCAGGTTTAAGGAGTTCTTGAGTAAACATGTTCACCTAATGTGTTACCGGATCTGTGTGAGAGCCCTGACTGCCATCATTACCTACCATGACAGGTGAGGGAACTTTGTGTCAATGCAGAGAGAGGTGGCACTGGCCAGAGTGCCAGCCTCCTGTACTTGCCAAATGGGAAAATGCTTTGAGTTCAGCTGATGAAACTTGTGATGTGTGAGGTATTTTCCAAGTGAACTTTCAATTGTAATTTTTGTTGCTTTTTACACCTAGGAAAAACAGGCCAAGAAATGGTGGCATCTGTGTGGCTAACCATACATCTCCTATTGATGTGATCATTTTAGCTAGTGATGGCTACTATGCCATGGTAAGTCTGTGTTTTCTTGAAGCAGGACTTACAAGTTTTAGGTCACAGCCGAGAGGATTCTGGACCCTTCACGAAACACTTTCTTAAGCGTTTCATTTTGCTTTTACATCTGTGCACACTCTGGCTTGTCACCTTGCCAATTGGCTTGGGACTTGGGTAGTAGAGTGACTGGAAGTGAGGCTGGAGATAAGCCTCAGGGGTCCTGTGGATCTTTAGAGGTGCATGAAAGGGAGGGGACTTACAGACTGGGTGCAGAGGGATATGAAATTGTTAAGGAAAGGGCATTTGCTTTAAAGAATCACTCAAGTTTATTGTCTTAGTGTTTTCAGTTATGTCTTTATATATCTGTTACATCACTGTTAAAAGAGACATTTCAGATTTACAGAGTCTTAATTGTGGTTTCTGTTAAATAATAAACCTGTAGTACTCACGTGTTTGAGGGTGAGAAGTTAGACTGTGTATCTTATGGGATCTGAGGCTTACCCCCAGAGTGGGGAGATTTGAGTAAGATGAGTTTGCAACTAATTACTTCTTGGTCTGAGATTAGGTGGGTCAAGTGCATGGGGGACTGATGGGTGTGATTCAGAGAGCCATGGTGAAGGCCTGCCCACACGTCTGGTTTGAGCGTTCTGAGGTGAAAGACCGCCACCTGGTGGCTAAGAGGTAAGTGGACAAGATGCTCTTCTGTTTGCCCACTTAGAGTGGAAGGAAAAAATATTTTGGGGGTAGTTAGAATGTTTTCTGCACTCAGCTTGTACTGTTCTTACAATACAGTTTTCCCTAAACATGGAATATAAAAAACATAGAAACATGAATGAACATGAATATGAAACATGAACATGAATATTTACTACCAAGTTGGTAATGTTTCCTTGTATCCACTCTAATCAATATGAGCTTTTATGGCTGTGAGAATCTCTGAATGGATTCATGATCACAATTAAAGCACACGAGGCAGCAGAACAGCTGGGTTTCCCCAGTGTGAGCAGTGTAGAGCTCTGCTCTAGGCAGGCCTCAGCTTCGTTGGTCCCGTCTTCCTTCCATAGGACAAGCGACCCTCCCCATACATTCCCCTTGCTGTAGCTCAAGGCACAGTATTGAGCCAGGGAAATCGAAGGTCTGCTTTAACACAGCAGCGGAAACTGGGAAATATATGAAGAAAATTGGTTTGAATTCATGGTCCTCAGGCCAGAAAGTCCAAGATGGACCAGCCACGTCTGACAAAGCTCTTGTGCTTTGTCACACCATAGCAGAAAAGCAGAGGAGACAGAACTTGGCGAGGTGTTATTGCAGATACCTGTAATCCCAGCTACTCAGGAGGCTGAGGCAGGAGGCAAGTTTGATGCCAGCCTAGACAATTTTGCAAGAACCTGCTTCAGAAATAAAATATAAAGAGCTAAGGACGTAGCGCAGTGGTAGAGTGTTTGCACAGAGCCCTGAGTTAAATCCCTATAACCTCAGAAATGAAAAAAAAACCCGTGAGGGGCTTCTTACTTTAGAGTAACCCACTTTTGAGGTAACTAATCAGTTCCATGAGAATTGCGTTAATCTTTCTTAATGACCTAATTACCTCTTAAAGGCTCCCATCTTCCAGTACCATAGCGACAGTCATATATCACCATGAGTTTCTGAGGGGACACCCTGTAACAAAGTCCACCTCATTACAGTGCTGGTTAGTCAGGTAGCAAAGGTTTATTAGGATGCAGTATGTGAGGCTCTGTGGTCATCACCTCCTTAACATACTACCAATTTGAGCAGCATCTTCTGGGATTAGGCTTTAATACTGATTCAGAGAGTAATAACCAGTTAAAATTTAGTTTTCTCTGCTTTTACAGATTTTTTTATGAGCTTTAGTTTGGAGATTCATAAAGGACACAGATTTTTAACCTTCTGTATGTCTCAATCGTAAATGAATGCCCTTGCATGATGGTGACCCCTCATTTTTATTTTTCTAAAGATTGACTGAACATGTGCAAGATAAAAGCAAGCTGCCTATCCTCATCTTCCCAGAAGGTGAGAAGGGATGCATCATCATAGAGAGCTTTGGGGTGGGAGGCCATGCACAGTTCCAACCCTGGTAGGTCTGGGAGCCAGGCCCGCAGCCCTGTAGGCTGTTAGTCCCCTGTAGACTGGTTGTGGGTTTGCTAACTCAGGGAACTTTCTTAGGGTGGGGGTGCCCTCTGTGACATTGCTGAAGACAGGTCTTTTGGTTTCCAGGTGCACTGTCCCTGTCCTTGTAAGCTTGCTAGGTGTCCCTGGCCCTTACCTAGGCAGGTATGTGTTAGTTGGGAAAAGTGGCCTGGAAAAAGAGAAAAGCAACAAGGACAGCATTTTGCCAACTTCTAAGCGTTCATTTGTGAGTTAGGATGGTGACAGGCTTATTCTATTTTGAGAAGCCATTCAGAGAATTTTTGTTGCTATATTTAAAGATACTCCTGATATCTTGGGTAAAGAATCAGAAAGAAATAGCATTTTGCTCTCTCCTATTTAGGAACCTGCATCAATAACACATCCGTGATGATGTTCAAAAAGGGAAGTTTTGAAATTGGAGCCACTGTTTACCCTGTTGCTATCAAGGTACGAGGTCTCCCAGGAGGCAGGCTGTCTCTGTCGGTCACGGTCGCCGGGTCGAGAACTGGCTGCAGCAAGGACGCAGTGGCTGCTCCTCCAGCACAGTAGCTGGGCAGGCTGCTGTGGGTTGAGGGCTGAGGAGGAAAACACTAACCAGCAGCAGCCCCATCAGAGAGGCCTGGGGAGTTTGGAGAAAGAACAGCCGATCCTGCTCACCACCAGATTTGGGAAGTGACATACTCCTTGTAGCTCTGTATTTGTCCCCTCATTCCGTTGCATCTTCATAAACTAGTGCCGGGAGCGCAGCTTGGGGAGGTGGCTTGTGCTGGGAGCTGGGCGTCCTTCCAGTGGGGCTCACGCTTTGGTGAAGAGGGGAGGATGTTGGGCCTTGTTGCAGTGTTGGGGAACAGGTAGTTCCACTGTATCTGGTGCATCTCATGCGGCCACCGCAGCTCGCTGGCTGGAGTGGGGCCTCAGAGCTGCTTTCATTTGTTCCCGTCCTTCAGGAAGGAACTTGGCTTTACCCTCTAAGCCACATTGCTTTTCTCCTTCCATTTGCCTTTTCAGGTCCATCTGGTTTCCTTGTGGTTTTACATTCTTTCTGAGAGAACCAAAGCCTCACACTGCCAATCCTAAATGCCCCGGCTCTTGTCAATAGGGTTAGAGTAAACACAGGCTGAAGTCTGAGTCAAGCAGAGATCAAGTGCATTGGAGCGAGAGCTGCGCTGGCGGTGTGGTCTCCCTGCTCCCACAGGGTCTGTGTGCTGTGCGCAGAGCACCTGTGGAGATAGCTCCCACGAACGTCAGCTTGCAGCACTGCTGGGCTGGGCGAGCTTTTCTCTTGGGTGGGTAGATACGTGCCAGCCTCTCACCGTCACCGGGTGAGCAGAGCCCTGGGGCAGGAATGGCAAATGAGCACTGACTTCAAGCTAACTACGGGATGAGTCGGCGCCATTTGTAGCTGACGGCATGTCGGGGAGCGCTCTTTAGGCAGTGTCTACGGGGTGTGACAAACAGCAGGCACGTTGGCATCAGAGCTCACTGCGGCGTGGTGTCCCTGGTCCCACAGGCCGCTTGCTTTGTGCAGTGTGCCATGTGCATCCTACGCTTGCCATCCCGTGTTCTTCTAAAATGAGAATCAGGTGCTTCACTGCATGCATGAGTCATGATTCACCTGACATACACAAAGGAGGAGAGGTTTCTTCTGGCTCACAGTTTCAGAAGTTTCAGCAGAAATACCTTGGCAGGGAAGAGCTCTCCACCTCTTGGCAGTCAGGAAGCAGAGCAAGATGCAGGGTCAAGGAGAAGGGCAGGGACGAATGCTCCTTCCAGGTCCTGCCGTGGTGACCTGCTCCCCCCACCAGCACCAGCTCCGGGAGCGCATGCCACCCCTGCGACCCGGCCACCGTCCCAGAGCCTCACCAGGGAACTCAGGAGTCTTTGGGGGACATTTTTGATCCAGTCATGCACAAACTTAGTTTAATTATTGGAGGGAAGCCCCCAGAGCAGCGGTAGCCATAAGCCTTGGCACATCACCTTCCCATGGGAATGAATGAGGCACAGCTTGCTGGACCTCTGCCAGGGTTTCTGCATGTGCCTTCTGGCACGTTCCTGGTTGGCTTGTGCTGCTGCTTATGGCACCACAGACGGAGGCCCTTGCTCTGGAGCTTGTTGACATGTGACCCTCTGTAGCTGTAGGTCTCCACTAAAGTAAAATGCGTACAAAAGTTCTGTCACTTTTCAGGCACAAGAGAGCCTATACGGGGTTTAAGCACTTCTGCTTTACAGGTACTTAATTTAGAAGAAGCCTTTACTGGTAACTGAGTAGGAAAACCTTTGCAATATCAGGGGTCTTATTACATTTCCACCATAATTAGGTCATTATCTGATTTTGAGGAATTTATTTCTATTTTGAGCTTTTGCCTTGTTTTTTCTACCCTATGTAGAAGATTGAATTAACCATAAAAAGAAATCTTACTCATAATACCAAAATTTCTTTTTATATTATTCTTTATAAAACCTAACGGTCTCTTTTCTTTTCTTCTCTTTTCTTCTGTGACAGGGTGGTCCAGGCTCTATTTCAGGCTGTCCCAGGCTGCCCTCAAACACATGGCAGTCCTCTTTCCTCAATCTCCTGAGGGCTGGGATTGCAGGCATGTACTGCACCACCAGCTTATGTGCTACTGGGGAGTTGAACCTAGGGCCTTGCACTTGCTAGGCAAAGCACTGCTAACTGCTGAGCTATATGTCTAGATCCTAACAATGCTTTCTTATTTTTTATTTTATTGGTGGGATGTTGCTATGCTGCTTAGGTTGGCCTCAAACTCCTGAGCTGCAGTGATCTTGTTGCCTCAGCCTCTTGAATAGCTGAACTGCAGGTGTGCACCACCATGCCCCACTAACATTACTTCCTTTGTAATCACACTAGCTTAATTTTAAAACTTATTTTTCTCCTTATTTGTTACTTGTAGTGTAGTGTAAATTTATTAAACCTTCTATAATTAAATTTCTTGTCAGTTTTTTTTGTTGTTTTGTTTTCAGTGCTAGAGATTGAACCTAGTTAGTCATGCATACCAGGCAAGAGCTTTGTTAGTGAATACACTGTTAGCCCCTAGTTGTTTCTATTATGAAATCTCAGTGTCTTCATTTCTGTAATGAGAGCTATAACCTCAGTGTACTTCTGCTGAGAATCATAACACTTAAGACAGGAAGGGCCTAACAGATGACACTGTTGAGATCCATCCTTGTCTGACTCTGAACTATAGAAGTCTCCACAGCAGCCCCCACCCCCCATTCTTCCTTCTTGTCTCAGTTACTTTTTCATTGCTGTGACTCAATACCTGGCACCTACAAATTTAGGGCAGGAAAAGTTTATTTTAGCTCAGTTTCGGAAGGTCACAGACCATTCAGGGGCAGCCGGCAGCAATGGAAGTACATGGCAGAGGCAGAAAGGTGGAGGCAGCTTCTCACGACATCACACACAGGGAGGCAAGTGAGACTCATCGAGACTAGTTCAAGTCCCAGTCTTAGTCTCTCCTACATCCAGGTATCGAAGGTGAGGCCACTACACACCCTTAGTCTTAACTCACACACCTTTAGTCTTAACTCACACACCCCTAACCCCAACAACTGCAGTCCACCCCTCCAGACCAGACCCCAATCCACCAACATTACATGGCTCCATAGACAATCTGTAACATTGAAATACATGAGACTTTTGGGGGACACTCCAGATCCTAACCACAACACTTCTCTTGCAAGGACAAGGTGTTTCCAACAGGACTGGCATCTTATCTTCAGAGATCTCTCTTGAGATTCTGTTACCCTTGGTTTTTCCCCACTCTGTTCCTAGATCTTTGCTTTCTCATTCTATAGTCAGCCTAATGTCCCCCCGCCCCCCGCTAGCTCCTCAGACAGTTGATTACAGTCTGTAACACTTGTTTCCGGTGTCCTCAGGGACTCAGATTTTTCTGTTGCTTCTCCTCAGCTGCCACCTTCGGTATGTCTCCCACCAGGCTTACCTGCCAGTGGAGTTAAGTGAGAACAAGCTCCCAGCTGTAGCCGTGGTTCTCACACAGTGCCATTGAAGCAGCCTCGGCCTCCATGAGAGTTTCACAGTGACAGTCTGTGATGCCTCGGCATGGCTGAGACCTCATGATACTGGTAGTGTGTGACTGTTTGCTGGTACACACAATGACTTCCCACAAAGGTTATTTGCTTTGTTAACATTAGAGATACAGAATTATATCATAAGCTAAATGTTTTTTCCTTGATCTGGGATCCCAGAAAATAAAAACGTTGTTGGCTATATAAGAAATGTTGGGCGAAAGAAATAGCACAGAAGTTGGAGCACTTACCTAGAAAGCACAGGGCCCTGGGTTTGAGTCTGCAGCACTATGTAAGGCGGGTGTGGTAGTGCATGCCTTCCATCTCAGCACTCAGGAGACTGAGTTGAGGGCAGCCTGGGCTACGTAGTGAGTTCATACCAGCCTAGACCATAGAGAGAGACCCTGTCTCAAAATCAAAAGAAACAGAAAAGAAGAAACGAAAAAGCCTTTGCATAGGGAAGAAATATTAGAGGTGTTTATGAATGGATGATGTGATGGAATCGCCAAAGGGAAGGGGATAGGTGAATCCAGCACAGTGAAATTCTGGCACCTGTTCATTGTGGGATGTGGGAATGTTAACCTGTTATGTTTTTAATCTGTCTGCAAACTTTCCTAACTGTGCTTGTGTCCATGAGTGAGACATGAAGCCAGCCAGGGAGGGAGTTTTGTGGAGCAGCCTCTCTGACAATCTGCTCATGATCGGGGCCATTTGGAGACAAGGGTGGAGAAGGTCAGAGATGCCTGGGTGTGGAGCTGCTTCTGGGGTGTCACTTGGGAAGCCTGGGAACAGCTCACAATGGTCCTATTTCCCATGTTGATACCACCCATGAGAACTCTGTAATGACTGCCGGCTTCTTCCCACTGTGTTTCAGTATGACCCTCAGTTCGGTGATGCCTTCTGGAATAGCAGCAAATATGGAATGGTGACATACCTGCTGAGAATGATGACCAGCTGGGCCATTGTCTGCAGCGTTTGGTACCTGCCCCCCATGACTAGAGAAGTAGGTGCCTCCCCTGTGGACATGCCTATGTCTTTGCTTTGGCTCTGTGTGATGATGAGTCTGGGCTGAGCAGTCTCTTCTGTTCTCCTCACAGAAAGATGAAGATGCCGTCCAGTTTGCCAACAGGGTGAAATCTGCTATTGCCAGGCAGGGAGGACTGGTGGATCTGCTGTGGTGAGTATAGACCCAGCCTGTCTGCTGAGTCTTTTTCCCTCCTGGGTTGAGAATAAAACTGTTCAGCTCTGTCTCCTTTTCCCAACTTTTATCTCTAAGGTGCCCAGTGCTGCCTTGACCTTGAGAAGCATGGAGTCAAGGATGCTTGGGCTGGATTTTTCTTTTGGGGCACCCATACAGTTCCCAACTCCGGGTAGGGTGAGCGGAGGCTGCCCTGGAAGCCTTACTGTAGTATGGTATAGTATTTTGGTATAGTTGGCAAGACTGGATTGTCCATTTATTTATTTTATTTTAATTTTATCTTATTTTGAGACAGGGTCTCGTTCTATAGTCCAGGCTGGTCCTGAACTCACTATGGAACCCGGACTGGCATTGGACTCATGGCACCACCTGCCTCAGCCTCCCTTGTGCTGAGATGACAGGGTTGTGCCACCATGCTCGTCTTTATGTGGTGCTGGGGCTTGGAAGGCAAGTGCTTTAACCACTGTGCCGTTCCTCCAGCTCCTGGACTGTCATTTTTAAAGCAAGGTTGTCTTGTCCTTTTTTAAAAAAATAGGGTCTCACTTTGTAGTCCAGGTCTTGAACTCACTCTGTAGCCCAGGCTGGCCTGAATTTACAGTAGCCCTGACTCAGCCTCCTGATTGCTGGGACTGTAGGCATTTGCCACCATGTCTGCCTTAAGTTGTCTTGTTTTTCCTTTTGGCATTAATGAGGATTAAACCCAGAGCTGTGCTAAGTGACTAAGTGCCCAGACTGGGCTTGAGCTTAAAAACCTTCTGCCTCAGTCTCTCAGAGTGCTGGGATTACAGTTGTGCACCGCTGTGCCTGGCTCGAAAGTTTACTCATTGCATTTAATTTCCCACTTACTAAAGAAGAATTTGACAAACTTTTTTTTTTCTGTGAAGGGTCAGTATTTTATGCTTTGTGGATCATATGATGTCTGTTGTATCTAGTTCTGCCCCTGTAGTGTAAAAGCAGCCAGAAACAACATAGGACCAAATAAGATTTACTGTGTTTCAATAAAACTTTATTTGTAAGAACAGATGGCAGTCTGGATTTGGCACAGGAACTGTGGTTTACCACCCCTTATTCTAGAATTTGAGATAGTTATACCCAAAACCCCCAATATTCGTAAGGATGGATGCTGTTACAGGAAGCTTTCACACTCAGGAGCCCTTAGGTGAGTGCATTAATCGCCTGTGGAGGGCATGTGATGGATGTTATGAGAAAATAAGGCAGACAGTCTGATTTTTGAACTAAGCTGTGGGCTCTTGGGTCTTTGTAAAACTGAGCACTTACTTACTGAGCACTTGCTGTGGATTGACTCCCTTTTACCTCCGAGGTGAAAAATGCCATCGATGCACAATTCGTTATTCTCATTTTGCAGTTGAGAAAACGAAACTCAAACAAAACTCACTTTCCTTAGTCACAAAGTAAGCACTGGAGCTGGGTTTTGAGCCCAGCTCACAGAGGTTTTTTAAAGCTGGGAAGTTTACCTGCTATTCCATGTCCCCTGTTCCCTGTTTCTAACAAAGACGAGGGTAAGCTGTTTTTTGTTTTGTTTTGTTTTTGTTTGTTTGTTTTTGTTTTTAAGACAGGGTCTCACTCTGTAGCCCAAGCTGGTCCTGAACTCACTATGGAGCCCAGGCTGGCCTTAGATTCACAGCAATCCTCTTGTCTCAGCCTCCCGAGTGCTGGGATTACAGGCGTGCGCTACTATGGCTGGCTTATGTGGTGTGTGGGAATCGAACTTGGTTGCTTAGTGCTTGCTAGGCAAGTGCTTTAACTGCTGAGCCGTTCGTCCAGCCCCACTAAGCTGTTTTTGAAAACATGCCTTTGCTATGGGTCTTGAAAGATGAAGCAGAAACACTGAATGCAGACCTGGGTGTTCAGAGGGTGTTAAAGGTGAGGTATCTAGAGTTTTGGTTTCAGTTTGGGGTGTCATTTGGTGGGGTGGACTTGTGAAAGGGCAAACCCGTGTCCGCAGAGTGTGTCTGGGGTTGGATGGTCAGCCCCTAACAGTAGGCTGAGGAGTTTCATCTTTGATTCATTTATAATACCATTCTGAGCACAGAAGAAATAAGAACTTGTATTTCACTGGGACTGAGGTTGTAGCTCAGGACTAGGGTACTGTTGCTAGCCTACACAAGGCCCTTGGGCTCTTTGCACTGTAAGAAAAGAGAGAGATACAGAGAAAAAATGTTGTCCTTACTGTTGGTTCTTTGCATAAACTTGGAGTATTCTCAAGTCTGAATGTTATGGATTACATTGTAGAGTTTTATAGGTTTTTTAGGTCTCAGTACTTTTTGGCTTTCCTCCTAGCTTATCAGAATGCCTTCTTTATTCCTGGTAGGATGGAGGTAGGGTGGAGGAGTGTCAGCATAGAAAACTCAGCTTCACTGCATTTACTGAGTGCTGTCGTTATACACAGTCATGGAATGCCATAGGTATACGCAGTTAGTACAGAGTGCTGTAGGTGTATGCAGTTACTAAGTGCGGTAGGTATATGCAGTTATGGAGTGCTGTTAAGTATTAGCAGTTACAGAGTGCCTTACATGTATGCAGTTGTTAGAGTGCTGTAGGTGTACACACTTATTACAGAATGCCATAAGTATAAACAGTTACAGAGTCCCATAGGTGTACATAGTTGTTAGAGAGTGCCATAGGTTTGTGCAGTTACTGAGTGCTGTGGGTTTACACAGTTATGGAGTGGCAAAGGTATACTCAGTTGTTACAGAGTGCTGTAGGTATGCGCAGTTATTGCAGTGTCCTGAGTGTACAATTACCAAGTGCTGTAGGTGTACACAGTTATTACAGAATGCCATAGGTGTATGCAGTTACTGAGTGCTGTAGGTATACACAATTATGGAGTGCCTTAGGTATACACAGTTGTTACAGAGCCATAGGTGTATGCAGTTACTGAGTGCCGTAGGTATACATAGTTATTACAGAATGCCATAGGTGTGTGCAATTGTTGCAGAGCGCCGTGGGTGTGTGCAGTTACAGAGCCTTGAAGAACCTGGGCCAAGAGCTGTGTGGAGGTGGAATGTGGTTCCCAGGAGGCAGGCTGGTTTTTACACTCACCTAACAGCGGGCTGTGGAGTCCCCTTGTCCCTAGCCATCTTTCCTGATCTTGTGCACCTTTTTCTCCTCAGGGATGGTGGACTGAAGAGGGAGAAAGTGAAAGATACGTTCAAAGAGGAGCAGCAAAAGCTATACAGCAAGATGATTGTGGGAAACCAGGAGGACCGGAGCCGCTCCTGAGGCCAAGGTGTGTGCTGGCTGGAGCTACCTGCCCAAATCCTGGCAAGTGAGCCAGCTGGAGCTGTTGCTGCTGCCGCTGCCCCCACTGCTGCATCCTCCCAGACTCTGGCCCAGGCAGCTCCGGACCCCAGGACCCCAGCCACTCAGAGCCACGCAGGCCCGGGTGTGGGCCGGCACAGCCAGCCCTCACTGTTGAAGCGAATGTTGCTGGGTGTCGCTTCTGAGTCTGTTGGAGCAGGCCATCAAAGTGAGCTCTCCACCTGTGTGCGTGGCACCGGCCTGCATGGCTGTGAAGATTGGCCATGTTCCACGTTAAGATGCCTGTGGGCGGTGCTGGGCCTCGTGGGAAGCCCACCTGACTCCAGGAGAGGGTCTGCTCAGGGCGTGGCTGAGTGCAGCCAGACAGCATCTAGCCTGGAGCTCTGTAGACTTGTAAGGACAGACTGCTGTCTGCGGGTGTTCAGCAACGAAAATTTCAAATGCTTGAGCTGCTGCTAGTGAGAAGTCACCAGAAGGAATGGGAGAGGCCAACAGGCCACTGACTGAGTTTTGGTGAGAGCCGGGAATCATTTTGTGTTTAGACTCCAGGCTGAGCCTGAATTCCTTGTGTGTCTTGCCCTTCGTTTAATGTGTGCCTCGGTTTCCCTGTCTGGCATGGATCTGGAGGGGAAGGGTGGTGACTCCTACCTCACAGGGTTGTTTTGGGGAGTCAAGTGCTACTGGGAGTAAAGGACGTGTCAGTGTGCAGCATCCCAAGTGCAGGCTGCAGAGTGTGGCATGCCGAGGTCTGCACTCAAAGCTGCTACACGGGCTCGGACTTGGGACTGTGAGTAAATACAAGTGGATGTTACATGAAGGGAGGGACTTTCCCCTCTGTCTCTCCCTGGCTGTAACTGTGAGGGGCATGCTCACCGACACTGCTACAGTTCCCATATTTGAAGTAACCCTGGGACTTGAGAGCCTCCACTTGGCTCCTGCAGTGAGCCTTGGATCATTCAGGGGTATATTCCCACAAGGTCTTTCCACAATTCTGGTTAATTTAGAACTTTGGTATAAATAGGGAAATTGACATGGATGGGCACTATGGGACTAGAGGCCTGAACGGGGCCCTGATTCATTAACGTGGGGAGTGGAAAGTATGAGGATGGGAGTAGTGACTTAGTTGGGCTGGGGAGAGTTGAAACACGGCCAGGGAGGCGGGGGTATTGGCATACCTGGAATCCCCTGCAGCCAGAGGGCAGTCCCCAGGCCTCCCTCCGTCACTGTGAAGGCAGACTCAAAGCCAGGCTACGTGGGTCCTCGCTCCTGAGGTCCACCAGTTTCAGACTCCGGAGAGAGGCTTGCCTCAGCGCTCATTCACTCACCTGTCTGTCACTCACCCTCACTCCTCATGGCAGACACGAGACCCTTTAGGACTTTACGCCTGCCATGACAAGTGTCCCATCTCCTCAGTCTCCCTCTGCCTGGGATTTGGGTTTGTGCTGAGAGTAGGGCCAAGCTTCTGAGAGTGCCAGCCTGTCATTGCCGTGCTTGAGTGCCTGTCCTGGTAACCTGGCATCACTCTCACTGTCCTCCCCACAGAGCTGCCCATTGCCTCTTACCTGCCCCTTTGCTAGCCAGTGGAAAACTTTTCTGTCAAAAACACTGTTACGACTGTAAGAACAGCATCTTAACTGTTTTGTGGAATGTTCAAGAATAAAAAGCAGTTTCCAGCTTTTA
Organism: Ctenodactylus gundi; assembly: GCA_004027205.1. NCBI lineage: Eukaryota > Metazoa > Chordata > Mammalia > Rodentia > Ctenodactylidae > Ctenodactylus > Ctenodactylus gundi. Next base: position 73,957 of record PVKB01000387.1, read on the forward strand.
TACGTAGTAATGTTTATATTGTTTCAGTGCTAACTAGAAGATCTTTAAAATTGATCTTAAAGATCCAGTTCCCTCTAAACTTCTGTGCATGATCTGTTACTTCTAGTTTGGTATTTTTAATGCATCTTTGTCTGAAACGTCTCATGTCATACTCCTGTCTGTTGTGAGTGCCTGTGGGGAGCAGAGAAGGGTTTGCATCACATCCAGAACAATGAAGTCTTGCTCAGTCCCAGGTACTAATGGCTGGCTCAGGCTCACATGCTGCTGTGTCTCTTTTCACCGGGATCCTGGAGGCCCACAGTTACCCAAGGTCAGAATGTTTGGTTTGGAATTACTGAGCTCGGCTTACCTGCTGAACCTTCTTAGCACTTGGAATGAAAGACACCAGCTGTGCTCACTGCAGCCAAAACAAGAATGCCCTTGGAGGAAAACTGGGTATTGTTAGTGGCAAAGTGAGCATTCGCTAACCTCAGCCCTCCTTCCATACATACCTCCTGTTCCCTTGCTGTGCTGTTTCTCTGTGTGTGGTTGCGATTCAGGCTGGGTGCCCCTGGACCCTTCACACCTCTGACATTTCACTAGTTTTTAAGGTCATACTTCAAACTTTGCTTTTAACTCGAAATAGGAGAAGTCAGTTTTGAACCCATTTGTTCCCTCTGAAAAATCAGGCTAATGAAACTGGATCCCTAGAGTGTATCCCCTGTGCAGACCAGAGTTCCCAAGGAGTGTCGGCAGTTTTGTTGGGGCCATACTTTTCCTTGAGTTGCAACTGGATATTGGACAGACTTTCCCTCAGACATGAGACTTTCTGTCAGCTGGTTAGAGAAAAGAACTTTCTAATAAGGCTAGGAAAATTCCCCTGATGCCAGAAGTTCATTAGAAGGTTGTTGGCCAGGCCAGGCCAGGCCAGGCGGGGCAAGCTTGAATGAGGGAGCCCAACAGAGAGAACATCCTCATGACAGTGGAACCAGCCCTGGAACTTGATACTTTACTGTGCCAGACCTGACTGCTGTCACCCTTCAGAAACTTAGAAAAAGGCTTGATGTCTGAGAGTTGGTGGCGAGGCCATCTAGGCACTGTTGCGTTTCAGATCTTTATGGCAGAACCAACAGTGGGCCTGTTCCCTGTGGAAGTCTGTTGTTTCCATCCTACAATTGATCAAAAACTCATCTGTCTGTGGAACACTGCTTCCTGCCACCCCTGATGTATGAAAAATTTCACTGCAAAGCAGGCTGCATCCTCCTGCCATGTCATGGGTGGCCAGACCCCTGTGCTCTGTCCTGTGTGGCTCAGACGCCCAGCTGGAAGGGCAGCTGCGCGCACGCTGACTGGACAGGTTAGGAGCCAGCCGTCCAGCCATCCATCTTGCCCTGCACTCACCCCCTCTTCCTAGTCAATATGTCTCTCTCCGATGGGAAAGTTAATAAATTTTGCTCTAGATTAAAAGTATTGATCATTTCATTTGTAAACGATAAATAAAAAGGGGGAACTTTTCATTGCACCAGGGGCTGCGTCTGGTGTGTTTTGCTGGTGAGATTTCTCTGGCTGCCGGGGGGTGGGCTTCTCATATGCATTCCAGCCGGCCAGCTGCATTGATTTCCTATTAGTCTCTCAGCACCACCCAGTAACACATCATTTCAGTACCTGCTATTAATGGTCTTTTGATAAATAATCACTTGTAAGTCAATAAATTTTTATTAAACAGTGTGGCTCTTTGATTTATTAAAATCCGACCGTGTTTGTCTGGGAGAAAAGGGATGCAGAATTGAAGTGGGGGTTTTCATACATCTTCCTGACGCTGGGCAGTCACCACACACTTCCAGAGAAAAACAATTGCATTTTAACAGAAACAAAACAGCCAAGTTTGGAACTTGGGCCCAGGGAAACTTTATCTCCGTCAATGTAGGGCTTACTCTGTGGGAACAACCACAGGCCTGAGGGCACCTCTGTGTCAAGAACCTGGTGTTAGCATCTAAGAGTGGTGCTCCCCAGCTGGGCTGTCCCTGTGGACAGCGTCCTGGGAGGGTACTGGCCGGCCATGTGTCTCAGGTGGCTCCTGCTGGTGGCCCGCAAGCCAGCCTTCTCAGCAGGTGGGAACATGGACCTGAAAGCAAACACCTGTGCAAGCAGCCATCTGGAACCTCTTGGGAAGTTGGACTGCAGGAGCCGTTAGCTGCCTTCCTGGCCTCCACCAGAGTAACATAGTGTGGCAGGAAATGCCAAGAGACGTGTGGATGTTATGTGGAGACTGCTGGTTGTAGATTTTTTTAATAGTACTAGGGAATGAACCCTATGTCTTCACACTGAACTACATCCCTAGCTCATTTTTCTTTTTGATTTTGAGGTAGGATCTCACTTTGCTAAACAGTCCAAGCTAGACTCAGACTTGCAGTCCCCCTGCCTCTGCCTCCCAGGGAGCTGGGCCTGTGCCACTAGGTCTGGCTGGATTATTTTTGTCTTTTTGAGGCAGGGTGCTGCCTGTAGTCCAGGCTGGTCCTGAACTCAATGTGTAACCCAGGCTAGCCTTGGACTCAGAGCAGTCCCCCTGCCTCAGCCTCCCAAGTGCTGGGTTGCTAAAGTGCACCAATAGCAGAAGTATAAAAGATTTTCGTTGGAATAAAACTTGCTCAGAGCGTTTGGCAGCTTTTCATTGAGAGCTGGCTGCAAACGTTTTATGGGAAGCAACCCAAGCAGTGAAAGGAAGCCTGGCTAGTCCATGTGTATTAAAATGTCTGGAAATCCTTTTCCGGGAACCTGTCCCCGTTCCGGCTGCTGCCTGCCTGCCCTCTACTTGACCTTCGTGTAGCTGGCAGTGACAGGAGGGTGGCTAAGGGGGAACCCGGCGAGGGCTATTGTTGTTACTGTCTGCCTGCTGCGAACATCCTGTGCTGTGGATGGGCTCCTTGTCTGTCCTGGTCTTGGGATGAAAGTACTGCCTTCAGGGAACTTGAAGGAGCCCAAGAAGCTGGAGAGCAGGTGAGCCTTATCAGTGGGTTTTAGGAGCTGGACTCCTATCCCCAGGCCTTTTTCAAGGCTTATGTCTAAGGCTTGGTCCAGACTGGGGCCAACTGAGCCAGGCCCCAGAGCCAGAAGATAGCCTGGGTACAGCCTTCCAGTACACATGAATGACATTGTGTCTTCAGTTTACAATGCTAAGTTCAAGTCCACTTTCAAGGTAAAATGGGACTTTGTGCAATGTTTCGCATGGAGTCCAACTTCTTTATTGATCTTTATCTTCTTACTTCCCTTGCCCCAGTTCATTCTGCTCTTGCCCCAGGTGGGGAAATGACTGAATCCTCTCCAATTTCTTGTACTGAATTGAGTTTGGTTGAGTCAGGCGTTTCAGGCTATGGGAAGAAGTGGGTTGCTTGGTAGGTTCCACTCCAATCTTGTATTGGTACAGTGGGTTAACAGGCATTTGGGCATCATCCAGCAGGTCCCTCACCACTTGTTGATGTCACCAGACTAGAGGGAGCTAGTGGAAGGTGGAGGTTGGAGGGATACAGGGAGACCTGAAGTTTTCAGAAGGAAGGATCTGGTAATCCCATAGGTAGCTGTGAGGGTGCTCTCTTCCCTTGACCTCAGCGGCCCCGAAGTGCATTTTGAATGTGTTTGAACCCTGCCTGTGTGGCCAACACAGCTGTGGCTGGAACAGAGATGGGGAGATTGCCCTTGGCCTTCCTACCCTACCCCAGCCAGGTTCAGGCAAAGATGTCCTCAGGCTCCCTGAGCTCTCTCAGCCTGCAAATGCCTTTCCTTCGTGGATAAGGTGTGAGCATGGAGGCTGGATTGCTGGGGTGCCTGCACCTGCACTCCCTGCATCTGCACTGCAGCACTGGGCCGGGGAAGGCCTTCTGCACCCGATTGATCCACCAGCTGTGATCTGTCATTTCTCCGAGGCGGGCGCTGCTTTCTCGTGCTCCAGGAGGCCCCTTCGACACCTGCTTTATTTTTCTTCCTGCGCTGACGTGACGGGAGACAGGTGTTAAACTACTTAATCACTTTAAAATTGTTTTAATTTTCTGTTTTTTATCGATCTCTCCAGCACCAATTAATCAGCTCACTGGACCAGGCAGTTAGTACATTAAAAATTGTCAGAGAGGCCGTGCATCTTGCAAAATGTCTAAAAAATATTCAGCTAGCAAATTCTGTTTTTATTTGGCATGCAACAGTCCCTGGCCCGTGGAAGCTGGGAGCTTCCTGTACAGCTAGTCATTTGCCACCGGCCTTTCACTTTTGTTGTTTCTCCAGCAACTTAAGAGTCTCCTCACTTCTGGGGCATTGGGGCATTTATTATGGGCATTCTGACCCTACAAGGCCAGAAGTCTGACTGCCCTGTGACTGGTCCATGCTGCTAGCAAGACTTCCTCTCCCTGGGACATCAGTACTTTCATCTTGTCTTTCCAGCAATGCCCAAACCACCTTCCCTGGGCCAGGACCTCGGCTCAACTTGGCCAACTCACATGTCCAAAGGCAGTTGCATGCCTTGCTGCCTCCCCCATCCTCTCTGATAATGGGACCCCGGAACTGTTCTGGTCAGCCATGCCCCCACTGCCACCATCACCTTGGTCTGTGTCGCGAACACGTTTTGCTTGTCTTTTTATCATGCCTTCTGGAAGTGACTTATTAGTTGCTTGGCTGTACTTTCTTTAAGCACAGATAACTAACCAGGGCCTTCAGTTAGTTCTTGGGAGTAGAAATTTCTGTTTTTTCCATTTTTTCCTACGTTCAATCACTTTCCAAGGCTAACCCCCCACCACCTAGGCTTTTTTGTTGTTGTAGGTAAATTAACAACTGTCAGCATGGTCTGAGCTGCCCTTTCCTAGTGAGCAGTCTCCGCCAAAGCATCTTTCCCTACGTACCCTCTTCCTGTATGCTCAGTTGGGAGCTGTTTATATCCCCTTGCCAAGCTTCTGTTCACACAGGGGCATCCACAGGCCGTAGCCCCCTCCTGGGGAGACTGGGTGTGGGACCCCAGGGGGCAAAGCTAAATGGGTGTGCTGCCAGGGGCCAGGCTCCCGGAGCCCTGCGCTCTGCCACCAGGACTTATCTCCCTCCCAGCCCCACCCACCCTGTATTAATTGGTATATGATTGGGCTAGGACATATAATCTAGTATTGATTTTCTCTCTGGACGCCACAGCTTTATTTGCTCACATCTGCCTTGTGTTTAATTGGTGCTTTACTCTGGAAACGAGATCTTATCAGTCTGTTTGGTTTCTTTTCCTGGGGCACACAGGCATGCACACAGCCTGACACCCTCTAGCTGGCTGGCCTGCCCCTACCTCTCCCCGACCCTCCCGTTGTGAAGCATTCCTGGGACACAGAGGGTGTGGTCAGTGACCCAGAAGGATTTTCTTTAACCTTGACCTCCCAAGCTGTAGCTGAACCTTCATCATATGAAACTGTGGGGAAAAATCTGGCTTTGGGTTTAGACTTAGGTTCAAACCTGCCTCTTCTCTGTGTCTGGCCTTGAAGCTAACAGTAACAGTTTTCTGCATTGTAATCTTTCTTATCCAGGAAAAAGGTGTTTCCACTTGTTTTGCAGGGTTTTCAGAGATTCCAGGCACCGCACCATGCCTGGAATTCAGTAGGAGTTTGGGTAGCCATGGCCCAGTCAGCTTGTGCAGCAGTGTATGTTAAAGAGCACTGGCTTTGGGAGTCAGGAAGGAGGAGCCTCCACATGCCTTCTTGTTAGGTCCGTGTGGGGTGCAGAGCATCTTCTATGGCCCCCAATTCCATGAGAAACTCTGAACCCAAGTTTTTGGGGCTGGTCACCTCTCACACTGCCCTGAGGCAGGGACTTCTGTGCTCTCCTGCCACTAGGTACTGGCTTAGCGGGGCCTCTCTGCCCCTGGCATGCCATACAAAACACCCCAGCTGGCTCCTGCATCTGGGGCTTTGTTTCTCTCCCCTCTGACTATGGTCTGGCCCACTCTGGGCTTTTTGTAGTGAAAGGAAGATGTAAAGGCCAGAGGTAAACACTGATTTCCTATTGACCCAACATTAATTCTCTTGACTGGACAGGTGAATGTGCATTCACTCCCTTTACCAAGATTAATGATGTTTGCCACTCAGAGAGGCTAATGAGGGGCTTGTGGACATCAGCTGTGGGCTGATTGTGCAAGGAGGCAAGCCAGACTTCCACCATTGCTACTCCTATTAAGGCTGTCATCTGCCCATAGCAAAACAGGGTTACTGGCAAAGGAACGTGAGCTGGAGGGGCGCAAGGAGACCTTCTTGATAGTCCTGCAAATGGAGTTGGAGTCCGCCTGCTTCTCCCTTTGCTGTTACCTGAAATCCTTTTCCGTTGGCTCACCTGCACACAGGCCTTTGCTCCATTTGTTCCCAAAGTTGTACCAAATAAAGGATCAGCTTCTGATTTGCTTCTCTGAAAGGTGAGAAATAGAATTGGAGAGGCCAGGCCAGGGCCTCTGAGGTGGAGCACTGGCAGGGGAGTGTCAGGACAGGCAGGCGGCGCCTGGTCCTTTAGAAGAGTGCTAACAAGATAAGGTCAGAGCAGTGGGAAAGTCACAGCTTACCTAGGCAAGAGGGATCTGCAGCTCACCCCCCCCCCCCCCCCTTGGCAAAGCAGCCTTGGCAAATCAGGTCCATGTGTTGAAAGCTTGGTCCAACCTGTGGCACTTTGGCAGAGGATAGAAACAGAGGATGAGGCCTGTTGAGAAGTTTCAGGTCTTTTGGGGCATACCCTTGAAGGGGACAGTGTGGCCCTGGTCTCTTCCCTGTCCTTTCTGTCTTTGCTTATAGGGCACCATGAGGAGAGCACCTTCCTCCAATGCTTGCTCCCTGCGCTCCTAATGTGCTTGCTGCAGGCCCAAAAGCAACAGTGCCAGCTGACCATGGACTGAAACCCCTAAAACCATGAGCCAAAATAAAATTTACCCCTTTTTTAAGTAGGTCATCTTCGGTATTTTGTTACAGCAACAGAAAACTTACACCAAAGATTGCAGGGTGTGGGGCTGCTGTAGTCCAAGGCTGCTCTGAATCTGTGGGCTGTTAGGGTCTCAGTAGGATTCCCCACCCGGAAGGGGGAGGCAGGCGGAATCAGAGAACTTCTGAAGAATGGATGCAGCAGTTTCTGAGCCAAAGCAGCCCTAGAACAGCAAGCACAGCATTGCTTTCCCTTCCAGAGCCCAGCAGCAGCGACTTAGCAAATTCTGATAAAGAGTGCACCTTGAATAAATTGTGTGTATGTGAACATGTGTGTGCGTGTGTGCATGTGTGTGTGTGTGTGTGTGTGTGTGTGTGTGTGTGTGTGTGTGTATCCTGGCCACAGCTGTTGGCCTGTGGCTGCCTGAGGGTGAGTGCATGTTCTATCATCTCTCTGTCCTCTGGGGGAAGAGGACCCAAACCTCTGTGGCCTTGTCCCCCATGCTGCCTTCCAGGACCTTTCCTCTTTTTATCTGGGGAAGAAGATAAAGCCGCAGAATTTGACTGGAGCCATTACGAACCTCTCTACAGAGGGCAGGGAGAGCCAAGCTGTGTGCACTTGAAGTGAGTTGGACTTCTAAATCAGTTTTCCAACTTTGTCCCGTTGGAGTTCGCTGGGGCCCTCCTTTCTCCTCTCCTAACCTCCCAGACCAAGAAGGGCCTGGGAATCTGAATTTCTGACATGTCCTCTTGTCAGCAGGTTTGGGACAGTGCCTGAATTCACACCTCTGGCTCCATTGGAGGCACTGTGGTCAGCTACTCAGGCACAGATGCCGCACCAAGCCGAGGGGTGAGGAGAGGTGAGTATGGCACATTTGATCAGTACTTCTGGTTAGGGGATTTTCCTGGTCCTCTCATGTCTGCAGAAGCTTTGGGGCTTCCAGGCTCTCTACCTGCCTAGCGAACGACCCCATTCCTGGCTCACAGCTGCAAGATGCCATGTCCATCCTCGTCTCAGTTACTAGAACTCTGACCTCAAGCAGGTCATCTCAGTGCTTCTAGCCTCATTTTTCTCATCTGCCGTTTGGGAATAAGACCTGATGGCCGGTCTGAGAATCAAGTGAAATAATTGTACAAGAATGAAAATGCAACTGCTATCAAAATGTTAATGTCTTTTTCATAGAAAACACGATTTTGACATTCATATGGAACTACAAAAATAAAACAATCCCCAAACCCCCAACACCCACACAAATGAGCCAGGCAATTATTGTAGTAAAAAGAACAGAGAGGCATCACACTACCTGATTTCAAAATCTACTACAAAGCCATAGCAATTTAAACATGATACTAGCTAACAATAGACACAATACACAATGGAACAGAGCCCAGAGCCCAGAAATGAAAGAAGCCATGTACAGTGAACACATGCATGTTTGCTTAGTTCATCAACTTTTGACAGAGGTGCCAAGAACATGTAATGGGAAAAAGTCTTTCAAAAAACAGTGTTGGGAATACCCAATGTGCATGTCCAGAAGGACATTAGAACCTTACCTCACACTATACACGAAGATCAACTCAAAATGATTAAAGATTTAAATGTAAAACCAGAAACTGTAAAATTACTAGAAGAGTTAGGGGGAAAATCTCTGTGACATTCGTCTGGGCAGTGGTTCTTTTGGATTTGATCCCCAAAGTGTAGACAACAAAAGCCAAAATAGGCAAATGGAATTACACGAATAAAAAGTTTCTCTACAACAAAGGAAACAGCAGTATGAACAGGCAACCTACGGGGTAGGAGAAAATATTTTCAATACTTTTTTTTTTGCTTGTGCTTTTTTTTGTTTGTGGTTCTGGGGATGAAACTCATGGCCTACACATTATGGTATATCCATGGCCCATTTTTTTTTTTTTTTTGGTTTTGATTTTTTAATGGAGTCTCTCTACGCCTCTAAATTGCCCAAACTAGGCTTGAATCTGGGATTTTCCTACCTCAGTCACCCAGGGTGCTGGGATTATAGACCTCTACCCCCATCAAGCTCAGCTTCAATAGATGTTTAATATCCAAAATATATAAGAAACAACTAAATGGCAAGAAAACAACCCAAGCTAAAAATGGGCAAGGAATGTAAACATATTTCTCAAAAGAAGGCATTTGAAAGACCAACAGATAGGGAAAAAGGCTCAACATCACTGATATTTAGGGGAAAAATCAAAGCCACAGTGACATCCACCTCACCCGTCAGAGTGGCAGTTAACAAAAAGATAAAAGACAAGTGTTGGCAAGGATGTGGAAAAGGGGAGCCCTGGTACAGTTAGCGAGAATGTAAATTAGTACAATCACTGGGAAAAGAGTCTAAATATCCCCAAGAAAAAAATGGATCCGGCAATCCCACTTGAGGACACTGGCCCTGAAGATTTGCATCCAATGGTGTGTGTCCCACATTCACTGCTGCACTGCTCACAACAGCCAGGGGGCAGACACAACCTGGGTGCCCCTCCACAAGTGACTAGATAAAGGAAATATGGTCCATTTACACCCCAGAATATTACTCAGCCCGAAATAGAAGGAAATTCTGTCATTGTGCTAGGTACACGCAGCAGGCACAGAAAGACACACAGAACGATCTCACTTATATGTGGATCTGGAAGTCGACCTCATAGAAGCAGAGGTTAGAATGATGGTTATTGAGGCTGCAGGGTTGAACCAAAGGTCCAAAATATCAGAAGGAATGAAGTTTCTCAAGCTCTATTATGCTACATGGTGAATACAGTTAATAGTGGGCTATACATTTCAAAGTTGCCAAGAGTAAATATGTCAAATGTTCTCACTACCAAAAATGCTAAGTGGGTCTGGGGGCATGGTTCAGTGGCTAAAGCACTTGCCTAGCATGCTCAAGGTCCTGAGTTTAAATCTTCAGTACCACATAAAGATTAGCTGGGTGTGGTGGTGCACATCTGTAATCTCAGAACTTGGTAGGCTGAGGCATGCAAATTGCAATGAGTTTGAGGTCAGCCTGGGCTACATAGGGAGTTTAGGACCAGATCGGACAACAGAGTGAGCCTCTAGCTTAAAAAACAAAACAAAACAAAACAAAATAAACGAACAAAAAAACTAAGTATTTGATGTAGTGGATATATTAATGAGCTTGATTTAGTTAATCCACATCCTACAATTAAGTCATGTCTTTGTATTTTCAAAACAATCCCATTATAAGTTGTTAATTTACAATAAAATATAAAACTTCAATACAATAAAGAGATAATGTATGATGAAGTGTCTTAAACTACAGAATGCCCCTGTGAGAACATTATATTAAAAAAAAACAGATACTTGGTTATTGCTTGTCATTTCTGTTCTGCCTCAAACTATAAATTGCGAAGTTTAGGTGACAGATTCAGGGCTTCCTGAAGCGAGAGAGCCTCACCTTCGGCTTAGCGTCCGTCCCTTGGGACACTCTGCAGGACGCCGCTGGCTGAGGCGCAAGCCTACCTTGAGGGGCGCTGTATGAGTGCACACCGCCGGCCCTGTCGGCTCCGGCCCCCCTCTGCCTCCGTGAACCCTTCGGCTCCCAACAGCATCGCACTCATTTGTTGTCTTAATCTTTATTCATTCGTTAGCTTTTGGTGCTGGGAGCTGAACTCCAGGCCTTGAGCACGTTGAGCCTGTGTTCTCCCACTGAGTTATAACCTCAGATTTATTTCCATTTTTATTGTTTAATCTTTCATTTTGCTGCTATTCTTTTACCTCATTTTTTTCTCTTTCTCATTTTTTCTTATGGTGTTTCTAGATAGGCTGGGGTGGGAGCTCCAGCGTCTACCTGGGCTAAACTGGGTGACTCAGGAAAGTTATGTTCTTTGTGCCTCTGTGACTGCTGTGATATTATGAGAGAACCTGTTTCATACTTTTTTTTTTTTTTTTGAGCTCGAATGAGATCATGGTAAGCACCTGGAATAGCGTGTAGCCGTTTGTGGAGGACAACGGCAGAGCAGTGGTGACCTGGCCAGGGCTGTGACTATGTAGCCCAAGACTGCAGAGCACACGCTTCGGAGAGGGGTGGAATTATGTGCATGTTCACAGACATGCGAGTATCCGTGGACGCAGGAGTGTCCACCAGTTTCTGGGTCTTGAGTTCTTCATCTGGAAAGCAGGACGTTAGTGATCCCTTGCTGGGGAAGATAGAGGCGTGGAGGTGTGCAAAGTGGGCTGTGGAGTCCCTTTCCCAGGAAGTGCTGGGCCAGCTCTGTACCTGGGCCTCCTGTGGAGAAGGGAGCAAACACCAGGTGCCTCCTGTTTTCCTGCTGGCCCCAGAGACAATGTGACCAAAGAAATCTCTTTCTCACAGTCTCTGCCTCCCAAATGATGGGACATGCTTTCACCTTCCAGTCTGTGTTAGAATCTCCCATAAGTCCCCAGTCCGGCTTCACAACTGGGTAGAAATGACATGGCCCCACAGTGACACCCAGCAGCAGGCTTGGTAGACATTTGGGACCCTTTTACTTATCTGAGCACTATCAGGGAGTGAACTGTTCAAAGTAAGATCATTTTGTAATAAAAATTCTTCCAAAGTATCCTGCTCTTTCAACCATCCTAAGCAGAAGATAAAGGCTGGAGTTCAATCTTGCGTGTGCATGTGTGTATGTGTGTCGTGCTGAGGATGGAACCTGGGCCTCACCACGCTGGGCAAGTGCTCTGCCACTGCAGCTCCCACGTACCATCTTCCTGCCTACCCTTTGAAGTGTGGGCATGGTGACGTCCTCAGGGTGAGCTAACAAATGCTGGGGTTCCAGTCCTATCTCTAGCTAGCACTCACGTGGACAGGACCTCCAAAATCCCTTTCTCCTTGCCAGCCTCTCCATCGGTCACTGCCCTGTGTGTCCCTGGGGCCTCTTGGAGTCTAGTCCTGTGGCCGGAGTCCTGACCTGGAGGAGCAGTGTGTGAGCCCCACAGTGGCCACATCCTCATCTTCAGAAGCTTTTCTTATTCAGATTGCAGTTGAGTTCCAGCTGAGTGCTACGTGGTCACAACTGCTATAAATGTGCCAATACTCGTCCATCTTTTCTTCTTGTTGCTGAGGATGCATGCTGGAGCCTCTGGAGTGCTAAGCAAGTACTCTGCTGCTGAGGTACAGCCCCGGACCCAGTCTAATAATTTGTTCTATTAAGCCCTAATTTGGGCCAGGCTCCCTCTGTGAAGTGGTCATTAGCGGTGACTCTGGACTGCACCATACTGCAGCGTGAACTCTGGCCAGTGGGGTATTATTGGATAAGGGCAAGCTCTGATTGTAAGACGAGGCCTAGATTCTGTATGAAGCTGCGGCCGTGGAGCATGTGAATATGGTGCAGTCTAGAGCAGGTTGTCTAAGGCAAGAGGCCTGCAGAGGCCATTAGGTCATACAGTCTCATGGGTCTCAGGCAGTAGGATTGTTCCTTGGCCACACTAGTGCCAAATAGGACACTGTGGTTCCAGTAAAGGAGACACTTCCTCAGGCTAGCTCAGCACTGGGTACCAGGTTAGATTCCTCACTAGAGTCAGAGTTTGTACAGGAAAATGAACCAACTTCCTCAGGGAGTCCTTCCGGTTAGTGGCTGACCTGCCAGGGCAGGAACACTCACAGAAGCTGGTGGCCACGACATTGGACCACCTGTCCCAGCCTGAGAAGACCTGTTTGGAATGCTCTGCCCCTTCTAGCAATGTGAACTAGAACAGAAAGAGTGTGTGGATGTGTACAACTTAAGGGTCTACCCATTCTCCTCTCCATGCATGATTTCACTTGACTTCTTTAGTCTTATGAAATCGGTTCCCAATTCTCACTTGATAGACAAAGACACTGGGCTTAATAAGGTTAATTGACTCCATCACAACAATCTCTCTAACTACCTGGAGAAGTGAGGATTCAAACTCAGGACCTCTAGTTCAGTCCACCTGTCCTGCTGTGACCAAATACTAAGACTGGCTAATTTATAAACAACAGAAGTTTCCTCCTCGTAGTTCTAGGCTGGGAAGTCCAAGATGAAGGCACCCAGCTGGTCAGAGTCCCATCAGAGCCTGGTCTACACTTCTGAGATGGTGCCTTGGCCACTCACATGCCCTCATGTGGCAGAAAGGACAGAAGGCAGAACAGAGCTGAACTCCTGACCTCCCTCAAGCCCTTTTATAAGGTCACTAATCACTGCATGAGGACAGAACCCTCATGGCTTAAAAGCCTTCCAAAGGCCCCACCTCCTAAGACTATCACCTTTGGGAGCCAAGTTTCACCGTAGGCATTTTGCCGGAAACACTAACATTCAATCTACAACAGCTTTCAAAGCCATTTTTGAATGATACAGAGCTACTGTTTTCTGTCTGTGTCTGCCGGGCACTTGTAATTCTAATCTTATAGAAACCCTGTAAAGCAAGTGTTGTTACTTCACTTTACAGGTAAGAAACTCCGGATCAAAGGGTAAATAACTCACTCAAGGACATAGAGAGTGGTGGGGCTAGGGGTCTGAGCCCAGGTCTAACTGTCCACATGCCTATACTATGTTGTAGGATTGGCAGGTGCTGTGGTTTGGCTCTGGAGTTTCTGCCCAAAGCCTTATGTACCTATGGATACTATCTACTGTTGGGAGGTGGGGCCTGGTGGGAAGGGTCAGATGCCTGGGCTTGAACTTGAACCGGAGGGGTGTGTATTGGTTCTGCCCCTCTTCTGAGACTTGGCTCTGTTCTGCCAAGCTGTGAGGACCACTGTCTCTAGGTCCAGCTCTGGCTCTGGACTCGTTTCATCATTTATAGCCACCCACTCATAAATGGACCATGATCTTCTGAAATTATGAACTGAAATAAATCTTTCCTCCCGAAAGTTGTGGATGTTGACCACATTCTGTCCCAGCAACAAGAAAGCAACTAGGAGAGCAGATTTCTGGGGTCATATGCAAGGATGACTTGAAAATAAGATTTCAGTCCTGAGCTTTCACTTTGACTTCTTTTGGTTGTTGCTGTCAGAATATGGCCATTCCGTGTCTGGAGAGACCCTGACATCCACCTGCACCACTGGCCAATCAGGTGAGAGCTGAGGCAGAGCCCTGCGTGCACCTGCTGAGTCTTGTTGAAGTGGCTGTTGGAGCAGGTCCCATAGTGCTGAGAACGTGGGACTCAGTTCCTTCCTGTGTCTCCACAATGTTTATGATGGCAAAGGAGTGTGGATTTCACAAAAGCTCTGGGTTTTGTTTAGCTTAGAATATAGAAGAGACCTATGACCATTGGAGCGATTATGTCAACTTGATGAGATTCGGAAACAACCAGGATGCCCACCCTGGTGTGGAGGACTCAGCTGGCAGCTTGAATTAAATAAAAAGGAGGAAGAAAGATGGTTACAGCCTCTCCTGGGAGTGCTCTGGCCTTCACGATCGTCTCCAGACCTTAACTTGCTCCTGTCTTCACATTGCCAATCTCCATTGCAGATGTGTTCCAGTCCCCTGCTTTCACTGTTGCTTTTTGGACAACAATTTGCAGAAGACTTGCACCTGGCTGTTCTGAAGCCTCAGGCTGGTGTTCTTCTGTCTTGCATCTGAGCAGCCATCAGGCCTTCCAGCTGTCACAGGTGCAGGTCACCATTTTGGACTATCTCTCTCCTTGGATTTGTGAGCCCTCCAAATAAACTTTGTTTGTTTATAATTTCTGTTAATTCTGCCTCTTTAAGAATCCTAACTAATACAAAGTCCTTTTAATGACCAGAGATAAATATCAGGGTTTCTGGCTTATGATTTCTTTATGACAGATAAAGTGAGAAAGTTGTGCTCTCCCCAGCAACACTCCACCACTTCTCACCGCACCCCCCCCCCAACTCCTCCACATGCCCAAATACATACATGCACATTTGCAGAGGGCAAGCCATTCCAAGTTACCCTCTAGAATCTGGGTCATTCACATTTAACTCCTTTCCACCTTCCAGGTACCAGTCTAATCTTTTCTTGCATAGGCTGAGGCATGGCAGGTAGTAAAATGGGGCCCACACCTGTCTCCTGCTTGGTTCTTGTCTCCGGCTGCCTACAGAACACAGCCAAATGGAAGGAGTCTGAGGGGACTTCCCAGAAGCTTGTAAGGCAGATGCAAAGCACTTGTCTCTTTCTTCCTGTGGGGCTAGAAGTAGGGTTGGCTTGGCCAACAGCTGTTACCCTCCCTATTCCTTAATTCCCTTTGCTTCTTCGTGACTTCCTAGGGGTTAATTAGGACAGCTTGTTTCACTGTTCTCCTGCCCTCCACCCCCCGCCTCTTTTGGGGCTGCTCCCACAGGAGGTGCATCTCTGCTGTCAGATGTGGCACTCCTACTCTGTGTCTCCTGCTCTCTCTGGAGAAGCAGTGGGGAAAACCCTCCTTCCATGGTAGATATCAGGCAGGGCTCCCGGCTTGGTATGAACACCCTCAACCTCCCCAGATCCTCACAAGCTGTGCTTAGCAGAGCTAACCTTCCTGAAGAGTCCCCAGTTTTAGCCCTGCCATTCTTGCAGGGATGTGCCATCAAACAGTTGTGCCTCCTGATGTTCTGCTGACCTGCCTTCATGACAACTGTACTGTCCTCGACCCCAGCCACCTACTCAGGGAGTGTCTCCATTGAACATAGTGGGCTTGAGTTTGACCTAAGCAGTAGGATTGAACATGAGCCAATCAGTAGGCTCAAATCTGGACCGATCAGTGGGCTTGACTTTGGACCAACTACAGGCCCACATCTGCAGCAGTTATCTCAGACTTTTTGTTGGTGTAGGAAGGATCAGCTTGATTCCTCCTGTGTGGCATCAGGTCCTATTCAAATAAAGCCTTGATCTTGTGTTCCAGCAAATAAATCTATTAGTGATGTACTTCTGAGGTAGTGCGGACTCAGAAGGTCTTGTAAAACTTCTTGGAATTCACATCCTGAGTAGTTGATGAATAATCACTTTAGAAAGAGCTATACATTCAGGAGTGGTTACCCCTGAAAAGCTCCCGAAGCCAGTAACCACTGAAGACCAACAATAGTGATCAGCAACTGCTGGTGTTGACAGATAGGATCTGATTTTAAATGGCATTTAGCATTAGATGCTGTTGACCAGTGACAGCTGGCAGTGACAAGACCAGCAACAGAGGGTATCAGGTATTAGCTGGTGTTGGCTGGTGGCATTAGAGCCCAAGGTTGTATGTAACATTGAAGGGCTGAGGGCCACCGGCAGTCCCTGGAGTCACGAGTAGAGCTGCACTTTGCTGATTTGTGATTTCTCTCTGAAATGAGAAAGGGACCATTTAGCTGGTTGGTAACATTTGGCAACTTTAAGGGACACTTCCTTTTTGAGGGTTCCAAGGAAGAAGACAGACAGCAGTCACGATCAGCCCAGATTTGCATTGTGGATCAAAAGAGACCACGTAGATCTTTGCCTCAGGGTTAGCCATGACTGCCTAAAGTTTTGCACTGGCCATCCACAGCTGTATGGCCTTGCCTACCTGAGTGAGCCACTCCTCTCCCTTGCTGCCTCTGTCTTCTGTTTTGTAGAAGACTTTTGCTTCTGTCTCTGGCTTATATTCATTGTCTCATGGACAGTTTTCTTTCTGTTTCTTGGTATTTCAAAAGGCTTTCCCCTCAGGTGCCCCAGTGAAATTAATTTGTTTCATAGTTGTGCATTCTAAATTATTTATTTGGAATTATGCCATTTGGAAAATTGACTGACCCCCTTCTGTTGGAAGATTCTTTGTAGCACTTGAAACTAAAATTTGATTGAAATCAATAAAAAATTGGTTGTAGTTTGAAAACAATCCAACTTTGGGTGCACACTAGATATCCACAGTAGGGTAGGCTGAGACCACCAGCCCAGTTTGTGCACAAGGATTCCACTGGGAGGAGGAAGTGAAACACGGGCAGCATTTTACCATCATAGGTAGACGTCCACAGTAGGGGGATCTGGGGCTGCGGTGGACCTGGCTCTGTCACCCAGAGCTAATTAAGCACTGGATGGTTGCATTTAAAGAGGCCTAAAGAGTCTTCAAGGTAGAACACAGCTCCAAGAGTGACAGCTTCAGATCACATGCACAGACACAATCACCACAGAGCAGACAGCAGTATGTACCAGACACAGAACTGCTGTAGACAGAAAACAGTTTCCAGCAAGAGAAGAACCAGTGGTCCTCTGAATTAACAAACAAAGCCCAGTATCCCAAAGCGCAGGTGTCAAGCCATTGAACTATCTGTCTGAGAAAACATGAGTCCTGAAGTTTATTTGATGTGTTTATTACAATGTGGCAATAACTGTTTTCTTTCTTGTGATTCTGGCTGTTGCTACCAGCTTTCTTACAGGTATTAGGTGTGTTCTTGGAATGAGTTTTCCCTTTGATATTGGTTGTTGTAGCTCTCTTATCTGAGGTACTAGCCAAAGGGCAGTAAGCCTAGGTTTTGTTTTATGCTCAACATCTCTGTTTGGTAAAAGTCCTACCAAGCGTGGAAGCCACTGAGAGTATCCCAGAGGACTTACCACTATGGTGACTTTTAACTAATTGCAGTAAATTTAGGAAGGACGATTTAAAGAAGAGATAGGCTGATCTTCTGTAACATGTTTGGCTTAAATATAAACAAGGAAACCAAGAATTCTGGGCAGAAAATGAGTCCTTGAATTATAATACCATTCTCCAACTAGATCTGTTCTGTAAATGGGAAAAGAAGTGGTGAAAATTCCTTACATCCAGGCTTCTATGAAGTTGTAACCAGTGCCTAAGACTTGGGTATTCGTGTTGGGCTTGTGTGGCTGTGACTTTGAAATCCACTAGGCCTACAGAACTCAACCCAGACATCTTAACAGATTCCTGCCTTCAGGGGCAACTCACTGGCAGGTAGCTACTCCCAACCAGTCACAGAGTCCTTCAGCACCCGATATGGGGTCACTCCTTCTGTCTCCTGAACCAATTGATAGTCTACTTTCTTGTCCCCACCTCTTCTTTCTCATTGAGGACAAGAGTGCATCACCTCTACCCTCACCAGTACCTGTCCAATCAATGGAACTGAGATCAGGAAACAGAGTAGCACTCCACTTAACTTAGGGAATCTGCTTCCTCTATGGGAGGTTACAAGTGGGTTGGGAGGTTATCACAGTGCACGTTTCCTTCTGAATGAGAAACATGGCTCAGTGTAAACAAAGGTTTGGTAGAGTTTCTAATAATTATGGCGAGTTTAGGGGAAATTTTAAGCTGAGCGTAATTTTTGCTCTGGCTTGGAGGGATGTGATTACCATGTTTACCTGATACACTTTCAGTGGGAAAGAATATATTCTTTTAAAAGTGCTGAAGTAGTGGATGGGACACCCCAAAAACTACAATGTCCACAGGCCTGGGGAGTGTGCCATCCCCAGTACAGACCTTGCACAGGACTTGGAAACCCTGTCCACTGGGGAGAATGGAAAGTTTTATAACATATATTTCAGAAGGGATGGAAGGTGGAAGGTGAGTGGTAAAGCCTGTCAGTTATGGCAGCATCAAAGAGTTAACCTGAGAGAGGGAGGGAAATTCTGCTATATTTTAAAATCACTTGTTAGCGACCTTCTGAGAGTACGCTAATACTGAGCCAAAGTTGGAAGAAGGGAGGCCCTTATAGTCATGCATTTTAAAAGGCAGTCTGCCCCAAATATTAGAAGAAAATTACAAAAACTTGAAGCAGGACCCTAAACTCTGCTGTCGACCTTGATGGAAGAGGACCTCAAAGTTTGTAACTGGAACTCAGCAGAAGCAGTGAAGAATGAGTTAGAGGAAAAGTCACAGCTTAGCCAAAGCTTTAGTTCTACCACTGGATAACTCTCAGAGTTCGGAAGACTTTACTCATCGAGGACTGGGCAGAAACTTGTCAAAATGTGGGTCATTGAAGGAGAGCATCCTGACAGACCCAGAAAAGGTCAGCAGGGAAGTAACCTACTTCAAGCCTGGGATGGGACATACTCACCTGAAAAGAAGTGCTGACGCCTGGACTGGCAAAGCCTGAGTCTCCTCCAGACTCTGCAACAATTGGAGGCATTGCCATCACCATGCAGAGGCCCGTGGGTGACCGCCGGTGTGACACGTAAAGAAAAGCATCAGTTTTCTTTTGGACATTAGGATCTTTCTTTCAAAAGCTCTGCTAGAAATGTCAGATAGGAAAGGAGTGAGCCCCTCAGGATTTGTCACTGCTTCCTTTTCCTTTTACAGAACAGATCTAGTTGGAGAATGGCGTTATAACCCAAGGACTCATTTTCTGCCCAGAATTCATTTAGCTTATGTGATAAGTGGGTCTCCAAGTTCTGTAGCTGTTACCTTGAGTCCCCATTACCCAAGTTCTAGCAAACATATCCCTGAGGCACAGAGACACTTCAAAGCCCTTCTGGGAATAGTTGGCTCTGACCACATCTGGATGCCTCGGTTTGCATGGTATGGAAGATTTTTATTGCTGCCTTTCCTCACTCTGAGATATATAGGGTGACAATAAGGGTCCTTACCAAAAGACTAGTAGATGTCCCCTGGCTGGTAACCTATTTCCTCAAGTACTTAGATGTAATGGCACTAGGATGGCCTGGTTCTCTAGGAGCAGTGGCTACAACTGTTCCCCACCCTCCACCCCTACTAGTGTAGACACTCTACTTACTTACCCCTCAGCTAGCCTCTAGAAATATAGACCCCTCTCTAGAGTCAAGCTGTCCAGAAGGCAAAGGGCTATCAGTGTATTATTACCAGAGGCCAACTGTTACACAATCAGGCTCTCCTGTCGACTCCCCAAAGTCATCCTGAGGGGTGTTAGATGGAGGTACCTCAGCAGGAGATACTCAGGTTATAATTTGTTGGTATGTGTATATACAGTTCAGTGTTGCTTTTTTTCTTCTGTAAAAACTCTAATTACCATGTGCCATTCTATATACATGAAAGGAAAGTAGGTTCTGTATTGATGAAAACAACTACAGGAAGGCATGAAACATTTTGATTCTGTTGGGGAAAAATAATTTTGTCCAGACTCGATTTTTGTGAGAATTGTTTCAGGATTAGAGAAGGAAATGAATGAGATATAAAGAAAGATGGAGGCAAAGTGGGGAGGTATTTTGGGATAGAAAAGAATTTTATATGGTGAGATTTTGCCCTAAAAACCAGAAGGTTAAAGTAAGTGGCAGGTTTGCAAAGATTAAAACTAATTAGAGAAACTATTTTGGTAAAAAAATTCACGTGACATAAAATTCAACATTTTGTTGGCAAATACATGAATTCCAAATTCTGTAACACATTGGAACATTGGGTTTGGAGAATTAGTGAGCTTCTGTGTACACCCCTTTGCCAGAGGTTCATTCCTTTCCTATCTGACCTTTGTCTCTCTTTCTATTCTGCCATTCATGTTTGGGCCTTTTTATGTTAATATTTTTGTGCATTTCATAAGAGGGACACCCATCTATAGTCTGTTGTGCTTGGTCCATTGTGCTGAGCATTGTTGACTCCAAGTGGCCCCATTTTTGTTCAATAACAGAGGAAATTTATATGTAAGGTGAAATTAGCTTTAATTTGCGTCCAAAAGGATAGCTGAGGAAGTGTAGCCAGGGAAGCTGCGGATTGTGGTAACAAGCCAAGCTCTGTGGCAGGGTCCCCCACTGCTCTGAAGGGGTAATAGAAAGGCTTACACTCAGGAGCATCTTGGGATCCCCTCAGGGGTATCTCTGAAACCCCATCTGCCAGCTATTCTGCCATTTTATTCCTAAATTTTATCTCTTGATGGACGTTCTCTTTACCATCATTACTTCAACTAAATAACATGGTGTCCCTTTTATGTAAATTGCCTAGAAACATTATGCTCTTGAACTGGGCCCACCATGAGCTACAGGTTGCTAGGCTGCTAGGTTGGAATCACTTTCTGGTATGGGTCCAGCCTTCCAGGGGCCTGGAATACACTTGTGGTGTTTTGTTCCTGTAGCAGGCCTGTGGCTGACAAATCTATGCTTTCTTCCCACTCGCCACCTCCTGTGTTGTTTAGATTGTCACTGCCTCCCTTGGTCGTCGGCAAGGAGGGCAGCATCTTGGAGCAGAGGGGTGATACTGCTGAGGCAGAGCCAGGGTTCCACTGTGGGAGACACCGAGGCTTGGGACACAGCACACGTGCAAAGTAGGAATGGGCTGCAGAGTTGGTCTTTGGTTGCCCAAGGTCCAACATGGTTTTCTCAATGTTTTAGTTACACGACAACCACCATGTAAGGTAGAAAAGATTCATTTAGCTCACAGTTTTAGAAGGGCTCACACAGTCTATTCATGGGCAGCCCTCAATGGTGGAAGCACATGACACAGGCTGGAGAGCTGCTCACCCCGTTGTTGATACTTCCTGGCCCATAAGTCAACAACACATACCTGAAAGCTCTGCCTTGCAAGATTCCCACTGACAAATTATGTCAATAAAATGACACCATCCTTTCAGATCAAGTCCAAAGCATTTGCCCTTTCCAGCAAGGCCCTACCTCTCAATAACAAATGGTTCCCACTGTATCTAAATACATGAGGCTTTTGGGGGACAGGACACTCCAGATCCAAAACATAGCACCCTACAAACTGAGTATTAGTATCAATCAAAACTATTGAAGACAACGGACAGCTCCACCCTGTCACATTTGGCACGTGTGTCATACTCAGGCTTTTGATATTTAGTGGATACAGACATGCTCAGGCTAAAATTGACATGATGGAGTTTTTAAAAGTTCTATTGTTTTTCTATCCTTGGTGTCAGCTTTGTAGTAGCTTCTTAGGTGAATTGGAGGTAACAGGAGTAATGTCCCAGGCTGACCTCAACTCCCTTGGCTTTAGCAAAGAGGTACTTGCTCTGGACACAAACTGGGTATGAGTGTATACAGTTGGCAAGGGAGTTCTTGGCCCCTGAGGGAATTTCTAGCGCATCAGTTGGTGAGGTTTTTTGTTTTTTGTTTTTTTTTAATTGGTGAAACCTATTCATGCTTTGGAGTTTCTTCACTTTGGTTTACTGTTACAGTCTATCTTATTGAGGCAGATGTACTTTATTTATTTATTATTTGAGACAGAGTCTCACTCTGTAGTCCAGGTTAGTCTTGAATTGATCCCAGCTGGCCTTCAACACACGGCAACCCTCCTGCCTCTCCTCCCAGGGGCTGGGATTATAAGGCGTCCACCACCATGCCCAGACTGATGTACTTTATCTAACAAATTCAGTTTTGTATGATGTTCTTCCATGCATATAAATCTGAACCCCCAAATTGCTCTTCCTTTCTGTGGCACCTTTTACTTCTAGCCTTGATGGTGACTTGTCACTTGGGAAAAGTAGTGATGACAGAGAAAGCTGACACCTTATGTCATTAAGAAAGGTGACCTCGGGCTCCTGCTTAAAGCCCAAAGGCACAACTCCAGGACAGCCTTTTGACACCAGAGGGGCTGGAAATTCTATTTCCCAATCAGGGGTGAAGGGTCCCAGGAATGGGATACTAGGGGAAACCAGAGCCTCTCTGAGTCCTCAGGGACAATGATGCTGTGGGTGGCAGCCAAGTTTTTTCCCCCAGAGGTGCTAGGAATCCTTATCTTGTTTTCTCACTGGACAAGAGGAAGACTCTGGCAAGCCAGTTGGGCTGCCACAGGAAAACTGGACTATTCCCAGGCAAGGAGGCATTGGTAACAGGTTGAGATGTGGAGTCTGGGGAGGGTGTGGCCAGGCAGGGAGAGAGAGTCTCAGTGAAGTGTCTGAATCACACTTTCGCGTCTTTGTCAGTCAAGCTTTGGGGTTAGAAGTTTCCACAGTTATGGGCCCAGTTCCTTTTCACTCACAAGAGCAGAAGGGCCAGCCACGGGCATCCAATTTCTGCCACGCGGTAAGGTGAGGGGTGCACATCAAACCCTGTAGGGTTTGATCTTGACTTCTTCATCGTTCTCTGCACAAATTACCTGGAGCTGAATAGCAGAGCCTATTGCACAACAGAATTCCTATGGTGGTCATGAGACTTTCATATGATCATGAGGCATAGGTTCATATAGTCCAGATGAAAACTCCTCCTAACAGAATAAAGATGAAATTCTTTCCTGCTGCCATCCATCAAGGCTAGAAATAAAATCTTGTTCCAAATGAAAGATTCCACTGTTGGTAAAAGACAGTGTCTGGGATGGAATGTCACGTGTTGCCCTGTGTCACAATCTCCCACTTGTGAACTTTGGCTTGTCGTCCAGGACCACTTTAGCACTGACTTCAAAAGCCGACAGGCCTAGAAGGGGGAATTGTATTTTTCTGTGCTCCTCACTCTAATCAATTTATTCATTCATATTTAAAAGTTCATTCATTCATTTGTTGCTGTCCTGATGCTTTTACCTAGGACCCTGATGCTGAACTACATCCCCAGCCTGCTTTTTTGTTTAGTGTTGTTTCAGTTTTGAGACAGGCTAACTTGCCCAGACTGGACTCAAACATGAGACCCTCCTGCTCAGATTCCTGGAGTGCTGGGATTAGAGGCCATACCGCTGGGTCCAGCTTTCCTTGATTTAATGCCAACTCCCAAACAATGTGAAGCAGACATGTAAGGATCATAACTGTTATAGTCAATATGCTTAAGATGTCACCAGCATCCTTCTTTCTACCTGTTGCATGATTTTGCATCTGGATGTCAACCCCTCCCTGGGACCTGCAGGGCTCTGTTCATAAGTGTCACTGGAAACTATTTTGTGGCCTATGCTGAGTCTTCACAAAATCCCTAACATCCTTCCCACCATACCCATGCCAGCAACAAGCTCCTCGATAGGGTCAGCATTGTTGAGTGGGCACCATCCCTCTAAGCTGCCTTCAGTTTCCCCTCCCACTTAAGGGGAGAAGGACTAAGGCCTAAGCTGAGGCATCATCATGGAATGATGGTTAGTGGCTAAAGGCATTCTGCGTTTTCTCGTCATGAGCCTCTCTGTCTTCAGGGACCACGGAAGGTGGTCTTCACCTTCTAAAGGGCTCTTGGGCGGACTCCACAGGTCTCCTGCCTCCTTCCTGAAAGCCCAGGACATGGGTGACACCTGGTACATACAGTGGAGGACCAGGCAGGCTGTTTTCAGCTTCCTGGGCCATGTGGATGTGTGCCGAGATTTCTCAAGTAGAAAGGGTACTTAAAGCACACAGTGCTGGCCTCTTAGGTACAGACAAACCTTTGAATACCTGCCTTTTGAACCAGGATTGTGGGCGAGGGAGACTTGGCAACTGCCCCAGGGTTGCTTCTTCCCACCTCAGACTAGATTTGGGAGCTTCCTGAGTTTTCTCAGCCATGCACTGAAAATAATACATACCTCTCAGGTTTCCTGTGGGGTCCCTGGAGACAGCTCAGGCACCCTGCCTGGGAGAAGCCAGTGGGTGTCTGAGTACTGTTACTGCCTCTGTTTTCTTCCTCATTGTCCTTTCCTTGAGGCACTCCGAAAGCACTAGGCTAGGAATTCCTGGAGAGCAGGGACCCCACAAAATGGTTTCTGCTTTCTCCCAACTTCAAGTAGTACCAGTGGGATGGAGATTTCAAATTGACCCATGCCATGCAATCAGTCAATGACTGACCCAGCCAAAGTAGCCCCTGCCGCTGGGAGCCGGGACACCAGCCCCCCACAGCCGCCATGTCCGGGCTGTGCAGCCAGCTCGTCTCCTTAACAGACACACATGGGCCACTGGGAGGTTTCAGGGACTTTTTATTTTTGCTCATATTTTTTAAAGCCAGTGAGGATGGCAAATGTTTGGTCCCTTTTGGGCTGCACTCCTCTGTGGCCAGCCCCACCCACCTCCCCTAGCCCACACCCTCCCACCTACCAGCATCATCTGGGGTGGAACACCACAATATCGGAGGGGTACCCTCCAGCAGCAGCAGATCCAGATCCAGCACCAGGTAAAGGAAAGGAAAGCTGGTGGGTGGTCAGCATGTTTGGGGACAGCCCCTACTGGTGCCTTGCCAGCCCAGGGGTCCCCTCTCTCTGGCCTGGGTGCCTCTGCTGGAGAGGTGGGGCCTATGGGGCCGTTTCAGCCCCCTGTTGAAGCAGGCACTCCCTGGTCTCTGCCGTCCTGTCTTTGGGCACTGGGCATGGAAGGGTGACTGGGTGCAGGGTCTCAGCCTCACTCTGGGATTCCAACCTCTGTGCAGCCTAGGCCCACAACTCCCCCTTTCTCAGCCAGCGAGGGTAAGTGGAGGTAGGCCCTGATCCGGGATTCCGGGGCCAGGGGTGTCTCTTCTGGGAACCCACTTCCTCTTCCAGCCCCGGTTGGGTCACCAGTGCTGGCCTCTGGTGGGGTCCCTCCTGTGCAAAGATCTGAGGGGGGGCCCCTGGACCCCAGCAGCAGCCTTCCCTTGGCAGATGGCAGGTCGCTGACCCTGACCATCCCCTGGTCTCCTAATCCCCCAGCCAGCTGGCTCCCTGGGGAAGGCCCCCTCAACCCCAGATCACTGGGCCCCAACCTGGATCCCCTGGCTGCAAAGCTTGGCCAAGTGAGTATCCCTGTGCCCCTAGGAGTCGGTGGAATTGGCAGGACCGGCCCTGGGAGGCGGAGGCGCCGCAGATGGCGGGGAGGTCCCGCAGGCCTGCAGAGGGTGTCTGTTTCCCTTTCCCCGAAGCCGATCTCCCTCCTTCTCCCGGTCCTGCCGGCAGCCTCCCCGGGCTGCTTGGCCGGCCTGAGAGGACGGCAGGCTGCTGCGCCTCTGGCCCCGGGGACAAGTGGAGTCAGACGCCGCCGTGGGCCCCCAGGCTGAGCACCGAGAAGGCGGCGCGGTGCTTGCGGAGCAGCAGTCGGACCTTCTCGTCGTCCGAGTCGGGGTCTAGGGGCTTGTTGTACTCGTCGTCCTCGGGCTCCGAGGCCGCGCGGTCCCCGCCCGCGCTTGAGCTCCCGTTGGGCCGGGGCGTGGAGGAGGAGGGCTCCAGGGCGCTCTTCTTCCGCCACTTGGTCCTGCGGTTCTGGAACCACACCTGGGACAGAAAGAGCCGGCGTCGCCCGGGCCTGGGGAGGGCGACGCCCCCCCCCCCCCCCAGCACCTCAGGAGGTCTTGTCCCCGCAGGAGAGCAAACGGGCCGCCGTGCCTGGTGGGCTGCAAGTCGCTTTACTAGGGCTGGGATGGCAAAAAATGAAGGAACCTGGGCGCCTAACCCTTGGGGTTGCTGCACCCTGCACCCTGCAGCAGAGTCGCTCGGGCGGCAGAGGCTGAAAGGCCAAAGGGAGGAAAGGGCCCAGCCCAGGAGGGGCGCGCTGACAGGCATCTGAGCCAGGTTTGGTGGCACAGCCTGTGATCCTAGCACTTGAAGAGACTGAGGCAGGACGACTGCAATTGAGCCCGGCCTGGGCAACACAATGACTTAGTAAGATTCTGTGTCAAATTAAAACAGGAAATTGGGCGTAGCTGAGCATGAGAGCCCTTGGGTTGGATCCACCGTACAACAAACAAACCTAACAGCAGTAAAGAGTCCTCCAGGACGTAACTCACGGGTGGAGGGAGCCATGCCTGCCCTGTCGGCTCCAGAGACCCTCATTGAGCTTTGTGAATAGTTCCCCCAGCTACAAGAACGTCTACTGCCCGAGAGAGCTGAAGGCTGAGGCCGGAGGGACCCACGTCGTTCCCTCTGCCCCATTCCCCCGCCACCAGGGAGGGTGTGCCGGCTGAGGAGCTGCCCCAGAGGCTGGCAATTCCGTGGCAGCCGGGCTCCGAGCAGAGCCAGGCCTGGAGCGCAGCCCGCCTGGGTCCTCGTAGGCCCGATCTTCCTTCCTGAGCTGGGCAGCTCATCTGGGCAGCTCTGGGGGCTCACGGCTTTCTTCTCTGCTACTCCCACCCAGAGCCTCATGGAGAGGCTGCCGTGTAAAGAGAGCTTGTCGGCCCTGCCTAAGTCTCTGATGTGCACCCCACCTTCCTCTCTGGCTGGGTGTGTGGGAAGTGTGGTCATTTTAATAATGAGTAAACTGAGGCCTGTGCCTTTTTTTGAGAAGAATCCAGTTCTAATATGGCCAATTAGGCTATTGCTGGTGCAGGGATTCCTGCCGAGATGGCGGAGGCCAGGAAGGTGTGAGGATGGCATCCGGCACACCTATGTTGGAATCCCGGACCAGCCTCCCTCTGCAGAGTTGGGCCGTGCTGGGGGAGCAGGGCTGCCTCCCTCTCACACCGTGATGTCTTGCTCTGGCAGGCACCTTGCTGCAAGGCAGGTGCCTTCTCCCGCGGACTCACCTTGACCTGTGATTCAGTCATGCCCAGTGAGTATGCCAGCCTTGCCCTCTCGGGGCCAGCCAGGTACTTGGTCTGCTCAAAGGTCTTCTCCAGGGCGAAGATCTGGTGCCCCGTGAAGGTGGGCCGTGTGTGCTTCTTCTTGTGGACACTGTCGCTCAGGGCATCCGGGGCTGGTGGACAGGGGGGAGTGCGGTGAGCGGAATGAGAGGGCCCTACTCGTAGGGTGCCAGCCCTGCCCCGCCTCTTTTACGAGGCTGGAAAACTAAGGCTGCTGGAGAAGCATGACACCTGTCACCCTGGAAGGTTTCCTGACCCTCAGATAACAGTGACACGACCTCTACCATGTTGTTGATAATAGCAGGAACCATAAGAGGGCAGCTGCCCCAAATTACAGCTACTTAGAGACGCAGGGACCCAGAACCCAGTCTTGTGCCTTGCCGCAAGTCAGCCACGCAGCCCTCCCCCAAGGGACAAAAGGAATATTCTTTCTGTCCTAAGTCCCAAGACTGGGATTGCCACCTCTCATCTGCAATCAGAGCCCCAGGAGCCTGTGAGCCCCTCCCCAGGTCCTGACTCTTGGACCCCATGCTCCAGGGTTCTGGGGAAACAAGGAGGGGCAAGCCTCCAGCCCCAGGGGACAATTTCCCTGAATCAGATAGCTACCTGACACAGGAAAGGCCGGGGGTGGGGCTGGAGCTCAAGCCCAGCCTAGGCAGGGGAGGCTGCTCAGGAGGCACCATCTGGCTGATGGGCTCAGAGGAGCAGAACACCCGCGCGTCAGGCCTTAGGCTGTCCAACGCGGCCCAGCTCAGCCGTGACAGGCCGGGAGACTGAGGTCGTCATCTTTAGTCCTTGCTTGCCACAGGACTTATTTGCCATTTTCCCGTGTGTGTGTGTGTGTGTGCGTGTGTGTGTGTGTGCGTGTGTGTGTGCGTGTGTGTGTTCATGACTGAAGAGGTGGGAGGTAGAGAAGATGTGGAGGGGTGGAAGGGAAGAGAGAGATGTAATGGAGAGAGAGCCTGAGGCTTAAAGCATCCCCAAACTAGACTAGAACATTTTAAAATTGGTTCCAAAAGATGAGGTCTCCCCTCCCCTAGAACGCCCTGTCTGTAAGGCTGAGGCGGGCTGGGCTGTCAGACAGTGTGGCCTCCAAGCAGTGTAGCAGGCCAAGGGAAACAGGTGCTTTGGGGGTTTCTGTGGTTGGCACCAAACCCCCACTGCAGAGGGGAGACCAGAAATCAAAGTGGTAAGAGTGGCACAGGCATGGCTTCTGAAGCCACTGTCACTCTCTCCCTGCCTCCCAAGTGGACTTCACCTGCCTGTACTTGTCTCGGAACCCCCTCCTGTCCCCAAAGCTGGGGAAGTGGGTGGGAAGAGGAGAGTTCTGTCAGCAGCCAAGCCCAAGTGGGGCTAGGCTCCTCAGCTGCCCACGGAGCCTGGGATGTCAACTGCTGCCTTAATTCCTAGGAGGAAGGTGTGAGATGGGCCCCTTGCCCCAGGCAGGCTCTATGGGGCCTGAGCACTCAGTGTCCCCAAATGATGCAGGCTGTAGTGGGCTCTTTTTTTCACTGGGGGTAGCATATGCCTGCTTTGGGTAAAGAGGGGTTCTGAGCAGGAGAGCTGAGGGGGCTGCGTGTCAGACACCCCATGGGGCGGGGGAAGGAGCTGTGTGGCTTTTTGTGGGCCTGGAACTCCTGGGTGCCCAGGTGAAGCTGAGGTGGTGATCAGACACCCATTCCCAGTGAGCTGGGGTGGAACGGGAGGGGGTGGAGCTCAGTTCACATCCAGCTGAGCAGGGCCATCTAATGGCGCCAAGGTGAGGTGGGTGTCCTCTTCCTCCTCCTCCTCCCGGAGGCCGGGTGGGCCGGGGGGCTGGCTGGGCCGGGGGAAGGCTGGCCTGTACTCACTGTTGCTGCACTGCCGCGCGCTGCGCCAGTCCGGGCCTGTGTCTGCCCAGCAGTTCCGGGTCCGGGTGGGGTATTCGTTGCCAGCCTTGGAAAAATTCCCCACCTGGGTGCCATAGTAGACCCCCTGGGAGCTGAGACCACCAAAGCTTGCCACGTGGGGGTAGCTGGAGAGCAGGCTACTATTCGGCGTGGCCACTGGCCTGCTCAGGATGTCTGTGATCCCATGGGGGGTCCCGGCAGCCAGTTGGGGGCCCAGCCCTGGGGGACTGAGCTTGTAGAAGGAATTCTGCACCGAGTACTGGCACACCGGCGCCTTCACCTCCGAGAACTGGGCCAACGGCGTGTTGTTCAGCAGGAATGTCCCTTGCAGGTTGGACTCCATGATCTCCAGGTCAGCAGCGTGACGGTGAGAAGCCCAAATCCAGGAACCTAGAGCCTGTGACCCCAGGATCTGGCCCTGGGTTCCATGGCAGGCTTGAAAAGTCAGAAAGGCCTAAGCCTATGGGTACCCTCCGCCTAAAGTTTCCGGCGTGGGCATGCAGGTCAGTGGCCCGCAGTCAGGTGCCACCAGGCGGGTGGGAAGTCTGCTCCTTCCCACCTACCTAGCTGGCCGGCAGGGGTGCCCCCCACACTCAGCACAGTCCCCTCTTCTGCCTCTGAGTCTGGGGACCCTTCATGAGAAGTTTAAGTTCAGAGAAGGGACATTTCCCTGATAAAGATATGGCCTATTAGAATACAGACCTGAGACTGGCTGAGCTGTGAAAGCTGCGCCGCCATTGGTCAGAACACACGCAGGCCTCACATTGGCTTTTCCTAGACAAATGACACTTTGAAAGATTGACTGTAAAATCAGCTAGTGGAGAGAGAGAGAGAGAGAGAGAGAGAGAGAGAGAGAGAGAGAGAGAAAGTGTGTGTGTGTGTGTGTGTGTGTGTGTGTGTTGTGTGAGAGAAAGGGGAGAGAATTAGCTCTACAAGCTCCTTTCTCTGTCAAAGCATCTAGGAGAAGGTGGGTGTATGGGGGTTCTGGAGGCTCCTGGGGCAGCAGAAATCACGGCTCCTGCAGCTGTTGCCCTCAGGGATTGGGGGCTGGGTCCCAAGGTCGCTGTCTTGAGCTGCTGCAGCCCCTTCATGTGCCGATGCCTGGCTTCACCTAACGTGGCTGAACCCCTTCTCACCTCAGTGCTGAGTTGGGGTAAGTGGGACACAGGAAACGCCTGCTTTCTGGGGAGAAGCAAATCCCAGAGACTGGCTCAAGAGCCTGGGATAGGAACCTGTGGGCAGATGGGTCAGGGGGTGGGCAGTGGGGCAGCTGGGGTTATTGTGTCTTCCTGCCCACTTAAGCTGAAAGGACGAGGTGGTCCTTTTCCCTGTGTTTGCCTCTAGACAGCCTTTTCTGAATCTCTTTGCCATTTGGGTCTCTGTGGCATAGTGGGCAGCTTCTCTTTGACTTGGTGTTCGGGCAGGGAGCCTCTGGTGCTAAGAGGCTCAGTGGTGGAGCTCTGTGCCAGGCAGTTGGTCGGAGCTCAGTATATATTTGATAGATGGGACAGGATTGAATCTCAGAACACCCACATGCTTCCTCCCCAATACCATTTTACATACGAGGCTCTCAGTAGAGGCAATCTCTCATTTTACAAACGGGGAAACCAAGGCACAGAGGAACAAGCCTCCTTTCCATGTACTGTGGTTATTTCTGCTGAGAGCAGCATTCTTTCCAAGAAACAGGTATGCCACTTACCTGAACATACAAAATGACAAGAAAAATAGTGGCTGCCATGCAGCTGGCAGTGATTGTCCTTCCTCTGTTGTGTGGCCCTGAAGCCCCTTCGAGCAGGCCCACGGCTCTGCGAGGCTCACTTTCTCACCACTGCCATCCTCACTTTGGCCGGTGGGAGACAAGAGCTCCTCTACTACCCATCTCTTTGCCCAGGGTTGCCCAGAGTCTCTCTTCATGCAGAATTTGACTCTGCCATCCTCCCAAACTGAGATGATTTCAGTTAATTCAAGGAAGATCTTACAGAAGGTGTGATGGTGATTTCTCATTTCTTGTTTTTAAATCTTTGGATTAAAATAAGAAACAGTTATATATTTATCTAACTTGGTTTCATCACCCTCGTTTTGAAAACCATTCTGATTGGTAGGGGTGCTGCCTAATTCCACCTGGGGAAGTTGTGGTTCTGAGACTGCTCTGGTTAATACAAACACACATCTATGGTTGGCTCGTGGACCTGGCGTGCTTTGCAGATTCCAACAGAATCTTGGTATAAGGTGTGGTTGGGATAGTGGTCCAGGGACCTTGGGATGGTGACTTGGTCACTTCCTACAGATAGGAATTTAGGAGGAAGAAAATTTGCTGCAAATGACTTGATTCTGTTTAATGTCAAGGCTGACATAGTTGTGTCTAGGAACCCCACAATAACAAACATAAGGGACATTAGCAACTGCGTAATACTTTCCCGCACTGGGCAGATGAGGAAACAGGCCAGCATGGTGGCCACTGTTGCATGGAGGAGTGGGGCTAGTGTGGCAAACTAGCGTGGCGAGGGCAGGCTCCTGAACGCAGTGGTTTTGGTGCAAGGCCAGATCCTTTCGGAGGGAGCTCTGGGAGGACTCCAGTGCCTGCCAGCAGGGGCTTGCGAGGTACCCTGCCCCACCTCCAAGTCTCATCCCCAGGACAGCCGTTAGGGGGTTAGAATCCCTCAGGAGGCAAGGTTCTAATTAAGGGGTTCTCCAAGCTCCCAGGAGGAGCCGGGCATAGGCCGATCCCTCTCTGGGGCAGGCGTGTCTCCTGATCCCACTTATGCCAACCTAGGCTTCCCTTCTGCCCCAGCACCCCAAAACCCCAGCCAGAAACGAGATGGAGTCCTGTGCCATTAGTCAATTTCTTTATTAATTCTGTCACTGTTCAGCTGGTGTAGGGAGAATGGTCTATACATCAGAGTTGGGGGTTCTCTCCCAGTAACAGCACGTGAGAGAGCCAAGAATTTATTTCATGTTTCATAACAATTAAAAAAATCGGGGTAATTTCAAAACTTCTAAAAAGCGTCTAAGTGCAGACTGCAGCATTCTCTAGGCGTCGCGTGGAGCCGCAGTCCTCCCCGACCGCTCCTGCCAGCAGCGGAGCGCACAGCCATGCCGGGAGGCCGGGCCGGCCAAGCAGCCATGCCGCGGAGCAGGGGTGCCAAAGCGGAGCCGGAGCCGCAGGCCCGCAGGGGGCGCTGGGGGGCTGCC
Source organism: Ctenodactylus gundi (assembly GCA_004027205.1). NCBI lineage: Eukaryota > Metazoa > Chordata > Mammalia > Rodentia > Ctenodactylidae > Ctenodactylus > Ctenodactylus gundi. The sequence continues at coordinate 106,142 of PVKB01000387.1, forward strand.
GGGGGCGGCGGGCGCCCCGGAGCAGGAAGGCGCAGGCCGGGCGGAGGCGCGCTCGCGTGGGCCTTCGCCCGGCGCCCAGTCCAGGGCCCCTTCCTCCCGCGGCGGGCGGCGCTTCCGCCCCGCGCTGGGCTCCGGCGGCGTGGGAGCCCGCGGCTCTGCGGCGCGGCCCGCCAGGAGGCCGCGCGGTGGGCGCCGGGGGGCTCCCGGCACGGGGCCGTCTGTGCTACTTGGAAGGTGTCGGTGTGTCCGAGGACTCCGCCGAAGCGCGGCCGGAGGAAGGTGACCACCGCCGCCACCGTGGCCCCGAGCGGAGAGGAGCCCGCCAGGGAGTCTGTCCTGGCCGGGTTGTGCTGATTCGGCCTCCCTCTGCCGGGTCGCCGTGTGGCCTTAAGGCTGCTCCCCGTGGCGCCGCCGGGCGAGCGCAGCCGCGGTGGCTCCTCCGCCCGCTGCGCCGGCCCCGCCGTCCCCGCCCGCGGGCCGCTGGACTTGAGCACCACGTTGGCTCCGGAGACCGGGTGGCTGCGGCTGGGACGGGCGGGCACCTTGGCGCGCGGCCTTCCTTCCTCTTTCACTGGAGACAGCCGGGCTCCTCCTCCGCAGCCTGGAGAGGCCCCGGCGGGCTGCGTGCTTCGTAAATACTGCTATGTGTCTATTGGTTTGCATAGTATTTATTGTTTTCATATGCACAAGGCTGATTACAGTTTACACTTTGAACACAGACTATGACAGAAGTGCTGGAAGATACAGGAATCCTCTTCTCTACCGACATGCTGGTGCGGCCTGGGGCGGCCCCGGCCCTCGGCTGCCAGGCCTTTCAGAGGGCCCTGGCTCCCAGCGAGCCCTACAGCTAAGCCTGGGGCCCTCCCCTCCGATTCTTAACACAAGGGACCCTAGTGCACTGTCAAGGTGATGACTTTCCATTGGAAACTGGCAGAGAGAATTTATCCACAGGAGACTCTATACAGCTTTAGAGGCCACAGTAAAATCAGTGTGTAGGCTGAGTGAAGGAGGCGGAGTGTGTGTGTGTCGTATGCATGTCCTGAATGTCACGTAGAGTGTCCTGGGAGGAGCAGTCCCCTGGGGGTGGAGGAACTGTCACAAATGGAATGGAGGTGTGTCATGTGGGGAGGGCCGGCAGTTGATGACGTGGGATTAAGGTGCTAAACTGATTTCACGATTAGGTTTCTTTCTTTTTTTTTTTTCTTTCCAGGAAGCCTGCATAGATTTCTTACAGATGAAGTTGAAAAAAGTACCCTGTACGAAGTCAAAGTCAAAACAATTTAAAAAAAAAAAACCCAAGCCATCCCCAGCCCCAAGAGCCCTTTTGCATTTGTGCACTGTCTTGCGCTTGTATTCTATCCCTCTCTCTCCCTCCTCTCCTCTCTTTTTGCTGTGTTTTTCCTGATTCCTGACAGATCATAGTCACTAGAGGCAGGATTGCAGGCTGTAGGTCATGCAGAGTCTACAGCCAGTCGTTCATGCGAACAGGAGACTAAAGGAGTCCCTTACAGAGATCATGCCACGAGCCTAGAGGAACATGTCCGTGCTTCCGTAGCCCTCTGTCCAGCTCTCCTCCTGTGTACATGGCAGAGTATGTGGAATTCAGGGGTTGGGTGTTGAGGTGTGATCCTGAGGGATACAAAGAAAGAGTCACTTAGAATTTCAAGGTACAACTCCCAGCAAAAAATCCAGAGAGTTTTGGCCTGGCTGCTCAGTCTGGGTCTGATTTTAGAAGAGCAGTGTCCCCGAGCCAGGTGATGAGCTGAATGGTGCTGTGCTCACAATGCCTGACCTTCCCGGACTGTTGTCCGACGACCTTCCCTGTTCCTGCCTGGAGGCCACCTCTCAGTGCTGGCACCCTGGTCTCTGCCGGCTGTGTGCAGTGTAGATGAGCTCCCTGGAAAACTGAGTGTAGCAGGAAGCACACTGTACTTGCTTCCTGAGAGAGGCAGCAGGCTCTGTGCCTTCTACTTAGGACAGAGGACACAGCCAGTTTCATGAACCCCGACCTGTGCCAAGAAAGAGCCTTTGCCAGGCAGCAGTGCCCTACCCTTTCTCAGTCTAGTTTAGCCAACCAGCACTTGTGCCTGCCATGCGTAGACATGGAGACCTGGAGAGGAAGTGAACATGGTCTCTGGCCTCAGAGCTCAGGGCCTCTGGGAGGACAGTTTCCCTTCAGCTCTGGTTCAGAAGCACTTACTGACAAGTGCCCCTTGTTCTTCTCTCATCCCCCTGGGTGGTGAACTACTGTGGCAGAGAGATCTTCGAAAGACAGATGTGATTTCCCTGGAACGTGGCAAAGGTAAAGCTGGGAGGCAGCAGCACAGCCCGAGGAAGGCAGCCCAGCCCGGCAGCCTGGGACTCACAGCAAGGCTCCCCTCTTGCCCCCACGGGCTTCATCCTATGTTTTCAAGACTGGTCTCTCAAGATTATGTGTGCAGGGAGCTAGGGACCGATGGGGAAGAGTAGGAAGAGGAGTTGGCGTTCTCCTGGGTAGGATGGGAAGTCTCACGGAAAGGCAAGAGGTCATTCTTGCCTTTGTAGAGCTGTCCCCAAGCAGAGTGCTATCTTGGGCCAGGTTGGGCATGACCGAAGAGAGCTTAACTCTGGGTGGCTCTCCAGGGAGCGGAGCGGGCTAAGTGCCCGTGGCTGCTGTGAAGATGTAAAAGCAGGCATTTTTGTTGTGTTTGAAAGAGCTGTCACCTTGAATGTCAAGACTCTGCTTCCTGCCTGGGTTGTTCTCTCAACACACCCATCTCCAAGCTTTCTGAACCGGGGGGTTGATCCAATAGGTCCTACCTCCTTAGATCATGATGATGTTTGAAAGAGCCCTTTCTGCCCTTGGTCTCAGTTCTCCCAGCAGAAGTTGCTAGCCACTGTCCTCTCTGGTCCTGCCCTGCCCACTCCCTCAAGGGCTGCTCCCAGAAGGCCTCCTGGTAACTGCAGCCCTCTCAGCTCTGGAAGCCCAGTCTGCTCGTCACCACTTTGCAGTTAAGACACATTGCAAAGTGCAGTGGTCAGAACATGTGTTCTGAGGGCAGACTGCCTATGTTCACATCCTGCTTCTGCCAGTGTCTCACTGCCACAACTTGGTCATGTTCCTTACCTGCTCTGTGATTCTGTCCCCTCAGCTGTAAAGTGAGGGTAGTATTAGGGCCCACCCCTCCAGGACATTGTGATGTTTGAAGAGTTAATAGATCCATGAGATGCTAAGAGGACAGTGGGCACGCTCAGCATGTGAACTACTCTTGGACTGCCTGGAAAGGACTGGCTTTGTTTTTTAATGTCAGTATTATTTCCCTGGCTGGACTGAGAGTTCTGGGGACAGGAACCCATTCCTGGTGCTAAGCATACCCCAAAGAAGAGACCATCTGAAATCTGAAGAAATACAGGCCAAGGCCTCCTGCCCACATTTCAGCAAAGGAGAAAGGTCAAGTCACAGAGAAATTCTGGCCTAACTATGCATTTTGTTGGGGTTAACAGACTTGGGTGGGGCAGAGCAAGCGCCTTTTGCGGCCGTCACAGCAGGCAGCATGCGGGCAAGACGAGGCCACTCGCTTTCCGGCCCCACCCGGGTCCTGCTCTGAGAAGGGCCTCATTCTATAGCCGTGCCTGACCGTGCAGGTCTGTGATCCCTGTACTCTGGGAGGCTGAGACAGGACAGTTGCAAGTTAGAGCCCAGCCTGGGCAACTTAGCAATTTAGTGAGACTTTGTCTCAAAACTGAAAAAAAAGGGCTAAAAACAACTCAATATAAAGGCCCTGAGATCAATTTCCAGCCTCCTCCCCACAAACACAGCTTAAACATCAGCCCACTTCTGCTCAGAATGGTGTACCTGGGTCCTTCCCTCATCTTCCCTCTGTGCTGCAGCGCCGGTGCCCTCTGCTCCCTAGGGCCCATCTCTTCTCTCTCCCAGCCCCTGACTCTAATGTCCTTGCAGTGCTGGGTAGGAGGGTGGATTCTAACTTGAGACAGAACAAAATGTGCCTTGTCTCCCTGCCTTTCCATCAAGTCTACTGCTTAATTTTAAACTTATTAAAATATCCTGTTGTCAGAGCTAATACAAATCGTACAAGCACACTGAATAGAAAAACTTTCTTAAAAAGGAAAACAACAACAGGATAGCCTTTTCCTCCTACTGCTCTCTGCAGGGCCCTCCAGGCAGAGCCATGTCTGATGAGGGGCACCAAAGGTTAGACCCCGGGCCGGGCTCCCAGGAACCCGGCTGCTGCTGGGCTTCCTTGGTTCCAGCCCCGACACGCTCAACCCACGCTTTCCACCGGAGGCGCCACCTGAATTTTAGGGCGCACAGCAAACTGAGCCCCTGCTACTGTGTGCTCCAAACAATCACACCGCGACCCTATAGCAATTTCTAGCTTCTCAAATCTTTCCAGAAAGCTCCCTCACCCACCAGGCCTTGAAGCCAAGGGCTTCCCAGTGCTGGGAGTGAGAGGCTCAGTCCATTGCACGCTCACTAAGATGAGGTGTTCTTTCCAGCGTGGGGCTCATCCTTATGTGAACTGTAACCGTTGTTCCTTTCAGCTCCCTTTTGGACATGAAGTTTACAGCTGTACCACATTGCTTCCAGGATATTTGGGAAAGAGAATCAAAATAATTTTCAATCTGTATCAATAGACCTTGCACACACTGATGCATAAGGTCACAGATATGTGAGGCGAGACCTCTACCACTGAGCTCCATCCGCGCCCAGGAATCTCCATTTTAATAAGACTCTCAGGTAACTGTGATACAGAGATGTGGATGGCACTTTGAGAAACAGTGCACTAGAACCTGACAATTTATAAAGCCTTTTCACGGACATAAACTCATCAATCGCCATGGCCACCTTGCAAGGAAAATATTGACATTATGGCTACTTTGTGGCTGAAGGACTCGAGGCTGGGTCAATCGACTTGCCCCAAGTTGTACTGCACATAAAAACTACCATTGATTGGGTGCCAGAGTGAGGCCATTCTCATTCTCACTTCAGAGCAACTCTTGCAGTTATTTTCATTTGTAAAGCTTTTTTTTTTTTTTCCCTGATGTTGGGATCAAACCCAGGGCCTCATACATGCTAAGTATACATTCTGCCTCCAAGGTTCATGCCCTGGGCTGTTCGCTGCTGCACTGAAGCATCACATGCACTCAGGGGAACTATTTTCATCCTCCCTTGAGCAGTCTGAAGGTCAGGGAAGTTAAATGACTTGTTTAAGGTCATGCAATCTGGAAACAGGAGGAGCCACACCTTGGATCTTGACTCTCATACCCCGGTTTTCATTCCTGAAATAGATACAGTTGGCTGTCCTTATTTGAAGCAGTTATAGTCCACGAAGCTTCTGTGAACACTGAATTATGAATACTGAGCCACTGCTCCAGAGGGAAATAAAAACTAGGTACCTATGAACCTTTGGTCACAACAAATTTATCAATCAACAAATACATCACCTTGCTTTTTGTGGCTGACTCATTAACACTGACCTCACCACTAACAGCACTATAATCCATCCCTTTTTGAACACATGTATTCTGTCTAGAAGGAAAATTATAGGCTTTTTGCACTTAGAAATACTAACTAGCCCTTTAATACCACCCTTGGGGACCTTCTTAAATAGTGAAATCACCAAGCAGCAGCAGTATCAAAATGCACAAAGCATGGTACTGAGCAGGCCATGGAAAGATGCCTGCGTACAGTATGTGAGCTGAACCTGCACAGTGTCACCTTGGTCAGCCTGTGCTGGGAACGTGAGCACTGGTGGCTCAAAGTTTCCACCATGGTGCGCATGCCGTGTATGGCCACATAGGCACAGGGAGGCTTTGGCTTACAAATAAGTCCCAGCAGGTAGGAAAATCTACCGGTGAGGGGGGCTGCTGCACAGGCTTGACAGTGGGTGGGGCGGAGGTGAGGAAGCCGAGAGCCCTTGCCCCTGGCCGTCTTCTCCGTAGCCTTTGCTCTTGTGCAGCCGCCTAAACCCTTTAGGACCCAGGTAGCAGCCCATCTGCCCACGTCCTCACGCTGGCCCCCGCTCGTGCTCCCCTGGTCTCTTACTGCTAAAGGGCCCAGCACTGTCCTTGGAGGAAGGTTCCCATGTTCCTGACACTTTTGCTCATGGGATCTGGTCCCTGACAGCCTTTTTGCAAATCATCTATGGCAAATTAAAAAAAAAATTCCCTCTTTCCTCCACCCAAGCCTGGCTGCTTGTCAAGAACATCAGCAGAACTTCAGCCAAACAGATGCTGAAACCGCAAGGCACTGCTGCAGCTGTTACAGGAAAACGAGGTGAAAGAGTGCTTTTTCTTCCATTTTCCCTTTTGGAATGATTTGTACCTCTGTCTTATTTCTAGGACCTGAATGCAGCTAATCACCGCCTTCTAAACCAGCAGCCCCTGGGGCGCCCGGCAGGACCAGGGTTAAAGCTGTGACCTGTTTAAGCTGCTGAGGAGTCAGGTCTAATTTTATCCTCTCACTGGATGCACCAGTCTTTTTTGCCCAAGTGCTGAGATATGTTGGGAAGACCCAGGTCAGCACTTCTGGCGGCTCAGGAGGCAGCAGGCTGTGCTTTTTGCAGAATGCAGAAAGCCAGTGCCTCTTGCTGATCTCTCTCAGAGGCAGCCCCCGGGGACGAGGACACCACCACCCCGGTCGCACTAGGGCCACAGCGTGTCCTGGCTTCCTGCTGACTCCCACCCCGATGCATCCTGTACTGAGCTGCCCCGAGTGGGGCACAGTGACGGGCCTCGGGGCAGCTCAGTACAGGATCCCTCAGGGAGGGTGGAGTTCAGAGCTGGCACGGCACAGACCCGCTGAGACCTGCATGTCGCGGCACATGTCCCTCTGCCACCCCACTGCCCCATACTCACACTTGCCATGCAATAGCACCCGGCCCTGACTCCAACCACCCTCCTGATTTTTGGAGGAGGGTGTTGTCCACCCATTGGGCCTATCAACTTAGTCCCTTTCTTGACAGCAAAAGTGGCAACCGGGGGCCACCCAGGACTTCATTTGGGGTCCAGGTTCAGGGGACAGCCCAGACCCAAGTCTTGGACTACTTCCTGGGCACTTCTTTTGGAATATCACAGCCTGCAGATTCTCCCATGCTCCTAGTGCCTTGGCCTCCCACATCTGTCCCACTGCTTGGTTTCCATGACTACTGAGATTGCTGCAGTGCTTCCCATTCCCCAAAGCACTGTTTCCAAACGGTACGGGCCGTGGCGCAGCTCAGTGGCAGAGCCCTTGTCTAGCATGCACAAGGGCCTGGGTTCATCCCAGTAGCACACAAAACAAAATTTCATTCAAGCACTCCCAGAGAAGGAGTCCAGGGGACCTGACTGTCTCTATGTTCTTGATGAGGAAGTTGAGGCCTGGAGATCCAGGTGCTAGGTTGGGGAGTAGGGACCAGGGCCACTAGGGCACAGTATTTGGCTGGACATTCACATCATGCTAGGACAGGAGGAAGCGAGCGCCCCGGAGAAGGAATGTGGGCAGGGCAGGAAGCAGGCACTCCAAGTAGCAGGCCATGCAGAGAGGAGGAGAGAGCTGCCATTACCTCCCAAGAGGTTACTCCGATAAGAGAGGCTTGGGGTCACTGTTTGCCCCTTTTCAGGCTGGCCCGCTTCACTATCTGAGCCCCCTTCCTGCCCTCTAGCAGGTCCGGCTGTAGGCCACTCACTCTCAGCTCCACCTGAAAATGGCAGCAGAGACAGAAAGCAGGACAGATCACACACGCAGATGAGGAAAAACAGGAAAATGGAAAGTGACAAGGTAGAGCTTCTGGGGGACAGTTATTCCCCAGGAAGAAGGCAGCTGAGGGAGATACTGCAGCGGAGTAGAAGTGGAGGTATGGCCTCAGGTGACCGTTTCTGGGTCCAAGTAGACAGCGAGGGCCTCCTGGAGCTGCAGCCCCCCAGTACCTTGTCAAGATGTGTAATAAAATCAGGGTCGGTTTCCAGCAAACTAGTTTCCTCCAGGGGGTCCCCAACAATCACCTCCTCATGTTCCTGGATGTCATCAGCGTGAGACGAGTCTATCTGCCGAACAACTTTGCGAATGGTCTGGAAAAGAGAAAGGCTGGTCAAGCCACGAGGCCAACCGCAGCAAGAGCGCGCTTCCAGGAGCGAGCGCTACAGGAGGCAGCCCTTGTCCTAACACTGGGCCCCTGCCCAATGGGTCGAGGAGAGGAACTGTGCTTGTTGCCATTACTTTACTGTAAAGCCTGCCATGGGCAGGTTTGAGGGGGCCACTATTTGTAGAGGCTCCTGATAGGTGACCCTTCATGGCCGAGGTCTGACTACGTGTGACCTCTCTTGCCAGCCCACAGCATTTCACCCTGGCTCTGGGTCTGGGCTGAAGCTCCTCTGCCCATTCTACTGCCCATGCCTAAGGGAACGCAGCTACAGGAATTCCACCCACCCCTTATCCACTCACTCAAACACTCTAGATCCTTTTACATCGGCCATGGGCTCAGATAGGGGGTGAGAACATAGACCACATGTGGGCTCTGGCTGCATGAAGGAAGAGAGAGGGACACGAGCACCCTGCTCCTCCATGGTGTGGCAGGCCACGTGGAAGCATGCACCTGCCTCCCTCAGGCTCCTTCCTAGCATGGGGCTGGCAACTGATGGGCAAAGTCTGCTGGACCAACGTGCTGTCAACTCGGGGAGTCACCATATCCTTCTGTGGACGAGGGCCACATCCCCACTCCCGAAGGCCACCGGCTCTTAGCACATGCACCGTCTCTGTGGAGCCCTTGGGAGGGGCTGGCTGCAGCTCTGCCCACCCACTGGGGCCACAGAAAGAAGCTGCCTCAAGTGTAGTTCTACTGCTTCTTAGCTCTTGCCCCTCCTGCCGCCTGCCCCTCGCTCGGGAGGACTCTGCACCCACCTTCTTGGTGACAAAGTTGCCCTGCTCGTCCGTGAACTGCTCCTCTGTCACCTGCTCCCCTGGAATATTCTGAAGCTCATTCCCCTGGTATCAGAGAAGGGGGAAATCCGGGATTGGCGAGTTGGACTTTGGGAGTAAACATGGAGGAGGAGCAAATAATGGAGCAGCAGTGAGGGTGATGTCCAAGAACCCCCAACAGCATGGCAGGAAACTGCAGCTCAGCATGCAGCTTGCCAAGCCCAGGGCTCCCGCAGTGTGGGTGGAATGGACCAAGGTCTGTGACAGATGGCCCAGGGCTTGCAGGACCTTCACCGTGCCCCAGAGTGAGCAAAGCAGGGTGAGTGCACAAGTCCCACGGACTCTGAGAGCAGAGGTGAGAGACACACTGGGTTTGTATGATCACAGCGATTTACAGTTTAGAAAACCTGCCACAGATCAACACCCTGAATGTGACTAGCCTACAATCCCAAAGCTGGCTGATGACACAAACAGGACAAGGACAGGCCTCCTATGTCCCACAGCCGAGTTTTCTCAGCCATCACCCTGTGCTGGACAATGAGGGGTTCTGAGTGGGTATTGTGCACAGCTCTGGCACGCAGTGCCCAACCAGATCCCCAACTGGTCCCTCTCTTCCAACATGTCTACTGAGCGGAGTTGGCACTTTCCCCAAGCCCCACCCGACACAGCACGGCAGCGTCCCCTCAGCCTGGCCTCTGGTGCACCCCTCTGGCCCATCCAACTGCCTGCCTGCGGTTACCTGCAGAAAGACCCGCCGCCGGACCACCCTGGTGGAGATGCTGTCCTCGTTGTCACTCAAGCCCTCGCTCTCCCCCAGCTCCTTGTCCAGCTCCTGGTGGATGTACTTCAGCACGAAGCACAGAGAGCCCTTGACAATGTGCATCATGTTGTGACAGCTGACCAGGAAGAAACCCAGCAGCACCAGGGTGACCAGGAGCTGGGTGATGAAAGTCCACATCCTCACCTCCTCTCACCAGCCGGGCCTCTCATTCTCCTCTCGCACTCCTCAGGCCCCCAGTGGCCCCTTCCATCCTCCCTGGTGCAGTCTGCCCTCCCTTCTCTTCCTTACTGTCTCTCAGGTGGGAGACCCAGGGGGCTCTCTCGAGTGGCCCTCTAGGCTAGAGTGGCCCGGCCTGAGTGCCCTCCTGCTGTGCAGCCCCAGCTTTGCCCCGACTCCTGGTGATGTCAGTCTTCTATAATTTTAGCTCTCACACCAGCTGGTGAGGCTGTCCAAGTGGGCTAGAAGGGAGTTGGCAGGTGCTGTGTCCCCAGTGTGGAAGCGTATGTCAGAGTCACTGCAGAGGAAGCATGGGGCCCACCTATTCTCCAGGCCTGCCAGCCTGTCCCTAAAAACTAAGACTTTCTGAGAACGAGGCTACTCATGTGTCTCCTTGGGCTGTGAGCACAGAGATCAGAATGACAGTCACTGCGGGAGGGCTGGGACCGGCCAGCGCCTGCAGAGTGAAGGGTGTGCTTCAAAAATAGCGTAAGTGGTGGTGTGTAAGTGGTGTGCTCAGGCCCAGCCTGAGGAGCAGGACCAGGGCTCAGCACAAAAGCGGTGACGGGGGGTCGGGGGGAGGCTGGCGGTCACCAGGAAGCCAGGAAGCCAATCATCCCTCCTCTTGACCCCAAAAGCCCTCAGTCTCTTCCTTTATACTGCAGCACTAACTTCTGTATGAACTGGTATGTCTAATTTAAGGCCTGTCCTTAGAGGTACCCCCATCCTGACCCCCCAAACTCATTGCAAGAAAACCACATGGGTGTGTCCTCGCAGGGGCTCACCATGCTGCCCCAGCATCCACCACAGGGATGCATTTCATGGGTGGGTCAACCAGGCTGAACAGAAAGAATGCAGAGCTGGGATGTAGTAAACTGACCCCAAAACTCACTTTCCTGGGGCCCTGGGGAAAAGCTGGGTACCTTCTGTGCCTCTATTTTTCCATCTGTAGATTGAGGATTAAGGTGCTCTGCCTGCCCCTTCATGACAGCACTCATGGACACTAGTCTGAGCAACAGTGGACATGTACCCTTTGGCCATTAGCCACTGTGTGTGCATTTCCCATAGAAGCACTGGTAGGCCTCACACTCTCTGAACCACACATGGTCCCCACACATGCTCCACCATCTTCCCACTTTACACAAAGGAGGCAGGCAGGGAGAGTTGAGGTGACATTCCTAAGCCAAAGAGCAAGGAACTAAGAGTCAGATTTCAAACCCCTGCCACACCCCAGGATGGCCTCAGTCCAGCAGAGCAGGGCCTGGAAAAATAAAATCCTACAGTGCATACAGAGGAAGCAGACATAGGACAACATCTAGCTTTGGCTCAGCTAAGAACTCAGGGGCAGAACTCAGGGACAGGGTGCAGGGGTGGAGTCCCTGCCTGGAGTGCACCACGCCTGGACTCGTTCCACGTCAGCACACGAACACACATACAAACAAAACAAGACTCCAGAGTCCAACTTCATATACTTCCTGTGGGTCTCAGAGTTGGGCACTGGGCTATCACCACCTCAGGCACTCCCAAGCCCCAAATGGCATGGCATCTCTCAGTTGCTGCTTTCAGAGAATCAACGGAAATACTACGAGAGCTTTACTGTCCTCAGTGAGCCTCATTATCATCCCCTGGGGTCTTGTCTGATGACTGCTGACACCTCCAGGCCACCCACCCCACCGTGCCCAGACCAGGGGACCATAGAGTGTCCATTTCCAGGCAGTGCAGAGTGGCCTGCACACTCTCTTGGGCCACAGGAATGCAGGACGAGGAAACAAATGATGTGGAATCTCTGGCCCAGATGTTCGTTCATCCTATAACCCTGGAGGAGGGACCCTGGGTCACTCTGGGCCTCAGTTTCCTCATTCATAATCTAGGGAGTTGGGTGGACAACCGACAATGCCCACAGTTGTCCTGCTTCCTCTCTCCCCCACCAGTTGCCCCCTCTCTAAAGGGCTGCCTGAAGAGGGGTAGTGGGAAAGCATGCTCCTGGCGCCTTCTCAATTCTCCAGGGACCCAGGGCATACCCAGTTAAGATCACCTGTGCTCTGGGGCCTGTGCTTGTTCTTGGGAGGAGCAGGGTGCCAAAGCACAGCCTGATGGGCAAGAATGCACAAGGAGGTGGCCTGTGGTTAAAAATGGACACAGTGCCTGGCATGTCTGAGTACACATACTTGGCAGAGAAGCTTTCTAAATAAAACCTGACTTAATTCGCAGCAGCTCTCCACAGCTAACAGCTTAGGACCCCTGGAGGGCTGACCCAGCCCTGGAGTCTCCAGAGGTGCCCCTCCAGGGCCAAGATTCAGAAAGGACAGAAGGGAGAGAAGGAAAGAAAGAAATGAGTGGAGGAAGTGCAGAAGCACTGCTCCTGGTGAAGACAAGGCGTTGGGTGAGGAAAGCAAGGGGTCAGAAGGGTGGATCATGGGAGTCAGGTGCATTCTGAAAGTATGTACGCACGGAAAGGCCACGTGGAGTTTTAAAGAACTACCCCCTCAAAAAAAGACCTCCCCCCCCAAAAGACATACACTAAGAAGATGTTGAGGCTTTGCTTTGAAGTTGAGGGGTCCAGATGAGGCAAGGGTTGTGGTGAGGGGAAAGCGGTGGTGAATCTGGGAGTGATAAAGAAAGCAGAGGAGGGACAAGTCCAAAGGAGGAGGTCACAGACAGACAGACAGACAGCAGGGCAGGAAGCTCAGAGCAGGAGAGGACGGAAGGAAGTTGTCTCCAATCAGCCACCTCACAACCCAGAGAGCCGTGGCCCAGCCTTAGAGCGCCAGCTGCACTCTGTGACCTTCCCATCACCCCTCCCCACCAGAGGGACACAGAGGTGCTCAGGAGACAGAGGCTCGTGCACGGACTCAAGGGCCAAGGTCTGCCTGATGCCCAGCTCCTGGCACTCCGAGTTCTTCCTAAAACATGACAGACAAAGAAGACAAGGAGAAGCCACAGCTTCGGAGTTACTGAGACCTAACCCAAAGCCTCTGTGGTCACGGGTGGCTGTGCGTGAGTGGCCTGGCCACTCTGTTCATTCATGGCTGCCTCACTGCTCTGGTCATCAGGATGGGAGGTGGCAACTGTAATGTGAGCCCGTCCCTTCCCTCACAGAGGCCATGGGGGCAGCCAAGGGAGACAGACCACGTGCCTCGATGAGAAAGAAAGCTGAAGTCACCACAATTTAGTCAAGAAGCATGCTGGATTCGGGTTCAAGCATGTGCACATGGGTCTGGACAGGATGGAGGGAGGCACTGCGTGGCTCACCTGTTCCCCCTGGGGGAAGATGCTCGTGGCTGCCTGCATCCCCTCTCTGTGGCTCTGCAGGCGCTGGGACTCGGACTGTTCTGTCCGCATGTGCTCACTTGCAGACGTCAGCACCTTTTCGTGTTCCTGGGTCCCACTGGGCTCTGGCCCGTGGACGGTGGGGAGCGTCGTCTGGTATGAGTGTGGGCCCTGTGTGACTTCCTCTGGCCACGAGCCTCGAGCAGCTTCTTCCAGGTAGGAGGCAATAGAACCTTCTAATTCCCAGGGGGGAAGTCTGAGGTCCAGTACAGGTGAGGCCAGCCAGGGAGACAGAAAAGGCAACTGGTCACGTCAGTCTCTGCTCTCTTAAACCATCCCCTTCCAGGGCTCTGGCTCATCCAGGGTCACAGCCTGTACTGTCTCCCTCTCCAGAGGGTTGGGAGAATGTGAGCCAATTATTAAGCGCAGAGCCCTGGTGAGGAGACATACGTGGCCCACCCATGTCAGCTAGGCAGAGGGTCACAGACACCAGAGCCATTGGCCTCTCCCCTCCTGGGCTCCTGGAGTGCTTTGTGCCTCGTAGTGCTCCAGCCATGGTGGTGGGGGTCTCTACGTCCTTCACCTGACATCCTTGGACTATGACGCCTGCCTCCCACTGCCCTCCAGGCTCCTCCTACTCTAGGGTTCTCATGTGACAAGGTGACGCCTCCAAACACATCTCCTGTGGCTTGCAGATCCCACATGGGCGTGACCAACCCCAGCTCCTCCTTTTCCTGGCTTCTGCCGGCTTGTCTTCACTCCCTGGACTTCTGGCTCCAAAGCACCTGGGCTTCGGCTTACCGTCTCCTTGTCGCCCACACACACTGCTTACATGAGACTGTCCCTGATGGTTCTCACGCCCAGTGGCACATCTCCTATGTGGGTCTCTTCCTTGCACTTACTTACTTTTTTTTTTGAGACAAGTTCTTTCTCCGTAGTTCAGGCTGTTCTTGAACTCACTTTGAAGCCCAGGCTGGCCTAGAACTTATGGCAATCATCCTGCCTCAGCTTCTCAAGTGCTGGGATTATAGGAGTGCACCACTAAGCCCGGTTATTACAAGTGCAGGGGACTGAACCTGGGGCTGTGTGCACCCTAGGCAAGCACTCTAGTTACTGAGTTATGCCTTAGCCCCTCTTTCTGGAACTTTTCAATGTGTGTACCCTACTGCTTCCTAGGCCCCTTAACTTTGGGTCTCTGATAGGCATCTCCAGGACAGCATGGCCAGATCCACAGTACAGTCTTCCCTGTGCCAGTCCCTCCTGCTCCACTGCCCATCTCGAGGGATGAAGGACGTACGTAGACTCCTTCATCCCTGCAGCTGTTGGGGGGGACACCAGTGGCCCCTTCCTTTTTTCTCACACACCACATCATATTAGCTGATCTTTCTGGCTCCACTTCCTGAGCCCAAGCCCTTCTTACTACCACCACGGCTACTCTTGGTCCACACTGGCAACTCCGGTTTCCTACTCCCCCAGCTTTCACCCCGGCCCTACCAGGTTCTTCCCAAGTCAGGGGCCAGATCATGTCATTCCTGTGCTCAAAACCCTCCAATGCTCCCTGTCCTGCCTGGGAAACATGACACCAAAACACTTCAGGGCCGGCATGTCTGGCCCTGGACTCACCCCTGTTCATTCTGCCCCAGGGACAACAACAGCCTTCTCACTGGCACTGTTACGGCATGGGCATCGGCGGAACACTTCCCTCAAATTCCTGGTTCACCCCTTCACTGCCCTGACCCTTACTCAAATGCCCCTCCTGCGAGCTGTCCCTGCCGCTGTCTGTAATTCCCGCCGCTGTCCGCTCACACGCTGCTGTTTTCTACTCACCCCGACTGTTCTGCTTTTCTTTTTAGCTCTTGCTACCATCACCCTGAGATGACCTGCAATAACTGATACGATGCAAATGCTGTGCACACCACTGCTGTACTGTTTTGTTTAGGGAATAAGGAAAAAAACGTGTACACGTGTGATGCACATTTATTCCTTCCTTAATATTTTTGATGCATGTCGGTTAAATCCACAGATGTGGAGCCTGTGGATATGAAGGCCAACCACACTTGTCAGTTTATTTAATTTTACCTGGTTTCTTGTCAGTTTCCTCATTAGAACACTAACTTGCCTGATTTGCTCAGTCCCATCCCTGAGTACCTAGGCGCCTGACACGCAGTACCAGGTTGCCAGAAAAGTCATGAAGTATTTTTCTGTTTTTTTTCCCCAAGGGTTACTTATAAAGAACAAAGATCAATCAATGATATATTGCCCATTTTGTTCAATGATTTTTTCCATCTTTCAGTAAGCTCATAATTCCTCATTCATAAAAGGACTTGTCCTTTATCAATGAAAAACAGAACAAGGTGCTTATTTACAGCCTCATCTGAATTGAATGTTATATCGGGCAAGGAGGTTCCCCCTCCCCCCATTTTACTGATATGTATAAGCGCAAAACATAAGGTTTAGATTGATTTTGAGTATTTTGTGCACATACATATCATAGCAAAGTCACAAATCCTTCCCTTCTCTCTTTTAGACCCTCCCCTTTCCTTCCCTCCAGGTACCATTATTTTCCACATTAAGTTCTATGAAATAATTGTGATCTGGGTTTCTGATACCAGAGAAACCATTTGATATTTCACCTTCTGCTTCTGACTCACTTCACTAAGGATGATGGTCTCAAGTTGCCTCCATTTACCTACAAAAGCCTCCAACCTATCTGTCTTTATAGAAGAATAGTATTCCATTGTGTGTATCCAATGGTCTGTTGATGGGTAATTTGGTGTCTTCCACATTTTAACTATTGTTAGTTGTGCTGCTATGAACATGGGCGTGCGTGTATCTCTGTTATGTGTTGTTTTTAACTCTTTTGGGAACATTCCCAGAAGAGGTATTGCTGGATCGAAGGGGATATTTATTTCCAGGCTTTTGAGAGACTTCCATACTGCTTTCCATAGCGGTTGGACCAATTTACATTCCCACCAGCAGTGCAGGAGGATTCCTTTCTCCCCACAGCCTCGCCAGCACTGATTGCTACTTGAGTTCTTGATATAGACCAATCTCTTTGGAGTTGGATGGTATCTTAGTGATGTTTTGATTTGTATTTCTCTTATGGCTAGGGATGATGAACATCTTTTCAAGTATTTATTGGCCATTTGAACTTCTTCATCTATAAACTGCCTACTCATTTCTTTTGCCCATTTTTCAATAGGGTCTTTGATTTTGAGGGGCTTACTCCCGAGTGCTGGGATTACAGGCGTGTGCCACCATGCCTAGCTGTGTAGTGCTGGGGAATTGATCTCAGGTACCTAGAACTTGATGCAGTGCTTTCTAGGCAAGTGCTTTAACCTCTGAGCCATTCCTTCAGCCCCAGGATGGGAGTTGAGCAAGCGGAAGTCTGATGGCACAAGGTCAGGAGATGTGGTGGGTATGGCAGCACACCCCACCTAAGCTCCAAAATTTCTGACATGAGATCAGACTTGTGTATGGTCTCATGTTGTATTGATGGAACATAATTCCTTGAGGATTAATGAGCCCTGGACGCTTCTGGGTGATGGATTTGTTCAAATTGTCCAATGCTGACATGCATTTGAATTGATTGTTTCCTTAGTGGGAGCTCCAAAAATACCACACCTTTAAAATCCCACCATGCTGAGAACACAACCTTCCTCTGGTAAATGTCTACTTTTGATGTCATTTGAGGCGAATCACCATGTCAGAACCAAGACACCGGTACACCACATTGTCGTAAACAATCCACTTCTCATCGCCAGTTATCAGCAGCTTCAGAAAGGACTGTTTTCTTCACATTAAGTTACTGCATCACAGATGTTCACACATGCTGCCAAATGAACTTCTGCGAGTTCATGAGGAACCCAACCAGCAAGCTTGCTTACTTATCCCAACCTCTTCAGGTAGTCACTGATGCTGGAATGATAGACCTTCGATGTTTCTATGATCTCTTGTGTCATGTAACTTGGGTCTGACTCGATCAGTGCCTTATTTTGTCTTCATCCACCTCGGTGGCACCCTTGACCAAGAAGCATCATTGAGATCAAAATGATCAGCAAGGAATTCTGAGAACTGCTGCTGGCACTGATGTTCTTGTAGAGCACTGTCACCATAAACTGTATGTAATTTTTACAAGTTTGACATGCCTTCTTCTTTGTACCAAAATAAATCAGTAAAATGTGGTGAAAAGTGCACATTTTTGGTTTTCCATCTTCAACTCTCAATCAACACTCAACCAAACCACTTGGGTTTTTTTTTAGAATGAAACTAGCACTGTAAACTGTCAAATGATACAGCAATAATATAGATGTAAATAACTCTAGTACTTCCAAAAATAGACTGGTGCCATCTGGTGCACCATGACTTTTCTGACAGTCCAATAGGTGCTCGATAAATACTGTCGAGTGAGTGAGTGACAGTCACCCATCCACTTTGATTGGCTGGCCAAAGTCATGGCTAGGAAGTGATACAACTTGTCCTAAAATTCAGGCCTTTGGAAGAGGTGGCCCTACTTTTATAAAGCCGCAGTAGACAAAGTATAAGAAGCATTTACCAAGTGCATGCTAAAGCTATGGCCGTGACCCGGTGCTCAAAGGCCTCTCCCACAGGAGTGCCAGTATTTTGCTTCAAACCCTCACAGTGCAATCAATCCAACTCTTTCCGTTCCTCAAAGGTTTGCTTAGAAAATTAATAAATCTCTATGTGTTTGTGTTTCTGTGTGTATGTATGTATGTATGTGTGTATGTACGTGTGTATGTGTGATATTGGGGTTTGAATTCAGAGTCTTTGAGCTACATCACCAGCCCTACTTTATTTTGAGACAGGGTCTTGTTATATTGTCCAGTTAACCAAGGTGGGCTTGAACTTGCTATCCTCCTGCCTTAGCTTTCCAGAGGGCTAAGATTACACGTGTGTACCACCACACCTGGTCAATCTCATCTTTTAAATGACTTCTCTCACTGTGATCCACACTGAATAGACCCTGGGGAAGGCCCCATCCACCTGGGCCACAGAGTGGGCCGGAGGAGCAATACAGATAGGAAGAGGATGTGAGATCAGCCTTCCCACGACCTGACCAGTTGCATGCTCTGTGCTGGCTACAGCCTTCTAGGAACACATGAATTGTCTCCTTGCTTTAGGGAACACCTGTGAAGCAAAGCAACACGAGGGCAGGGCCTCTCTCATTCACTTCCTGTGCCAGCCTAGGAACCAAATGGACACCTACGTCATGCCTAATTCAATTTCTCTGCCAGTCCGTGCCTGTCTCATCTCACCCCTGAGCCCTGTTGCCCCCAGCACAGCGCTGGGGGTCTGGCAGGTACCCTCTGCCAGGACACCCAGTGACTGTAGAAGGCCACAGGCCTGCCCAGACTGCTGATGCTGCTTCCCTGCCCTTGGCTTACTGCCTGTGTTCTCAGCTGCATGGCTCAACGAGGACACAGCATTGCTTAACTATTCAAAGCTCTGTCGTGCCTGTATAAACCTATCAGCTTTTTTCCAGGGGTGATAAGGAGAAAGGCCATCATCACATGGCCTCATATCACACGGATTGAGCTCCATCGCATGCAGGCTGTGTGACCCCATGAAAGCATCTTTCCTGGGTCCTGGTGCTTCTAGGTGTCTAAATATGGTCTGCAGCAGTAAGTACTGGGTTCCAAAACCACTGCATAGCCACGGTCTCCCCCAGGCTTCGGTCCTGTACCCTACTTTTGCTCTGTCTTATCTGCACACCTCTCAGCATTTCTCCTGCTGGCCATACCTAGGGAACTGGCTTTCACAGGTCACAGCTCCATTTTCACACACGGTGGCTCAGAGGCATGCTGCTGCCACGTTGGAGGTGTCTGCTCTGTGTGTTTACAACACATATGAGCAGGTGTGGCCATAGCCTTTCAGTGCTCCCTCTGTGCTCACTGACAGCACAACCTCAACCAAAGGCCTAAGAAGACACACAGAACCTCTGCCACTGTAGCCTGGCCCTTACCTGTCCTGGGTCCTCTCCAGCACCTGACTCACGGTGGGCGAGTCTGTGATTCGGGCTTGCACCCTCTGCTGGCCTGAAACAAGAGAAACTTCATTCTCTGAGTCCTGCCCTGCACCTGTCGAGTCCTCCTGCCTCCTCTCTTCTGACCTCTGACCTTCCTCTTGGCCAAGCAAATCAGTATGGCCATTTGTTGCATCTGAATCCACTGTGTCGTCCTCCACCAGGTCCAGAGAGCCGAGCTCCGGGCCCCGCGATTCCTCTGAGAGTGCCCCCTCCAACTTCCACTCCTGGGTGGCATCCGAGTCCTCGGCCTTGCTGCACTCCAGAGAGGAGTCCTCAGCAGTGACCAGGGAGGGGGTGAGGCCTGCGGACCACACCTGCATGTCAGACATCTCCAGCATGGTGTCATGCTCCGTGGGAGCCAGGGGGATGGCGTCTATGACGGCCACCTCGTTCCAGTACTGGTCTGCGCGCAGCGGAGAGGGAAGCGCGTAGTGCAGGGAGGCAGGGGACAGCAGCTCGTCCTGCAGCGAGGAGTAACCTGGATGGGCAGACAGAGGGCAACATGCTCCAGAAGCGATTTTCGTCACACACACTCACATGCAAGTCCACGCGCACACACACACAGGCACGGCCACAGAAACGCATGCACATTCGGGCAGGGGCTTTCCAAGCTCCACGTCCAACACTCAGGCCTTGTGGCTGCTGCCCCAGACGTGGCAAGAGAAACAAGGCTCTGAGCTGGGTGGGGGCAGCCAGGGCGAGAGGGCAGAGAGGTGGGGGCTCCTCTGCTGGATGGCAAAGAAAAGAGATTGGAATTCTTTCTTATCCAGCTCAGAGCACTAGATAAAGAAGGCTTTATCCAAGGACATGTGCTCCAATCTGTCTGATCAGATGAAAGCCCCACTTCTCCATGGCTGGGCAGGAGGAAATGTTGCTCTTGGTTTGCTCAGAACTTCGCTTTAGCACAGTCCTCAGGGTCCTGTTAGGAATGTACCTTGAGGGCAGGGTACAGCCCACTCAAGACCTGGGTCAATCACCGGGCTGCCCTGGGGGGTTCTAACGGGGTACACTGAACATCCACAGACCTCAGTGCGGTGGTCAAATGGAAAACAGGCTTCTGGTTTGGCAGGAAGTGACTTTTCCTCAAGTTGCATATTGGTTCCAGAAACTCTGAATGATCTACAGTGGCACAGGTGAGGGTTCTAAGGGTTCAAAAACGGGGCAAGGTCAGAGGGCCCAGGTATGTCCGCCCGAAGATCATCCTCCACAGGCCCCGAGCGCTGCCTCCCCACTTGGGGTCACTGGTGACCTGGGGGGACTAGAGCCAGCTAGCTCAGGCCCCCAAGTGCTTGAACCTGTAGTCTCCATGGCCAGCTCACACGCCTGTTCTCTGCGGACAGACTTGGGCATCAGTCCCTAATCGTGTATCTCTGACCCTGCTCTGGCTGGCTTTGGTGCTGGTTCCCTGATATTCACAAGTGCTATGGGGTGGCGTGGAGGGGACTGGTGTGCAGAGTGGTTGTTGGTGCTCCATCAGAGGGCTCCTCGGCCATGCTCTTGCAGGTGCCAGTCTGCAGTGGGAGACTTGAAGACGACCCTCTGTTTCGCTCAGCTGGTCTAGGGGAGTGGGGAGCAGGCATGTGCCTATAGCTGCCAGGGATCCAGCAGAACCCAAGTGGGTCACTGGAATGGGGAGGCGCCCTGCAGAGCCTCTAAGGAACTTAATTCTTGTCCAGAGAAGCCCCCAGTCTGGCGTCCAACTCTCCAGTGTGCGTGTAGCACCTCCAACCCACATGTGGCGCTCCCCAGCTAGGCCTCATTCCTTATTCTGGCTGTCAGGGCCCTTGCCACTGAGCTTGCTTCCTGGCTCTCAACCCTGCACCTCGCCTCTGACAACTCCACCTACATCCAGCCTCCACCTAGCAGGGCGCCCACTGGCACTTACTGACACGAATATACAACTCACACACTAACATGACAGGTCCTCCACAGCCTCTTTATGTTTAAAGAGATTCTCCTGCTGACAACAGTGCACCTAGGCTCCCCCGACCTGTGCACATGACCTGGGCCCCCTCCCTGAGCTGACTCACCTTTGCCTTCCACTTTCTCGAACAAGGCTGGCATCCACTCTCCCTGGTGACTACTGCAGAGCTCTCAGGAAGTGAGTGGGGAACACAGCAGCAGGACAGATGACTTCCCTTGTGCCTAAGGAGCCACCAGTGCTGACAGCCACCTGTGCGCCCACTGTGCCGTGCCAGCCATGTGTCCCATACCTTCTCTCTTCAATCTGCCCAGGAGGACATCTAGCCCGGCAATTCTGCAGGCCTGGATATCTCCAGGTCCCAAAGTTAGGGAGCCTGATTTAACTGTAATAGTTCCAAATTGGGGCAACCCAAATGTCCCTCAGCAGATAAGCAGGTAAACACAGTTATAGGTAAACACTGCTGTATCCCTCCAACAGGACGTTGGGACAATAAGGATGAGTCATGGAAACACGCCACAGCATGGACGAAGCCCAAACAGGAACAGAGAGCGCACATTATATGATTCCATTTATATAAAATTGCAGGGGCGAGTGTGTGCATGTGTGCGTGGCGGGGCGGCTGGAGTCAGCTGTGCAGTGGCAGAGACTCCTGGAAGCCCCTTCCAGCCCTGCCTGTCCTAGGAGGGCTGGGCAGGAGGCAGGGCAGGTCGAGTCCGCCCTGAGAGGAGCTGTACGTGCGGCCGTGACCCGAGGACTGGGGAACCAGGCAGCGGCCTTCTTCTGGCTTCCACGAAACTCTCCAGATATGGATGAGAGCAACATCTTAAAGTCACATGACTGCTCTCTCATGGGCATTATTATCCTACCGTGATCATCTATTTAGTATCAAACACATATAACGTGTTATTTTAGTTGTCAAGTCCAAAAGCGTTACAGTCAAGTGTTGCCTCTTCTCTAGAGCTGGCCATTAATCTCCTTCAAAAATAGCTCTGGTGAGGGAGAATTGAACACAGCTGGTGCCCACATCTAGAGTGGGACATTTGTTACGTTTTCCCGCATGGGCACCCACGGAGCCATGACCCAGTGGAGAGGACCCCGTCATCCTGGAAAGCTTCCTCATGTTCTCTGGAATTTCTGCCTCCAGTCCACCCCAGGCCAAATCTTTCCAGGGACAGCGCTGACCTCCTTTCTGTCTCCAGCCAGCACTGTCAACTGAAGTGGCAGCACCTACAGCCAGGGAGGCTGGTCTGGGAAGCGATCACTGCTAAGGGAACACTCCTTGTTCTTACGCCCTAGAATTGTATATAAATGGAACCCGACAGCTCGCGCTTGTGCTCTGGGGGTGGGCCTGGCCTCTGTCACTCAGCCTCTCTGAGCTTCTGTCACGGGCCTCAGCCATCCTCCCTTGACCTGGGCCCTGTTCTGTTGGATGGAGACACCAGCATCTGTGGGTCTAGTTACCTGCTGATGGGACTTGGGGTGCTGCCAGTTTGGGGCTATTAAAGTAAAATTGCCGGTCTATGTGCTTTCTCTTCTATGGGGAAATACTTCAGCAGAGAACGGCTGGACTGGACAGCAGATACATGTTAAATTTTAAATGAGGACCAAAGTGTGTTTTTCCCCCAAAAGTGGTGTGTCATTTTACTTTTCCACCAGCACTGTACGAGAAATTCTAGTTTCTCCGTGTCCTCAGTAACACATAACGTGGTCAGTCTTTTCAATTTTAGCCTTTCTTAGAGGGGCACAGTATCACTTCCTTATTTCACTAATGACTAATGACGGCGAGCATCTGCTCACATTCTTATTTGCCATATTCTCTGGTTGCAGTGTTCAAAGGTTTTTGTCTATTCTAAAAATCAAGCCGCTTTCTCATTACTGAGCTTTGAGGACCCTTTGTACATCCGCTCACCTTCTCCGTCAGCTGGCAACTGCCGAACTTCTGTCCCTGCCGTGGCTTGTCTCTTCGCTTTCTTAACAATGCATTTTGAAGGGTACAAAGTTTTCATCTTGAGGAAGTCCAATTTATTAATTTATGCACTATGCTTTTAGTAGTGTACTTAAGAGATCTCTTTCTTGCTGAAAATTTCTAAATCTTTTCCATATTGAAGATTTCCAATCTCTTAAATTCAAAGGAGAAGATTTTTAAGCTTTGTTTTTCCTCTATTTTCTTCTAGAAGTTTCAGTGTTAGATTTTACATTTAATCTATGATTGTATCTTGAGTTAATTTTTGCATATAGTGCAAGGTATGAATCCAAGTTCATTTTAGTTTAGAGTTTTTTGCATATTTATGACAGGTATTAGTTGTAGTTTTTCTTACAATGTCTTTTTAAAAAATGTCAGAGTAATATCAGCCTCATATAGTTAGAAAGTATTTCATTTAAAAATTTCTAAATGTGTTATTTCTTCCTTAAATATTTGGTAGAGTTCATGAGTGAGGAAGCCATGTGGGCTTTTTTATGATAATGTTTTAAACTCTGAATTCAGTTTCTTTCATTTACATAAGGCTGTTTTCTTTCTTCCTATGCGAATTTTGATAGTTTGCATCTTTCAAAGAACTTCTTGGTTTCATCTGCTTTCAAATTTATTGGCATAAAATTGTCATGATATTCCTTTACCAACTTCACTGCTGGTGTAATCTGGAGTGATATAATCTCTCCTTCACATTGGTCATTTTTGCTTTCTTTTTCCTGCTAAGTCTGGCTGGCCATTTATCAATTTTAATGGATTTTTCAAATCACTGGTTTTCGGTTTCATTGTTTTTCTCCAGGTTTCTTTTTTTTCTTCTTTCATTGGTTTCAACTCTGGTCTTCACTGTTTTCTTTCTTTACTTACTTTCAGCCATATTTGCTTTCTGTTTTCTTTTTCCAGCATTGGGGATTGAGCACAGTGCCTTTGCCCTGAGCTACATGCTCAGTGTTTATTGTGATGTGTTATTAGCTATAACTTTGTTATTTTCATGGTTGCCTTAGGATTTATAATATACTTAATTTGTCGCAATGCACTTTCAGTGATGTTATACATACAGTGTAAGAACCTCAGCTGGGCTCAGTGGAATATGTTGCAGTCTCAGCACTCTGGGAGGCTTAAGCAGGTGGATCACAAGTTTGAGCTTAGTCTGGGCAATTTAATGACTTAGTAAGACCCTGTCTCAAAAACAGGCAGAGGGCGATAGTGGGGTGGTGCCAGAGAATTAACTCAGTGTGAAGGCCCAGGTTTCAATCCTTAGTATCATTTAAAAAAAATTATGCCAACTTTGCCATAATATATTTTCAATATTCTGTCCTAACTTTTATGTTACTAGTATTACTAATTTTACTTTTGTATATGATATAAACCCAATATTATATTATATTATTATTTTTGTTTGGTCAGTTCATAATTAGAGCTTTAAATGAGAAAATATATCTAATGTTCTATTCTGTGGTTAGTAAGTTTGAATCCATTCATTCATTTATTCATGTAGATTTATATTTATTTCTGGAATAATTTTATCATTTTCTTTTGGCTGGAATAATTTTTTAAAAAAACATTGCTTGTAGTTTGAGCCTCCTGGTGCTGAATAGTTTGAGCATTTGTGTATTTGGAAAGGGCTTGGCTTTCGCTGTAATATTTTGAAAGTTACTTCTTCGCTGGACATAGATGTCTAGACTACTTTAGAGATGTTCTTCCCTGTGTGAGTGTGAGTGAGGAATGAATCTAGGGTCTCACACACATGAGGTGAGTGCTCCATCGCTTAGTTGGAATTTTGTCTTTATAGAGCTGGTCTGCATTGGACCCACTGTGCTCCTGCTCACACCGATTCTAGTGAGGCACCTGCTGTCACCCCTGTTTCTGTTCCTTTCACGGAGCACAGGCTTCCGGCTGCCTGTTCTCAAGGCCTCTCCTGATCTATGGGTTTGGTCAGGTTGCTTACACTATGTCTCAGAGTGCTTGCTGTCATGCTTCCTGCATGACTGATGTAAGCACACTCTATCATATTTGGAGAACTTATTTCTCCAAATACTTTCTTTGTCTCTTGTACTTTTTCTTCTCTCTTGGGTACACCAATCTTTCAGACATTGGGTCCCTTGAAATCGCCCTGTATTTCACAGTTGCTTAAAAAAAAGTTTCTTTTCTTCCTATATTTTGTTTTCAGAGAGTCTTTGTTGCAAGTTTATTAGATTCATCATTTTATTTCTTCTGTAATGTCCAGTCCTATCCACTAGATTTTTAAAAAATCCTATACATTATGGTTTCATCTCCAGAAGATCAGTTTGGGTCCTTTAAAAATATCTTCCACATTTCTACATAGCTTTTTGAACATTCCAAGTATTATTTTAATAACTCTTCTACTGCCTTTGTCTGTTCTACTGAATCAGTTTTGGGTTAGTGTCAACTGGTTGCTTTTTTTCTTGCACTATGGATGATGTTTTTCTGTCTTTTTAATACCTGATAATCTTTAATTGGATTTAAGTCTGTGATTTTACTTTGTTGGGTGCTAGATATTTTGGTAATCTTGTTCCTTTTTCTGTTAAGCAGTTATTTGGAAACAATTCAATTCTTTTGTATTCTGACTTCATGATTTATAAGGCAGGACTGGAATTGCTCAACCTATGCTTACTCCCTTTTATCGGGTAAGCCCCTTCTTGTTCTCTAACCAGTGTTGATGAGCAGCCAGGCTGACTGTGTGGTTACCATTCAGATGAAATTTGCAGGGTTTCCTTGCAAGTCTCCAGGGTTCTCTGTATGTGCAGCTGTCTCCTCTCTGGTCCTCCATCCTGGAAAGTCTAGCTGCCTTGATCTCTTGACCTCTCAGCAACTTCTCAACTAATAGAGTCAGCCAGGAGCTTCCTAGCAACTCTTTTTAAGGCAGAAATCCAGGCAACCAGGAGAATCATCTTATTTATATATACCTCTTGGTACTCTGGCATTTGGTGCCTCTTAATGTGAAATTTTTGCCCAAATGGTTATTATTTGGTACTTAATGGGCAAACCAGAATTCAGTGGTGGCAACTGTCCTATAACTTCCCTTTTCTAGCCAAAACAATTTGTTCATAACTTGTCATTTTTGGTACTTCCCAGGTCTCCCAAAGCCAATTAATTACAAGTACTGAGGTACTACTGCATTTCCCATGCTTCACTGACAACAGTTCCATGTTGCCTTATATCCAACGTCTTAACAACTGTGGTTACATGTTCTGTCCATTCTTCAGTTGCTTCAAGCAGGAGGGCATGTCCAGTGCCTGCTTTCTTTGGCCAGAAGGAGCAAGTGTCTTGGGTACTGCTGGACAACCGTTCTGTTACTCTTGAGGACCTCAGCAAGCCTGAAGGAGAACTAGGAGGGTGTGTGGCTTTGCTGCTGAAGAAACCCAGATGTTCTTCTTATGTATCTTTTGCATGTTTTCCACCTTGAACTTTCTCTGATGTCCACTTTAATGGCATTTCACCCAAAGTGAAATGTGTAGATAAAGACAGTGTGTGCATAGCCGCTGCTAGGGGCCTTATTATGACTACCCCACAGTTTCCCCTGGTGATAGCATGTCTGTCTGCTCCCTCTCTGTTTCCAGAGAAGCTTACCCACCCAGACCCAGACTGGAGGCCCCTGTAGTTACATCCTGGTACTAGAGGTCATTACTGTTAGGTCAGAGGACATTAACTATAGCTCAGAGCATCCTGGGGAGAACATCTCTCATACTCTAGGGTGGACCAGACTGCAGTGAGTGCCCTAAGTTGCACCTTAGAAATAGCATGTCTTTACCCTAACTGTGCCTTACCTAGGAAGATAAGCAGGCTCTGCTGTATTTAATAATTGGACAGGAAAAGGTCTGTCTCTAGGACTCTTATGTATGTCTGAGAAGAGGGGCCCTCTCATTTGGGTGAGATGCTGGGGAAATCATGAGTATTGCTCAGGGCAGTCCTCCTTCACCTCAGGGGACCATCTGGCTCTCTGCCAGGCCAGATGTAACAATGATCCTTAGCGGCCTAATATCAGTCGCAATCAAATGGGGTAGGCAAGTGGCCTGGCCTTGGACAGGAGCCACACTCATTAGTTGCAGTCTCTGAGAGTAGATATAAACAAAACACATTCTGTTTTCAAGTAGACATTAATGTGTGTCCAATTCATCAAGCCAAATGGACTGACATAAGGGTGAAATAATCACTTTTTCCCTTTCATACCACAAATCGGTTTGCTTTTTAGAACATCTTTTTCCCACTGTAGTCAGCGTTATCTTTGTCACTTCCTTTCTTTCTTTCTTTTCTTTTTTCTTTGAGATAGGACCTCACTCTGTAATCAAGGCTGGTCCTCCACTCACTATCTGGCCCAGACTGGACTTGAACTCATGGCTTCTGAAGTGCTGAGATTACAGGTGTCACCACCACAACTGGCTTCAGTCTGCTTTTTCTTGATGTCCATCCCATGGAGCTAGTTCCCTCTTGTGCAGCAGAAGCTGACTGGACTCTTCATCCATCTCTCTTAGCAGGACGATATCCTGCTAAGGATATCTTCAATCTAAGAAGAGCCATGAGGGGAAAGGAAAGGACTTCCTTTCAGGGAACATGCCTGCCTCCCAACACTCCCTGCTTCTCTCATTCTCTCAGACCAGGAGGGAAATGAAGTGGCACACAAGGAGCCAAGGAGACAGCTGTGACCACCAGTGCCCAGGCACGGTTGGCGCCAGGCAGTCCTGTCTGGGGAGAGCCAGCCGCTGCACTGGGGGCCAATGTTTCCTCCTCCCCTGTGCCTTGAGCTCTCCTGCTCCCTTCTTTCCAGACCAGGAGGGCACTCAGGTGTGGGGCAGTCTTGTTTAGACAAGGAGAAGGGTGGAGGAAAAGACTCAGAAACCATTTCTGGTACCTAGAAAGCAGAACAGGCTAAGCTGGGCTTCTGTTCATGAGTATCAGCTTGGGCTGAGGACGGGGGAGAGGGGTGTGTGTGTGGGGTGGGGGGCAGGGAGCCCAGGCCTGGCAGGTGACCCACTGGAGAAGGAGAACAGAGGGACTGCAAGCCACACAGGGCCAGGCAGGACAGACACTGGTGTGCAGCTATCCAAACCCACACGTCAGATAGCGAAATCCTTGCACGACTTAGAT
This sequence comes from Ctenodactylus gundi, assembly GCA_004027205.1. NCBI lineage: Eukaryota > Metazoa > Chordata > Mammalia > Rodentia > Ctenodactylidae > Ctenodactylus > Ctenodactylus gundi. Next base: position 134,347 of record PVKB01000387.1, read on the forward strand.
CATATTCTTCTTTTGCCTAAGCCCAGAGTCCAGTCTCCTTGAGACTGTCAGGAGGCTGCTATCCTCACTCCCTCTACACGCCCTCCGTGCCCAGCCTGCTGCTCTGTGGTGGACAGCCACGGTACGCCGACCCTCCTGGAATGCTCTCTCCTGGTGTTTGCACGGGGCTCTCTCCTTCATGTATTTGCTCGTGCACAGCCATTCCGCCACCCCTTAGTGCCCCAGACCCCTCCTTTCCCCCGCTCCACTCACCGTGACCTGCTAGCACACTGTATCACTCCCTCGCATAGGAAGGACGTAGGTCACTGTTGGGTTATCCTGACAGAAGGGGGAACTTTGTTTTGTTTCGTTTTAATCTGAGAACTCACCTCCCTTGCCTAGAATAGTGCCTGGCATGTAGTTAATGATTGAAAAACATTTACCACATAAGCTGGTCACCGTGGCCCAGCCTGCTCCACTAGGCACAATGCACATGGACACCCAGGCACCCGGGGGTTAGTGCTGTTCAACCTCTGATCCCCAGGCATGAGAAGCCCACAGCCCTTGGAGGTAGGCCCTGTTCAGTTCCATGGAATTCTAATGGCCTACTGTTGTCCCTGTGGGCACCTAACAAGGGCACAAAAAGCCCCAATCTTGAGAATCTTAACATGACTAAATAGCATGGGGGATATTAAGGAGCCCTTGCCACACAGAAAGGGTCTAGTCTTTTGTCATTTGAATTTCCTGAAGTTTGTAGAATTTCTGGGCTTCTTTTACTTCCCCGCTCCTCCCACAAAAGGGAGCTGGGCCTCGTAAGGGCACCTGCAACATTCTGATCAGGTCCCACGGGTCACGGCCATAGCCCTGCGGGTGGGGGTCCCTTTTCGGTACACCTGAAGAGTGAGCAGAGCACACACAGCAGCCACGACAAGGCAACACAGACAACACGCCGTGCACACTTGTGCGCACACACAGACGCCCATGGAGACAGCCGTGAGGCGCAGCTGGGGTTCCTTCATGACATGCATCCACAGAGGTGGACAGCTCTTGTACACCTGACCCAGGTGGAGACAGCGGAGACAGGAAGTATGAGAGAATGAGCGAATCAGAGGTTGGGGTGAAGTCAGAGTCAGAAGAGAGTGACAGGACGGGGTCAACATAGGATGGACCTGGAGCTGGTGGCACTGAGGAACATGTTTCAGGACACGTAGGATGTGGAAGAGAGCACAGGGAGGGCGTGGCATACACAGGCTCCACGCGGCCTAAGAAGGTCCTGTGCCTAGGTGCCCAGCTCTAGCAGCACCATGTACGAGGCCAGGACAGCTTTGGAACTCCCAAACCTGGGGTCATGGGGAGCACTGCGCACCACGCCGGGGTGACACATGGGGCACTGGGGTTAGGGGAGAAGCTACTTTATAAAGTGTATTCTCAAGGTCTGTAAATCTCAGGGATCTAACCCAGCTGGGTGATTTAAAAACAGTGGCTCAGCCACACATGCCATTGGCAGGGAGAGAGACACCAGAACCAAGGCCTGCGGAGCCTCTGTCCCCCACTGCCATGGAGAGAGGCTGAGGTGAAGTGGGGCCTCCAAGCCATGCTGCTCTCTGGGAGGTGATGAGGAGGAGGGCTTGGGAGCCCTAGGTTCTGCCCCAGGCACAGGTGGTGAGGCGGGGGTCCTGGCTTCCTATCCTTGTTCTGGTCGCAATGGGGCTCCCTGCCAGGCTGAACCACACCAGAAAGAGTGAAGGGGACAGATGGTATGAAAGAAAGGAATAGGCAGAGACAAGGAGAAAGACTGGGCTTGAAGGAAAGAAAATTCCAGAAGTGGCTACAGCGGGACTTTTTTAAAAATCACGCACACATACCAGATAAACTACACTGGCCCTGGGCCACAGCCTCTGTGCCTCTGTTCCAACCACTGAATGTTCCACACAGAGTGACACAGAGGCCCTGCATGGGCCATGTCTTGTGAAGAGTGACACAGAACCTTTGCAGATGGAGGGACATTGGCCCAGCTAGCTGCTCCCAGAACCCAGCTCCTTCCCACTCCTGGACCTGCAGGGACCTCAGTGGAGTGGTGACAGCCTGGCCCACCCTTACAGGGGTGTCACCTGTTTCTGTCTCTGGGGAGAGGGGCTCACTGTCGACAAACCAAACCTCCCATCCGTGGGAGGGAGACACGGTGTGAGGGATGAAGCATCTTGGAAGGGACCACTGGTGCTGGCGGCTGGGAGGCAGGGCCAGCACAGCCCCACCTCCTCCCTGGGACACTCACCATTCATCTGGGAGGGTGACAGTGAGTAGTCCCGGTCTGCATGCCGCCGGTCTGGCTTTAGGGTGCGGCTCTGTCTGCCCGAGCCCTCTAACATATTCACGATCTCACTCCGATCAATGTTCCGCAGGGCCGTGTACAGATTCTCCACTGTGGGAGGAGACAAGGAGAAGCGCTAGTGGAGCCAAGTGGGGTGACTCCAGAGCACCCAGGGCACCAGCGCCCACCAGGACTGTGAGGGCCTGACAGTGGAACCAAAAGGAGGGAGACAAGTAATTTTTTCAGAAAGTGAAGGCCCCCTTATTCTGTTAGACCCAAACCTAAATGCCTCTGGAGAATATTTTCCTATGCTACAAGTCATCCTTTTCAAAAACTAATATTAATCGTGTGTGTGTGTGTGTGTGTGTGTGTGTGTGTGTGTGTGTGTGTGTGTACATACTGGGGTGGCATCCAGGGCCTGGCACATGCAGCACTCTACCACTGAGCTCTATCCCCAGACCTTCAGTGGCCAGTGTAAAGGCTGACTGGGTTTTGTTTTTTGCTTGTTTAGGTAATCTAAGAGAAATACTACAACAAAACGCAGGTTAGAATGATCGGTAGGGATTCTTTAGAAATTCTGGCAGTTGATTTGAGATGTCAATGGAAACACTGCATTTCCTCTTGCACTAGTGTAGACAGGAAGCTGGTTAAAGAGGCTCTGGAAAGAAAGCGAAGCACTCTTCCTCCAGGTTGGATAAGGAAGCTCCTGGGAGGATGAGGCCCGCGCAGGCTGGGGTTTGGCCCACCCATGCCCCCAAACACCAATGCTCCCTTGGTGGAGAAATTCACCAGAAAAACTTTGAAGATGACAGTTGGGTACCCTACACGGAGGCTGTGAGCAGGGATCCCAGATGATTTGTATCTTATTCTAGGGACCAAGAATGAGTAAGGCTAAGATTTGCTGGAAATATGTCGTGGGAGGATTGCCTAGAAGGTGCACTGACCAGGAGAAGTGCATGTGCAAGTGTGTGTGTGTGTGTGTGTGTGTGTGTGTGTGTGTGTGTGAAATGTGAAAGAGAGAGAGAGAGAGATTCTGCAGACCAGCATCAAGCATAGCTTTAGAGGAAGAGCTACTTGGGGAAGGAGCAGGTCCTCAGGGCTGAGGCAAGAGGCTTCGTTGGCTTAACGGTACTGACTCTTTGTGCCTGTGCCTTCACGGGCCACCCACAGGCTCAGCAAGGCTGCGCTCTGCTCCAACAATGAGTTGGGGTTTTCCACGCGGATCCTGTTGATGTCCTCCACGCTGAACTGCAGCTCTCGGGCTAGCTCTGTAAGCAAAGAGCCAAAGTGGGAATGAGTGTGGGAGTCCACGTGCAGGCTCCCTTTCCCACTGGTGTTTCTCCTTGAGAAGAACCTGGTGACACACAGGCACCTACACCATCGCGTCCCTAGGAAACAGAGCAGGGAGTGTGCCCGAGACGTACATTAAAGCCCGTGACTGAATGCTATTCTCTCCCTTCATGACCTCTCGCGGGAGCTGACAAGATACGCCTTTCAGCAAGATTAGCAACTTCTACGGGATCAAGGACGAGCTAGTCCTCTAGCTAGAAAGGAGTCGAGGCTGCTGGTCCCCAGGCAGCACAGCCTGTGTCACGCTGGAAATCCATGCTCTCTCCTCCAGGCACCTGCAGCGAGGTGCCAGCAGGAAAATGAAGAACTTCAGTGAAACATGAACTTCTGCCTAAACGCAAGGCAGGTGCCAGAACGGCAGCTGCTCTGTCAGTCAGGTGTCGCTCTCGGGGCTCAGAAGGGAAGTGAGGCTCAGACTGTGACCCCAAGGACATGGAAGGCCAGAGAGGAAGTGACACTGCAAGTCAGAGCATGCGTGACGACACACACACAACACATACACATGCATATGTGAGCAGATATTCAGGAGTGCACACATCTACACATGCACATAAATATGCATGCAGTAATACACGCAGCCACACACAATGCAACATGCACAAGACATGTGCACGCACACGATCACACGCGCGTACACACACACACACACACACACACACACACACACACACACACCAGGAAGCAGGAGGAGACAGCTGAAGCCCGAGAATCCCTGAACTTCAGAGTTCCTAGCACGGTGCCTTCCAGCAAGTTTTTGTTAAGGTTTCTGAGTTTGCCTGAAGCTCTGTGCAGAGTTTGTGAGTGAGGGCAGGAGTCCATTCATATAAAAGTGAACAAAAATAATGAACAAAGAGAGCGGGGAGAGAGGATGTTGTCACAGGGCCTATAGCAGGCCTATAGCACGCCGAGCTCATCTTGAGGGCTAGCTTCCTTGGCACATGCCTCCCTCCTTCTGGTCAAGCCCCCTGTGTTGGCACAATGTCTCACAGGCTCGGCTACACCGTATTGAGAAATGAATATTCTGAGCCCTGCCTCTCTCTGCATGAAGCTGGCTTTGAGGAGAGGAGGGCGCGGGGCTGAGGGACAGCACCCATGCACTCAGGAGGCAGGGCTTCTGGTTGGGTGCTTCTTTGCTCATTTATTTGATTCTTGGGTCATGCACTAGCTACACAACCAAGTCATTATATTGAGCAGGGTCCCATTAAAATCAGGTGAATTGGATACTTGGAGACCTCTTTGAACGCCCAGTTGACTCTTTCTTACAAAAGAAAAAATAGAAATGGAGAGGAAGGGGGGCACAATGCTTTTCCCTGGCACCAACAGCACAGCCTGGTTAACGGCCTGTCCCTGACGATCACAATTTAGAGACTGAAAGGGTGGTAGAAGAAGGTTGGAAACACTTTATCCATGGCTCCTTAATGAGGAAAGGCCATAAGGCTACAGGAGACAAAGGGCCTCTCTGTCCCCAGGACCCCAACTCACCGGCCCAGCTGAGGCCAAGGTGCTCTTTTATGATGGCCATCTTCATGTCAGCCTGGTCTGTCCCACTGGGGAACCCTGGAAATGCATAAGACGCACTTAGCCACATAGGCAGCTCTGGACTGTCCTTTCGGGCAGAAGCGGGTGGCCTGATAGGAACCTCAGGTCACATGGTGGACTCCAGTGTGCACCAGCTGACCACTGACTCAGGAGGGATGGGGGGAGACTGAGTCACAGGCTCTGTGTGCGGCAGGCAGAATGGGCTGAGGAGCTGCATTCGGGCCTGAGCCTGCAAGCCCTCACAGCCTTGTCAGGAGGGGCAAGCATGTCATCACAGATGTGCGTACCGAATGGTGACTCGCTGAGAATGCTGTATCTCAGGGCCAAGGGGGTCAGGGTCCTCCTCCTGTCCTCGGTTCCGGTCCCCTGTGGAGGGAAGGCAGGGAAAGGGCACCTTCAGTTTCAAGTCTAACCCTTCTTGGAGAGGATAGTTTGCACCCTTGTGCTGTAGGCATATGAATGCACCTAGGCTCTGGTGGGCAGGGAGCAGCTCTGTTTCTCTGGGGGCTCAATGCAAAGAGTAGAAGTATGGAAGGAGGTGGGAGTGAGCATGAAACCTACATGGTGGGGCTGGAGGAATAGCACAGTGGTTAGAGAGCTTGCCTAGCAAGCGCAAGGCCCTGGGTTCAATTCTCCAGCCCCACATAGGCAGGTCATGTTGGCACACACATGTAATCTCAGCACCCAGGAAGCTGAGGCAAGAGGATTGCTGTGAGTTTGAGACCAGCCTAGGCTACACAGTTCAGCACCAGCCTGGACTACAGAGTGAGATCCTGTCTTAAAATAAAAAAAAAAAGGAAAAGAAACCTACATAGTTTTATTATACCGATAACATTAACAAGGGTGAGCTCAAGCGGCCTTTATTTTTTGTGAGGACTATTTAATGGCCATACTGTCTTCTACATAGGTACTATCATTCCACTCCATTGATGAGGAAACTGAGGCACGGAGAGATTAGGAAACCTATGTAAGGTTGCCCAGCAAACGCACAGCAGAGCCAGGTTTGAACTTTGAAGTTTTTCTTTTTGAATTCCTTTCTCCTTAACTGACCCATTTCTGACACTGGCCTGAAGCCTTGTGCCAAGACCTCTATTGCTCGCGGCTGCAGAAAATGGCTTTTGAGAGAAGAGGGTTCACCTTCCTCCCCAGAAAGAGAACTTGAACATGGACTAACAAGCGAATGTAACCTTGTTTTTCTTCTAGCTCAACATGAAAGGGCTAACAGCTATGGCAGAACAACACCAACAGGAACCAGGGAGACATTTGGGGACACACACGTATGCCGCTGCTCCAAGCATGGCAGTGACTGCGACTTCTTATGGGGGCCATAAACAAACACACTTGGAAGGCTCCTTTACTGAGCTCAAAACCCTGGATGGGCAGTGGCCGAGGGCACCAGGATCCCCAGGGTACCAGGAAGATAAGCGAGTAAGCTAACAAATGCAACAAGGTCTGATGGCAGGTACACTGGAGCTGGTTATCTCGGGCAGCTCAACACTCAGTTCTAAGCCTCGAAAGCTTCAGGCAGGACGTGGAGGGGGACACTCGGAGCTCGGGACCCGCAGTGAGATACTGCGTACCGCCACCTGACATGGACGCTGTGCCTTGAGTCTCGTGACAAAGCCAGAGGGTGGGAAAACTTTCCTTGCCTGATGAGAGCAAGGGCACAGGAGAGCCAGGCCGTGTGCTTGGGGAGTGCCCAGGCTGGCTCAGTAGGAAGAAGCCCACCACAGGCTCTCCTCGGAGCCTCTGAGGGTTCCGGGGGCTACCCAGTGCTGAAGGGCCTCCCTGGGCCACTCACCTTGGTGCAGGGGGGCATGCTGACATTCAGGTGGCATAGGATGTGCTGGGTATCCTCGTACTTCATCGCCTTGCGCAGAAATGACAAGAACCCTGCGGGCTCCCGACTGCTGTCTCTCACCTAAACTCAACCACACAGAGGGCGGCTCAGCAGGCCCTGGTGCGGCCTCTGCGGCATGCTCACACTTCCCGCTCCCAACTCCCGAGGCCCAGGAGGGCCGGCACCAGCGGGCAGCACCTTCACAGGTATGGCCAGACGGTTCTCCCGGAAGGACTGGAAGTGGAAGCTCCGCTGCTGGGCAGCCTTTTTGACGGGTACCAGGTTCCCAGAAAGTTCTGCAAAAAGGGGCATTCCTTCCAAGACCTGCAGTGACAGAAAAGCAAGCCCAGCAGGTCAGGGGCCAATCCCACATGCCCTGTCCCTGGGCTTCAGGCTTTCGCACCTACACATGCCCTTGCCATAGTGCACATACAAGGCCGTGGTGAGCGAGGCATGCCCATTACGCCAAGGGATATCACCCAGACAGGAAGTTTCCAATGCCCAAGCAGCTGACCGCTCCCAAGTTACTCTGTAACTTCCAGAGGGCAACACCAACACAACACCTGAAAAATCCTGTTCTTTCCCCCCATCTGCCAAGAGTGCTCCATCCATGGGGAACTCTAGGAAGATCACGCTCTGTTTTAATCTACCTACAGCAACAAGCCCTCCTGCGTACGTGAAGCTGCGGACAAAGAGACGTACTCACGAATCCATTTGATGGCCAGGGAAACTGAGGCTGTGAGAATAACCATCGTGCCCCATGAGTGCCAAAGGCACTATGAGTACCAGGGCAGAGTCTTCACGCTACTTCTGCTCCCGGGCCCTCAGTCTCCTCAGGAAGGGTTAGCTCAGAGAGGAGGCCAGGCCCTCTCTGCCTCTTCACATGAAGATGCCCTGGGGGCTGCAGAGGTCTGAATCTACTGTCACCCTTGGTACCTCACCATCTCCACTGCTTCCCCATCCACTACCAGACCCCAGCATGAAGGACGAAGCGTGGGCTCTGTGGCCAGGCAGCACAGGCTTCTATTTCCTACTTCCACCATTTACTCAGCTGTGTGACCTTGGGAAAGTCACCTAACCTCTCTCCTCCACTCTTGGTGTCCTGATGTGTAAACGGATCAGTAAGAGTATCTACAGGAATGAGAACGAGGAGAAAGCACTATGATAGTATGATTCATGAGAACTTCAACAATTGCCAGCTCTGATCATCACAGGCCCCAAAGCCTGCACCTGCTGCCTCCCTGAGATTCACATGTGGCATCCCCACATCTGCTGTGGCTTCTCTAAGATACCTGTCAGGAGGGGAACTGGAGAGACATGGGCTCTGAGCTGCTGAGCCTCCCCAGAGACTCCCTGACTGCCCTGGCCATTGTGTCCCCAGGAGCAGCTGTGAGGAGCACCCCGTCCCAGCTCTGGGAATGGTCTCCCTGGGAGAAGTGAGGAAGGCCTTGGAGGGTCTAGTCGCCAAGAGCCCTGGGGCCACACCTCTATGTCCCTGCTCCGGGCCACTTCCACAAAGTTCTCATGCTGTTCCAGGGTCTTGTCCACTTTGTCGTCCGTCATGCAGTAGCACCGCAGCCGTCCTTCCCGGGGGTCATTCATCTTGGCAAAAATGACAAACTTGGCCATGTAGGGCACAGCAGTGAGCTCTTTGTACAACAGAGTGGCAAAGTTTACAGCCTCGGCAGTCCGAGGACAGTCTGACAGCCAAAATCTAGAACAAGAAGGCGAGTTATGAAGCGCTCCTTTGTGATGGGGGAGAGCCCCAATCTGTTCCTGGTCAGAACAGCACAAGCTGTGCAGCGGTCGCAAAGCCACCCCGGTGGTTGGGGCAGTGGTGGAACCTTGTGCTTAGCCTGGGACAGTGGCTGGGGCCTAGGAGGGTTCCCAGGCAGCTCTGGGGGCCCACCACGTGGGGCTGGGCCTTGGTTCACCTGGCAGAGACGTTGGTAGTAAAGTTGGCACACTCATTGGCATACACCAGCTTGGTTGTCCCTGTGATGTCCTCCCACTGGGCTTGGTCAGTTCCACCTGCAACAGCAGCAGAAGTGGGGCTGGTGGATGCTCTTCCATTGGAATCATGGGGCCCACCAAAGCATCAAGGCTCCAGAGCTCAAAGGCAGAGGTGGTGCCTGGGTGATGCTTGCTCTGTGACTGAGCACACCTATTCTTTCACAATCCACAGCACCCTTGTGCTGGGCACAGGGGCTCCTCCACAGGCATGTGGACTCCTACTCAGACACATCACCCTTTCATCTCAGAATAATGTTTGTGTCCTCTGTCCTCCCACTTCCCAAGAACCAGGAGGTTCTGGCTTTGCCTTCTCCCACACTCCCCAGAGTGTTACACAGGGAGCTGCCACCACTGAGAAAGTAAGGTGGGCTGAGGCCACCGCTCACCGATCACACTGCAGAGCAGGCGCAAGCTGGTAGTGTCTCCCTCCCCGCTGTCCCTTGGGTTGTCCGTCCATGATGGAGGCAGTGGGATCCGGAGCCCAATGGGACGGTGGAATTTCCGGCGCCGTGGCTCCACAGTGACAATAGGGCTGAACGTGGCCTGGTTGCCCAGCAGCTTGGTGACCAGCTCATCTGGGACAGGCTGGGCCTGTGATGTGCCAAAGGCAGAGGTTGGACAGAGACAGCACGGTGCCCTCCAATTCTACAGTCCTTGTGCCCAGGACAAGGCTGCCCCAGAGCTGAGGTCCTGCCCAGCAGTCCCTCTGAACCTGCCCCATTCTGCCTCTTCTTAGTACGGTGCCCACTCTGTACAGCCAGGGACCCTGCCCTGTGAGCACCACCAGCTCTATGGTCTACTGTGCAGTGATGCCACTGAGGCTGCCTGGTCCTTCCCCACCATGTGTCAAACCTCTCCCATGGAATCTAGGGCATGGGACAGAAGCATGGGATGTCCCAGGGAGGAGGGTGGTCATCCAAAAGGCCTTGAGCAACTTCTGCTCTCAGGACCAGGGGAGGGGTGGTCACCTGCAGAGCCAGCTTTACTTTCTTGGTGACGGCATTTTCAGGAAACGTTGCTTGCACCAGGGGCACCAGCTTGCTCTTCAGAGCGCCACCTTCGGGGCCGATGGTATCATAGTCCTGGCACAGCCGTGACATGATCACGAAGTACAGGGGGAAGTCAGTGGTGATGATGCGGCAGACCCTCTTCTTCTCCAGTTCCTCCAGGCTCCCCAGCTCTAGAATCAACAGCAAGGCTGACAACAGTGCTCAGCCGTGCTCAGCCTGGCCCCTGCACCACCTCAACCCTGGAACACAGGGCACCGCCTCTCCATGTCCCCAGTGGCAAGGCAGCCTGGAAGAGCCAGCCGAGGCCAGAAGACCAGGCATAGGCCCATTCCCACATCATGGGACCCACCCTAGGCTCTACCACAGTGGCCGCTGCCAGGTTCTCATGGCTTTCTGAGCTCCAGGCAGCCTGACACCTACCCACACGTGCACCTCACACCCCTCCTCTGGGCGTGGCCCGTGTGGGTCCTCGTGCGTTACCTTCATCCATCCCGTTGAGGATCTGATCCAGGTAGCTCTCTCCATAGCGGCTCCTGTGTTCCTTCCACACCGAGCCGTTCTCACTTCTCAGGACTACAAGCTCGCGGTCCCCTCGGCCATGGGAGGCAAAGTGGGGGATCTCCACAATCACAGGGCTGAGACAGGAAAGAGCGTGTGGCGGGTGAACAGTGGAGTGTGGGGAGGGAGGGGGCAATAGCTGCTGTTGGAAGGCAGGGTTCCTGCAGCCCAGGGCGGCCCTACCATGGGCAGGTGCCAGGCGTGGGGCAGACCTGCCTGGGTGCCTCCCTCACAGGAAGAACAGGCAGGGTGAAGGCAATGGCTGTGCTGCCCCGGCCACACAGCCGCCATTCTTGGCCTGATCTTGAGAACCCTCTGACTTCTTTGGATGGCTTCTTCATCTACCAAGTGGCCATAATGACATCTCGACATCTCAATTTGCAAATGGCAGCTCAGAGCAGTGCCATGAAGGTGAATGGACATGGGAAGGCAGACCTGTCTTGACATCATGATGCCTGGGCAGCAGCTCCTGGTGCTGCAGCCTGCTTCAGAGGAGAACAGCAGAGCTGGGTGAGGTGGCCACTTATTTGTGACCTTTGGTGTGACAGTGCAAGGCTGCTTCCCTCTGTGAGCACTTGCTTGCTCACGGGACCAAACCCTGAGGCCCCTTGAAGGAGTTCTACCTTGTCCGTCTCATTTGGTAATGTCTCAGCAAGCCTTTTTTTTTTTTTGTGGTATTGGATATTGAACCCAAGGCCTTTGCAACTAGCTCATCCCAAGCCCTTAAACACACATACACACACACACACACACACACACACACACACACACACACACACACACACACAAATTTTGAGACAAACTCTTGCTAAGTCATTAAGTTGCCTAGATTGGGCTCAAACTTGGGAAACTCCTGCCTCAGCCTCTCGGTGTGCTGGGATTTCTCAGCAAGATTCGAGAGGAGCAAGCCCCACCCAGGCTATGGACTCCTTAGTGCATCTGAGGAAAGGGAGGGAGAGCAGAGAGAAGCTCACAGTCTGTGTCTCTGTCAGAACAGCAAAGAACTAAGCTGGCTCGGAGGTGGCTGCTGAGATGGCAGCAATGGACAAGCAAGGCGGGCAAAGGAGGGGGACACAGGTGGCATGCGTGCCCAGACAGGCACGGCCTCACCTCAGGAACTGGACCCCCGTGGGCCCCAGCGCGATGATCCTGCTGGCCAGGCCCTCCTCCTCGGCCAGCGGGGGCGGCGTGCTCAGCTTCTGGGGCTTCACCAGGCGGCAGGTGATGCGCGTGGGCGCCGCACACGTGCGGGGAGGGATCACCACCCGCAGGCCGTTGTGGCGGCTTCCTCTCATGGAGCCCCCCCGCGCGTCAACCATGAAGCTCACTAGGAACCTAGAAGCAGGGCAGACGTGTGTGGGTGCCTGTGCCCCTTGCAGCACGGGGAGCATGGTCCTCGGGGTGCCACTCACCCTGTGTGGACGGGGCTGGCCACTGGGCTGATGTTGTCCGAGGTCTCTGTGGCCGGGCTGCTGGGGATGAGTGAGTCCTCATCATACTCTTTAGATGCCTGAGGAGGAGGGAAACACCCGAAGTCTCCTGTCTGGCCATCCCGCAGGCCACCTGGATGCTACACCAGGCTGTGGAGACTTTCCCATCTCACTCCTGGCCCTCTGGGGACAAGGCACCTGAGTTGAAAGGCATCTCAGGCTCCTCCCACCCCCACACTTATCCTTGGCTACAGACCCACAGCAGAGCAGGGGGCAGATGGAGGGGCCCTTGCTTTTCAGGCTGGATCCAGGAGGCTGCAGGTCTCCTGCCCTCCCATCTCCCCGGGAGCCATGTGGAAAGCTCCACCGCGGGCAGGCTGGCTTCCCCACTAGCACTTGTCCTGTGCCCAAATCACCATCTCCTACTCCCAACTCTGTGGGCATCTGAGCCCACTGAACACCCTGTGGCCCCTGTTTCCCCCTCTGTGGGGGGAAACAGAGATGTTGCAATACAGGGCCACAGGGCTGCCTTGAAATGGGCCTTGGATGTCACAAGGCCTCATGGAACCAATAGGACCTGTCTCTGCTTGGGGCCTACAGGTGAGTTCCCAGCGCTGCTTTTGTTTACGTCTTCCCCCAGTGTAGAACTCCATGTCCCTGCCTTCCCTCCTCCAATCCTACCCCTTTTCCATGCTCAGCTCCTCCAGGCAGCCTTCCTGGAAACTCTAGCCTCCCCTCTTTACCACACAAACGAGCACGTGGCTATCCCCTCCTTCTGCCCTCTGCACTACCCAGCCTCACCGGCCCAAGCTGTTGCTCCTAGGTGGACGGCAGCTCCTGGGAGGCAGACATCCTAGCCCTTCTACATCGAGCCCTATGCAGAATACCTGGTAGGAATCCAGTGAGCTGCCGCCAACTTGCTTTAACGACTAGAGCAAAGATGCTGGGGGTGGCTTGGTGGGAGAGCACATATTGAACCTGTACAAGGTCCTGGGCTCAATTCCCAGCACCAAGAAAAAAATACAGCTGAGGAGACTTGGGTGAGGGCTATCAGAGAACAGTAGAACTCAAGTGGCTCTGCTGCTGTCTTTGGCAGCAGGAGCATGTCACGGCAGTACCAGGGCAACATGTGACCACCTCTCTTAAATGCCACCTGGGTATTCCAGGGTGCCATCACTGTGACACACCCCAGCTCAGGGCAGATGGTAGGGCAGCACGTGGCTGTCATGGCCCTGTGCTCGATGCCTGGGTCTAGGACTCTGTCTGCTGCTTCTAGACGAACACTCCTTATGGCAGAGGAAGAATTCAGCCGCCACTAGGAAACGACCAGCCACCAGGACTTAGAGCACTGAGGCCAACCTTAACCACCACACTGCATTCTTTCCTCTTGGGAAACCCCTTTGCCTGGGAAAAAAGAGCCAATGGTGTAACATTAAATTAAGGGAAACTGACTTGTTTTAAACTATTCCCTACCCTATCCCTGCTTTTGGGGTAAATTCAGGTGGCATACTGTGAAGCCACAAAACGGTGTGCCATAACAATGTACTGGGAGCAGTTCTGGGCCACCGCTCTCTGTTGTGTCGGTGTCTCTGGCTCCTGGTGTTCCCAGAGGAAGGTGAGACGGGAGTTGTCCGCTCTCATGGAGGTGACAGAGAAGAGCTTTGTGATGGCCCAGAACATCACAGGGCAGAGTCCATGCAGCGAGCCAGAGAGGCTGACATGGGCCTCAGCCTCACACAGTCCTGGGGTGTTGGGATGGCATCTCACATGCCCCGAGCTCTCCGACACTCAGAGCAGCCTTATCTGGGACAGCAAGGACGCCAGTGCTCCAGGGTGATGCAGAACATGTGGATCCCTGGAAGTGCTACGAGCTCTTCCATGTTAGTTCCTGGTGGCTCGCAGGCGTCTGCACAGTCATTGCCTAGGACCCTCCCCCATCTCCTCCAAGATGCATAAGGAGTGGGCGGGGCTTCTTACCTGTTCTGGCTCCTCGGATCTGATCAAGACTGTCTCAGGTGTGACACAAGGGATCCTCGGGATGGCAGGTGATTCCACCCTGTGCACCAGGAACATTGGAAAGGAGAAAAATCAAAGGTGGATCCTGCGGAGCAGCTTCCTGTCTTTCCAGGAATGTCCCAGCCAACCTGCTCTGGCCTTGGCCGCATTGCTATGCACACGGGCACAGCCTCATTCCCACCCTGGTATGCTGCCCAGAGCCTTCCCTGGGCCTCCCTGGGCATGTGTGGTGTCCACCTGACCTTCACCCTCAAGCAGTGACTGCCTCCCCATGAAGTCTCCCAGGTCTCCCAGCTTTCACACTTTGCTCTTTCTCTGAAGCCATATAGCCCCTGTTGACAGAACCCTCACACCGGCCTTAATAATCTATTTTTGTATGATTACTTGGGGTGGTTTTTTCCCAACATTTTAAATATTTTTTTCCAAATGCACTGAGCCACATATGTCCCTAATCTCCCCTACTACCAGATCTGCTGTTTTTTTCCTTCCTTTCTTTCTTCTTTCCTTCTTTATATTTTCTTTCTCTCTCTTCCTCTCCCTTTCTCCCTTCCTTCCCGCTTTCCTTCTTTCTTTTTATAAGGTTTTTCTAACTCATTAAATTATCCAGCCAGGGTTTGTACTTGCAGTCCTCCTTCACCAACATGCCTGGATTCTGGGAAAGGTTTTGATCCCATCATAAGTTACAAGGCACTACTCAGAAGAGTGAGATGGAGGAATGAGAAACAGGGTCCAGGAAGAAGCAGACCCTCTGTGAGTTTTTACCTCACTGAAGGAAGGAAGCAGTTGGCAGTCTGATATCTGATATTAGCCTGGCAGGTTTCTAACGTGACTCTTCTCCAGGGAGTATTCTGGTGAGGAGCTGAGTGTGTGTAAGGAGAGGGCGTGTGGACGTGAGGCTGTGAGGGAGGGGGAAGAACGCTGGGGGCGGAGGTACTGAGAGAGGAGAGACCACACGGGACGATGCACTGTTAAGAAGCCTCCAGGGACACTTTGGTGGCCAAGGTCATGTTGAGAACCAGCTGATCCTCCAGGGCTGGAGGATCCTCCACATTCCACCCACCTTTGTCCACAGAGTACCAGAGGCCTGGCCCACTGGCTTCTCCCCACTCTGAGTTCCAGGACTGCCCTTGACCCCTGGGGCATGACACCTCTAGCCACCACCCCCTGCGCGACCCTGTAGCCCTCTTACACTTGGTCTAGCTTTGGCACAAATTCCAGCAGTTCTCTCTCCTCATCCACATCCCTGGAATCCGGCCTCTCAGCCTTGGAGCCAATGAGGTCATCCCCTGAAACAACATGAGCTCAGGTGAGCGACAGACCAGAAATTGAGATTTCCTTTCTTCTTCCAGTGTGTGCTTCCCTGTCTGCCTCCCACTGCCTGGTCCCAAGGAGCAAAGGGAAGTCTCTGACACTTTGAGGGACCATTAGCTATGGCTTGCCCGGTCCCGGCCCTCTAGTCTCCTAGTCTGTACCAGGCTAGCAGGAGGGACAACAACAGAGAGAACTGTCCTAGCTTGCCAAACTCCCACTGCCAAACAGCCATTCTGGGGTGTGCAGCCACACCTTAGAAGGAGCTGGCCCGCTCCTCTGCACTACCCCACTAGAGAGGAATGAGCTCCACTGAACGGAACTCACTCATGTTGAAGGCTGCAGAGAATTTTATAACCATGGCAGCTGAAACCCTTTATTTCTGTTATCTCGGTAACTCTTCATCATGGAATTATAATTTATAATTCCAAAGCTCATTACAAAGAGGTCCAAGCTACAGGTGGGTCAGCTTCCTGTACCACAGTCAGCCTCTCTGTTTCTCCTGCCTCACCTCAACTGGGATTGGTACTCGGCCTTTGTCCTTGTCTTGTCACTGACAGCCACTGAGCCGGGGGTGCCTGGCTTTGTGATCGGAGCTGACAGGATGGAATCACAACAGCTCATGCAGCGATGACCAGGACCACAGTGGCATGGGCACAGACACAGATATGAACAGGCAGGAGTTGCCCGCCCGACATGGGTCTCATGAGTGAAATGTCCTGTTTTAGTCAAGCTCCTAGCTCTCACCACGAGCCATCAGAGGATGAAAAGCAGGCATGGGTTAGCGAGAACCTGGAGTGCCCAGGTTGGAATGCGCTCTGGTGAGAAAGACCACAGGGAACAGAAAGTGTTTCATACCCATTATAGTTATTTGCGCAGTTCCTAGAAAGCAAAGAAGAGCCACGGTGAAGAAAGGGCAGCACTGAAGTCAGGTAAAGCGAGACACACATTATCAAAGGCACTTGGCGTGGTTTTCCTGGCCTAGTTGGCAAAGCCACATAACCACCAAATTACAGATGAAAGGGGCTGCAGTGCAAGCCCAGACCGATCCCGCTGCTCTGCACCGCAAGGTCCCTCAGACTCGAGGAAGAAAGGAGGATTCCTTGGGGAAGGAATAATAGTGAAAGCGCTCTGTAGTTCGTTAAGTCGAAATTGTAGTAACTTCTTAACAGCGGCTATATTCCCAAACCTACGGAGCCACCATGTGGTCAGAAGACTGGCTTGTTCAAATGCATTTTCAGGGTCAACCCACTTCTGATTGGTTCAAAGCATAGGAAAGCACCAGGAAGAACACTACTACAGTCCTGATCTGAGGAGAATCATACCCACATGACACATGTGTCATATACACAGACACTTGAGAGACTTCGTGTGACTTTGCACATTAATCCCTAAAATGCTAATTTTCCAGCATGTAAGATTATGATGGGATGAGTCTTTTAGGCAACAGATAACATTTGTGAAAAGTGAGTCTCCCTGGTCTCGATAAACTGCCGAGCCCGAGCATGCTGCGAGGGACCAAGAAATGGTCTACAGGGGCCAGGACGCCTCGCCCCTGGGTCCCCATCAGTATGAGTTTGTTCTTCCAGACTGTACCTTCATCTTCAGAGACATCCAAGATCTCGTCTACCGTTTCAGGGTAACTCATCCGGTGCTTGTCACTGACCAACTGAAATGAGAGAGGAGAGCATTCAGTCCAAGCAGAACGAGACACCTTTTTACCATCCCTGGCCTCAATGGGGAGACAGGAGAGGAGACAAGGAAGGGAAGTGTGTCTCAAATGAAGAACACCAGGCCTTGGAAGCTGGCATCCAACAGGTACTCCAGCGAGGATAATGGGGTCTTGCTACTTCCAGAGTCCTCTTATCCTTCCCCCAAGCCTGTCCACCCATCCACTGCTCTCCTAGGTGTGGCCGCTGACTACTCAGGCCGCTAGGTGGCAGCACAGCTCTGCCTGAAGCAGGAAGCTGCAGCCACCCATTCTGGGCCGCAGCACTGGGCTTGGAGAAACCCAAAAGGCCTGGGTCAGGCTGGGAATGGGGTGCCGGGGACTGGGAGGCAGACGGCAGACGTACCACAATGCTGGTTTCATCTGTGACAACCTTGAGCACGTCTGTCACAGAAATGTAGCCCAAACGCTTGGCTATTGCCAGAGGTGTGGTTCCGTTCTAGGGCAAAGGGCAGTAAGAGGGTGAAGTCAGAGCCCAGGACCAGGCAGAGGAGAGTGTGGCCCTTATGGGAGGGCCACACTCAGAGGGACTCTGAGGACAGACCCACTTCAGAGCTGAGAACAAGATCCCCATATTTGTGTGCAAGCCTTGATGTCCACAGAGGTGGGGTAGGCGAGGAAGCAGGTGGGAGCCTCTGAGTCCACAGCACTGAGTGTGGGGCCTTGAAATGGGAGCAGGGGGGTCTCAGGAAGGCAAGGCAGCCCTGCCAAGGGGGAACCTGGAGGGGGTGGCTGTATGATTCTAGGACCAAGAGGTCACAATAGCGTGCTCAGCTTCACAGCCTCCCCTCTGTGTGTCAGTAACTGGTCACTGTAACAGTAAAATAATTTTATGTCTCCATTAGTGCATCTGGCCAATCAGTACTCATGAATTGCTAGAAATGCAGCAGGGGCACATCATTTGCTTTGATTTTCAGAGAAAGAGTTAGGAGAAAATGAATCCACATGGAGGCCTTGGTTTCTGTGCAGCTCCTCACCCCCAGCTACTTCTGGGACCCACCTCCACAATCAAGGCCCCACATGCTGCGGGAGCTGAGGCAGCCACAGGGATAACCGAATAAACCCCCACATGGCAGAAGAGGACATTCACACTCAAACATGCTCACTCTGGTTGCTAAGGAGAACATTGGGGGCCCAAAAGACGGTGACCCTCAAGCCATTTCACTGTTGTTTGTGGATGTCACACTAAAAGTGATAAGCTGTCAACACACATTTAAACAAAAACACAATAGGGAGGGTAAATGTACTTAAACGGTTAACCCATTGCAGATCCATCACCTGGGGCACCTGAGTGGCTGGGACATTCCAGCCCACCCAGGCCAGGCTCAGATGTGCATACTGAGCTCAGCGGTTCAGGGACAACCTCTGCCTTCCCTGGCTGCTGCTCCACTAGTGTTGTTTGCATAAGCCACACCAGGCACTCACCGAGCTGACTTCGTTGGGGGAAGCACCGCTTCTCAGCAGCAGAGTCACAATGTCTGTGTGTCCTTGTTGGGCTGCCTGATGCAAGGGGCTGTATCCTAGCTGTGAAATGGGGAAAGCGATTTGGTCCCTGTCCAAGGAGTGGTTTACATTCCAGAGCCCTTTCCTCTTCTATATGGGACATAAAAAATGCTGGCTCTCCCTTCCCTCTTTCAGGGTCAAAGTTTAAAACTGTGGCAGAGCTTCAAGTGTGCTTGGAAGAGCTCAGGCTGCATCCTCACTGGACATGTGAGAAAGATGGGGGTAGGAGTCGGGTCTAAGGCGCTCGCCCGGTACCTTGGTCTTGGCATTGACATCTGCCTGGTGCTGGAGCAGAAACTTCACCAGCTTGATATTCCCATAGTGGCTGGCTACGTGGAGAGGGGTGTAACCCATCTGAAAAGCAAGAGATGGGCATAGGGAACCATCAGGTCATTTGGGCTCGCTAGGAGCTGTCCTGAAATCCTTAGAGAAGCAGCTGGTTAGAAGAGACAAGGGATAGACAGACATCTGCACAGGTGCTGCGGCGTGTGCTGCTGATGGCAGTCAGATACTGCTCGCCTGGGAAGGAGCAGGGCTCAGTGTCAGCGGCATGGGCTGAGGTGGCTGTGAGCCAAGCCAAGTGGTGATGTGGGGTGAACAACAGGAGAGCTGACACTGTGCCCCATGAACAGGGCGAGGAGGGGAGTCATCCCCACGTGGGAGAGGCAGGTGCCCTGGGGATGCAAGGAGGCACCTGAGACAACGCAGTGAGACAATCCAGTGGGGCCAAGGACCGCAGCAGTATCTATAGGGAGAGTCAGCCTCCCGAGTGCTTGGATTACAGCGTGCACCACCACGCCAAGCTCATGTGGCCTTTCCTCCAGCCCCCTCCCTTCCTTTCAATACAACCTTCTTGTGACAAAAAGAATGAAATGCACTTCCTTCATGAAGCCCCTTCTCCCTCCAGCTGGAAACTCCCTGTCCTCCCTCTGGCTCTGGCCACCACATCTGTAGCTCCTCCCTGTCCTTTTCAGTCACCTCTAGCCCAACTGAAAATGTCTCAGGCTCAGCAGCCAGACTGCACTGTGCTCCTCACACAGTGCAGAGGTTCAAAGAAACCTGAGCTGAGCTGAATTCCATCCTGTGCTAGAATGGAAGGGCCTGCGAGAAGCCCGACACTCTGACATGCTTACCGGCAGATACGGTGAACCGTCAGCCTGACGGGATTTACCGAGCAGGTCATTAGTAAAGCACACTCATGGGCATGTCTGGGTGGGTCACAGAGGAGGCATAGCTTTGGTCCCTCACCCCTTCCTCTCCGGTTCTGTTTCCCTCCTCTGTGTCCAGGCCAACAGGAACTGAGCAGCTATGCTGTACACACCTTTCCGCCATGATGTTCCTGCCTTGGAGCCAATCCTGGGCTGTATCCCCTGAGGCCATGAACCAAATTAAACTTCTCCTTCTTTAAGTTGTGGGTGAGTAGTGTGTCTGAGTGGTGAGAAGGTGACTAATATGTTGCTCATGTGACACCGGTCTCAGTGTCCCAAGTGTCTGTGTTTGCACCCCGGTCAAATTCTTGCTATGAAGACTCAAAGGTCTAGTAACTTTTACAAGTTCCCTATTGGAAAATAAGATTGTTAGAACTGATGTATGTCTTCAAGCTCCACTGCCAGCCCTAGGAAGTGAAAGGAGGGAAGTCCACTGCCTTGAGGTTTTGCTTCACAGAAGAGAGGGTTCTGAGGTATGAGGGTGGTCCTGGGCAGGACTGAGTCTAAGCACATAGGAGGGGTGACCCACGCGAACCAGGCAGGGGCTGTCTAGCTTACCCGGGTGGTGGCATCCACCGTAACACCATGCTTGATAAGCACATCAGCTACTGGAACGTGGCCTTCCTGTGCTACCAGATGGAGAGGTGTAAGTCCACTCTGGAAAGAAAAAGGCGGGAATCGGCTTTGACCCAGGAAAGGATTTGGTCCACAGTGACCACCGAGGGCTGAGGTTTGGGAACCCAATTTGAGTCTGCACTCACCAGCCCAGGTTTGATCAGCTATTTGGCAAAATCCTTCCTGTTCTAGGCTTTAATATCTTACCTAAATAAGGAAGTGGCTAAACTACAAGGAATTGGCAACTTTTTCTGTCCAGGGATGAACTGTCAGTCCTTTAGACCTATGTCTCTGTAGGAGACATTCAATTTTGCCAGCTGTGGTAATGAAGCAGCTCCGGCCAACGTAGAAACAAGTGGGAATATCTTTGTTTCAATAAAGCTTTATTTACACAGATAAGCAGTGGGCCACAATGGGTCACAGGTGAATTTTATGCACCTTCCAATAGTGTCATTTCCCATTTCCATGCTAAATGTCAAAGGCCTGGTTTCCTAACCTAGAAAATGGGCAATGTTGCCAGCTTAATTCCAAGGGTTGGGCGAAGAGCTTGTGAGGAAGCACGGGCCACGTGAGGTCCCCTTGGGAAGCACAATGTGCCATTCAAAGGCAGCACACTATTGCCACATCACAGCCAGCGTGGCACTACAGCAAGGTGAGGGCTCTTGGCGAGGCACTCTTCGTCTTAGCCCTCTCATGATGACAGCGACATCAGTGATCTGGCTGCACATACAGCTATCAGAAGCTTCTCTCCCTGCACTTTGCCTCTGTATTCTCTGTCCACCGTGGGACTGCATAGTTCCTCTGCTCACTGTGGTAACTACACTTGCTCTCCCTGCCTCCTGCATGTCCCTTAGGCTGCCCAGGGCCTATGCTCGGTGCCTGTGCTGTTGTCACGGTGCCAACCACTAGCTTCTCAGGCAGTTGCCTCACCTTAGGGTAACCATGAATCTGCTTCATGAGGGCGGTCCCTGAGTAAGAGTGTGACTCAGAAATGAGAGTCACCAATGGTATTGCTGTTTTCTTGCACAGCTTGCTGCAAATGGGACCAGGAAGGCACCCAGACTGCCAACAAGCACAATGGTCTGAAACAATTACTGTGCTGGGATTCACCTGTCCTGATTTGTATACAAGGCTTAACTGGCACGAAAGGTTTTTATGAAATTTGAAGTTACCCTTAAAATGTTTGCCTTTTAGATCCTGTTCTGTTTATTTATCACTTGAGGCGAGGGACCAGGCGAATAAAAAAAGGGAGAAGGGAAGGGTTTGTAACTCTGACGCGATACATATGTGCACAAAATACTCAAGTTTAATGTAAACATTATGTATTACATGTATACATATTAATAAAATGGGAAAAATTTATCACTTGAAGTGGTTCTTCCCATTGTGTGATTCCATTTAAAGAAACTATCTAGAACATTTCACATACATTCATAGACAGAGTAGTGGTTATTAGGGACAGGGTTTTGTGGGAAGTAGAAGTGGCTTGTAAGAGGGACAGGGTTTCCCTTCTGGGGTACTGAAAATGCCCCCAAGTTACATAGCTGTGATCATTATCCAAACCTGTACATATACTAGAAACCGCTGAGTTTCAAGGGTGAATTTTACGTGAAATATATTTCACCAAGATAGTTATTACAAAGAAGTGAATCTTTTTCTTGGGTCATGAATTCCTTTGAGAAACTGAAGAAAACTATAAATACCTCATCCAGAAAATGCTAACATGCCCATCTTCCCAAAGGGTTGTGTAAAATTTTAGAGGCTTTGTGTTCTTAGCCTACAATTCCTGGGAACTGAGAACTCCTTATGTATAGGTCAGTTTTTTAAAGCCTCCCCCCGAAATAGAAAGTAGCACCAAATTATTTAGAACATTCCTAAAAGTAGCCCCTGGCTCATCCTTGGGAGGGTGACCTCTGGGTTTTCACTATAACCTTCTTGCAGATCCCCAAGTGGATCCACATAGAAAGACAGGAAGGCGCAAGACAGGCAGCAGAGCCTTGGCACCGGCCCAGGATCCTCCTGCCACTGAGGGAGGAGCGGCCTCCCTGACTGCTGCCTCACTTACGAAACTGAGCTAGGCCTGTTGTAGCCTGCCACGAGGCTCACACGCAACCTCTAGCTCATGGCAGGGGACCTAGTTCACAGCAGATGCTCAGCACACTGACATCACGTCACACGGCCGACACCCCGGGAAGAGCCCAGGGGGCCACACCTACCTTGTTCCCCAGATTGCCATTGGCTTGCTTTGAGAGGAGCAGGGCCACCATCTCCGCGTGGCCCTCTTGGGCAGCCAGGTGGAGGGGGGTCACGCCTTGCACCGACTCTGCATTCGCCGACCCCCCATACTGCAGGAGACTGCGGGCCACCTCCATCTGGTTCTGCTTGGCTGCAATGTGCAGAGGGGTGTAGCCATTCTGAAATGAAAGAGGTACTTAGAGCTTGGTGACAGAAGGCTGAACTGACAAGAAAGTGCCTGAGGGCAAGGCTGGCATCACCCAGGACAGCCACTGGAGTAATAAACAGCTCACTAGATTTTGAGATGGCACTCGAGGTTCTGAAGTCAGCAAATGTCTATGCCTTTCCTACCTATTTCCTGTTACCTTGTTCCAGCAAACTGCTGGGCAGGAAGTGCTCCGTCACCTGGCAAAGCTAGGATCCCACTGGGCAGCCTCTGGAGCAGCTCAAAGCCAGGAAAGTAAGGAGGCTAAAGTCTCCATTTTTCCGTTCCCGCACAGAACCCAAAGACCCAGCACTGCACAAGGGAAAGGCAATAGGCAGAGTTTTATCTTCCCTGGGCTGCCCGAGGGGCCTGCTGGGAACAGGCGCAGGCAAGGAATGTCACGGGAGGGCACAGGAGTCAGTCCTGGTTCCACTCTTAGCTCCTCTGTTTTACAGTGGCAACCAACATCTCTAGTTTTGCCAGGATCCCTGGTGAGGAAAGGGAAAGGGAGGGGTGGAGCTGGCCCGCATAATAAACTCCCAATCACGCAAGACTAGGGGACACATAAAAG
This sequence comes from Ctenodactylus gundi, assembly GCA_004027205.1. NCBI lineage: Eukaryota > Metazoa > Chordata > Mammalia > Rodentia > Ctenodactylidae > Ctenodactylus > Ctenodactylus gundi. The sequence goes on from PVKB01000387.1 coordinate 157,767, forward strand.
AACATCCGGGTCTAGGTGCAGAGTAGCTTTTCTAGGAAAATGAAAAAGTTTAACTCAATCTCAAAATTAAAGTGAATAAAAAAATCATTCTCTTTGCAGAATTATGTAGCACAATTCTTTCCAGTATTTCACCTTAATTAGATTATATTATGAGAAAATAATAGGGGTTGTGTTCAAGTGACACTATTAGCATTTTGATTATAATAAATTAGGCAAAATGATTTTTATATTGCATTGACAGAAAAGAAAAGAGACATAGTCCTTGGGTCATTTGCAAATGCAGATTGTCATCTCTGAGGTGAAGCGTGTCACAGTGAGAGGGGACGAGGTGTGGGTCCCCTGCCATCACCAGCCCGAGCAAGCGCCCTGCTCCAGGAAAGCAGGGCTTGCTAGGGCTTGTTTCAGCAAACAAAAAGAAAGTCAGAAGAACAATCTGAAATACGACCAGGAGTTCCAGGCCAGTAGGGCAGCTGTGGGACCCACGCTAGCAAGGACAGCACCCTGTCCTGGCCTAGGGCAAGCTGCCCAACAGACAGCTCTGGCTGTCAAGTCACCCGGGGTCAAAACCAAGGTACAGAAGCCACTGACCAGCTCTGACCATGGACTACCTCCCTGGAGCTTCCCTAAGCCAGGGCCACAGTACATGGTGACCTTTGTAGGGGACAAGGGGAAGCCTGGCCAGAGGTCAGTAAGGTCAGAAGGAATGAGGGCCAATCACAGGCTCTTCTTTTCTAAGGAAATGAGTTCATCGGAAGGAATGCAGGCGTGAGAGGGCCCTGCCCACTGCACAGCAGCACACTGGTCACATCAAATTAGGAAGGGGAGGGGTTGGTTTGGACGCAGAGGGATTTGCATGAGAAATTCTACAAAATTTCTAGACTACTTTGGAAACTATTTTTTGCCATGGAAACAAAACCATCTGCCCAGTGTTTGTGCTTGCGTTTAGCTCTCCTTAAATATCATGAACCTGGCCCGGTTTCTTTTATATACGTAGGCATGAAGAGGAGGAGGAGGGAGTCTGGCTTTTTATTTTTAGAGGAAAGAGTAAGTCGGCATCTTACACGGCCTACAGCTCCCTCTGCACAGTGACGTGGGACTCGCTACGACACTAGCGGGAACAGGCACCCAAGCCTGGGACCCAGGCGGGTGGTGCTGCAGCTGCAGGACAGGGACCCTGTGAGGCTGCTGATCTGAATGTCTCCACTGAGCCCCTGCCCATGCCCAGCATGGGCTCTGGCCGCCCTGTGTAGGTGTCAGCCGGAGCCCCCAGGGTCCAACGCTTGACCTCCCCTTGGCAGCCCTGACCCTTGGCCAGTTCAGCTGCCCACATGTGAGGAGTGTAGGTGTTTCTCGTATGCCCAGTCCTGTCCTCTCCTGCCACCAATACCCACAGCATCTTGCCCCTCTTAGGCAAAACCCTGTATGGTCTTTACTGTTCCACAGGGGTCGGTGTGTTTCCAAAAATGCAGGTCCTATGCTCTAATTCTACCTCTGTCCCACCCTTTTCTTATGCCCAGCCTGGCCTCCTCAAAGTAGCCCTGCCCGCTGGCTTGACTCTAGACCCTTCAACATCAAGGACTCTACTGTCCTCTGCAACTCATTCCCTAGGCTGGCATGCTGCACATCATGGAATACATGCAGGTTTGTCTATTTTTTAAAAAGCCACAATCTGTCTGAATTCATGGGAAAATAAATTTGGGAGACCACCCACATTTAAGAGAGGCTCTCTGCTTCGTGGGCCTGCAGTCCTGATGTTCCTCCAGGTGTAGTCATGTGCCCCAGCACCAGGGCCACCAGAGAGCAGGTGTAAAGTGGGGACTTCTCAGCTACCCTGCAGCTCCGCTGAGTAGGAGTCTCCAGACCAAGGCTCGGGACTCCTGGGAATTCTTACCCATGCTGACTTTAGATAGCCAGCTTACAAAACTCAGCTAACACACAGTGCCTTGGGGACATGCTGGTATGTAAAACAATTCCACCTAACTAGGGGACCTGTGGCGGGTGATGTTACCCATGTCCCATCATACTCCTGGCGCGTAAGTAGCAGCAATGAAATGGCAGAAAACATCAAAGCGGGGTGAGACGTCTGAGGTAAAAATAAACACAAAACTCCTTGGGCCACGCTGGACAGGGGTGGTGGAAAGGGGCCTCACCCAGGCTGGGCTGTGTGGGGATCCGCCCCGGGGCAGCAGCAGCTTCACAATGTCCAGATTGTTGTGATGGACAGCCACGTGCAGGGGGGTCAGGCCGTTCTGCAGAGGAAAAGAAAGGAAAGAGAAACCCCACCTATGGCACTTCCTCTAGGCACGCTTTTGGTACCAAGGGTCTACTTCGGGATCTACAGAAGGGATCCCCAACTGGGCCTCAGAGGTCGGGTACTGGTCAGCGGCCTTGGCAGGACCAGGCTGCTGAGACAGATGAGCAAAGCTCCGCCTCTTGTCAGTGAAGCTCCACCTCCTGTGAAGCTCTAAGGCTGCTGCTGGTCTGAGGGGAGGTGGAGTTTTGTTACCAGGCCCTTGGCAGAGTGCTCTTCAACTAAACCAGTCCCTGGAGTCAAAAAGGCTGGAGACCACGGATTTAGAGCACTTATTTTTTATGAGTAAATTTGGTTAAAAACCCACCGAAAGGTTAGGCTGGGATATGGCTCAGGGAAGCTCAGCTTGCTCAAGGCTCTGTGTTCCATGCCCAGCACCATGGAAACAAAGTCAGTGTTAAAAACCTGTCCAAAGCCAGTCTCGCCCAAGAAGCACTCAAGAGCATCCAGCAGAAGCCAGGACTGTCTCCTTATTCTTGACAGGCCTCAGGAAATGAGGCCAGTGAGATCTACATACTTAGCAGAGACAGGGCCACTACCAAACGCCAGCCTACCCCTCAAAAGATGAACAGGGCCCACAAGAGAGGGAATTCACACGTAGAGGACCCCACCCCTCCCTTCCCCAGACCCCAGAGGGAGGGGAGGCCAGGCACACCTTTCCAGCAGCATTCGGGTGCGCGTCACGCTCCAGCAGCAGCTCTGCCACCCTCACCTTCCCGTACTTAGCTGCCACATGGAGAGGGGTAAATCCTTTCTGAGGAGAAACACAGGCCATCAGGATCCCCAGGGCCAGAGCTGCCTTCCCTGGAGAAAGCCTGGGGCTTGCAGGCTCCCACTGTCACCAGCCAGGATGCCCGTCAGATGGAAGATAACGTAAGTCTGGATCCCAACAGGGGGCGGAAACCCTAAGAACCAAAAGGCTCCCCAACATCCATACCCTCTGCATCTTGCTTGTAGAACATATAAGACATGTCTTGTATTGTCACTGAGCCTAGATTGCTGAGCGTTAATCCTTCTTGTATTTCATGACCTGTCTGTGACTGGTCCAGAGAGATGCTAACAAATAACTCTTTTAAAAGAGTCTGGGTGTGGCCAAGAGACACTATAGGCGCCCTTTTGGGGGAGGAGTAACATAGCAGGTTCACAGTCCTGGAGTGCTGAGCTAGCTTCCAGGTCTCTCTCAGTTTCTCAGGCTGGTCTCAGGCAAGGCAACCTTCCTGCCTCGGCCTCCTCAGTATCTGGGACTATAGCATGGACCAGCGCACCCAGGAAGCCTACTACTTCTTCGGAACTGAAGAAGGAAGGCTGTACCTTGGTCATGCAGGCCTGAGATGCCTCCTTTTCCAGCAGAGTCAGGGCTGTTTCCACGTGGCCCTCCCGGGCTGCAATGTGCAGGGGAGTGTGTCCGGCAGTGGTGGCCAGGTTGGGGTTGGCATTGTTCTCCAGCAGGAGCTTCACCATGTTTGTGTGGCCAATGCGAGCTGCGCAGTGAAGTGGCGTCTGGTCATCCTGGAACCCCAAAGTGAGAACAAAAGATAGAAAACATTAACTGTCACAAAATCCCTGTTCCTTTTCTTTCAGTCCTGAGTGCTGAACCCAGGACCTGCACTGAGCTACACCCCAATTTAAAAAAAAATAAATTAAATTAATTGTGTCTCACTAAGTCACTAAATTGCTCAGCTGGAACTTGGAATTTTTCTGCCTCAGCCTCCCGGAGTGCTGGTGCTACAGGTGTGCTCCACCACAACAGTTTCTGACTGATTCATAGTACAGAGAAGGAAGGTGAGGCCCAGAGAGGCTACGTGACTTTCTCAAGGTCACAAAGCTACCTTTAGAAGATGATGAGCTGAAATTTGAACCAAGAGTCTGAGTTACCAAAACCAACATGATTATTTTTGATCTTTACTTCTTGCACGAGTTGTTCCTACTTAATTGTCCAAAGGCTCAGCCTTTCCACCTGCAAAATCGGGCGGATAAGTTCTACCTCATCACCCAGGCTGTGCTCAAGTGGACGGCAGACACCAGCTCCTCACACAGTGTTGGCGCATGACGGACGCCTGGCCAGCTACCACTGCTCTTCCCTCTCCCAAGCGCTTTCTGAGTGGATGTATGTATGTTTCCATTTTAACTCTATTTTGGTTTTCTTTATGCCAGATGTGAGGGGAGAATCTAAATTGCGGAAGGGGAAAGATGACTTTTGTGTCCCGACCTCCTCAACTTTCACCTCATGGCTTGGGGCTCATAGTCTCCACAGACAAGGCGGCCTCAAGATAGACCTCAGTCCTAAGCTCTCGGGAGCCTCTAACCCATCCGCCATCCCTGCCAACTCGCAAACTCTCTTCTTCCCAGTCACTCCTCAGTATGTCAAGAATGCATTTACCGCAAGGGGGGCCTCCATTTTTAGATCAAATGCTTCCTGGTTGATCCTCCTGGTAACACTGTCCATAAAATGGACTTCTCTTCTTACACTATGGCCGACCCTTACCCCAACAGACACTGTTGCCAGCCACACTCTTAGGACTTTCAGTATGCCAGAGAAACACGGCTTTGAAGGAAACAAAACAAAACAAAACAAAAAAAACCCTCTGTCATCCTCAAACCAACTGCAAAGCAGGATCTGAGCATCTTGTGACCTAAATGGGGATGACAGTAATGGCTGAGCCACAAGCCCTGCGGCCCTGCCTCTAACGAGGATGGATTCCCTCATGACACTCCAATTGCCCACATCACGGGATCCTTCCCTCCCTGCCCTCAGAACTCACCTTGGCCTTGGCATTGACTTTGGCTTTGTTTTGGAGCAAATATTTAGCCACCTCTGTATGCCCGGCTCTGGCTGCCATGTGCAGTGGCGTCTCCACTTTCTATAAAAATGACAAAATTATAGAACGTTATTCCATGCTGAGTTTGCCAAAGGACACACACAGAGCTCCACAGTGGAAGCCTGGGGCAGCTGGATGCGGTTCTGGCTGAGAAGCAGACTTGCTGCGGCACGCAGCTCGTTAGCTTGCTGTGTACGTATGTGTGTTTTCTAGTCATACTTAAGTGTAAGCACCAGAGCTAACAAATACTCAAGATGTAAATGATTATGTATTCACAAATGACACGGAAGTTCCAAAATAAAATCACAAACACAGATGTGGAAACGTAAGGGGGGGCGCGAAGACAAGAGCACCCTGTCTGTAGCCTCCGCTCTGCAAATCCCACCCCACCTGCCTGCGCACCCCACCGGGAACCTGTGCTGTCCCCAGGCACTTACCACATTGGACACGTTGGGTGATGCTCCCCGCTGCAGGAGGTTCTTCACAATGGGCAGGTGCCCCATGAAGGAGGCCACATGGAGAGGGGTCAGGCCGGACTGGAAGATGCAAGAGTGGAGGTAGCCCAGTGGGGGCCTTCCCCAGACAGGACAGCCAGATGACACCTGATGCTTTTATGCTAGAGGTCCCATGGATACTTGCCCAAGGGAAGCGAGTTAAATAAAGCAGGCATGTTTTCAGAAAAATGGTGGGAGAGAAAACCACTGGAAGGCAAGGTTGGCCCACTTTTATAACTCAAACAATTCCTCTGGATCTCAGAAGGCTCCTGAGACTTGACCTGGGTCCCCTTGTCTTAATCACACCTGACTTATTCAGCCCAGCAGGCCTGGCTTGAATGCACACACACACACACACACACACACACACACACACACACACCCTGGCACCCAGAGCCACACCATTATGGAGTAGAATTAGCTTCCTCCAGATAGGGCAGAGAGTGCAGAGGCCAGGATGGGGCTGGGGCACGTGCCCTACCTCGGTGACCGCATCGACGGAGGCCCCCGTCTTCAGCAGAAGTTCCATGACACGGATGTGGTTCTTCTTGCAGGCGATGTGTAAGGGGGTAAATCCATTCTGTGGCCCCACATAAAGGAACACAAATCCTATGATTACAGTCTAGCCCAGCAACACCTATAGCAGTGGCCCCTAACCTTTTTGACAGCAGGGACCAGTTTAGTTGAATACCGCTCTCCCAGGGTCAAGGGCAGGAGTGAGGGGGGAAATGATTCTCAGTAGGCTATTGGAGGATAGCTTTGAAATGACAGCAGCGGTGGGGCGGGGTGTGGGTGAAGCTCCATCCTTGTCAACCAATAGCTTCAGTGCTGCTGACTGGACGCGGAGCTTTGGTTGCTGCTAGCATCCTGCTTGCTGCCTCTGTGTCCCTGTGGCCCTGTTCTTTCAAGGCCACTGATGGGGTACCGGCCCACAGCCCAAAGGTTGGGGACCCCTAGCCTAGAACACTGCCTTGTTGTTGGAAAGATGGCCCCTTGGCTGCCTAACCAGATGGTCCAGACCAAGGAACAAGCACCAACCAGTGGACTGCCTTGTAATGGAACCTTTGAGTCACTCATGTAAGACGCAGGTAGCTCTTGCTTGCTTTACGCACAAAGCATGTCCCTGAACATGTTGTTTCAAAAATGTGTTTTTAAAAATTTTGGTTGTACCTCTGGATACACTAACAGCTTGCTGTGACAGCTCCCTTAAGGGTAAATTGATAGTAAAGAGGACTTTTCAGAAGCAAGCTGTGCTTCTCAGTCCTGACAGTGCAGATCATTTTGGGTGGAAGGGATTTCTGCTCCAAAGTGGGGTGCACTGCAGTGTAAACTACAGGGGCAGATCAGAGAGTTCTGCTTGATTTGTTTGTCTTTTCTATGCTTTATCCCCTCAGCATGGTTCTCCAACAAGAGGAAGTGGGGAGGAGGCAAACAAGATGGTTCGTGCCTTTCTCCAATATGTGCCAGTGTCCAGGGACACTACTGATTGTCACAACTAAAAGAAACTATTAGCACCTAGTGGGTAGAGGCCTGGGATGATGCCAACCATCCTAGCATGCATAACATGGCACACGTCAACCCCAAATATCAACAGTCCTGAGATGGAGAAACCTGTACGTCCCTACAGCACGGCTGGTGCTCAGGACTCAAGTGAGTGAATGAGCCATCTCCTGCTGTCCCTGGAGGACAGTGGCCCCTTCTGTCCTCCTCTGGGGGCCCCACACATGCTCTGTGCAGAGATATGGCCCCATCAGACCTTGTTCTGTACTGGGAGCCCCTGTCTTGGGGGAGGAGGGAGAGGAAGCAGGACCAAAGAGAGAATATGCTTTGCTACTGAATGCACCACTGCATAGGTGGCTTAGAAAGAGAAAGGCCCTCTGCAGAGGAAGGAAGGCAGCCTAAGACACTGTTGCTCCTCAGCCCCGGTGCCCTGGTCACACGCATGCACGAACACTGCCTCCAGAGCCTGACTGTGGACAGGGCCTGTGGGAGGGAAACTGTTCTGCTTAGGCAGTTGGCTCCCCTCCCTGAGCCCTGGTCCCTATGGCACTGACTCCAATAGCTGTCCACTCACCAGGGCTCTGGAGTTGGGTTTGGCCCCTTTATCCAAAAGGACCTTGGCCACCCTATGATGGCCACAGTGGGCAGCCACATGGAGTGGGGTCAGATGGTCCAGCGTAATGTCGTCTATTTCAGCGTTGTATTGCAACAGAAGTCTGACACAGTCGAGGTGGTCTCCCTGAGCCGCCATGTGAATTGGGGACAAGCCATTCTGCAGGAAGGGGAAAAACGAAGCAATTGGCACAGAACATTCTGGGAATGAAATCCTGGAACACAGGACAATAGTGCCAATATCACTTTCTACTTCTTGCCCACATGCTGACAGAGATCTCGCATGAGCAGGCTTTATTCTGGTCTCCCTAGTTCTGATGGCCTCTGATAAAATTCTCCTTCCACTTAGCCAAATGTTCCATGCCATCTCCAGCCAGGCCTGCCTCTGACTTCTTGGGCCATTTCAGCCAAGGCATGTTAGCCTGTCTCCTTTCTCCTTACTCCTGAGTTTCTCACTCAGCAGTGGTGACTGTGACCAAGGTTAAAATACCCCACGGTGCCCAGGGAATGCATGTGACACACCAAGTCGTCCTTAATCAATGTGGCAGTGAGTGAGGGAAGGGTGACAAGGCAGAGCTTGGGCTCCAGTCCCTCAGCTCTTGCCAGGCCTGGTGCCGCAGCTCTACAATCCCAGCTACTTCGGGACGCTGAGGCTAGAGATGATAAACTTTGAGCCAAGCCGGGGAAACTGTGACACAAAGAGAACTATTTCAAAATAAAAAATAAAAAATGGGCTGGGAATGTAGCTCAGTGCAAAGTTTGTGTTTAATACCCACCCACCCCCCCCCAAACACACAGAGCAAATCCCCTATCTTTTGTCTCTTACGAGATACATTTCCATGGCAGCAAGTGGGCCTGCTTTCTGCCTTGCTCTGTTTTGACGCATTTTCTAAATTCATCCTGATGAACAGACAGAGGAATTGGAGGAGGCAGGGGCAGCACCTGTGGGGTAACCGCTATGTTCCCTCCTGGAAACTCAAATCCTCCTAGGAGAACCTAGAAATGAGTCTGTGTCACAGCCTCTAATGAAGCCTGAGAAGAACAGTTTTGGTTACTTTTTTTCCCCGATGGGACTGGGGATTGAACCTAGAGTTTTGCACTGAGCTGCACTGTCAGCCATACGTATACCTACACATATATGTTATATATATAAACTTCAAGAGGGTCTTACTAAGTCATTAAATTGCCCTGGCTGGACTTTGACTTGCAACCCTCTTGACTCACCCTCCCAGAGTACCAGGATTTCAGACATGTACCACCATGCTCAGTCTACGTAATTTCTCATAATGTTTATTTGCTTTTTAGTTTTATTCCTGTCTGGTCCAGGGTCCAAAAACTTCTAGAGTTCTTAGCTTCTCTCTTTCCTAGAGCTACAGTGGAAGAGGTAGAGACTGCTTAGAGAATTGGCCTGTGGGCCAAATCTGGCCTGCCAGATGGGTTTGTAAATAAAGTTTTACTGGGATACAACCCTAGTTTGCATACTGCTCATGGCTACTTTTGTGTTTTATTGACAGGCTTAATCATTGTAATTGAGATGGTGGCCTGCAGAGCCCAAAAAGATGTAATAGCTGAACCTTTAGGGGAAAAAGTTTTCCAGCTTATATCTAACCTGGAGCTCTGCCTGCTAGGAAAAAGGCACATACCTTGGTTTTGGCTTGGATGGGTGCCCCATGGTCCAGCAGGATCTCTGAGATTCGCACGTGCCCATTCCGAGCTGCACAGTGGAGAGGTGTCAATTCATCCTTTAAAAGACAGAGTGAAAACAGAAAGCCCAGAAGACACCTGTTAGAGGCCTCATGGGAGCAGCTGGCCTGTGGCATGGTGCCCACTGCGAAGAGCCAGTCTGGCTCAGCCCAGGCTTGTGCCCGTCCCCACTGCTACTGCCACAGGCTCTCCCTGGGTCACCATGAGCCAATCTCTGGAGGGCAGAACTCCCTCCACCCCTCCCTGCCCAGCTTGAAGGTTGCTGGCACCCACCTTGGTCCGTGTTTCTATCTGGGCCCCCCGGTCCAGCAGGAGCCGCGCCATGATCACATTCCCTCTGCGGGAGGCGATATGCAGCGGGGTGATGCCGTTCTGGAGGGGAGGAAGCAGGGGTAATCAGGGCGTGGCCGCCTGTTCCTGGACGCAGCTATGTGTGCCCCTCTTGCCAGGCTCCCACCCTGCAACCACTACAGGACGGGCAGCTGCTGTGGCCCAACTGCTAGGGAGTTTCTCCTTTGGGAGAGAGGTCAGAAGCTATAAGTCCCCAACAGCATGGCCAAGGCCATGTTGGCCAAGACAACCCCAGAGCTATGGCAACCGCCAGGAATCTGAAACCTGTGCCTTTGGCCTTCCCATCTCTAGAGTGGGGAAAAGGACTCTTGAGCTGTCTTCAGACTCACAGATGGCTAGAGACATGCCAGGAAGGTGCCTATGGGCTTCCTCACAGCACAGGTGGCTCTAGGGTACCCCAGAGGAAGGACAAGGGCACCCTGACTCCTGACATCCCCAGATCCCAAAACAGCATGAGAGGACACAGTAAAGGTACCTGTGGTGTGAAGTTGACATTGGCTCCCCTGTTGAGCAGGAGCTGGGCCACACTGAGGTTCTCATAGTGGGCGGCAATGTGGAGTGGGGTGAACCCCGTCTAGGCACAACAAAGAAATAAAACCATCACATACCACCGTTGGCAGCCCTTCCTCACAGTTGGCCTGGGTGGGGGTCTGGATGGGCCATCAGGACCAGAGATGATTCTGATGGACAGAAACATCGGCAGAAGGGCCCAAGAGACACCTTCAGCAAGCTGTGCTCAAAAGTGAGGCACGCTCTGAGTGGCCATCCTGTCCTCATGAGCACCTTTGATTCAGGGACCACTCCTTGAACCATTACTTAGAAAGAAACTTAATTGATGGATTAGAGTGTTGTACAGTCCATGATCTTAATTCTAGGGATGGTTTCAGCCACTGAAAAGGTATGGTTACTTTGATGGGTCCGCTGTCATCATCCTGTGTGATCCTCAGGTCAGTCCATTCCTAATTAGACATTTTCCAGACCAAAACCAATGACCGTGGTGAGGGATGGGACTTTGTGCTAAGTCAGTGCAAATCCATTCCAATTGAAAGAGAACAGCCTGAATGTTCATGCAGTGGGTCAGCAGTGCTGCCCAGGTCTCCTGGGATATGTCTTTTCCCATCTTCCAGCTCCTCTCAGGTGGGGGCACCTCCTACTTGCCAAGGAAACAGCTGGGGAAGAGAAGGTGAGACTCTAGAACAGCATCTCCTGGGGTCCCAGCTTCACCTGCTCATCCAACCTGGATGCTTTTCAGGATAGTCAAGGACCCATGCTAAGAACAGTTACTAGGTCATTCCCAGGGGACCTAAATGGGTCCCTCTGTTGAGGCCTGAGTGCTGTGCCCAGCAGGCCAGCTAGGGGCCAGCTGCTCTTGGGAAAGAGCTAGGAAGGAGTGGGGCCTTTACCCAGCAGGTATCCCTGGTCTCAGCCTGGAGCTCTCCCAGGGCTCAGCTCAGGGGGCCTCACCTTGGACAGCACATCCGGGTTGGGGTCATTCTGCAGAAGTACCGCAGCTGTCCGTGTGTCATCGTTGCGGGCTGCTATGTGCAGGGCTGGGAGGCGCACCTTCCCTTTTGTCCCATAGTTGATGAGGTGGGCCACCACGTTCTCGTGGCCTTGCTGCAGAGCCACAGCCAGGGGAGTGAAGCCATCCTGGCAGGGGACAGGAAACACAGGTTTTCTCTGACTCTCAGACTATTTGCTGACTTTGAGACAGGGCAACGAGCCCTAGCTTGAGAAGATTTCCCTCAGGTGAGCTGCATGAGAGGCCCCCTCCCTCCAATCTCTGCTTCAGTGCCCCCTCCTTCCTGAGGCCTGTCTCCATCTCTGCTTGCTGTGTGTTCTCCCAGGCCTGTGGTGATGTCCTGTGGCACTTTCTTCCTTCACTCTGTGATTCTAGTCTAAGCGTGCTATGAGAAACTTTTCTTTCTTTCAGTACTGGGGATGGAACCCAAGGCCTTCCCACAGAGCTATATCCCCAACCATTTATTTCAGTTTTGATTTTAAGACAGGGTCTCTCTGAGTTACTAAGTCACCCAGGCTGGGTTTGAACTTGTGATTATCCCGTCTCAGCCACCCAGAATGCTGGGATTAAAGGTTTGCGTAACCATGCTCAATTTAGGAGAGACTTTTTACTGCTCCCGTTTCTCTACCAAAGTTTCCTTCAACTCTGTCTACTGGCACTGGCACTGGGCCTTAAACATGGCAGGATATTCCTGAGTACCTACCCGATGCAAGAAACTAAGCCAGGCCCAGGGCATTGGAAGGTGAGTTCCTCACATTAATTCCCTTGGTGTATACTTGGTTGTGTACCATGGGACTCTGTGAGTGGTGAGGTAACACTGTGACACACTGAGTCATACAAAGTCAAGGGTCAAGAGAAGCTCAGCCCTACCCTGTCCAATCTCACCTTTTGTCTGTGACAAGTCCCAGCATCAGTGATTAAGTACCTCGCTCAAGGGTGTGTGATCTATTCATGACAAGCGCCCTCATCATGAGGTCTAACCATGCACACCTCCCTCCCCACCCTGTCTTCAGTGCTGGTCATGGTGGGACTAAAACCCTGGAATCTGATGTCATATGTCATTTCTTTGGTATGTGTTCGGGCCTGCCTCAAGACCCATGACTCTGTATTTCACTTTCTCACAGAACCCAAGGCACCAGGGTCTGTTCAGTGACCTGAAGGTCAAGAGCAATCAGTGACACTTTACATCTGTTGTGACAGTGGACGTGTCCCATGTACCCAGCACAGCTGGGCAGTGAGGATGTTTCGCCAGGGTACTTACTTCTGTGGCTACGTTCTGATTAGCTCCATTTTCCAGTAAGAACTTCACGACTTCTAAGTGATTCTCTTGTGCCGCCATATACAGGGGGGTGAAGCCTTTCTGTAAACCAAAGAAGAGCCATCGAAATTCACCTGCAGCACAAGAGACCTGCAAGCAACTGTGCACTCTTGTGACCTGGAGGACAGCTTCCTTGTCACCTAGATTCAGGGCCACCTATGAAAACTCATTGTCATTTTGAACTTACGTGGTGGAATTATGACAAAAGGCCACAAGGTGGGGACACCTCCCCACGGAAGTCTGTTTTGCCCCTGCGACCATCTGTCAGGCCTTGGGTTGTGTCCCTGTTTCTACTTCCTTCTTTGTTAATTCCGCTACCACCTCCCCCTCACAGGCAGACTGTCTATCTAAGTGAGCCACGACTAACTACACATTTGGCTGGTTTATCAAAAAGTCATGAAGTCCACAACGATGCAACCCATTGGTAGTCTAATCATGAAAAGATAAAGGATGGCTTCATCCTTGTTTGAAGTCATGTCACCAGTAAATCTAGACCTTGCTGGTGTGTGTGTTTGCGTGTGAGCACAGTGCCAATGTGCCCACTATGCAGCAGTGGAGAGAAGCACGTGAAGATAGCAAAGTCCTGTGGCCTGGGACCAGAGGGGCCATCACCTGTGACTGGGCGTTGACGTTGGCGCCATAGTTGACCAGCTCCCGGACCACCTCGTTCTGGCCGGCGAGGGCGGCAATGTGCAGAGCTGTGTTCCCTTTCTGAAATACATGGGGGAGAGGGAAGAGGAAATCTCCTTCTGGGCCTGCATAAGTGACCACCACAGGAGCAGGAACAGGGTGCAGGCTGGGAGGCCCAGTGGCAGCCTTTGTAGCCCAAAGAGGTGGAACGTATGTGTGTGTGCTGGCCCACAACATACTTCAGAAGTGACATATAATGAGCAAGAATGATGAAGAGAGAGGAAAGAGCCAGAAAGAATGAACTCTGGGAGAAAATGTAATTATTTTAAACTTTCTGAACTATAAGAACCAGTGAAGTGGCCACACCTATAATCCCAGGTACTTGGAAGTCTGAGGCAAAAGGATAGCAAATTTGAGCCCCACCTGGGCAATTTGGTGACTTAGTGAGACCCTGTTACAAAAACAAAAATAAAAAGGAGGTAGAGGTAGGGATGTAGCTCAGTGGCACAGCACATACCCAGCACGCATGAGACTCTGGGTACAATCCTTAGTACTGTTAAAAAAAAAAAAAAGCAAAACCCCACTGTAAACACCCAAACCAGAAACTGAAACTAAGAAGGGAGGTGGGTTTGGAGGATGTGAGCTTCACATTCTGGTTTTTGGTCTGGGCTCAACCTGGATATTGGAAAATGGCCCGCAGAGGCAAGCAGAGTCTGGAAGTCAGCCTTCACCCAGGATGCCAATGTCCTTGGGCAACCAGTCCTCTCACCCCGTTGGCTCTCCCAGCCTGGGAGTTCTGGCCAGAAAGGCAGCACTACTGCCCACACAGATGCCCTGGCACCATCTGCACTGGCATCCCCATGCAGGGGCATTCTGGGGACAGGCTCCACTCAGTGCTCTGTCAAAAAAGATGAGAGGAGAGAAAGGGACCACAGCTGGAACGACCTGGACCCATCTGGGCTGCTTAGGGAACAGAGATTGCAAGAGACCTGCATCGAAGTCCAAAGGCCCTTCCAACCCTCAGGTTCTGCACATTAGGATTCAACCAACCTTGGATTGAAACTATTAGAAAAAAAAAAATCTGTCTTGTACAGATATTTGCACAGATATTTTTTTCTTGGTGCTATACCCTAACCAATGTCACATAATGATTATTTACAGAAGTTCACAGCATATTATACATTCCATGTCATCTAGAGATGGTCTAAAGTATGCAGGAGGATATATCTGGGTCATGAAAATACTACTACTTTATATAATGGACTAGAATGGCTCAGATTGTAGTATCGGTAAGGGTCCGGGAACCCACTTTTCTAGGGTACTGAGGAATGACGGCACATGGTTTCTAAACTAAATTACATAAACATATACTAATCTGTTTTCTAAGGTTACAAGTGGGGACTCTAAACCTAGTCCTTGCACTGAGGCCCCCTGTCACCTGCCAACAAAGCATCCGCACTGGGCTGGAACTAGCAACACAGGATGGAGCTTGGGGGCCACTGCTGCCTTTGCGCCCTGGGGTCGGGGGGAAGGAGCTCAGGTCTTTGCTTGTTGTACTTTGGTTTACTCAGGTGCTGAAGCCTGCACTCCTATCTGTGGCCTCCCCAGTTGTCTTTTTGGTGTCTCCACAAGTCTCCTTTGATAGGCTAAAGGCTTCTTCCTCAAATATCCCCAGAGAATGATGCCAGAAGTGAATTATGGATGTTAGTTAATTTTTCATAGAAGTCCAAAGAGCCCACACTGAGAGGCCTTGGCACTCTGGTCTGATTCATTTGCTGTACAAAGTGGAACAGGGCTGTTGGCACCAGAAGCTTCTCTAGAAACCAGGGCTTGGAGCTCCAAGCGGGACTCCCCTGTCTCCTGTGGAGGAGGAGGCGCACTGCATCGATTTGATACGGCCACACGCGTCGCAAGGTGTGTGACTGGCCCTGGCCAGGCACAGGAGCACAGAGGACACTGAGGCTCAAGTTCCTACCCTGAGGACACATGCATCAAACGCTCCTGTCTGCCTGACACCTAACTGTGGCTGAGCTCCCCTTCCACCCCAGCAGAGGGCACAGCTCTCTCTGTTCTGGAGCCCTGAAACCTTGGAACCTATGGAACCACGCCACTCAGATCTTAGTTGGTGCCATTGGGGGTAGGTGGGTGGGGGCAGGGCAGTACTGATGAGGAACGAGAGTGCAGGGAAGACCCCAGGACATGGGTCCCTGAGCCTCCCCTCCCCACCTGGATACACACACACAGATGCATATGCATAAACGCACAGGCGCGCACACACGGGCACTGCAAGGCCCAGGGTGTCACCTGGCTGTGCCTTCCCAAGCACTCTGCCCCGTCAGCAGGGAGGAATGGAGCTTCAAAGGAGCAGGAGAAATTACCGAGCGCTACTGTAGTTTGACTCACAAATACACAGCACTTCTGGTTTCAGGGACCCATTGAGCCCATAGGTGGGAGGATGGCCAAGCAGGTGCGCAGATGGAGGGGTGAGGCCAGGGCAAGAAGGGGCGGCACTTTTCTGGCCTCGGAGGGGTGGAGGTGGGAGCTGGGGAGCAAGTGCATTGCTTCATGCCTTCAGATTCCCAAGCACAGCGCAGGAACATACACTGGTCTTGGCTTTTTCCTTCTTTTTATTTTTAATCTTTTCCAAGCTTGGGAGACCCATTGCAGTTTCCCAATCTGTCAGGCGTCATCCTTAGCCCACGGTTTGAGTTTCACCTTTTTTTTTTCCTCCCTCTCTCTGGAAGGCATTCCAAACCCACGCACTGGCTTATAAAATTTCTATAAAAAGAAAAGACACACCAAGTGTTCATTGCAAAATAACAATCAAAGGGGGGAATTTGGAAAGAGTAAAAGTGCTGAAGCAGAGTGTTTTCCCAGCTCGTGGGAAGCCGCCAGGGAGGAGCGCAGAGCCAGTCAGATGGCGCGCAGCTTGCAGCCAGGTACCAAGGTGCCAGGCGAAGGGAGAGCTGCACCTCTTCCTCCACAGAGGGGGCGGGGTGGAAACAATTGCTACTTGCCATGGGGTCAAAAAAGTGCCCCATAGACAGTTGGAAGGAGCAGCCCCATCTATTGCACCCACGAGTACAAGTGAGATGACATGATAATTACAGAATTTTACTCCAAGAGATGATTCTACCTTCATAATATTTTGGTCGTTCCCTGCATACCCATAAATTATACCTGTTCTCTACACAGTGTTCCTCTGTGTTCCCTGCTTGGGAGGCGGCAGCATGCTCACGGCACGGATCTGAAATCGGGCCGTGTGGGAGACCCCACTTAAGAAATACCAGATGGAAATCAGAGGCTGGGGGAGGACCCCAGCATGACAGCGTGAGAATGGGGAGGGAGGGTGGAGAGGGAGGGCAAAAGAGACATGGGAGCTGAGGACATGGGATTTGAGCTACTAAGTAGAGTTCTGTTTAGTTTTGATTTTTAAATACTGATTGTATCTGTTTCATAAGCAAGGTCAAGAGACAATGCCTATCTTTTGGGATGGAGGTGTAGCTCAATGGTAAAGCATGAATTTAGCATCTGCAAGGCCCTGATTTCAATCCCCAGCACCTTCCAAAAGTCTAATTTATTGATGTGTATGAACAGATGTGTCAAACACCTCATTATAAAAAAGAATCTGCTTCAGTTTGGGAGGCAAGGAGAGGAAACAGGTTTGGGGCTGCACAAGAAAGACTTGCTGGGGAGGAGGAGTGACTTTTCCCACAGCCCCCAACAGCAACACAACCACCGGTATTCACGACTTCTTCCTGTATGCCACACATACTTCATGCACACCATAGCTCATGATTCTTGCTCCAATCCTGCAATCCTCTGATAAGCATGAGGAAACTGAGGCCTCCCAGAGTCTGTGTATCTTGATGAAGGTCACAAGGCAAAATGCCTCAGCTAGGACTTGAACCTGAGGCTTTCAGGATGCCAGGCCTCTGTATGAGTTGAGGGCCCTGAAAAAGCATGATGCCACCAGGAAAAGGATCACAGTTTCAGATTCAGAATCTGGCCCTGAGGATAAAGCAAAGGCCCTCTGGACCTTACTGGACACAGGGCCCTGTGCTTCCGGTGATACCAGAGACTCAGGGAGTTAAAAAATGGTTAGGGAGACAAGACAAATTCAGAGCTGTGTTTAGGTTTCTCACACAAAGGCTGGTTTCTAAGCCAAGGTTTGGTACAACTTGCATTGTTGGCAGAAAGCACCCTTACTCCCCACGAGACATACCTTGGTTGTTGTTTCCAGAATGATCTCTTTGTGCAGAAGTTCTACCACCATCTTCACATGGCCTTCTTTGGAGGCCAGATGCAGGCCGTTCAAACCATTCTGAAAAGTGCAGAGGTGGGAAAGGCGGGATTAATGGGACATTCTGCCATCATTCAGAGTGGCTGGAATGAGGTTCTTCCCCACCATGAGGAATGCAGAAGTCTGGAGGCGCGTGAGTGGTCCGCAGGCTTCAGAGCACAGCCCCCAGCTGCCTTTAGCACCTCTAGGTGGACCATGAGGCCCAGGTCAGCAAGGACAGAGAACAGGTGATCATACTGCCACCAGCCCGGATATGAACTAAGGTGGGGCACTCTCCTGACACCAAGGAGGGTCTTGAAATTCAGATCTCGGCCAATCTTTAGGCATTGTTATGATTTGAAGTGCATCTCAAAGGCTTGGATGCCAGCCTATGGTGCTATTGGGAGGTGGTGGAGCCTTTAAGAGGAGGAGCCTGTGTGGAGGGGGTTAGGTTATTGGGGGTATGCCCCTGAAGGGCATACTGGGATACAGGTCTCTTCTTCACTGACTCTCTTTCATTTCCTGTCAGTCAGAGATGAGCACTTCCCCCACCATAAGCTCCTGTCAGAACTTACTGCGTCACCTCAGGCCCAAAGCAACAGGGCCAAGTGTCATGGACTAAAACCTCTGAGACCATGAGACAAGACAACACTTTTCTCTTATGAAGCTGATTTTCTCAGGCCTTTTGTCACAGTGATGGAAAGCTGACTAACATAAGCATTCCACCTAAGTAACAAGGGTAGTAGAGCTTCAGTTCCCTGGCAAATTTTACAGAGAAACTAGGAAAAGTAAAGAGATAATACCAGCGCATCTTCAATATTTGCAGAGATGCACGTACATCTGGTAAGAAGAGGAACTTTAAAATAAGGTCATATGAGAGATAGTACTACCACCTACACAGCCGTAAGACTTGTAAGCCAGCTTGTCATTTTAGAGTGGTCAAAGAAGCCTGCCTGTGGCTACAGGAAAAACAAAAGAAAACAGGCCCACATTTCCTGCCAACCACCAGCCAGCCAAAAGCTGATCCACGGAAGTTCCAGTTGCTCTGGAGCTGCGCTCTGCCTTCCATACAGGAGCCAGCTCAGGAGGTATTACTGGCTTCCAGGTCTTCTGACCCTCACTCTGGAAACTTTCTGGCTGAAGGTGATGTGAAAGGGTGTTACTCAGAGCCACAAATAATTCTCACAACACAAGGAAAGAGCCCGGTGCTCCAGCGGTGGGCAGATGTGGGTACATTCAGAGAAGGATTTTAGACAAAGGGCAGGTACTTCCCCTCGTCTCTTTTCTCTCGCCCCTTCTGGAATCCCGTTTTGATCTGTTTGGCTCTAGTACCCTCTTTTCCACAGAATGCCTCAGAGTCACTGCATGGTCTGGCTAGTAAAGACGACCCAGCCAGGTTCCCTCCGGGGCAGTGAGGGATCGCTGGCATAGCTGCCTCCCAAGTACCTCTGCATGCCACCTTGGTTCGTGAAATTCCCACCCACCCCTTGGGGCCAGGCACCCTTTTCCCAGGAGACTCCTGTTGAATACTATCTCCTTCCTGGCAGTGGGCAGGCACTAGCCCATTCATAGAGCGGCCACCTTGCTTCGCCATAGGCAGCACAGGGGCCAGGTGAGGCAGTGGTAAGGGAGGGAAGGTATACAACACTCTGTGTTTGAGGGGATTTAGCTGGTGTCAAAAAGAGTGGGACTGCAAAGAGCTTTCTCTACATCCAGCTTATTTTTCACTTTTGCCGTATTTGGGATTGAACCCAGGGCCTTTGCACTGAGCTACATACCCAACCCATTGTAAAATTTTTTTTTATTTCGAGACAGGGTTTTACTAAGTTGCTAAGCTGCAGGCTGGGCCCAAACTTGAAGGCCTTTTCCTCAGCCTCCCAGAGTGCTAGGATTACAGGCCTGCACTCTCCCATCTGGCTACCATGTCCTGTGTAGATCGAGCCTGCCCTGTACTTTGAGGAGCCAGTGAATACAGCTGGCCAAATCTTTGCCCATCAGCACAGCCAGACTCACCTGTGTGCACATGTGTGTGCCTGCACTAGTGCAGGTGGGCAGGTGAACAGCTGGGGCTGATGGGAGGGCCCATCGCCAGATAGACACACCCCCATGGAAATACTGACACCCGCCACTCCATTTCCTCCTCCTACAGAGTCTACAGGTCCAGGGGGAGGATCCAAAGCTGTGTGAATTCTTCATACCCAGTGTGAATGGATCTATCAGACCAAAGATGGGACAGAGCTAGTTTTAATAACAGAGAGAGAGAGAGAGAGAGAGAGAGACAGAGAGAGAGAGAGAGAGAGAGAGAGAGAGAGAGAGAGAGAGAGAGAGAGAGGGAGGGAGAGAATGCTTGGAGGAAGACAGCTGCCTGTCACCACAGGAAGCTGGGGGAAGAGGAAGACCAACAGGCAGGCTCTAACCCATTTCTCTCAACTCAATTTTTGCAAAACACAAATTCTTGGGCAAACCATTTGTCGAGTAAGGGGTACTGCAGAGCCCAAGGATGCTCCTGGGGCCTCTCCCTGTAGCTTTGTGACTTGGAGCCGTTTGCTGGGAAGGAGCTCCTGTTCCCCTCCAGAGCACTGTCATCAAGTCTGCTAGCATACAGCACATGACTGAGCTCCTTGTTAGAAGGCTCTGGCCACTCAGGGCAGGCCCCAAGTGTACTTGAAAACTGGTTGTAGTGGCAGCCTGCTTCTTGCAGAGCCCACCTCCAGCAGAGGGCAGTGACCAGTGGGCTCTTGGTGCTGGCTGTGGGGCTCGGTGCCTGCCTGGGCAGCACAGTCATCATGATGGGCACTCGCTGGTCCGGGTGCCTCCAGCTGGGGCACTGGGAGGAAAGACCACATGATCATAGCTACTGGGGTGGCCTGTCCCTGCTCCCTGTAGGCCAGGGTCCAAATCTCAGTCTGGAGGGCCTCTGAACCTTCTATTTGATCAGATGATGCTGGAGTTATACAGGTATTAGAGATCTCTGAGTTCTATGTTTTCATCGGCAGCAAGGAAATCAAGACCCAGAAGAGTCAATAGTGAGCTGAAGTCACACAGCCTTTCTAGAGCACAGCCACACAGAGCCAACCTAGATTCCAGGCAGGAGCAAAGGTTTGGTGTTTTTCCCCTAGGAGCCAGTACATTATTTTTTATTAGGTAATGAAAACATACTTTCTCTTTTTTGATTACTAAGAAGCTTAGACAAACATTCAGTCACAGTAAGCATCTCTATGGATCTACTCTGAAATCGAACTCTAGGCTGGTCCTTGGTCCACAGAAAGCCCCTTTCAGCCCCACTGGGTCATAAGCTTCCTTCCCATGGTGTGGGAGAGGGGACTATCACCAGCAAAGGAGGGCCCGTCTGAGGGCATGCCAGGTCCTGGTTCAACACTCTCCTTCTTTGTGACTCTTTCCATATCTTTCTCACTTTATTTTTAACTTGTTTGAATCCATCTAAGTCTCCTCAAGTAATGTCTACCTCTATTACTGTGGTGATCCAAATCCAGGGTCCACACCTAAGCTACAAAGCCAGATCCTGTGAGGCCCAGCTAATGAGGGTATGTGAACAGTCCCAGGAGAGCGTGCCCAACCAGATCACACATGCACGACTTTGTCTCAGCCTCAGCCACAGTTACCGCAGTGCCCAGCATTGAGTGCTTACCTAATCCAATGAACAGACTTTACTGAGAACCTACAGTGCCTGGCATTGTACTACAGGTGAAAGAAACACAAACCCTTTCCCTTGAAGGACTTAGTGCTAGCTGGAGGAAACAAATACATACAAAAGAAAAACAAAACAGACAAAAATAATGCCCAAAACAGCATGGAAAATACCAGAAGTGACACACAGGAGGAAGGAAGTACTATTTGGACGCTTCACATAAGGCCGGAGAACCAGCCCCAGTAACTCCACAGTCACAGGGTCATTGGCAAGGGCAAGGAGAGAAGCCATGGCTGAGCTGAAACTGGGGATGCTGCCCCAGGCCTCCTCATGGAGGGCCTTCTTCTCCTGCTGCCCAGTGGTTGGCTTCCTTGGCACATGGCCAGTTGGCTGTGCAGGTTATCACCACCCAGAAGCAAAGGCTGCTGAATGAACAAAAATAATTTGCTGCCTGGGCATTAAAAGGTTTGTACCACTGTCTTATTAAATGAATAAGCAGACCACACAGGAGGTCATTTCTAACAGAGTGTTCCAGGGATGAGTAACATATTTAATGTTTTCTTTTTCTTAAGCCATGTTCAAGTGCTCAAAATGAGAAGGGGAGGAAGAGAGCAAGTGATGTGAATTATATTTGTCCTTAGCTCTGACTACAGGCAGAGATGCATGGTAATTTGCCACCCCTTCAAAATCAGGAACCATATGTTTTCTTTTAGTGAAATCAAGTGTAACCTGGTTGCCAAAAGTAAAAGGCAGGCTGCTGAATCCTGCCACTTTCCAGCGACTCATCCAGCCCCTCACAGCTCCTTCGCCTGGTGCCAAATGGCAGATGGGCTGCTGGAGAGGATCAAGAGAGGGATAAATCGCTTATTTCTTCCCTCAAATAATGGTGTGGAAGAGAAACAAAAATGAAGAGGAGAAACATGAGACTAAATGCTTCAGCTAAATTAAAAGCTGGGAAAGAAGCAATGACTATTTGTGGCCACCATTCAGCCAAGTGGCTTCCACACGGGGCTGGCGGCCCGCTACATCCTCTTTCTGCAGACTTCCCCTTCCAGGACTTCAGCTGCATGCAAGGTAGACCAGCTGACATTGTCAGAATCAAGCTCCACTTGATTCTAATTTTCTTTCCCACACTTTTTTCTCCTCTATTTTAATTTAAATAATTTCTCTTTACTTATCCTCAAGTTCCTGGATTCTCTCCTTGGTTCTGTGCACTCTCCTGATCAGCCTATTGAAAAAAATCCTGCATCATTAAGAAATCTAGCTTTTCATTTGAATTTTTCTTTGAGTTTTCCAGTCTCTGCTGGAATTCTCATGGCATGATCTAGTTTGCCCAGAAGATTCTTTAACATCTTAATCATAGCTACTTTTAAGTTCATCTGTAGTTCTGTCAACTTGGTCAGCTCAGAGTCTGGTTCTATTCATTATTTTGTCTCTTAACAATGGCTTGATTTTTGTTTTCCTTGTGTGTTAAAAGTTTTAACTGAATATCAGACATGTGTAGAACCAGGGACAAACTAAAGTCAATAGGATTTATGGCTGAAACAGGCATGGTCCTTCATTTGTGACATCGTGAGCATGGGGCAGGAGGCCACGTCTCTAGAAGCAGGCTCTGTTGCCTTGGGTTTCATGTGGGAGCCAGAGGGCTTTCCTGTGCCCCAGTCTCCCTTAGATTCCTGCCATTTCCCAGGCCTTTCCTGAATAGGGAGCACTTGCTGGAATGCTCTTTCTTGCATCTGTGTGCTAGCTGGGGACTGCAGGAACTGTTTGTCTGTCCTAGCCCAGCTATGGGCTCAGGCAGGCTCTGTACACCTGGGCCTCAAAGGTAAGATTTATAAATAGTTTTTTTTTTTTTTTTTTTTTTTTTTTTGTACTGAGGATCAAACCCAGGGCCTCATCCATTCTAGGCAAGTTAGGCATGGTGGCACAGACTTGTAATCCCAGCACTCCAGGAAGCAAAGGCAGGAGGATTCCAAGTTTGAGCCTGCTTGGACATCTTACTGATTTGATGAGATCTGTCTCAAAACACAAAGCAAAAATCACTTTTGTTTTGGCACTTTTCCCCTTCTCCCCTAGGTAGCAGACTTGTTCTGTGTGTGTGGGGAGATATCTGGGGAGTCTTGAGTGGGAACTGCTTGTGTTTCCTCAACAGCAGCAGACCTCTGCACATGGCTTGTATAGAATCCTGGGCCTTCCCAGAAGCCCGGAGCCGTTCCTGCAGCAGTTGTGTCCCTCAGGCAGGGAGGACTCTTACTCTTGCCTGGGAGGCAGAGGCAGTGTCTTTAGATTCTTCCCTTAAGAAAATGAGTCTGTGTTGGTCTGAAGGGCAGAAGATGGGGTTTTGTCCATCCCTCTGGCCCAGCCCCACAGCCATTCATTCCCCTGCACGCCTGGCCACCAGTAGCACCTCTTTGGTCTCCAGGACATCTCAGAACCACCAGTGAGGCCCAGAGGCAAGGGCTTGCTCCACACCTCGGCTTACTCTGGGACTTTAATGGAGTTTAAGATTTGGGCTCTTTCCTCCTATACTCTGCCAAAGCTGAAGAAGTTCACGTGCGCCCTTTATAACTCGGCTTATTGGTTGAACTCGGATGGACTCAGGCCAAATGACAACTGGCAGACCACCCAGCTTCTCCGTCACCCTTGATGGGAGGATGTGGCCTGAGGCCTCCACCTTCCGTGTCTTCCCTACCATGCCTCCAAGGCCACTCTCTACAATGATCTCCTGCCCTAAATCAGTAGGCAATCCTTTCAGGCTCTCTTTTGGCACAACTATTTGCACAAAACTCTTACACCTGGAGTTTTTCTCTCCCCTTTGCTCTTTTTTCACGTAAAATGTCAATTTAGAGGATTCTTTTGAGAAGCAATCTGTCTGATGGGGAGGGAGGAGAACCAGCCAGTCTGTGTTTCTTTTAACATTTTTAAGAAGAAGAAAAAAGTCACATTCAGCCAGAATGATTTAATTTTAGAATATTTTCTTACACCAACTGTGAGAAATTTCATTGGCAAAATACACAGAATTCCAGACATTTGTTCTCAGTAAATTATTTCTCTGTTTAGCTCCTCTGATTGCCCCAGTTACACTAATTGATTTCCAAATGTACGAATACAGTCGATGTGTCACAGGAAACTTAACTCTTACCCTGTCAAGAGCAGAGGAAGGGTTTTGAACACAAAAGGTCTTAGTGTCCTAAGATTCCACAGCTCACTGAAAGTCACAAGAGCATCTCAATGGCAGTGCCTATATTCTCATGAGGACACACAACCCTTACACATCTTTTTCCACGGCTGTTTATTCATCTGCCTCCATGGAGCAGGCAGCCTCAAGCCATGTCCTGTGATGGAAGACTTCAAAGGCCCACGTGGAGCCCTCAAAGAGCACTACTTAGAAAGGCCACACTTCTCTCAGAGCTAAGCAGTGACTTAGGCTTGCATGCTCTATGATATCCAGAAGGCATGACCTTCTCATTCATTACTACCATATTCTTGGCTCCGCTTGTCACATCAGCTGCCTGCCACCTAGCCAGCCACAGAGGCAAAGTAACACCAGCCAGGGAAAGTTCTGATGGAGAAAAAGAGGCTGGGGTCCAGGGAACAATAGCTCAGTCACAGTGACAGGGAGTCAAGAAGACTGAGGATACCAGGTTGGGTGAGAGGCAGGGATGAGGAGCTCTTGGGCAATTTTATCTTGGTCTATCACTGTGCTTGTAACCATGCAGTCAGTAAGGAACCAACCAGGAAGTTTTGCTCGGAGTAAAGACTAGGATGTCCACATGGATGATGACGCGTCTGGGTTTCTTTATGTTAACACCTTACTTTCCTATTCAATATGGATTTTCTGTTGAGGGTCAGCATCAATGGGCACATGGAATGAACAGAATTCAGTGTCTAACTACCACCCTCCTTCGTAAGAGGATGCAAGGGAAAGCGCAAAGTGAGCCTGGGCAGCCAGTGCCAGAAAGTAAAGAAAAACTCAAAGAATGGTGAGGACATATCACAGAATAAAGAAGTCAGTGTGCCAGAAAGGACCTATTATCCTAACTTAGACTTGAACATTAAATCATGACAGCATCAGATTAAAATCTACCAAATGAAATAGGAATCCACAAGTCCACATGGTTTAAACAAACAAAAAATAAACCATCAGAAGAGAATAAAAAGCTTAACTTTCAGCAGAACACATGTAGAACAAATGGTGGCAATGGACCTCACTCCTTGAACCTATCAGAATGGTAATGGGTACAGGCAGAAATCACCAACAGATGTCAAACCCTGTGGCTACAAGATTTATAAGGCATATTGACACTGTGGGAAAATATCTTCCTCCCCCACCAAAATACAGATCAACTACAAGGGAAACATAAGTAGCTTTACCATAGACAAATATGTCGACATCAGCTTGGCTGTTGGTCAAGGTCAATGTGATAAGACACTCTTCCAATCACGAATGCCCTGCTTTAGTTCTGCCACGTGGAAATACCAGCCAGACCCAGCTGAGGCTCATGCCACACAAGGGAATAAGGTCAAAATAGGGAATAAGGTCAAAAGGCCAGTAAGGTCAAAATAAGGTCAAGAGGATGGATCCAGAGTGGGGAGCTAGTGAGGACAGAAGGAGATGGTGACACCTGACACCTGAGGCAAAGCGCGGTCCTGGAAAGAGCCCTAGAACAAAGAAAGGGAGCCTGGAGAGGGACGGGGGAAGAGAAGAGGGAGCGAGCAGAGGAGACAGAGAGTGGAAGGACAGAGGAAGGAAGGAAGGAAGGAGGAGAGACAGAGAAGGGGTGAGGCTGCTGGGACGGCTGGCAAGAGCTTGCTGGAGTCTGAACTGGGTGGCTGCACTGTGCCAGTGTCACTGTGCTGGCTGGGAGGCGGGCAGGGAAGTTATGTGGGAAAGTGCCCTTTTGGGTTGTACCCACTGAAATGTCTAGGGGTGACAGAACTGTGTCAAACACGTCGTATATTACAAATGGAAGGACAAGTGAACAGAGGAAGGGTGCATGGGAATGCCACAGGATGATCTGAGAACACTGTGAGCAAGATGTGGGGTCCTTCCTACTGTTTTTGCAACTCTTCCATAGTTTGAAACAATTAGAATTCTAGAAAAGAAAATGGGAGAAATGGGAGAAAGAGAGGTATGGCACAAGGAAAGGCAGAGCTGCTGGAGTGGAGGAGTCGAAGTGGCGAGGGGATTCGGGGCTCTGGCTTTTAGGGTGAAGGCTGGGTGACCTGTGAGGATTTCTGCAGGTCCAGGGACCCTGAGCCAGTGTGAGGATCCGACCACATCCATCTATACTACTTGATAGGACCCATTAGGTGCAACCTTGACCTGAGACCAGTACTACTGCAGGATGGATGTAACTGAACTATGTTAAGATAGCAGCCATCCGCCCCACGTGGACACTTGCCACCAGGGGACACCTTGCCCCAGGGGACTTGCCACATGTTCTGCAGGGCCCACACACCTGCAGCCTTTTCTACTCAGATAGCTAGGGCTCCCCAGAGAGTGCTTGGGGAGAAAGATGTGCTAAAAATAGATGGCTTGGAGTGTGATAACTCAGAAGCCTGACGGGGCTGAGGCAACTCTCAAAGACCTGGCAGTAATCACCCCGTACCTCCTTTGCAAACCTGTCTCTTGCCCAGGGACAGGGCAAATCGTGTTGGAGAAAGACCCCAGGGGACAGGCCAAACAAAGGACAAGGTGGCGCAGATGAAAAGAAAAAATCCACTCAAGCAATTTCCCTCCTTTGCTTTATTACAATCTAAATTTAGTTCTCTACCCAGGTAGCTCTTAGGTGTCACAGTTTACTAGAAAAGAGGAGGAAAAATACTCTAATCCTTTTTATTATCTTAAAAAAAGGCACCCAAATCAATTTCAGAGCTGTGCCAGAAGATGAAGCAACCTCAGATAACCTTTCCTCTGCACTCCGACGGCACAAACCTTGCAGCCGCCCCGTGCTCTGGAGTCCCAGGGCTCAGCAGCACAGCCACCCAGCAGGCCCTAGGCCTGGAGCTGGGAGGGAGCTGAGCCGAGGAAGTGTGCATCTGTGTTAATGAGACAGCGGGGCTCAGAAATGAAGCTTGGAAGCTAAGAATATCTTCCACGGACTAGAAAGACTCTGTGTCTGAGATCTTGGCATTCCTTTAAAAAATAAAAATAAGAACCAGATCTTTTAAACAAGGGCAGTGGGTCTTACAGAAAGAACGCTGGGTAGCAGCTCCATCTTCCTGTGGGTCACCTCTGGAGGCCTCGATATGTGTGTTTCAAATGGCAGACCTGCTTGGGCCTGGATTCTATTAATTCCACATCCCAAGGAGAAAACACTGTAGCAGCACATTTAACATCTGTGCTGTGCACGTACAAAAAAAAATATGACAAGATCCACACCCAATTTGTCAACAGTGGTGTTTGGGAAGGTGTCAGTCGGGGTGAGGGTGAGGCTGGGGTTGGGGGAGAATTCCATACTGTATATATTTTGTTGTTTGTTTGGTGGTCCTGAGGATCAAAACCACAGTCTTCAAACTGGGCTACATCCCCAGTTCCTTTTTTTTATTTTGATTTTGAGACAGGGTCTTGCTAAGTTGCCAGGTTGCCCAAGCTGGCTTCAAAGTTGCAATGTTCCTGCCTCAGCCTCCCACAGTGATGGGATCAAAGGCCTATGTCACAAGATGGGGCTGACTTTATATATGTCTACAGAGTTCGAATTTTTAAGTAAAGCCTATACATATATTTCGTTGTTATATTTAAAAATGAAACCTTAAATCAGATATGTGCTTGTCCAAAATAAGGAAAAAGTGTTTGTGGAACAATTCACAATCAAACGTAAACAATTTCAGGCCAGAGCCGCAGTGTATTCCTGACAGCATACTGTAGCAGCATTTCTCTGTGGGCCACAGTGACTGGTCTTCTCAAGGCTTGGTAGAGGGTCATTGTTCCCGGGACCATCCCCAGCCCTCTCTCTCTGCCAGCCTGTACTCGAGACAGGAAACTCAGGACCCCTTCCCCAAGGCCTCAGCCATGTCAAACTGCTTTCCTTACTCTTGCGCCCATTGTGTTGGAAGGCTTGGATCATCTGAGGTCCTAGGCCACTCTTTGTTACTTTTTTGTTTTGTTCTGTGGTACTGGGGATTGAGTCCAGGGCCTTTGCACTGACTTACATGTCCAGTCCATTTTTGTTTTTGATTTTGAGAGAGTCTTGTTAAGTTGCTAAACTGCTCGGGCTAGGCTCAAACTTGTGATCCTCTTGCCTCAGGCTACCAGAGGGCTGGGATTCCAGGCATGCGCGCCCGGGCCTAGGTGCAAGTCGTCTTTTATGATCAGGTCCCAGCCTGGAGCCCGGCACCCAGGGTGCTTGCAAGAGCGTCTGCAGGATTGGACGTGCATTTTCCAACTGCTATACGTGCAGACCTCTCTTTTTCTCTGTTTCTCATGCATAGGAGAATCTCATCTGGTCTTCCCATCAGAAGTTCACAGCCACTGGGATGTGATCCCCTGGCCAGACGTTCTGAAGTGCTCCTGACAATGCTAGTGACCTTCTCCTGGTCCCTAGGATCCCGAGGTGTCCCTGTTGCTGCTGCAGATAGGCATCTTTGTGTAAGGGAACTGATCGATGAGTGCTTCCTTCACAGCATGGGAGGAAAGCATGAAGCCAGCTCAGGGGCAGGTGACCCAGAGGAAGGGCCATCAATCAGCTCAGCTCCACACCCATCCAGGCGGTGCAGACTTGCTGGCAGTTGCGGGTGCTGGGCTTCAGCCAGATTCCAACTCCCTGAGCCTCTCTGATCAACAACTCACTTCAGAAGGGCAAAGCGAGCATTTAACATGGCTTTGGCTGGGAAGGCCTTTGAACGGCACCGCAGAACTGTGATCTGGGATTGTGAAATATGGTGGGTCAGTCTCATATATGACAAAGAATCACTTATTTTCTAGCCGTCAATGGGTCCTTATAATTAGCAGGGTGAACTCCGCACAGTTTGGCTCCTGCCCAGATACCCAGGCCTAGTGGCACGGTTCTATAATCCCAGCACCCTAGGAGGCTAAGGCAGGAGGATTGCAAGTTCAAGCCCAGCCCAGGCAGCTTAGCAAGACCCTGCCTCAAAAACAAGATTAGAAGATGGGCTGGGGTGCACGTTGGTGCGAAGGGTCTGTGTTGGATCTTCAGTACCACAAATCAATCAATCAATAAACTCGGGATGGAGATTACCGCATTCCACGTTTTTCACTAATACCTTTCCTAGTGGAACTGGGACTTCAGGGGACCCAGAGCAGCAGGCGTGGCACATGCCACCACTTGTCTTTTTACCACACGCAGACCACTGCTGTTCATGTGGGGCCCACGGGACACCGTCTTCTCTCTTCCTATCACTATTTCTGAGTTGTACCCAGACAGCAACTTTTAAGAAGGCTTAAGATCACCCCGCTATCATATTAAGAATGTTTTCTGCATGACATGGGTACAGGCAGAATTAGGGGACCATGTGACTTAATGCCATTTCTACGCTTGTTCATAGTCCCTGAGAAAAATGACAGGAAAGTAATAGGTTGTATAATTAAACCAATGTAGATTTAGCCTTCCTAGCTTGACTGACCACCACCCTCACCTCTTTCATATTATGTGCCCCAAACCCATGCCTCGTCACCCCCATATCTGCAGTCTAATCCTTCCTACTGTCATTCCTTATTTTTATATTTGTTTATTTATATTTTTTTGTGGAACTGGGATGGAACCCAGGGCCTTGACATTGAGCTACATCTCCAGTCTATTTTAAAATCTTTATTTCAAGACAAGGTCTTGTTAAGTCACCAAGTTGCCCAGGTTGGTCTTAAATTTGCAATCCTTCTGCCTCGGCTTCTAAGAGTGCTGGGATTATTGGCATATACCATTTGGCCTGGCTACCGCTCTTAATTCTTTACTGGGACACACCTATTCTTTCTTTCCTTCCTTCCTTCCTTCCTTCCTTCCTTCCTTCCTTCCTTCCTTCCTTCCTTCTTTCCTTCCCTTTGTTCCGTAGTCCAGGCTGAACTCACTATGTAGTCCAGACTGGCTTTGAACTCAGGGCAATCCTCCTACCTCAGCCTCCCAAATGCTAGGGTTACAGGTGTGTACCACCACGCCCAGTTTATGTGGTGCTAGGGAATCAAACTCAGGTACTTAGCACTTGCCAGGCAAATGCTTTAACTGCTGAGCTATTCCTCCAGCCTCACACCTATTCTTCTTTCAAGATCTTTCTTAGACTCACTGGCATGAAAGCTTCCATCCCTACTCCAGAACAATGGGGCAGCAGGCATAGGGACTTCATCACCTGTGGCTGGCTAGCACCAAGCATGTGACAATGGCTCATTTCTCATGTGCAGCAGGAAGGAGACCATCCCCCATCTGCCACTGTGTGCCACTTGGGGCTCTGAGTCTGCCCCTTGCAAAGCACTCTCCCTCTCCTGCCTCTGAGTTCTTTAAGAGCCAGGCGTGGGTTTGTCGATCTTTGCTAGCCCTTCTCTTTGGCATGGTGTGTGAGTCATCGTAAGGACTCAGGACATGTCTATGAAGTAGGAGAGTTCAGGAACTTTGTGGGCTTTGTACATCCATCTCACTTAATCCAAGGTCACAAAAAAGCGATCCGTTTAGACCTTGGTTTCCCATGCTATAGCATGAGAGCAAAAAGCCTTGGTCTCTTGTAAGCCCTGAGATGCTACTACTTGGAGAGGTCATATTACTATCATCACCAGAGCCCAGCAAAGTCTGGTCAAAGGACTTGGCGTCTAGTTACCACGGAAAAGACTATTGGAACATGTGCTCCACTAATTCAAAAGCCTAAGACCTTTTACTGCCCAAATAAACAAGGACTCCGCAGCAATGTTGCTTCTTAATATCCATGTGGAAATTTAGGGCCACCTGTGGAGCTGGCTTGGTTCCATGTGTGCGTTGGTTCTGTATCAGCTGAGAAATTATTTATGTGGCTATGAGCACTCAGATGGCCAGCCCTCCAAATTATGCAGCAAATATCCACGTACTTGATAGCAGGACTAGTGCTGGAGTCTGTGCTGTGGTTACCACAGGAGAGTCACTATCTGGTGAATGCAGGGCTGAACGAGCCCTTGCCCTGTGCTTAGCCTGGTTCCAGCATGGGCTCAGCATGAGCGTTGGTTGCTGGGGTCACAGCAGCTTTCCTGAGCATCCCTGCCCTTTTCCACTTGGTCTAGTGACTGATTTTATGGGCACTCACTGTCAGGACAAAGTCCTCACACATAGCACTCAGGAAAACACAGTCCTTTCCCTATGAGGCACTACATTTTTGTGGAGAAAAGACAAAAAAAAAAAAAAAGCAAGTAGTTATCCAGGTGGCAATAAGTTTATGCAGAAGAACAAAGCAGGCAGAGAGGGCCCAGGCCACTGGGATGTCCCAGAAGCCTTCTTGTCAAATTCCTGGTCCCACAGTAGGCCTGTATTTCTGGTGGTGACTGTCTCTTGGGGTCTTGGGAGCTTTCTTTTTCTATCAGGAAAGCCAAGTGTTACAGCATTTGTTAGCAGTAGGGGAAGAGAATAGAAAACAAGGGAGGCTTCCTGCCCCTGCCACTGAGGCTCAGATCTCCTGAGAACACCATGTTGACCTGAAAGCTCTAGATCTGAGGGGAGGAGTAGCCCAGCCAGCTTGTCTCCCATGCACTTTGTGGCCTGTGAACTACTGACCTTGTGTGTCAATCATCTCATCCTGGGGCTGAGGACATAGCTCAGCAGTCAGAGTGTTTGCTTAGCATGTGCAAGGCCCTGGGTTTGGTTCCCCAGCACTATACAAAATTAGCTGGGCATGGTGGCACACACCTATAATGCCAGCACTCTGGAAGGCTGAGGTAGGAGGATTTCTGTGAGTTTGAGGCTAGCCTGGGCTACATAGTAAGTAAGTTCAGGACCAGCCTGAACAGCAGAGAGAGAGACTGCCTCAAAAAATACAATTGCCTTATCCCAGAAAGTGTTTTTTTTTTTTTTTTTTTAACAGTCATGATAAGGTATCTTGGTTTGATAGGAATAAATTACTCATCATTCTAGCAGGTGAGTATGGGAAGCAAAGCCTGGAATGTGTATAATTATGCAACAATTTATTCAAATAAATATCAGAGCTTGTACCAGAGAACACGCCCTGTGCCAGGTGCTGTGGGGAAGCCAAGAATCACCAGCTTTGGACTGGATGCCACACGGTTAGTATGTTCCAGGGAATAGGAGATGTGCTTAGCACTGCTATGCCGTGTGGAAGGACCCAGCAGGGCTGTGACAGGGGTGGGAAACGACTGAGCTGCGCGGCCAGGGTTGTGTTCCAGGGGCGTTTTAGCTGAAGCTTGAGCCGACCAGCTATTCCCGAGGCAAGGACATGCTTCTTCAGGTTGAGGAAGGGACCCTCTGAATCATGAGTGCTGAAACCCTCACAGCCAGCGGGCAATGCTACAAGACCAGGAAGTCCTCTGGTGCCCCACTTCCAGTCTCCCTCTGAGAGTCACAACAGGGCTCCACCAGTCCACCGCATCGGCCCCCTCATGGGTCTTCCTGCTTCTGCCCTTGGGCCTCGGTGTGTTCTCTGACAACGACATAGCAGCCTAACATCTCTTACAGACTACACATGGCCTTCCAGTGACTTCTCACCATGACCTTGGAGGAAAGTCAGTTCTCACCACGCCCATAGGACCACCATGGCCTGGCTCTCGTTGTGTCCCCCTATTCTCCCATTACTCTTATGTCTCTCCATTCCAGGCGCACTGTTCTTCCTATTGCTCCCAAAGCAACTAAGCTTACTCTTACCCCAGGGCTTTCGCATATGATTTCTCTCCCAAGAATGCTGTGCCCCATACAATTCTCCTTTACTTCTTCCAGGTCTCTCAAAAGCTAATGCCCTCACGCCTCCATCTAAAATAAGCTCGTAATCTTTCTCCCCCTCAGTACTTCCATCAGCTGACATAACATATTTGTCCATTTTCTTGGTTAGAGTCTGTCCCCTTTACTGGCACACAAATGCCAAGAGCACCAGCGGTCTCTTCTGTTTAGCTTGTTCAGGGTCTAGAAGAGAACCTGGCACAAAGTATGTGTTTAATAAGGACATGCAGAATGACCCCACAAAGCACGGAAGGGATTCCATTCTCCATGCCTTCCCTCCCTGTTTGCACCGGCCAACACTGGCTTCTGACTTCCTTCCATGCCACATACATTCCATGTATCCATGTTTGGGCTGCACCTTTCATCTGAGCTCTGGGTTCAAAGACCCAACGGCTTCCCACGCATCTGCGGAGATCCTGTAGATCTCCCCCAACGCTGAGATCCTGTAGATCCCCCCTCACTGCTGAGATCCTGTAGATCTCCTCCCACTGCAGAATTCCTGTAGAACTCCCCCCAACGCTGAGATCCTGTAGATTCCCCCAACACTGAGATCCGGTAGATCACCTATCACTGCTGAGATTCTGTAGATCTCCTCCTGGGGCCTCTACTGTGGCTTCCCAACTCTGTACCCTGTTTGCTAACAACCTCATTTTCCAACATTTCTTGTCACCGTGGATGGTGCCACCACCCACCCAGGGCACAGCCAGGCCTGAGGGTCACTCTGGATGTTTCTCCTTCAGTTCTCCCTGTTCGGTTCCTCACAGGGCCTGCTGGCTTTGCTTTGCCTCCAGAGCCACTACTCTGATCCAAGCGATATGTCTCTCCTGAATGGCCTCCCTCCCACTCTATTTTGCGCCTCTGTCTGTGTTCTATGCCACAGTCCTATTATCCTAGAAGACACATCTCTCTCTGACCATGACACCCTCTGACTATATACTGGAACCAGTGGGTCACTTTCCTCTGCTGTCAGGATGAATATCAGCATCTTTAACATGGCTTCTGCAAGCAGGGTAAATATTCAGCCAGGACACCAAAGTATATTGCAGGGATGTTCATGACCGAACCACCGCCTCTCCTCCTGGCCAGTACCCTCGGGTCTCAGGTACACCTCACACCTGTAGCCCCTGCAGGGCTAATGTCTGCAGTGGCCTGATCACACAGGCCCTGGAACTCTGGGGTTCACTGTTGCTGAGTGCTGTGTTCTTGTCCTGCCCCCTGTGTGAGCCCCACACTGACCCTAACCCTCTAGCCTCTGGATTTTGCCCAGGCTGTCCACATGGGTGCAATGTTCCTCTCCCATCTCCATAACCCTAGTTCAGCCACCCACAGTGGCCTCCTCTGATCGCCAGGGCTATTTCAGGCCTCTTATCAATTCCCTGAGGGTCTCAGGCTTTCCTTCCTGAGACCTAACACAGTTTTGGGGTTGCTCCTGTGTTTCACTGTTTGCAGGGGTTACCAACGGTGACTTGTTCTGCCACATGGAGATCTACCAGAAGACATGGATGAGGGATCTGAGGCTTGAACCAATAAAAGAACCAGGCACTCACATAAAGGAACTAGCATGTGCATGTGTGTGCTTGTAGGTACAGATTTCTTTTCTATAAGCAGAAGAGTGATGGCAGAGCATCGCTATGCATGCTCGTAGGCCTCCCGTGAGTGCCCCCAAACCCCTCCTGGAGCATCACTTTCTCCAAGCACATACTCTTTCCCCCTCCTACCACCCAGAAGTGAGCTCCTTATGTAAGAGGCATTGGTGGCATTGCCACAGTCAGTCCATCAGCTTCAGATTCAAGCCTGAGGCAAATTCCCAAGCCATGACTCCCGGACAAGAGCCCGTTTTTATCATCTCAAAACAATGAGTGCATGTTTCACAGAGGAGAAAGCTCCAGTGCCATTATGAGGCCAGCCCTGTGAATGTTATAAAGGAGCGCTATTGTACCACTGGGGGCGCTGATGTGAGTAATGAGGGCACGAGCTTAGCCTCTATCCAGCCCTTCCACCTCACCCATCCTCTCCTCTCAGAAGCAGAAGCCAAGTCTCCCCGTGCAACCAGAAGGAGCTTAGGCAACATGGCAGGCAACCTGTGACAGAGCAGCTGTGGATCCCAGGACACAGGCCAGCAGGAGCCTGGGCCCGGCAGCAGGGGGTCATGGGAACAAGCCCACAGCCAGAGACTTTGCCTTGCAGCAGGTCTTCCTGTATTTTCCTCTCTCGTACCTTTCCCCCTTTGCAGCCATGTCCTCTCTGGGAAAGAGGCTGCTGTTGGCCAAGACTGCAGTCCCAGCCCTGAAGGCCGAGCTGGGCAGTCTCCGGAAGGGAGACTTGCGACTTGTCATGCTGATGAGCCCATCAGAAACGGTGTCAACAAAGTGCAAATAGCAACAAAATGCAAATAGTGCTTCAGTGCCTGCCGCTCTCGGAGCCCGAGATGAGCTGGGGAGGTGCTCTGGGCACAGAGGCACAGAGACGAGGCAGTTACCCCAACAGGAGACCAATCAGGACTGAGCCATTCCCCTGATATCATCAAAATCTTCCAATTTCACACAGAAAATGAGCTCTGGCTCAAGGATTCGGAATGTTCAGTTGTCCCCATTTCAGCTAAATGGATTCCTTTGAGAGCTGGAACCTTAACCCTTGGAAGGCTTCAGGGTAGGAGCCTCTTTCTCTAGGAACTGCACTGCAGAGAAACCAGCCATGCTTCTCCATTCCCGCATGGACAGAGCTGCAGATTCTGTGGTCACACCCGTGGCCATCCCAGAGGAGAGAGGGCAGCCTTCTCCTGGGATGGGGTATGGTGTCGAGGGGCTTGAGACCCCACCCAAGCCACTCACCCAGGACAGCCACCCTATCCCTACACTATTCTTTGGCCTTCTCCCACCCAAGCTGTGAGTTCAGCCTCCATTTGCCACCAGAAGGCCAGCCTTCAGCTCCCCGTTGGGTGTTGGGGAGGGTCACACACAGTGTTTGCATGTCTGCAGATGTGGGGACACGGGTACTTCTGGGTGGAGGAATGACAGAAGGGAGGACAGCTGACGGTCCCCATCTGGTTTTTGTCCTCAAGACCTGTCCCCACCCTCGTCTTCCTCAGGAGTTTCTGGCCATGGGCTTTGTGTCACCCCACATGCTTATGTGCCCACATGTCACCTTTGTCCCTCTGATTTCTCTGCAGGGAATTTGTATCCCATGAGACATCTCACCAAATGGGCAAGAGAGCACGTCGTGTCTGGCATTTTCCACAGGGCCAGGGGGAGGGGAATGAGAAGATGGGGGCAGGGGCAGGGGACTTGGCCCGCTGTCCTTGATGTACCTATCCCGCATTCAGCAGGCCTTGGTCTCTGCTGGGGGTGGAAACCCACCAGCCTCTGCAACACGATGAACCATAGGACACTGTGACACACAAAGAGCAAGGCCCAAAGGGACAGACACCAGAGGCATCCATTTCCCAAGGCCCTGGGGAGAGTGGTCTCCAGGGGTTGGGGGAGGGGTTGGGAATTGTTTAACAAGGACAGGGCTTCAGCCCTGCAGAGGAGCAGCGTTCTGGAATAGATGAGGTGACAGTCCCTTAATAACTTAAGCATACTGGCACCACTGAGCTAGACACTTCAGAACAGTTAAAATGGCAAATGTTAAGCCCTGGGCCTTCCGTCATAACTGAAAATGATTTTTAAATGGTTAAAGTGGCTTTTCAAAAAGTCACTGGGGCTGGAGGAACACTACAGCAGCTAAGAGTGCTTGCCTAGCAAGCACAAGGCCCTAAGTTCAGTTTCCCAGCACATAAGCTGGGTATGGTAGTTTATGACTATAATCTTAGCACTGTGGGAGGCTGAGACAGGAGGATTGTTATGAGGTCAAGGCCAACCTGGGCACATAGTAAGTTCAAGACCAGCCTGGATTACAGAGTAAAACTCCATCTCAGAAGTAAAATAAAATAAAATAAAAATTTAAAAAAGAATCACAATTGGGCAATGTATTAAGTAAGAAACTGAATTAGCATGCGTACCTGAGTGACTCAACAGGCTGGCAAACACAAAAACCTAGACAAGTCACCATACATGTGTGGAGCACATGTGGTCCTTTCTCCAGAGGCTGATTTAGTTCCCAGGTGGAGACCTGCCCCTGCCCCTGCCCCCTTCACCCCCCAGTCCACATTCCATTTCCTTGCCAGCTTCCTGAGCCGAGCTCCTATCTCGGAGCACAGGAGCTTTCTGCAGAAGCCCTGCAGGCCAGGCTGAGAGAAGCCCAGCTCCTCTGCCAACATCTGACAATCCTCTTCAGTCACCGGTGTTCTCTGCTTAACCGAGAACCCACAAAGGCACTGGTGCACAAAGGAGATTCCCTATCCCCGTGACTATAACCTCCTTCAAAGGCCTTTCTCCCACCCACCTTCAAAGGCCGCCTCTTCTGAGACAGCGGCAGGGACCAGCATGACTTCTCAGAGCAAAGGCCAGTGAAGACCAAGCGTGGCCTCATGCGCATCCCCAGGAAGCAGCCCTTCTCTGCAGGGCCCTGGACCTCGGCAGGCCCTGAATATAAGGCTGGGCCTTCACTGGCAGGATCCCCTGGGGAGATGTGAGGCCTCCGGGAAAGTGAACAGAGGCCATTTCAAAGCTCTTGGGAAATGGCACCAGGCAAGAGCGGCTCTTCAGAGAAAGGCAGCCCATTGTCCTCCTGCTTACCTGGTTACAGGTGTTAATGTCTACCCCATTCCGCAGGTGATCCAAAGCTTTGTCCAAGTTACCTGATCGTGCTGCCCTCAGAAAGCTGGTGGCAGCATCGGCCTGTGGGAAAAACAACAGGCTGTGAGTGCCCCTGTGAGCTCAGACCCTCACTGCCCCATCTGAGCCCAGGCCACAGGAATGGCCACCTCTTCCCCCTGTGAGGGCACCTTGATGCCCCCAGTGTCCTCAGGTGTGGCATGGGTACCCTTGGCCTCTGCTGGACTCTCAGGGCCCAGAATGTGAGGCTGCCCTAAGGCCTGGACTCCCCTTTCTTTGGGTAACTTTATCTCTGGGGGCTCCACCCTCCTGGGTGGAGGGATTCCATCCCGTGGCTGATTCCTGGCACAGCCTGGGGGTCACCGTTGTGATGGTTCAAAGGTCCCATGGGCTCCCTGAGGAGCCTTTGACCTGACAAAGTCTCCCACTCCAATGATTTGTGGAGGCACACACCAAAGGGGCCCTTTTGCTTTTGTAAGTAAATGGCACATAGTGCTATGCGCTGAGAATCAGTATCAACACTTTCCATATTTACACATCTGTGCACACAGGATATGCAACTAATCTTCATTTTAAAAACCCAAATGCTAAGTACCACTGTGGTCTCCCTTCTACAGATGAGACCACTGTGGCTCAGAGAGCCAAGGTGACATGCATAGGGTCACACAGTAAGTATGAGGCACACTGATAACTCAAAGGCAGGTGCCAGGCCATGGCTCTCAACTTCAACTTTACTTCCAGCTCTGCAGCTGGCTTTATCTGGCATTTAGTACCCGATCCTGCCCTCCCCATAGAACTTCCCTAACTACAGCCTGCTTTCTTTGGATGCTGCTTGCCACCCACCCTGGGCATAGCCAGACCCTGTCTCCAGAACACTGGTTTGCTTAAAAGATAATCAGCAGCCAGATGGGTGACAGGGGAAGCCTGCAAACAGCAGACCCAGTAGAGAAGACGTAGACTTTGGCTGTGACGGCTGCCTGGGTGTGGCCAGGGCCTAAGGCACCTAGGCAGCCACTTCCAGATCCGTGGGAAGGGGGAGGGTCTTTCTCACATCCTTGTGATGCTTCAAGGAAACAACATACCATGTAAAGTGTGAGCACAGTGCTAGGCATCTAGGCTGAGTTTAGTAAGAGTGGCCTTGTGACTGACACAGGCCCCACATGGCCCCTCCTGCTGGGCTCCTCTCTATGTGGAGAGGGATGTTTTTCCCCATCTCTGGAATATGGGTACATCCTTACTCCAGTTTATGTGACTGGTGACTGTGTTCTTGTTTGGGAAAACAGTCTCTGTGGTTTTTTGAGATGAGGTCATCTGAAAAGTAACTAATGTTATCTAACATCCAACTAATGTTTGTTATTTAATCTCTTCAGGTTTTGTCTTTTGGCCAAATTACTTGCTTTTTGGGGCACAGATTAAATCTCAGTTGAATCTTTCAACTCATGAAGTGTCGGCAAGGCCAAGATCTCCCTTGACCCTACGGTCCTACAGCCTCATGTTCCTTGTAAGGCAAGTGTGGTGGATGAAATATTTTGGAAAAGAGGACCAGTCTGTTGGTTCCCCTGCATAAGCTGATTCCCAGAGAGTCCAGACACAAGGGTGACCTCTCTAATAACATGCCTGCTGATTGAGAAAGTCTGTCTACATGCAACAGGCAGGAAAACCACAACATTCGATCCTCAAGAATGAGAGTACTAAAGAGAGAGCTCTCCTACCTATTAATTATCTTTTGCAGCCCAAGAACAGGATTTGGAATAAAATCCAGATAATAGGTGGATGAATATAGATGTGGTACCAACAAATGAAGCCACTTGATGGTTGAAAACTGATTCTAGGAAGCAAAGAAGACTACCGGGACAGACAAACAGATAAGCAGAGGTCCCGGGAAGCCAACTAGACTGGCTGAGGAGGGCTGAACCAGTCCCGCAGTCATACACCAAGTTACAATAGCCGTCTTCGGGCTATGTATATTATCAGCATTACCACCAGTATGTTTTTCCTTCTCTCTTTTGGCCATCCTGGGGAACTGCACCTATGGTCTTCACACTACAGTTACACTCTTTGCCTTTTTTTATTCTGTATTTTGAGACAGGTTCTCGCTAAGTTATCCAGGATATATTCAAACTTGTGCTCCTCCTGTGTCAGCCTTCCTGAGTGCTGGGATTTCAGAGGTGTGTGCCACCAGGCTTTCCCCCTCCCCCTCTTCTTTGCCATGCCAGGGATCGAACCCAAGGCCTCCAACATGCTAGGCACCTGCTCTACCACTGAGCTCATCTTCACCATCTGCAGTGTGTTTTTCAGTCTGTCACCTGTGAGGTGGGTATAATTGTTATCCCCACTTTACAGATTTTGAAGAGGTTAATGATTTGCCCAAGTTCTGCAGCCAGTTAAGATTCGAGGACTCATCCAGGTGTGCCTGACAAACCCATGACTACAAAGTGGGTTCTCAGCCATTTCAAACTGAGGGTGCCCATCTAGCTCTGGCACCTGTAGAGGCTGGGCAGAGGCCTCAGGTGACCTTCGGCAGAGCAAAGTTTCTGGGCTGTGTCACCACATCCGAGATCTGACCCTGAGTACTGTGCTGGGCTCCACAGTCTTCTGACAGGAGCCACCCAGATCTAGGCCTTCCTTTCACTGAAGAAAAAATTGAGGTTCAGGAAAGTAAAGTGACTGACTAAAGCCACCTAGGTTGTCAGGGGGGGAAGTTCACAGAGCGTCATTTTTCTTTCTGGCTTTCCAAAGGCACAGAGTAGTCAGGACACAGGCAGGATGGCATGTCACTGACTCCTACACATCATGTAGTTCAATTCCACAATGCAGCTACTGAGACCCTATTTAGAGTCCAGTATCCTGCTAGGGCAAAGCTAGAGAAATAAAAAACTCTGAATGTAGATCTTTGTCCTCACGATTTGAAAAATAAAGTGGTTGAGTTATAAAGGGGTCACTCACACACGCAGCCGTGCATAGATTCATCCCACAAGTACTCACAGAGTACCTCCCAGGGCCAGGGCATATTCACGCTCCAGCGCCAAGGACCGTAGGTGGCATGAGAGACTCATCTTTATCATCTTGTTCTTTGAGCCCCTACTGTCCCCTCACCTAGTTCAACTACTGCTGTTCAATTACCTGTAACCAGGAATCACCCAAGGATAGTCTACAGGGTATAACGAAGCAGGAAGAGTCAAAAGAACCCAAAGTTCTATGAAAGACATTTATCTGAGAGCTAGGCCAGCGCTCAGTGGTAGAGTGCTTGTCTGGAGTGCCCCTTCATTCCCAGTGCCCCTCCCCCCATTTACACACACTATCTGAGTAAATTCTAACCAGAAGCAAACAGAATGCTAATGAATCTTCAGAAAAAAATTGCTGCCCCTCCCGCTCCAAGTCCCTCGCACCCTCCACCAGGCGGTTGTAGGAAGGCTGCAATGTGGCAGGGGACAGGAAATTGACAGGAGTCTGCTGTTGCTACAGAAAGTTGGTCTGCAGTGCCCAAGCAACGACTGGCACCGTCGAGGCACTCACCTCCCCCTCTGTGTGCCCCAACGAGGCTGCCCTCCTGTGTCTTCTTCATCTTGAATTTCACTTTGTTTGATTTCATGCACATGTGTTGCCAGGGGGAGGGATTCTGCCTACGCATCTTTTCTGTTCCGACTTACATCTCTGCTGGCCAATC
This sequence comes from Ctenodactylus gundi, assembly GCA_004027205.1. Classification (NCBI taxonomy): domain Eukaryota; kingdom Metazoa; phylum Chordata; class Mammalia; order Rodentia; family Ctenodactylidae; genus Ctenodactylus; species Ctenodactylus gundi. Next base: position 199,196 of record PVKB01000387.1, read on the forward strand.
CATAAACTTCCTTTCAAAACAAAGTAAGTTCACGTCTATGAAGCTCTTACTATGTTTTAAGCTCTCTATGGAAATCAGCTTCCTTGCTCCTCCCCAGACTCATGCGAGGCAGGTACTTGCATTCTCTCCTTTTTCGCAGATGAGATGATGGGGTCACAGGGAAGCTCCTCAGCTGGCCCGAAGGCACAAGGCCAGCGCGGGGGCTAGCCAGGGCGTGCACCCAGCCAGGGCCCTTCAGGGTCTCTCTTTTAACCACCTGGCTACCATTTGCCACTGCTCACATGGCTCCTCTCAACTCCCTCTCCAGCACCAGGCCCTGTGCACTTCCGGTGGGAGGAAACGCAAGAAAAGAAGGCAATGGATTTCCTCCTTGGCTCGGTCATCTGGGCTGCTCTGAAAGAGGGTGAGCCCTGGTTACCTGAGACACGGGGGCTATTATTAAACTACCACTTCCTGAGTGCCACTAATATAGCAGTGGTTGAGCAGCCCAGGGGTCCAGTGTCCTGGGAGGAGGAAGCCGGAAGCTTGCTACTAAATGTCAGCGTGCCTGCAACACAAGAGCAGCCCAGGCCGCAAAAGCAGCAGAGGCCAAGCAGAGTTTAATTCCAGGGGAGTAAGAGGTTCCCGGGGCCTATTCCATCTTGTCTGGTGCCTGGGCCCGCCCAAGCTTTCCCGACCACACAGCTGGACTTACTATCCCAAGGTCTTTGGTACACAATTGCCAATTAAAATAATGAATGGAAGCTGAGCTGATACCAGTGTCTGCAGAAGGTGCCAAGGCCGGCTGCCTTTCGCGGGGAGTCTCGTTTGGGCAGACACGGCTTCTCTGCCAGCCCTGCTGTCAGACTCGTGGAAGGCTCTGAGGGTCGCCCTACCCAGAAGACTAAGCCCACCGGCAGGTCGCCCTCCTGAGGAGAGCTGCCTGCTGGTATGGGGGCCTCTGCTGGACGCGGGAGTCTGATCCTACAGGCCCTCGTCAGTGCCCCGGCCTCTGTGTGGCCCCGTCCTCCCCCCTTACGCGAAACTGAAGTGGATCGGGCCACCCGATGGGAGGCTTCCTTCTACAAAGTCGGGTTGTTGGAGCCTTCCCAACTATGGGGACCCCCAGCACCCCAGTCAGCCTACCATCAGCACAATAAAAATGCACAAACCAGGGGTGTCGCTGAGAAAACAGGATGCGCATGCCGGAGTCCTGGGTCCCCTTTCAGTCCCCAACAGAACCCGAGAGTGGGGAAATCCCCACGAGTTCCCCTGGCTGTGTGCACGCGCTCCGGGCTGCAGCCCGGCCGGGGTCTCCGCTGGGCAGACGCGTCTGTGACACCTGCCCCTGCGCTCCGTGCCGTGCTTCTCGCCCTCGGTTCCCAAACCTCAATTTGCCCGTTGCTGAAATGGGAATATACGCAGCCGGCAGGCTCGGCCCGAGGCACGTTTCCTCCCCTCGCCCCCATTCATTCTCGCGATCTGGGGACCTCGGGACCTGTCGTTTCCGACGCGGAGGGGTCAGGCTACGTGCAGCCCAGCAGACCGAGGCCCGGGCCACCCCACTGCCCAGTCCAACGGGCAGGACGCTCCTCTGCGACAGGGGACGCGCCCCAGCCACCCCCCACCCCCAACTCCGTGGCTCTGCTCCCGCGCGCCACCTCGCCACCTCGCCGCCCGCCACCGGTCTGGCCGCCGCGGACCAAAGGAATTTTCCTCCGCGGCGCGGCGTGAGGCAGCACAAGGGCAGCCTGCGCCCCGCACCCGCCCGCCGAAGTTGGCGCGCCGCTCGGGCGGCGCAGGCCCGCAGCGTGGCCCCGCGCCCGCGCCCACTCACCGCGGGGTCCGCGCCGGCCCTGCCCGCTCTCGCTGCCATCGTGCGCGCCCGCCAGCCCGCGCCGGAGCCGGGCTCCCCTCCCCCGTTATCCGCTGGGCGGCGCGGGGAGCGCCGGCAAGTTCCGCGGCATCTGGCTAAAAATACAGGCTCCCTGGGCTCGCTCCGCGCCGCGCCGCCGGCCGAGCGCCTCACGCTCTGCCCGTTAGTGTGTCAGCGGGAAAGTTACCGCGGAGCGGTCTCCGGGGGGCAGCACCTGCTGCCCAGCGCCGCGGGTGGGGTGCGGCCGAGCTGCAGGTGCCGGCGGCCCCGCGGGCGCCCCGCGAGCGTCCTGCGCTGCAGAAGGGGGCGCGCGCGGCCAGTGGAGGTGAGGAGCTCCGAGCGGCATGGCGCCCGCCCTGCCCCCGCCGCCCGCCGCCCAGCGAATGGGCCGGGAGCCCGCAGGGCCGCCTGGGGGAGCACGGCAAAGGCTGCGCGCGCCCCCAACCAACGCTCAGGTTTGTCCCGAGATGCCAGTTAATCGGCCGATTCCAGATTCCGCGGGAAGGCTGCCACGAGAATGGAAGCCAGGAGCCTGGGCAGATCCGTGACTCCCGCCTGGCTGGGCGCCAGTGTGACGGGATGCTGAAATACCACCCAGAGGCCGGGCACTACCCGGTTTTCTGCTCTGGGACCACCCCTGCCGTCTCGTGAGGTCATTTCAGGGATCCATGTCAAAAGCATGGGGTTGTTAACCGCACACTCAACTCTGCACGATGAGAAGTGTTAGCAAAGCCACGCCGTGACTGGGTCCCTAGCGTCAGGGGTGTTCGAGTGAGAGGTGTTTTGCAACCCAGGCTTGGCTCCAAGTACTCCTCAGGTCTCCATAACGTACCACACCCTCTTTGCCTGCCCTGCTAGCTGACGTTGCCTCATTTCACCCTCACAGCCACTCACGAGTGGACAGTGAGATCAAGCGTGTATAGATGAAGAAACTGAGCACAAAGAGGTTAAGAGTCAAGGCCAAGGTCACTAGTGAACGTTGGGCCCAACAAGCCCAGAGTCAAGCTGACCCCAAGTCCTTCCACTAAGATCCCTGCTGAGCTTCCCGACAGAAGTCTGCTTGGTGCCAGGAGAAGATCGTGTGGAGGATGCCCCAGAGGTCAGAAAACACCCGGAGGGAGGCAAGGTGTTCCTCCAACCACAGGGAATCCCAAAGAAGTGGGTAGGCAAAGGTCAAGCAAATGCCAGGATGTTGCCAGAAAGATCAATCTTAAGTGCATTAATAAACTATATTTTTGCCATGCAGGTGAAAAATCAATGAGAAGACAGCAGCAGCAGCAGCAGCAGCAGAATTCAACAGGCCAGAGGGCCTCAGCACTAGCTCCCTCTGGAAGGTTCTAGAAAATGCCAGCCAAACAGCAGGTGTCATTAATAGGAGGTGGGCAGGTACTGTCCCCTCCCTCTCCTCCCACACATGTGCTGAAACACAGGCTACCCTATGACTGTCCTGCCCCATGCCTCTTTAAACTGCTTCCCAGACTTGCTGGAATCATCTACACAGGCAGTTTCAATTAATAAATGATAGTTCCTGGAACAGCCCTGATTACAGCCCAGCAGACCATCTCTAGAGATTCTAAAGCACTGTTTCAACATTAATATTTAGAGAGAAATAAAATGCCCTGTGCAAACAGAAGATACATACTATGTGTGATACTTTTAAACACACAGATGCAATGGGCTGGCACAATGAATTGACAAATACAGTATTTTAAACTGTGTGAGCTATGGCGCCATATTATTAATTGCATGTTTCAAATGCATGATTTGGGAAGTGTTGATATACATCCACTGCATGAAGCTGTTGCCACAGTCCAGGTAGTGAACACGGTAATCACTTGCAAAGTTTCTGCAGTCCCTTTGCTACAATCCCTGCCTCCTGCCTCCTGGTCCACAGCCTTGCCAACACTCGGTATGGTCAGTCTTAATTTAGATAGTCTAACAGCTTACGTAGTAGTATCTCACTGCAGTTTTAATTTGCATTCCCTTAACTGCTAGTAAAATCTTTTCAGGCATTCATTTACCAGCCATTTGTCTTCCTGGGTGGTAGATCCATCTCTACCTTTTGCCATTTTAAAGTTGGATTATTTTCTTGCTATTGAGTTTTGAAAGCTACTTTTTCTCAGAGGTGAGATTAAACTGAAATCATCTAGGTAAAATATTCAAAGTTCAACAGTGAAAAATGGCCAGCTCCCTTCTGGCACCAAGTTCTTGCAGTTCCTAAACCCAACCTTCTTCTTGCCAATGCTTCCCTATCTGCCTCTCTGCAGTGCCTCAGCATACAGGCTGAAAAAGCACAGGCGCTCTGCCTGTGCTCGGTGCTCTAAGCCATATCAAACAGTGTCAGGAGGGGCGAGACGCGAGGCAGGAAGACAGAGAAGAAAGACACAAGCCAACACTTGCCACCCAGAATGCCATTCAGTAACTGTTTTCCTCCCTCAGAGACTGGGAGAACACTTTGGGTTTTTACTTGTCTGCTCCAAAGCCTAGAGCAAAAAGTGAGCGTGTCCTCAGATGTCTCTACTTCCTGGGATGCTTTGGTGATGAATCGTTCTAAGCAGTGGCAGGTCTGGATGCAGGATGCCCCATCTCCGAAAGAACATCAGAGCAGAGATTCAGGCAAGCTCTAGAGTTCCAGAGGAGGGAGGCCTGGTACCCAGGCCTGATGGCATAGCCACTTCTGTTCCTATGGAACAGCCTGTGGAATCAACTGAACCCAGACTGACTTATCACAGCAACATGATACTCTTTTCTGGACAGTTTTGTAAAATATTCCACATTAGCAGGTCGGTTGCAGTTGAAATGCGTATGTATTAATATGTGAAATTACTTCTCTAAGTTTTGATTCCACATCAGTGAAACGAAAACAATGTTCCTGACCGTTCCAGTTACTGCGAGAACTTACGGGGGAATGCCCAGCGTGGTTTCTTCTCATGGCACCCACTTCACTTGCGACAGTTGACACATTTTTCCTCCTTCCTTCCCTTCCTTCTCCCTACCTGAGCATTTTGTTAAATTTCCCCCTTCTCCCCAGGTCACAGGGTGTCATCAACTTTGTTTCTACCCTGGAAATTTAGGACTCTGGCTCATCCAGGGCTACTGAGGTGGCTGGGGAGGGGCTCCCATCGCATCTCAAAGCTCTGCACCAGCAGCTAGGCTTCTGGGCTCCTCCTGCACTCTTCCAGTTTCCATTTCTTCCTCCTAGAAGAACTGGTTCTCAAGGAGCACATCCAGTGGAAGCTGTGTCCCCAGGCCATGTTGCCCAGGGTGGCTTGCTTTTGGCTACTCTTCTATCTTCTCATTCTCTCGTCCACCCTGAGAGTGCCCCAGCTCCAGAGACTGTGGGCACTGCTGATAAGGGCGGTGCTAGGAGCTCCACCTTTTTTGAGAAAGGCAGGCTGGCTTATCGCCACTTGGGGACCAGCTGTGACCCACCCTGGGGAGTATGTTGCTGCTGGGAAAAATATCTCACACACACACACACACAGACACACACAGACACACACACACACACACACACACACACTTGTGCCTTTCCTCCCTACCCTTCTCTCCGATGAATCACGAAGGACCTTTACTATGGTTCCATGGAGTGTTATATTAAGAGACTGGACTGGGTTCATCCCTAACATGAAAAAGAAATGTAAATAAATAAGTAATGCCACATGAAATGGAATAAGAAGTACACTCTGGCTTCCCTAAATTTTTGTCATTTTTTCTTAACATTCAGAAGCAGACAAAGACAGAGGAAGCAGTCTTGGTTGTTTTTCTGCTTTACTCTGTGGTGAGCTCCAGTAGCCAATTGGGCAGCCCTGGGTGCCTGGCCTCCCTAGATGAAGGGATGGCGAGCGAGGGTCTATTTAGGGAGGTGACCAGGCCAAGTGTCAGGCCCACACTACTGGCACTGATCTCTGTCATGTTCCTTTTAAGAGGGTTGGCAGTCCTAGAGTCTATTTTTAAACCATGAAGAAGGTTGATGTGTGGATCTGAGAGGGCCAACATGGAACCCGAGATGGCGGGTGGTGGGGGAGGGAGCAAGCCTGGAGCTAAGATTTCTCCTCATGTACACAGGGATTCCCTGTATTCCTGGGATCGGACACTGACTGTCCTTCCGAAGGGACTGCTTGAGTTACAGGCCTACACTTTGGCTCCGAATGAGCCCATGAGTTGGCAACAAGTTTTCCACCCCAGTCTGTTTTTTAGTATGGGTTGTTTTGTTGTGGGTGTCTTATTTTGCATCTTGATACTTCTGCTCTCAGTGTGAAAAATTGCTGTATTTTTATACATCAAATTACACATTCTGGATCACCTGCCCCTTCCAGTTGTGCCTAGCAGCTCCAGCCAGGAGCACCCAGGCCAAGTCCAAGCTCCCTTACGGGCCCATGCCAGCACCCTAAAAGACTGGCCTGCCCTGAAGGGGATAGGGGGAGCAAACTGAAGTGACAGGTCAGTGGGAAGTGAGATTATTTTCCCAATAATGGGAAACAAGTGGGCATTCAACATCACTGTCTCATCCAATAGCCAGATGAAGGGACCAGAATGTTTAGCTCAATAACAAATCTCAGCTCCAGGATCCGATTCTCTGTATGGCTAAGAGAAGTCGTTGGGAATCCCAAAGAGCAAAACACCTTGAGAGCAAGCCAACATTTCTGTGGAGAAGTTCTGGGGCCGCAGGGAGGTGAGTGCGAGGGGAGCTCTCTTAGCTCTGTTCATCACAGAATCCTGCTGCCCAGCATCGCGGAAGCACTTCACACAGAGGTGTACAGCAGAAGAGGATGGGGCTGAGTTGCTCAGCTCATCCCAGTCGGAGCTTTGCCAACTCGCTCAAAACAACAGACGTGAGTTAACTTAGCACAATACCAGCCACAAACCAGTGAGTCAATAAATGCTAGCTCAGTCGGCCCTATATGAATCTAACCCCTTCTGATTCCAAAATGAGCCAGGCAGTGGAAAACAAAAGCAGTCAGATGTCCAGGCTGGTTGACTGGTCTGTCCATTCCCCATAACCTGTTCCAGCCCCTTTGGAGACATCGCCGTCTAGGTGAGGAACTCACAGCCACTCCCCATTCCAGAGCCCAGGGTTCCGCCACACAGAGGACCTCACTCTATGTGTACCTCCCTGCCTTCCTCCACTAGGGCCAAGTGACCAGTCAGGCTCCCGGGAGCCCCTCTGCTTGCTGGCTGTCATGACAATGAGATACACAGCACAGCCTTTGTGCCCATCTCCCTGCCACGGAGGAGGATGTGTCAGGATGCAGGGAGGGGTGGGTAAACAGAGCCTACGAGCATCTCTCCCACCGCTTACACCAGCCTGCATCGCCTAGCCATGCCTCATTTCCCACCCCAGTGTGAGGAGCCAGCTGCATTTAGAATCGACACTTCAGAACATATTGCTGATCGGGGAACTCAGACTACAGCAGAAATGACACGTATTTTGGAAAACATGTATGAACCGCGATGCCAGAATGGTCCCATTTACTACACTACCTCCAGTGTTGCCAAACATTCCAGAAGCCTTCCTCTGCAGCCTGCTGGTGTAGGAGGAAGAACAGCACACAGTGCAGAAACCGCAAAATCAAACCCCCTGAGCCAGCGCTAGTATGGACGCTTTGGTAGACAGGGTGAAAGGGCTTGAATCTGGGCAATGAGCTCTGTGGCTCCACAGTTTCTGCAAGGACCCGGGGTCTTCATGGACACCCAGGATACTGTGTTCACCTGCAGCAGCCAGGGCACTGCGGTCCCTCGGGGGGCAAGCCTGCCATACATGAGCCACTCTCTGAGCAGGCATGGCTGACTACAGGTCTCCCCTGTATGGGAACAACTCACCCTGGAGGGACAGTCCCGCCAAAGGCAGACCCGTAAGATTCCAGCAGAGGCTGCTCCCTGGTGTGCTGTCCCAGGCTGGGGGAAGCGGCATGGGTCATCCATTAGGGAACGGGCTGGGAGGATAGTGCTTAGTGACCCTTCCGTGGTGAGTGGTGTGTGGTTATTCACTGAAGTGGCAATGAAGTACAGATCAAAGAGCAAGAAAGGGAAAAGGCTTTGAAAATAGTAACTAAACTTTACCAGCCAAGCATTGTTCTAAGGGCTGTAAGCGATTTCAGACTTTAACCCTTACGATCAGCCGAGAGGCTATTATCCTCGGTATACAATGCAAATTTTAAATTTTTTTCATGCAGAACACAAGAACATTAAGTATCTTGCTCAAAGTCACCCAAGGCTGTACATTCCTCTGAGTGGCAGGAGAAATACAGCAGGAGTTTGCTCTGGGTTTCCTTCTTCTGTGAACCTGCGATGATGTGTGTAGGGAAGGTAAGAAAGTAAATCTCAGTATTCTCCAGTAAGAATTGCTCAGTCTGGAAAATGTGATGTAATTAGAGCATTTTTTTAAAATTTAAGTGTTCTTTTTATTTAGAAAGGACTTAGCCCCTGACCACATACACGTACATTGAGGACACGGCAAGCCGCGGCTCCCTGGAACCAGGCCCTCACCGGTTCGGTGAGAGGTGTGACCAGGAACGGTCCGTTCCCAGAGCAACACAGAAAGGAGGGTGTCAGAAAGGCATGTTGTCTACTCTACAATTAGGTTAGTAATATCAGCCTGTCACTTGGGTCACACGTCTTCTGAACCAGGTAGAAGAAACTCTAAGAAGCAGGTGCAAGCCTTTTTGCCAGTCCTGGGTTCCTGACCCAAGAAGGGGTGACCAAGGAGCCCGCCTCTTCCCCTTTGTCGAAGCCCAGAGGCCTGTTGGCCAAACACTAACTGCACAAGCTTCCTTCCTCTTTCCAGGCCCCGAACACTGTACATATTAACTCAAGCTAAACTGCTGACCAGCCTACCTATCCTCTCTTCTATATCACCATTCTCCCAGCCTAACAGTGAGACTGGCTCTTTCCTCCGACACCCTGGGAAGCTTCTTTCAACAGAGTGCTTAGCAGCCACCAAAGGAAAACAGCTTGGCACCGCCTTCCACTCCCTTGCTCTGTCTTGTCTCGACTACCAAGGCAACATGAGCAGGTGTCACATGGAGTATTTCACACTGGACTCGCCATGTTATGCTTAATAGCTGAATGTAGATTTTTATCTTTCACGAATTGTGGCCGGCTCCTCTTTGAGCTGTCTTCTCACACAGTATTTATATCATCCCTTTACAAGGTGAGGAACAGACTATACATCATCAGCTCCACCTGTACCTCATCCTGTTTGTCTGCAGAAGCCCCACCCGTGTTGGGTGAACCCCAGGCCCATCACTAATGAGAATATCCCCAACCTGCACAACAAGGAAGCCAGTCTAGATGGTCCCCTTTTCAAACCTTGGCTTTGTATCTTTTTCCAGAAACACAGTATTAGAGTTATATTGACATTCTTTTTCTTTGTATGGAGTGAAGTCCTTATTTCTACTGCAAATAAATCTTGAAGTTCACTCCCATCAACAGCTTTTCAAAATGACCTTGCTCAGCACCTATGACCTTGAACTTCTAGGGAAAGGGCTATCTGGTATTAAAGAAGGAATGGGAGAAACGGGCAGTGAGTCAAGCATCACTAAAACAAGCAAACAACCCAAACTATTACCATTTCTGGAACACCAGAGCTAGATTTTTTTCTCCAGAAAGACATTTCTAGGGCTTTTAAAATAAGATGCCATAATTATCCACATTTCTTAAGGGCAATCATTACTAATAGTGCCATTAATCTCTAAAGTGCTCTAAGAGGGTTTGGGAGAAAGCTAAGCAGTTAGAGCACTTGTCTAGCAAGCGCAAGGCCCAAGGTTTGATTCCCCAGAACCATATAAGCCAGGTGTGGTGTCATGCTTGTAATCTCAGCACCCGGGAAGCTGAGGGAGAAGGATTGCTGTGTGTTTGAGGTCCGCTTGGGCTGCTTAGTAAGTTCAGGACTGGCCTGGGCTATACAACAAGACCTTGTCTCAAAAAATAAAAATAAAAAATTTAAAAAGTGCTTTCAGGATGAGGGTAACAGCGATTAATTATCAACGAAGAATTTGAGTATACCAAATACATATGTTTTTGTGGATTCATTTAACTTGCCCGTGAACTGCAGAACTGCTGTGTGCGGTCTGAGAACCCCATGACAGATGCAAGGAAGTATATTCTATAGTTGCTACCCCAGGAAAATCACAAACTACAGGAGGAAGATACAGCTATGTGGAAAATAGACAGAAAAATAAAAAAGTTAAACGCTCAGGAAGACAATAGCTCCAGAGATGACCTGCGACAGTACACAATTAAACGCCAAATGAGGCTTCCACGAGAGGCACGAGGAGTTCTCAGGAGCTGTGTGAGAGATCTGCTACACTGGGGGACTGGCACAGAGCCCCAAAGGATTGCCAGGTTGTAGGGCCGCGTGGGATGGACTGCACCATCACCAGAGCTTATGTGGACCCTGCGAGGCTACCAAAGGGAATGCATGTGTCCTGACCTCCTGGGCAGAACAGGTGGAACCAGATGCAAACACTAGCAAACTCTAACATTTGTGTTAAGTGACAAAATAAATCTGGCTGCTCTAGGAAGTTATATGATCACTGTGTAATAGATAATTAATTCCTAACAATAGCATAGGACTTAATTTTCAAATCTCTCCTGTCAGGAGGTTACAGGGAGTTTCAAATCTTACAAAAATTTTATACAGAGAACAAAACATGCTGATTTTAGATTCATTCACTCTCTCAATAAATCTCTGTGTGCCCGCCAGGTGCCCACAGCAGACAAGGAAAGCCCCTCTCATAGAGGAGTCACAAGAGATAAGCTTGGGACGCCGAGAGCCCTGCCCACCCCCTCCCATCAGCGGGTGAAGGCCTTCGCTAGGTCTGGAGTGGCCTCTTGCACCCACGGAGTCAATGCATCTATGCTTGCCATGGGAGAATCTAGCAGCAGCGGGAGGAGCCAAATGGAAGACAAGATAGTAACAGGCAATGCTTCGGGGCCAGGCACCATCCCATACACTTCACGAGTGGTAACTCAGTTAATCCTTGCAGCAATGTTATACAGTAGCTGCTCAATTACTCTGATTTTTAGAGGTAGGAGACAGAGGCACAAAGAGGTTAAGAAATGTGCCCAAGTTCACACAGCCAAGAAATGGCGGGTTAGGATTTGCGCTCAACCCTTGGAGCCAAGTCTGCCGTTGTAAGCACTCTGCTCTAGCACCTCAAAGATGTGGACAGGAGATGGTAGAGAAGAGAAAGCTCAGGACTGCCAAGGAACTCCAGTGGATAAAAGCACATGGCTGGCATCTGGCTGGGAGAGAAATGAGAGAAAGCCCAGGGAAGGTGCCTGTTCCCAGCTGGCAGCCTGGTAGACTGCACAGTGGCACTATGTCTAGGCCATTTACCCAAACTGTTATTTATCACTGCCAAGTGCCTGCCCCACACTGAGGCCAACTGAGGCGTGATGAAGTCAAAACCCGCTGCACCCACCCTCCTGGACTCTCACTCGATGCTCCTCTGTGCAGCCAGCCCACCCCACCACAAGAGACCCCAGCGCACCTCCTCTGGATTTGAAATCACTAATTTTCAATCATTTCCTTTTAGACTCCAACGGATTTCATAAATAGCAGGAGCACTTTTCCAAGGCCCGGAGGAGTTTGTTGAGTTAACCCGAGTGACTCATTCATCTCATTTTCTTCTCCTCCTGGAGGATGACACATCTCGGTACACCCCACGCCAGGAGCAGGAGGGGGCAGACGCTCCTTAGTGGGTTCTGGCTGACGCTTCCTGGGCCCACAGCAGGGTGGCTGCCATGAGTCTGAGGACTAGGTGATGCAAAGAGCTCAGAGACAGCGTGTCTATGTGTGCGCACGCGCATGTGCACACACATGTGTGTGGCATCCTCAGGGCAACTTCAGACCAGGAGACCAAGGGCAGGTGGGCTCTGGGGCTGGGCCTGGGGGGCATGGGAAGGACAGGGAGGCCCACAGAGAGCCACTAGACTCAGTTCTTTCTGTAGGCAGCCATATTTATCATTTACTACACAACATACCCAGGGGCACAGGCTTACAGGGTGACAAAAGAAATGCTACAAAGAAATCAAGAGTGGCTCTGGCATTGAACTTTTCATCTTCACCCTAGAAAGTGGGTGAACCCCCAACTAGAAGTACAAGAGAAATGGTCCTGTCCTGTTCTATATTTGTGAAAAGTCTCTCTCCTTGGGGATAGGGAACAAAACATTGCCACTTTCTGTTCTAACTCCCTTCAACAGAACTCCCTTTGGAAGGCTGCAGGTAGAAGACAAAAACAGTTGGAGGTCTTAGGGGATGGGAGGAGAACTCATGCGAGGCCCAAACACCCCAAAGTTTCTCCAGCCTCTCAATCTTGCCTTGTCTTCCATAGTTCCTGTAATGTCAGCAAACTTTGGGTCATACACAAACCCACCAGCCAGGACTCCTGGCTAAGCAGCCCCAACCACATCATCAATTTCAGGTGACACTTCTTAGGCAAAGCATCACCTGCACATACTCCCTGACCCAGTAGAGCTGCTCAGATACCATATCACAGGGGTCAGGGTAGAGATGGCACCAGGGACCGAGTCCTCTACTCTCACTCAACGTGATCTACATCACCCCAGGCATCTACAGTTATGGCTTTTGTCCCTTGCTGGGCAGGAACAAGAGTGGGGACAGAGCTGAGGCTGGAGACCAAGAACCAAAGGAAGGAGGGAACACAAAGCCTTCTCCAGCACAGCTATCCCAGGCAGGGGCAAAAGAACAGGGTACCGAAGGCCAAGAGGGCCAGGAACAGACTTCAGTGCAGGGCTCACCACAGCATACAGGGCTGGGTGGGGAAGGCCAGTTGCTGGGGAAAAAGAGCAAACCCAGGGTGGTGAGGGCTCCATGATTGCGACAAAACTGAGGGTCAAGGTCAGGGTCAGGCACAAAGAAGGAGGAAACTCTCCTGGCCAAGTGGGGAATGGAGGTAAGTAAACCAAGGATTTCGACAACCAGGATTTAAGTTTAGTGGTACAAGATGGCACGCAGTGTGCTGCTAGGTCCACATGTCTGTATGCTGAGGACCAGTTTCCTTTCCCTGCAGCTCAGCTCAGGGTCCCAGGAGCACTCAGCAAAGGACCTGCTGCCATGCTCTCTTACCTTGACAAAAAGTAGGCCTCTCCGCCCACTTTCAGCTCTGGGGAAGGCCGTTCTTGCCATGGGACTGTCTGGTGAAAGAAAGGGAGGAATATTCCCATAGAGAACTGTTAAACCAAACACACCAATTCAAGGCCAGAGTGAGACGCAAAGGGACACTGAGCATGGGGTGAAGATGCCACCAGTGTTGGGATAGGTCATGTCTGTAGTTTCCTCAGTGGGCATTTCAAATTGGGAGAGCAAACCTGCTACCCTTCAGGCCCCTGAAGGTCACGCCTCCCCCACACACCCTTCTATCTGTTTGCCCCTAAGCAGCAAGTCCCTGAACCATCCCACTCCCAGTTTCCACTTCCACAAAACAAGACTTTATTCCCCGGTGGGAGTGCTGTGTTGAGTGGCTCAGTGATGCTTTTCCTGATCATGTGCCTCCATAAGGTCCTGTAGCCTTCGGGGGACAGGGCGACCTGTGTGGAACCATCTCCCAGTGATGTAAGATTTTTGGTGAATTTATCTCTGGGCATTTTATTTGGATCAAAAGAAATTACACTGAGTAAATTAATTTTTGTTTCATCTTCCACATCTAGAGATAGAACCTCTCTAATCACCTAAGCAAATCAAAGTCAACATGGTTCAAATGTGGATCCCAAATTAGATGAAAGCCTTGCATCCTACATAGTTCATAAAATTTTATGTATTTCATTGACTTGATCATTAGACACCAGCTGATCAGAAAGTCCCAAGATTTCAAGGGCCTGTATCTAAATGGTACAGGCATTTCTAAAATATCCACAATGGGAAAAGCTCTTTCGCTAATCCCAAATCCATTTCACCTGATTGAATGAATCTCCATTTTCCAGAGAGAACTGTTAAACCGACCATGCAAATTATCAAAGCCCCACAGGCCTGGAGAGAAGAAAAAAGTTAGACAACATCGTGACAAGTGGATCCTCAGCTAAGGAAAGTGGACCCAACCGAATGCTGCACATGGAGTTTCTGTTAGTCCTTTTGGGTTGTTTATCTAATAATCAAGACCTTTTACGGTTATTTGGAAGGTTATCTGAGCCCTATTCCTGGTCTCTAATCATGTCTATCCTTCCAAATGTCTGACAGAACTTTGAACAAATTTCTTCCCTTTGGAGAAGTCTCAGTGTTGGGAAGTTCTTTCTCTTCTGAAGGTGAAATCTGCTGTCCTGCTGCTGCTACCATGCTCCTTCCCTGGGCCTGTCCTAGGACACCACCAGTGAGTCTTTGGTCTTGCCAATGCAACTTGGTAACAATTTAGAATTTTGCAAACTCTTGAATCTTTCATCTCCCTGTTTCTTCAAAATTTCTTCTAGGTGCAGTCTCAGACCTTCTCCTTGCTAACCCAACTACATACGTGCTCCAGTGGCCATAGCGTCTTCTATAAGGAAAATCTTTATCTCCCTCTTAACAGGCCAGGTATTCCATGTGCCAACATGTGTTTCCAGGAGTACCCGCCATGTGCCATGTCATGCCTCCCAACCCAAAGGGTGAGATGGATGAGTAAAGGTGAGAAAGGAAGCAGGTCTTCAGAGATTCACAATATGAAGAAGACCTGAGCAATCTTGGGAAAATCTGATCAACAGCATTTAAGCCAATGTTTCCCAGTAGTAATTAATTCTAAAAGTCTTTATACTTTCACATAATGCACTTTGGGGAAGGCAGAAGGCTATTTGTTTGTTTGTCTTGCTGTGTTGTTCTGGGGACTGAGCCCAGGGCCTTCACACTGAACTACACCCCCAGCCCAGTATTTTAATTTTTATTTTGAGGTAGGGTCTTGCTGAGTTGCTAAGTGGCGCGGGCTGGGCTTGAACTTGCCCTGTCAATCCTCCTGCCTCCACCTCCCAGGATGAAGGCTGGTTAGCCTTTGAGAATGTTCCTCAGCACTTCCTTCACCTGGCCCTTGCCTATTGACAGCCCCGCTTCTTGCCCTCAGGAACTAATCACCTGAAAACAAAGGACTTACACAACAGCTATAACTGTATTTAGAGGATTTTTTTTTCTTAAAGCACAGCATTCCTAGGGGCTATAATTAATCAATTCCCTAATTTTCTTTCCTGCCCTGAACATGTCAACTTTAGTATATCATGTTTTTATCTCTTCACAATCCATGCTACCACCTACCACAAGGATATTTTTACATGATGGACGTCTGTCATCAAGTTCACTGACAAGCAGGGAAGGCAAGGAGAAAACTGGAGGCATTTCAGACACTTTTAGCATGTGAGCATATCTGAATCTATTCGGTTGAAGCATCTTTGTGCCTCCCACAAAAGTTTTTATGTGCAATATATTTCATATGCACTTGGGAGCTAATTACTTAAAGAAACCCCATGGTGAAGCTTTTGCAAATTAAATAAACACGCTGTAATGCAGCTGTTTTTCAAGCTTATGCGTGTATTGAGGTAGCTTTGGTTTTGTTTTTTAGACCAGAGAGGAGAGCCTTGAACATAGAGGATTTAATACAGATTTGTTGAGGGTAGGGGCAGAGTGGGCAAGGTGGGGGTTTCAAGCAGTGGCCCTGCCCTGGTGACCGCAGCCAGTACGAGGGCTCTTTAGGGGCCAGGTGGAAGCCCCTATTCCACTTCTAGGCTCCTGTTTCTGCCACTAGCATCAAAGCAGAAGAAGACTAAGAACCCAGACCAGCTGAGTGCAGACCATACATCTGTAATCCCAGCTGTTCCAGAGGCTAAGGCAAGAAAAACACAAGGTCAAGGCCAGCCTAGCTAATTATTCAAGATCTTTCCTCAAAATAGGGTTGGGAATACAGTTTCGTGCTCCCTGGGTTCAATCTCCACTCTGTTCTGGAAGAAAAACTCAGAAAAATAGGCTCTGGGGTCTCACCACTCCCCAATCACACAGCCTTGATCAAATTAATTGTGTGGTGCCTGGGTGTCCTTATCTGTTACACACAACGACCCACAAGGTCATTACAGAGATCATGTGAGTTCCTACTGTGTGGGGCTTGGACCAGGGCCCTGACTGTGCTCGCCACGGGCCTGCCTTTCCTCCTCCCTGGGTTTGCTCCTTCACGTCTTCAGCCACTGGCTTCTCACTGTAGCAGCCTTCATCACTTCTCTGCTGGCCCATTCTGCACCCACCTCTGCCTCTGGACTCCCCTCTACTCAGCTCACATGCTGGTCCAAGGTTACCATCTGATCCACACACAGTCCAGAGCCCTGGACTCGTGGCACTCTTCCTGCCTCAGCCTCTTGGAAGCTGAGATTACAGGTGTGTATCACCACACCCAGCTTCTTTCTATAGTGCTGGAGAGTGGAGCCCAGGATCTTGCACTAGCTTAGGCAAGCACTTTGACCACTGAGCTACACGGCCAGCTGCCTCAGGTCCTTTCAATACCCTGCAGGTCCTGACCGAGTCTCGGGGTCCCACTTCCCAGCTGACTCCCCATGATTGTCTCCACTCTGCAACTGAGCGGTGGGGCCGGTGTTTCTCTCTTGTCTTCTACTTGTCAACTCTCCACCCACCCGCCTTGGCCATTCTGGACTGCTGTGGCTTAGGCACCCGCCTCATGTCCCCTTGCAGGCTTCAAGTACTCGGAGAGCCACCACTACAGGCGGCTCCATATCTGTGTCTCCACGGGGCCTTACCCTCTGGGGTGCTGGGAGATTGCTTATCAGCTCAGAGAATGCCACAGTACAAGACTGAAGGGGCAGGAGGGAGGATTAGGCAGGACAGGGATCATAGAAGATTTCAGAAGGAGGCCCAGGAGTGACAGGCCAGGTGAGCCCTGCCTTGCTTTGGGATCTGAAAGAACTTTCTGGAAAGAAGACCCACCAAGCTGGGAGTGGTGGGACCCCCGAGACAGAGCCTGCCTAGTTCACTGCCTCAGTGTTCTGAAAGGGGATGCCCTTTACCATGAGACAGATAAAATTAGACGCCACTAGTGAAACTGAGACCCTAAGCATCACTCCATGGCTATCCCCCCTCCACTCTCCTTGGTCCCAATGGATCCCACTGATCCAAAGGCTCACAAGGACCTTGCTAATGGTGTGGCACACGTGATGATGGAGTGGAAGGAGGCCTCAGGGAATCACCCTGACCCCAGGCCACCTACCTACCTACTACTTTGTGCCCCACACTCCCCAAGCCGCCTGCGAGTCTGCTCAGCCCACAGCGCTGCAGCTCTCTGGAGACACACCCGTGTCTCCATCTGGCCTCTCAATGGACAGACAAAGGTTGAAAATGGATTTTCCAAAGCCCCATTGGAAGACAATATAAATGGGGACTAAAAATCCAAACCTCCCAACTTATTTCATTACTCATCTGCAGACATTATTTAACTGAAAAAGATGGTGGTTCTAATAAAAGGCTGTTTCTATGGAGGCTGACTGAAGAGAAGAATGAAGACAGCACGGGACTGCGTTCCCCTGTGTGAAACCCTCCGTGCAAACACACGAGCCACTTCTGCCCACTTCACACATGCACAGAAAGCCAGGCTCGAGGTCAGTGGGCCTTGGTTGCTCTGACTGCGTGCACTCATGAAGCACAGGAGACACTCCAAAGAGGAGACAGGCTATCTGCTGGGCGAGGGCCATGGCCCGAAGGGACGGAGGCTGGGCAGCAGGCGGGGTGGAGAGCAGATGAGGGAGGGGCCTGCCCTGGTGCCGCGGAGAGGCCAGTGGTCTGGCGTGTTGGTGCTTCTAAGGAAAGCTGGAGAAGATGCCCTGGAAGGCACCATGCAGCTGGCGGCTCTGAACAGGGGTGCATACCCGCTCGGCAGCAGGAGGCCTTGCCACCACTGTGTCCACCCTGCAGGAGGGCTGGGCTGGATCAGAAGGCAGACCCGTTGCTTATTGGCTCTAAAACGATCCCTAGCCCAACCTGACATGGTACCAGAAAAAGGGGAGAACTGGGGATGCACGGTATAGTATTATCTCCAGGGAGAAATCAACACTGAGCTATGACCTGTGGGGGCATCAGACATCCCTGAAAGACAGGATGCCTCTCAGAGAAACAGCATTCGGAGCCAAACACGGTGGCACAGACCTATAACCCTGGCACTCTGGGAGACTGAGGCAGGAGGATGGCAAATTGGGATCCAGCCTGAGCAACTTAACCACTTAGCGAGACTCTGTTTCAAAAAAAAAAAAATAATAATAATAAAGGCTGGGAATGTAGCTCAGTGTCAAGGCACTGAGTTCAATCTCAGTACCACACACACACAAAAAAAAATAGCAATTAAAATATAGTTTACTTGATGAAGGCTAAACTGCAGAAGGAAACAGGAAAAAGAAAAGCAGCCATGGCCAAGAAATGGCCAAAATGAGAACGCTCCCCAAGATGCCACCCTGCCCGAACCGGCATCCTCCATGGAGGTGGCCCGTTGTCACAGCACTCTCACTGGGGAGAGTGCTCCCGAACCTTCTGCTCCCAGCTCCCAGCAGCTGCTCTGGGCCCAGCCGCACTGGCGTGGGCACACGGGCTCATTTCTATTCCGATGTTGTTGAATCAGCAGTCTGAAGCGCGCACGCAGCTCTGGGCTGTGGGCATGAATGACTCATCATGCTGCCACAGCCCTGATGACACAATTCTTCAGTTGATTTTGCCTCCCGTCTCTCTGATTGCACACTTACAGGACACTGCTCCTGACTGACTTGCCACTTAGATTTTCTTAATAGGAAGCATTCCCTGGCCAGATAGCACAGATGCAGAAGAAGACCACAGCAAGACAGCAGGCAGGCGGGGGGTCCTGCACCTCGTGTGCAGGTGACGCACTGAAGTGAGTGGAGACACCTGCAAGGAGCGCTGGCATCCGGGCAGCCCAGGCCTACGATCAATGGCTGTGCCGCAAAACCATGTTCCTGGAGCACGTCCAGACTACAGAGCACCTGCCGGGCAGCCAGTCAATGCCCTGGACAGCAGCTGTATTTCACCCCATCCTAACTGCAACCAGACTCAGTTTCCGGGTCTGTAACACGGCTGTAGGCACATTCGGTGAGTTGAGATGTTCCTGACACCTCAGGAACATGAGCTCTTTTCCACCCCCTTGTCCTGGGCCTCATCTCCGCCGTGTGGAGACAGGCAATGTGCTAACTGGTTTCCCCGGCACTGGCGCCTGCTCTGAACCCTGCCAGGGCAACCTTCGGGAGCTGCAAGTTGGATCACGACCCTTTCCTACCCAAACATGTCTGCTGGCTCTGGGACACCCGCAGAGGAGCGCCCAGAGCTTTGGGCTGATCACCTGTATCCTCACCCATGGCTGCTCCCCGCCTGCCCCCGTCCCTAAACCCCTGACCACGATCCCCAGCTCACTGCGCATCCACTGGCTGGGAAACTCTCGGCTCTCCAAGGCCCAGCGGTCTCTCCCGCTCCAAGGATGCCCTGGATGCCTTCCCCTCCAGCTCCCCTGTGCCCTGACCAGCAGGATCAATCCTCCCCACTTCCGCCCCCCTCACACGGCTTTCAGTTCACTACTGCGGCGTTTACACTTGCTGAGGGGGCAGGGACTGTGGTACTCATTGCTGTTTTCTACTCCAAAAATTTTATTGCCCTGAATAAAAAGTATGTTGAAAGTAGGAAGATCTTTTTAAAAATTTCCAAAGTTCTTAGAATGCTGGTATTGATCCAGAAAAGAACATGTGATTCCAAGAAAAAAATTATAATAACTGACATTTCCAGAAACGCCAGCCACTGGACTCATACATTCCTCCCAAGAGCCCTGGGGCACTCACCGTAGTCTCCCGTCGGGCCCCACGAACATCCACAAAGTGGCAGAGCACAGGTTCAACGCCAGGGGGCGCAGCTCACTATTGCGCTGCTGTGTCACTGCAGGCCTGGCTGGGGCAAGGCTGCCTCACGACTCAGCGAGGCCCTGGTTGCAGACAGGCACACACACCATGGCGTGAGCACGTCCGGAGCAGGGGTAAAGAAGCGGTGCATGCTGAACATCAGGCGGGGCTGTGCGCAGATGGACACCAGCGGAGGAAGGTAACCGCACGTGCTTCTCAGGCAGTTTCAACACCATGTGAAGATGGGGAGCCTAAGTCAGGCCTGATGGCTTGTACGCACAGCACTCTGGGAGACTGAGGCAGGAGGAGCACAAGTTCCAGCCCAGCTGAGGTAAATTAGCAACTTAGCAACCCTCTGTCTCAAAATCAAAAATAAAAATGAGCTGGGGATGTGAGTCAGCCTGAGGCCCTGGGATGATCCACACTACCACCACAGCCAACAAACAAGCAACAACGGGGAACACGAAGTGCAGCGCTTGTTACGCCATAAAACCACATTTTCTAAACAGCATTTGAAAATATAGTGGTAGACAGGAATAAAACCCAGAGAACTCAGGCCAGGAAGCCCCACTGACCCCGGCAGGGGCTGACCCTGCAGCCACCTGAACAGCAGGTGCACAAAACAGGCCTTGGAATCTGGGCATGCTCCTCCGTGGCCCCATTTCCACACTAAGTCCAACGTCTCTCACCAACTTGCAGATTCCATTTGGTGGCAGAGCACACGGCTCTGGAAGTCACCATCCTACGCAGGGAAGGAGCGCGTGCCCACCCCCCACCCCCACCCAGCCTCCATGTCCCAGCTTCTCCTTGTGCCCGATCAACTCACAGGTCTGTTGAAAACTCTGTTCCCTGCGTTTGCCTAATCCTTTAAGAATCCAACATGCCCCTCACACCTGTGCAACTTAAGGCCCTATTAGAAAGGTGTAAAGGCATGCGGTTGACGGACGATAACCCCCTCTAAGAACCTATGGAAGACTAGTGCTTTGGGCTCGCCGGCAGGTAGGTGGCAAAGGTATCCCAGAACAGGAGATTCTCATCCCACTGTGGGGATGGGGGCGCGAGCGTGAGGGCTTGGAGAGGACAGATGGAGATGTTACACAGATGTTGACTGATGGCCTCGAGCCACCCCTTCCCTTGGAGACGGGGGACCACCGCGCACACTCAGCCCCAGTCAAGCTCCCGCAGCCCAACGGCGGGCACAGGGATGGACCTTGTGAGCTGCTAGGAGCTTCCAGAGCTTCTGGCTCAGTTCTATCACTTGCAAGTCTGCGCCTTCCTTGATCAATGACTGGACAATCAGGGAACCCAGGAGAAGGGCTGTTCAAAAGCCAGCTTCTTTTCAGCTTTTATCGGCACTGACTTTAAAGGATACTGAAAGCAGGCACTGTTCCTGGAAAAATATTGCTTTTCATCCCACTCCTGGAGCAGGCGGGGCAGTTTCCGACTGCTATCACCCTTGGGGAGAGACAGGTTTCTCACTGCGTTCCAGAGAAACCCAGGGCCCTGAGCTGTCTTGGGCGGGAAGGCACTGCCCGGCCTTGGCAGGAGAGGAGGCCAAGGCAGGGGCTGTTTGCTTGTTGTGCTTGACTCATCTGCCCGGGAGCAAGTTCCGTCTTCAGGAGGCACACGCTGCCGCCAGTTCTGTCCCTTCCACGGCTCGCTAACAGATTTGAGCCCCTGTGGGTCAGGCCGTCAGGGAAAGACGGCTTGCTCCTTTAATGTGCCTTCCTTCCTGCACCCATGGTTAGGGCAGGAGATAAAGCAGGCTCCAACTCACTGCCAGCAGCAGGGGAGGGTGGGGGCAGGAGCGAGCGGAGGCAGGGCCCGCGGCAATTCTGCCACTCACGGGACCTCTAATTGGCTGTCATGGCCTGCTGGAGGATGATGACCGGTCCTGAGCTTGCTGTAGGCAAGGCTCACATGGTCTGCAGCTCCAACCCAGCGTGCCAAGTCCCTGAAAACCTGAGCCAGATGGGACGGGGAACATTAGCCTGTGGCCACCTACTCCTGCATCGAGCCTGTCTGGAGATTTATTTTCCAAATTAACACGTTCCTCACAGTCGGTGCTTAGGATCTGAGCAAGCGAGGGAGAAGCAAAGGCTCAGCCTCATTCACTGGTTTTCACTTAATTCGTTTTACACAGGTATTTTTCACTCCTGTGTTCGAACCTCAGTGGATGCTGGGAAAATGAAAGGAAGTGACTCAAAAATGAGTCAGACACTGGTGCTGCCCTCCTCCCACCGGCTTCGGGGAGGACGACAGAGGCAGCCAGGTCAAAGGCAGAAGCCGAGGAGGCCCTGGGAGGTGCCGGAGGGACGGGGGAGACACGGGAAGGAGGAAGCAAGCATCTTGGGGATGTTAGGCAACCCTCACAGCCCAGCACTAAGAGGTCCCACTCAAACTGCCAGAGCAAGAGCTTTCCTTTCCAGGTTTGGGACCCAGTTGGCGAGCAGTGATCAGTAGCAGGTGTTCTGCAAGTATGCTGAGGTTCACGCACTCTTGCCACTGGAGTTTAATGAGCACCTACAATGCGCCGGGCACCATACTACGTCCCAAGGACACGCCGACTAGTGACAGCAGCACAAACCCACCGGCTTTTGAGTAACACATAAACATGCCCCGCTGAGGGCGTGGACAGAGCTCCTGGTGAGAGCAGAGGCCGTGAGGCTGAGGAGGGAGCAGGCTGGAAAGATGGGGAGCACGGGCAGGGGGTATCCGAACCCTCTCCTCAACGCTGGGAGCCGCTGACCACGCAACGCAGAGCCAGACCTGCCCATCTCCGCCACCGTGTTGTTGCAGGTGGAGAACGCATTCCCGGTTGCAGGGTCCAGGACTGTAACGCATGGGGGAGCCCTTGCCTTGCATGCCAGAGGCCCTGGGTTCCATCCCAGCACCAAAATGCCCAAACCAAATAGCTGGGCCTGGTGGCACAGGCCCCTAATCTCAGCACTCTGGGAGGCTGAGGCAGAAGGATAGCGAGTTTGGGTCCAGACCAGGTAACTTAGGGACTTAGCAAGACCCTGACTCAAAATTAAAACTTTTTTTTTTAATGTGGTACTGCGGACTGAGCCCGAGGCCTTTGCAGGGAGCTACATCTTCAGTCTACTTTTTATTTTTATTTTGGATCTTTTCACAGGACCTTTGCACATGCTATTTCCTCTCCTTTCCCCCATAGTGGTGCATAGCTCTCTTCCTCACCTTCTCTACTTAAGCCTTGGTTCAGTGGCACCTCGCTGGGGCTTCCTCTGAGTACCGATTAACTTGCAGGACTCTCCACACCTTTCCTCCTTTCAGGACTTCTCACCTTTTTGCTTATTTGCAGTCCTGGCAGTTGAACCCCAGTCTCAGGAGCTTGGCAAGTCCTCTGCCACCGAGCTGCACTCCTGGACTTTTTAGACATGGGACATTCTTTGTTTTCAGCCTGTCTGCACCTGCCAAACCATACGCTCCACCAGGGCTGGCCTTCCCTTCATTTTCACCTCCTTCTTCATAGCCAGTGTCATGCGGGACCACGCCCTAGCTGCTTAAGTGGCCCTGAGAATGGCTGGCAAGACCCCAGGACACAGTCTTGCCACTGGTTTCCATCTAGGGAGTGCTCCGCCATCTTCCGCTCTTACGTTCTGGCTACCACAATGAACCCTGCCTTTCTAAACACACTTCCCCTTAGATTAATGTCAAGAGACATCAGCTGGTTTTCCAAAGATGCTGACAAGCCATTTTGGAATGGAGGGGGGTAGCTGGGGCTTACAATCTATTCATAATTGATCCCTGAGGTCAGGGACCAGCTGAAATTTATTATTCTGGTTACAGCAACTACCTCAGGCCTTCTGTTCGCTCTCTAGTGTCCTCAGTGGACCCAGTTTCCAGATGAGGAAACTGAGGCCCAGACACAAGTGGTGGTCACAAGAGGTGACACGATGAAGCCACCTGCTCAAGCTTCCCATTTTCTTCACCGCTGTCCCTGCAAAGCAGAGGGCTTGTACTTGGGCCGGCCATGTCCCGGGTGCTGCCTGCCACCTGCCAGTCATGCCCCTCATCCTACCATCTTTCCTGACCAGGCCTGCAGGGCACTAGGGACTCAGGGCCTGCCTGGCTTGGCACAGCAAGGGGGACAGGCACATGCTACTGGCCGGACTGGCACAGGGTCCTCAGTTTCCCCACCTCGCGATCCCTCCTTAGGGAGTATGGAGAGGAAAACTGGGAAGGCAGATGCCAGACCACCAAAGGGACATTCCTGCTTCCTACATCTCCCTGCACCCGGTGACTCCCGAACACACGAAGGATGGGTGTTCTCTCTGGCCACTGGGCCAGCAGCCCTTTCATTTGTGGGCCACTGAGCAGGTGGCCTGGTGCCCAGCTTGGGGCTGAGCCTGTCATCAGAAGCACTAAGCACCCTCCCCGGGTGTGGAACACTTTTGAAAGGTGCCAGTGGAGCTGCAGAGCAGTGATAGGGCCTATCTTCTGGGAGACAAGGGGGCACAGCGGGAGCACTGTCCTACCCATTATCGTGCTAGGAGTACCCACCAGAGCTATCTCACAGAGCCAGGCTGCAGGGCACAGGCTGTGCTCACCCCTCCTGCTGCCTAGACTTCTCTAGTTAGCAGCGTAAATCCAACAAGTAGCACTTCAAGAACAGAGAGGACAAGACCACAAGGTGAGTGGTCTTTGAGCAGCCAATCCAGCTCCTTCCAAGAGAGGGCATCAGGGCCCCGGCTGAGCAGACATTCTCGTGGGTCTTTAGCTACAAGCCACATGGCATAGCAGAGCCAAAGGACAGCATCTAGGATCTCGGGAGATGTAGATTACAATTCCCCACCAACCTGCTAGGTCCTTAAAACAGACAGAACATAATCCAGAGACCAGGGATGTAGAACTTGGTCTGACACAAGGCTCGTTAGACCAAAACAGGACCTAAGCAAACCCAGTCAGCAGAGACCACTGGCCACCTGCCCTCAGTGACACAGCCAGTGGGGGGCTAATATTCACAAGAGCCTCGAGAGGAGGGCTTTCTCAGGATACACAGGCATCTCTCTGCTCCCACCCTGTCTGGGCTGGGTGCCCTGGTCCTGTGACGCCTTTGCATCCTCTGTCTGCCCGGCACTGCCCCAGCTCTTGGAGCAGCCCCATCCCCCTACTCACCCCAAAGAAGCCCATCACGCCAGCCCCCAGTCGTCTCTCTGAAGGAGCAGCTACCGCAGCTGGACACCACAGCTTTTGCTGCCCGTGTCCCCAGTGGCGCTCAGGCCTTTGCCTGTGGCCCTGGGCCTTATCTATCAGCCTTGGGGACGGTACTGGTTGGGGGAGAAGGGTGGTGCCCTCCTGGGGATCTCAGATTAGCAGTGTTCTTTCTGGCACTGTCTTCCTGCCGCACCAGGAGGGGAAGCCTTGGGACTGCAGGATACCTGGCTCTGGCCCTGTTCTGCCACAGAGCCCTGCTTTGCTTAGCTGCCCTTTTGTAGGTGTCTGGGCACAATCTTATTAACAGAGGGGCCCAAAGTAACCATGTTCCCTGGAACCAGAGGGGAGTCACCAGCTGCAGCAGGGAGCAGGGAGGGGAGCTGGCTGCTGGGGGTGGGCCAGGGTCAAGGTGAAGGCCCAGCGTGGCTCTACCATGCTCTCCTGCAGTATCCTCCATGGGCAGACGGGATAAATGCATCTGCCCCAGGTGGCTTTGTCTGCAGGGACACTGCCATGGAACAGCAGTCCGTGCCTGGTAGAGGAAATAGATGGCCCAAAGGACCTCAAGGTGAGGCCTTTCTCTGTACCTGGGGTAGTTGCTTGGACAGTGGTCGCCCCTTGGGTCTTAGGACTCAGAGTGCCTTCCTGTCTCCATGGGACAGGATGCTGGGCTCAGTCCTTCTGTCCTCCCGCACATGACTCTGGGCTTCCCTCCTGCAAGGCTAAAGCGGTCCAGCTCCCCTGATGGGTAGCCATCTGGCTTGGGGGCTTTGCACAGAACTGAACCTCCCCTACTGCGAGGGCACAGTTGCCCAGAAAATGCCATCAAGAGTCACCATGGGGCCCGTCTACCCCCATGGCAGCTAGAGCTCTCCTCATAGCACATGACAAGTGTCTTCTATAACAATGGACCCTTGGCTTTTTGTTGATGTTTTGAAGGGGTCCAAAATATTTTTAAAAATGTAAATGGAGTAGGGCCTACTAGGATTTTAAATAGCTCTCTCCATGATACATGTTTTTATTTAGCAATAAATATGGGGCCGGGCCCATGGCTGATGGGAAAGTGCTGGCCTGTGCCTGACCTGTGCGTAGGATAAGCCTGGAATAGTAGCACCCTTGGTTCCCAGTAGGTGCCCAACGTGGTACCACCACGATGTGGTAAATGCATTGTTGGAAGAGACTGTGGCCAGCCCTGGTGGCCCAGGCCTATAAATCTAACTTTGGAAGCCTGAGGAAGCAGGATCACAAGTTGGAGCCCAGCTTGGAGCACCTAGCACCTCAAAGAGATTTTGTCTCAAATAAACAATAAAAAGAGGCTAGGGATGTAGCTCAGAGCGAAGCTCCTGTGTTCAATCCCCAGTAACACCAAGAAAGTGAGACGGGGGGGTGGGGGGGGTGGTTGAGACTAGAATTCACAGGTCAGCGAATCCAGGGCTCTGGCAGCTCAGCACCTCTGGGAGGTGCTGAACCACCTCAGAATTTACTCCAGACCCTCCCACCTACCTCTTCCCCAACAACAAAGAAGTCCCCCCTTCCCCCCAGATCTATCCAAAGGGAAAGGTAGGCACTCCCAGGGCCAAGCCAACCGGCTGGCTAGAGGGAGCCAGCCTGCATCCAAGCTGCTTGACTTAAAGCCAGACTCCTACGTGCTTAGACCCCAAACTCAACCCTGGACGCAGCTCCCACAACAGCCACCTAAAATAAGCACATAACGCCCTGGGGGCCGGGCAGCTGTTTGCTACTCCCTCCCTAGCTGATTCTCTGCCATCTTGGGTCTTCTGCTTCCTTTATCGCTGAAAGAGGGCCGTAAAATCTATCCCAACCCGTGAGGCTCCAAGCCCAGCTGCTTCAGGTTCTGGGCTGTGAGGGGCCCTTGGGAACTCTGCAGCCCCCCTTTAAGAGCCCTTCCTCCTTTTATCTCTCATATTTATCAAATGTACATGAAGTGCTTGCTCCATGCTGGGCGCGGGTCTACAGGCAGGATGGAACATTAGCTCAGGTAGTCCTCAGGGCCGCTCTGGGGCATCTTCACTAGATGTAGGCCCAGTTTACAGAGAGAAAACCGAGGCACAGAGAGGTCGGGAAAGTGCATGCGATGGTCCGAGGGTGCAGCTCAGTAGTGAATGCCTGCCTAGCATGTGTGAGACCCTGGGTACCATGCCCAGCGCTGAAGCAAGGAAGGACGGACAGACGGAAGGAAGGAAGGAAGAGATAGGAGAAAGGAAGGAGAGAAAGATCAAGAATGGGCGAGCCAGGCTTCTCTCCAGGCAGCGGCATGGGGTTGGGGCCAAGTCTGCCTCTTACTTGTGAGTAAACTTAGTCCACACAGCTGTGCCACTGTCCTTAATCCATGGAAATGACCAACCTTCTGTTGAATGTTTCAACTAGTCTTGTCTTACTGTTTCATTTTTAGAAGGTGACAAATAAGTTGAAAGAAGAGATCTGTAATAGATTTTTTTTTTATTATAGGAGTAATGAGAAGTCTTCACTGAAAAAATTCTGAGAAACGGCAAGCGCTGCATACACTCTGCCTCCTCGGAGCCCAACACAACCATGGTGCGCACTTGACTTATCTCCCTGTGGCCTCTCATTTCAGTATCCATTTTTCTTTTTATTGCAAGGTTTTGATGAAATATTTCAAACAAAAAAATTACACAGAATGTCTGTATGAATCCTCCTGTGCCCACTTTTCATCTTCCTTAAGTTTTGCAGCTCACGTCAGATTTTAAGAAATTAAATACAGAGATTATAATGTAATGCGCCTCAATCCCACCCCTGTGCCTTACAGGTGACAAGCAACTTGAACTTGGTGTCTATAAGTTCCATCAATTTTCAACATGAAAAATAGTGATACCCATCTCTAAGGCAAAACGATGAAAAAAACCAACAACGTCATGGGTCCACAACCCAGCTAAGAGAGGTTAGAGGCGCTGGGGAGACTCCACCCCCGTTTCCCTCCCCTACACGAAGAAAAACTGCCTAGTCTCACCTGCCACTACTGGCTTCTCGTCTTACCTCTGTATTCCCGCGTACTTTCCCACACAATGTCAGTTCTGCATGTTTTCTAGGCTCAATCAACAGATCTATGCCACGTGATCCTGCTGCTATTTGCATTTTTGATGTAACACAATGTTCCTGAGATTTAGTCCATAGTTTATTCTTTTTCACTGCAGCATCATATTCCACTGTGGGCAAAACCCACCTCTTATTTATTAATTTTACTGCTGCTGGAATGTGAGCAGCTTTCATTGTTTTGCTACTAAAGTGTCCTGGTGCCTGTGTGCAAGATCTACCAGGCTGCATGTTAGTGAGAGTAAAACAAAGGCATCGTGGTACTTCTGCACCTCGGTCAGATTACACTGACTTGCTTCTAAAACTGGCTTTTCCAATTTACGCCCCCAACAGCAGGCATACTGTGCTCCCCAGACTCATCAACGTTGAGTGTCCCCAGATTTCTGCATCAGTGTTGATCTGGGGCATGGAGAACAGCCTGGCATTGTGGCTTCATTTGCTCTTCCTTGACTTCTAATGAGGTTGGGCATCTTTTCACATGCCTACTGGCCATTTACTTTTCTTCTATGAAGCTACAATTCAAGCCCTTTGCCCGTTTTTTGCCACACTGTTTGTGTATGTGTGTGTGTTTTATTGGGGTATGGAAATTCTCTCTTAGTCTGAATATTAATCATTTGCTAGCTGTGTACACTGAAGATGTCTTCTCCCAGTAGGCAGCTGGTCTTCTCACCTTTTAGTGAGCAAAAGTGGTCACTTTTAATGTAGTAAGATGTATCAATATTTCCATTATGGTTTACATTTCTCCTGTCTTCTTTAAGAGACCTCTCCTTACCTTGAGCTCATAAAAATATTGCCCAATATTATGAGTGTGTCAGGTAGCTTTCCATTGCTGAAAACCCACCTGAGGCAATGAGCTTAAACGAGAAAAGGTTTACACTGGCGCATGGTTTCTGAGATTTATGTCAATGGTTACATGGTTCTGTTGCTTTAGGTGGGGTGACAAAGTATGCCATGGAGAGTACGCATGGCAAGTGACACCTGCTCACTCCATGGTCTAGGAAGCAAAGAGAAAAAAGAGGAAGAGCCGAGGTTCCAGAATCCCCTCCAAGGACATGCCCCAGTGACCCACTGTCCTTCTGTAGGTGCCACCTGTTCATGTTCTACTACCTCCCCAGAGAACCAAGGGCTGGGAACACAGTCCTCAACACAAAGGCCCTGGTTGGACATTTAAGATGCAAATTATACCAAAAAGTATTTCATAGTTTTGCTTTTCTTTAAATTCTCCTTAATTCTGTATGTGGTAGAGATTACAAATCCTACTTTTTTCCATATTGATAGGCAACTATGCTGTTACTGAACAGCCCACCCTGTCCCCACACTGAACTCCAGCACCACCTCCTTCAGGCATCGGGCTGCTGGGGACGGGCCCAGTCGCGCGAGCCGTGGGCCTATGTGTCTGTCTCGGGCAAGATATCATTCATACCTTCATTGCTACTGCTTTAGAATAAGCTTTAATCATGTTTGTAAGTCTTGCTACCAGTTATGTAAGTCTTCTTGGTTCCTTCCTCTTTGGAAGTTTTAGAACTTCTCTTCAGTCTTTTGTCCTTTTATGTATATTTAGAAAAGTTCTTTTAAAAATATTCTGGAAAGCATTTTGATATTACATAGAATATACTTACCAATTTCAAGAAAACTGACAGCTTTATATTATTGAGTCTTTCTGTTCTCTATCCATGACACAGTTTCTGTCATTATTCAGGTATTCTTGCATATTATTCAGTAATATTTTAATTTCTCCATAGACTTCTTGCTTGTGGTATCTTATAGTTTTAATATTACCAGGAGGACGGGAGGAATATCTCAGTGGTTAAAGCACTTGCCTAGCAAGCATGAGGCCCTGAGTTCGATTCCTTAGCATCACATAAACTGGGTGTGGTGGCACATGCCTGTAACCTTAGAACTCAGGAGGCTGAGGTAGGAGGATTGCTCTGAGTTTAAGGCCAGCCTGGACTACAGTGAGTTCAGGCCCAACATGGGCTATAGAGTAGAACCCTGCCTCAAAAATGCCAAAAAACAAGCAAACAAAAACTACCATTGTATTAGTTTCAGTCCTTACAAAAGGCACAATTTACAGAAATTATAACAAAAAGGATCTATTCAAGAGGTTTACAAGTCTGAGGACAGAGATAGTCCAAGATGGCGGCCTACATGTGTGAGAGCTGGAGTGTCAGATGGCTGCTCAGCCGCGAGGTAGAACACTGTCCAGAACTGCAGGACAGCCGGTGAGAGTTGGCTGCAGATCTCAGTTGTTGGAAGAACAATGGCGAAGACTGGAGATGGGCAACTGAAGATCAGCAATGGGTGGATATGCCAAGTCGAGACTGGAGCGAATCTGTGATGACGATCTGAGGTGTGTAGCAAGTCTCGCAAGTCAGCATCCATAGACAAATGCGAAGGTGAGAGCTTTCCCAGAGGAAGAAGCTGTGACCATCTTTCTTCTTCCTCCCTTTCACACAATTCCAGCTTCCAGATGGGCCTCCCACATCCCGGTGGGTGCTTGTCCTCATTCACTGGCCCACACTCACCCCTTAATCCAGGTGTGGTTCCTGATTGCCTCAAATTGCCACAATCTCTCCGACGGTCACAATGAAATCTTTTATTCAGTTATATTTTAATTCAGTCATTGCTGGCTACAGGAGTACTATCGGTTTCTGAATCTTCAACTTATACCTGGAAGTCTTGTAGTGCTCTTTTATTAAAATAGTTCTATATTATACTAGAATAGTTTATGACTTCCTTTTGTTTTCTTTTTCCCCATGGGCAGTCATTACTCACACACAAGGACATTGCAGTCTCTTCTCTTGTAGGTTTTGTCCTTCTTCCTCTCCCTTTCTGCCCTGTTATCTTGGGTGAGGCCTCCTCTGTACTGTTGGGTGGAGGCACAGTATTGGATTCACCCAGCTGCTGACTTAAATTGGCTGCTTTTAAAGAGTCACCATTAAGCATGATGTTTGTCCAGAATATGTGTGAATATCTTTTATTAAAAAGGTTAGCTCTTGGGCAGTCCCCTGTGGGGCTCCCTTCCAGCTAGTGGAAGCTTGTGATCTTCTGTCCTTGTTTTTAAGAAGAAAAACCTTCTCAAAAAAGAAATGAAGTTAGCTCTTAGTTTTTCTTTTTACAAGTTTTTAAATCATGAATGAAAGCCAAAATTAACACCTTTATCCTATTTTGTTTTTTGTGAAGGTTGTACACCATATTAATAAATTATTCCAATGCTAAACTATTTGTGCATTGCTCGGTTGGGCCCTCTTTGGTTCTGATGCATTATCTTTTTTGTTATTTTTATATTTGGGGGAGTACTGAAGATTGAACCCAGAGCCTTCATACTGAGTGACATCCCTACCTTTTTTTTTTTAATCTTGAGATAATACCTCACTAAGTCACTGAATTTCTTAGGTGGTCTTCTTGCCGTCCTCCTCAAGTCCTCCCAGAATGCTGGGATTACCTGCATGCCCATGAGGCCTGGCTCTAATGTATTATTTTAAATAAAGCACCACTGAATTATAGTTTGTGAAGTTTTCTATAAGATGTTTGCATTTTTACCCATAACCTGTATTGGTTGAATTAGTTTTCTAATGCTGTATAACCAGTTACTATGAATTTTAATGATTTAGGACATACATATATTTATTAATTAACCATTTCTGCGGATCAGGAGCTCAGGGGCCCTGAGCTGGTGGTCCTGGCTCAGGACTTCCTATGAGGCTCCACGTGGAGTACCAGTGGGGTCCAGTCATCTGGAGGCCCACCCAGGAGGGGAGGTCCACCCCCACCATCACCAAATGGCTATTAGTAGAAGGTCTCATCCACCCTGGGGGTCCTCCCTGTAGTGCTGCAGGAGGCCCTCATGATGCGGCAGCTGGCTTCACCACAGAGACCCAGGAAAGGAAAGCAGAGGTCAGAGCCTTTTATGACGCATGGTCTGGACATCACACAATGTTACTCAAACTATATTTCACTTGCTAGAGGTAGATCACAGAATCTAGCCAATGTTCAAGGTGGGAGGCTGCTCACAGGAAGTGAGTGTATCTGAGGATTTGCAAACATATTTTAAAACTGTCATGTTGCTGTGTGATTTTCTTTTCCCATTTTGCCTTTAGTTTTCTCATCCTGCTATACAAAGTCATGAAGTATTTGGCTGACCTCCCTCTCTGTTCTCCTGCCATTAACGGCCCATGGGCAGAGGTAACTGCTGGCCACACGTGAAGGTGGTGTGGACATCCTGTCTGAAGAAAGGACAACTACCTGGGAAGAGACAACTGAGTTACCTTATTTAATGTTATATGCTTTTCAAGCTACAAATTTGATAAGAAATCAATATTTTAAAAATGTATTCCAAGCCAGGCATGGTGGCCTCATCTGTAATTCCAGCATTTTGGGAGGTTGAGGCAGGAGGAACACAGGTTCAAGAACCCAGCCTGGACCCTGTTTCAGAGAAAAGGGGGTTAGCAGAAGGGAATGTAGCTCAGTGCAAAGGTTCTGGGTTCAATTCTTAGTACTAAAATATTTCATTTTCTGAAAACTTCATTCTCATTCTCTTAAATCTTATGGTCTCCATCTACTCAGCACTAGCTTAGAGTGATGCAAAATTCCCAGAATCAACTAAAGCAGAGAAAGTGACTTCATCCATCTGGGAAGGCATTTCAGCATGAAGAGCCAAAGGAACTAAAAGGTTAAAGAGATGAAGCAGTACACCTCAGTTAATTAAAAAACAATAACCCAAACTGGTCTCAGTGGTGTGTAATCCCCACACTCTGGGAGGCTGAGGTAGGAGGATTGCAAGTTTGAGCCCAGCCTGGGAAACTCAGCAACTTAGTGAGACTATGTCTCAAAGTCAAAAATAAAAATCAGGTTAAGGGAGGCTGAGGAGATTGCTCAGCAGTTACAGAGCTTGACCAGCAAGCTCAAGACCCCAGAGTTGATTCCCCAGCATCACATAAGCTGATGTGGTGGCACACACCTATAATCCCAGCATTCTGGAGGCTGAGGTAGGAGAATTGCTGTATGTGTGGAAGACCAGCCAGAGCTTCATAGTGAGTTCAGGACTAGCCTGGCCTGCAGAGCAAGACCCTGTTTAAAAAAAAAAAAAAATGGGCTGAGGATGTAGCTCAGTTCAAAGGCCCTGAGCTCAATCTCCAATATCACCAAAAACGAACAAACAAAATGAACAAACAAACAATGGCCATTCCACTCTGTGAAGTTCAGAGTAGTGGGTCCTAAACATTTTTGGTCTCAGGACTGCTTTACACTCTTAAAAATAACTGAAGACTGCAGAGAACTTTTTATTGAGCATGGCATACACATCAGTATTTACTATGTTAGAAGTTAAAATTAAGAGTTTTTAAAACATAGGGCCTTATTCATGTGAACAGAGCATAATAAACCCATAATAATCTGGTATTAACACAGGTAATGTTTTATGAAAAATAACTATTTTTTTTCCAAACAACATTTTCATAATAAGGGGATGATTGCTTTGCATGTGTGCAGCCGGCTTGCCCGGCTTAAGGACAGACCCCAGAGCTGTCCTGTGGGCATGGGTGCCTCCTCCTGTCCTGGTGTGCCATATGCAGAGGTACACAGGGACATCGCTGGGAAAGCAAGGCACTCTGTAACAGCCTCTTCAGGGAACTGTGAAATTCATTATGGACATGACACTGGTACTCCAGAAGCGCTGTTTCTTAAAGGTTGTCTGCACCCGGGATCTCCAAGACTATGAGCAAATGTCTTATTTTCTTTACACATGTGAGAATGGTTGTGAAAAAGACATCTTCAGGCGGGGACAGGCATTGCTCTTGGGTCCCCGGAAAGGGCTTGGGGAGAGCAGTGCGGTCCCTGCGCTGAGCTGAGGAACACAGACATAGATCCTCCAAACCCCTGGCAGTAAGCTGGGTGAGGGACACCCCGGAGCCAGGAGCCCAGAGGCCTCAGCTGCCTGAAAAGAAAACCCTCGCCTGCCCAGGACACTGGGACCCCTCTCCAGGATTTGGTCCGGCAGCCACATGAATCCCCTAGTTTTTTCTACAACTGGGTGAAAAAAAGGAGGGGCGGAGATTGTGATGACCCCGCTGTTGACTGTTGGATGCGGAGACTCTGCAGGCCTCCTCCTCACCAGGCTCTGCTTTGGCCGCACTCAGCTGGCTCCTACCAGTCATGGTTTTAGCGTTGATCCATGGGAGAAAGAGAGGAAATGAAAAGTCAATAAAAATGATGTTTTGGAGCATGCCGGGGGCTGAGCCAGGTGGCTCTCTTCCTGGGTTTTATTGTGAACCAGGTCTCACCAAGTTGTCCGGGCTGGGCTTGTGCTGGTGGCCCTCTGGCCCGGCCTCCCTGAGTGCTGGATTCCAGGCCTGCCTGGAGTGCCTGGCTTCACTCCATGCGAGCGGAGTTGGAGGGGGACCTGCAGGACGGTAGCAGCACCGCTCCCCTTGTGCCTGCTCAGTTGTTCACTTACTCACTCACTTTTCCTCTCAATATTTTCCAAGCGGCTATTGCATGCTGGCTGAAAAACACACCAGATGAGCCCTGTCTCTGCCAGACCCCGTACTAAGCAAGCAACAACAAGAGAAGACCCCAGGCTAAGCGTCCCACGGCTGCAGTTCACGAACATCGTCAACAATGTGGTGTTGGTGACGTGGTGACAAATCTATCCCACGGATAAAAAAGAGGCAGCAGAGGTTCCTGCTCTTGCTGCCAAACTAATACGGAGGTGAGAGGCAAGGCCCAGTCCACGCTGGAGCAGTTTCCCTAATGACAACACTCCTGCCTCCGGGAGGAGACTTGCACATCACTGAAGGGTGTTGATCTGAGTCCCCCAAAACCAGTGAGGGAAACCGAGTCAGCATTGCTGTGGTTCTGTCGGCCCAATGTTGTAACTTCATACCCAAGAGCAGTGATGTCATGTCCCAGCCACAGCATGATGGGACGTGGAATTGAATAGACAGCTGTGTACCAGGTAGAGCTCAGTGATCACTGATGGTGGCAGTAGGGGGCAGTGATGTGGCATGGTGATCAAAGTCACAACTCTGCCATGTGTGCTCCTGAGGTATCTGGAAAACTTAGGGTATCGCATTTTTCTTATTTTTACATTTGAAGACCCTGGGCTCAGGAGACCCTAGGCGAAGAAAGGCAGGCTCCTGTCCCAGGACTTCCCTTCCTGTAGGCCTGCAGGGGCGAGGGGGAGTAGGGAGAGGAGAGGGGGAAGTGGGGCTGGATTTCCCTCTATAAGGAAGAAGAAGAGAAAGTGAGTTACTTTACTGAGGGGGAAACTTGCTCGGCCAACCGCACGTCAGCAGCTCTCTAACCCCAAACCGTCTCCAGCGACAGTGCCCACGACACACCACTGTCTCCCTGAGGGCAGTGCTGACCTGGCCTCTAGCTCTGCAAACCCACCTCACAGACTCTGCTTCCACCCAAATGCATCGGGGTGGGCTCAACTCAGGGCAGCTCGTCCTGAAAACGCCTTGTCAAGCACTGGACCCAGAGTCAGGCGGTCTCCATCAGGACCGCCTGTTTCCTAATGGAGGCTGAACTATGCCCCTTAACCCTTTCCTAGCCTCAGGCTACCCCATCCACGCAATGGGAATAAAAAAATCTTCTCTACCTGCTTCAAGGACTGCTGGAGAATTTAGATGAGGGACCAAGTGAAGAGCACGTTAGTGTCATGAGTCGAGAGTTGTGCTTCTAGACCTCAGATCGCAGAAGCGACAGGGAACCTAGTTCACATACTCCCGTCTGCCTATCCAGCGAGCTTCGTGTGCGTGTGTGTGTGTGTGTGTGTGTGTGTGTGTGTGTGTGTGTGTGTGTGTGTGTGTATTTTAAATTCAAAACACCAGTGGCCTCTTCCTGGGCATCCATTAGCCATAGCTCTCCTTTGCAACCATAAAGAACATACCCATTTCATTAAATACAGCAGATAATGTGAGTTTATCACAAGGCAAAATGTTTTTTAAAATAAAAAATAGCTCAGTGGTTCCGCACTTGCCTAGCATGTGAGATGCTAGGTTTAATCTTCAGCATCACAAATAATGTAATAACAATAATTTTAAAAGATAATAAAAATCAGATAACTTAGAAAATAACCAAACAGCTCATACCTTCACTGCCTGGACACATCCAGAGCCTCACTGGGAGGATAGACTGTGAGAGGGTTGTGAACCTGGCCAGACAGTCCTGGGGCGTAGCCTGGGCGCGTCCCTATTGTCTCTGAGTCCCTGAGTGGCCTGTCTACAAGGTAAGGACACCAACACCCACTCTAGGGCTAGGGAGAGAACCGCAGAGGGCAGCACACGGGCTGCCCACTGCCAGGGCTCAGGACCTTGCCCTCTCGAACGTTCTTGCAGTCTTTAAGATATGCACATACAAACGAATATGTGATTCCAAGGACAGACCCTGCTTTCTTCAAACTTAAATGAAAAATATGTTTTTCATTTGAGCAAAACATCCATTTGCACCATTGTATCTAATGACATCAGATAAAACATCTGAAGAATGTTTGCTGTTTTAGTAACCCTCCCTCCCTGCTGAGTGAGCAGCAAGAGATTAGTACTTAGGACCTCCTACATTTTTGTTCTTGCATTTAAATAATGTTGCAATGAATATCTTTGTGTTCTTAAATGTGATTATTTCTTTAAGATCTGTCCCCAGAGCTAGTGGCCCAATTAAGGGCCAGAGTGTTTCATATTCATGAGGCCCTGGCTTCAATCTCTAGTACCCGGAAGGAAGGAAGGAAAGAAGGAAGGAAGAAAAGAGGGAGGGAGGGAGGGAGGGAGGGAGGGAGGGAGAGAGTAGATTTTCCATATATTTTTCTAGACCAGCTGAAATCAGTACTCTGAGGCCTTAATGAGAGTTGTGGATTTTCTTGCAAACAATATCTGTGACTGTCTCCCTGTGCCGGGATTGCAGGGCACACCTGTCCTGTTGTTATTATTTTTGACTTCTTACTGTAGGATTCCCATCCCAGTCACCCACGCAGCCACTAGCTTCCTGCGTCCTGTGGCCAGCCAGCCCCAGCTGCCCATGCAAATATGGCATGCCCCGGTAGCATCCTCTGCACCCGTCTCCTCCATGGAGTTGGGGGTCCTTCTTCACATTGATGTCACTCCTGCCAGTGTCCTCTGCTGAGTTACAGGCACAACTCCCTGGCCTCCCCTGACACTCACTGGCCTAGCCTAGTTATCCCACCCCTTTGAGGATCCACAAAACATACAGTGAAGACGCTCCCTCCAGGAGCCTCCAAAGCCGCAGCGGGAGGTTTCCTGTGGGTCATCACGGCAGGAGGACATAGCTAGGGGAAGGTGTTAGCTCGCATCAAGGGCGTACATTGGGACACGGAGCACTGGACACAACTCCGGTGTTTGTAACCAGGAAAATGATCACCATTCCTGTTTGACAAAGAAGAGCTGGACTGTAGAAAGCCAAGCTGCACAGGCCCAGGTCCCACAGCGAGTGGGCCACCAGAGCCGAGACCGCTCTCCTAACGCAATCCCAGGTGCACTCAGGCCACACAGCCTGTCCTGCCTGTAGCTGTAAGTGGCTGCTGCTCTCCCTGTGCATCGCACAGGCAGCCCTGGGCACCTGATGGGATCCAGAAAAGACAGAAGGATGCTGCGACAGAATCTGGTTAGGGTTCCTCAAAATTCTGGCTTTGCCCCTGGCTTGATGACAGTTAAGTTTCCAGTGTTGAACCCTCTGCCGACAGGCCATTCTCCAACCTAGAGGTGCCTGAAGCCCTAACCCCCTAGCACAGGGCGTCGTCCTGGACACCTGGCTCCCCTACCCTGGCAGTGTTGGGCAGGAAACCCGGTACTACTGACAGGTGCCTAAGGCTCAAGGCTCAGCTCCAGCATGAGCCAGTCTGGCTTCACACTTGAAGGTAGAAAGACTGAAGACTATTTTTAAAAAAATTTCCCCAAAGCCAAAGTTCAGACAATGGCAGTTCCAGCTTTCCATTCACTCCCTCAGGTCACAACTCTGACCTCTCTGGAAGCTAATTCATTTCCACAGTGCGGCCATCTGTGGCCCCATAGGAGGCTGCCCTGGAGCCACATTAGTGCTCTTTCCATGACCGGCAAGCCTGCTGTCACTGCGGTGGCTGCAAATTCACTGTCTTCATAGGTCTAAGCCTCAGGACATGGACTGGACCTTGCTGCCCCCTAGCTCATAGCGCCTCTTCCAATGCCCCTTATCGAGCTGGGCTCCTCTGCCTTCTGAGCCAGCATCACTGAAGCTCACAGGCCCCACTTGGCACAGGCGCTGCCTCCCTCTGGCTGGCTCCTTAGGGCCCCACTTCTGCTCAACTGCCCTATCTGAACAAATCCTCCATCCTCCTCTCAGCTTAAATCCAACTGAGGACAGAGTAGCCCTCCCTCCTCCAGGCACAGGCGCAGGCCCTTGAGAAGCCAGAGCAGAGGCTACGGAACTTGCCTGCTGTAGTTTAGAGCTGGAGCATCCCCAGTGTCCTACGTGTTGAAGGTATAGATAATGGTACTTCAGGGAGGTGGAGTTACTGTTAAATGATGGGTCCCAGGGGGAAGACCCATGCTGCCTCACCACAGGCCCAAGGCAAAAGCATCAAGTGACCACAGACTGGAGCCTCTGGGACTGTGAGCCCAACAAACCTTTCTTCCTTTCAAGTTGATTTTCTAGAGATATTTTGATG
Organism: Ctenodactylus gundi; assembly: GCA_004027205.1. Taxonomy (NCBI): domain Eukaryota; kingdom Metazoa; phylum Chordata; class Mammalia; order Rodentia; family Ctenodactylidae; genus Ctenodactylus; species Ctenodactylus gundi. The sequence goes on from PVKB01000387.1 coordinate 237,823, forward strand.
CAGTAATGAAAAACTGACTCACACATTCCCTGAAATTCAGTGCTTCCAGATGTACAGTAGAAGTAACAGTTGCATCTATCTCAGTGGGCTCCTAGAAGGACTCAGTGAGCCATGCGAGTGCCCAACATGGTGCCCACACACAGTCTGTGCTCAGGAAGTGCATTGACATTATTGTTATTATTATCTGCTCAGCCTACAGCTGTCCCTTGGTGTCCACTGGCTGGTTCCAAAGCCCACCGCAACCTGCAAAACCCAGAGCTGCTCAAGTCTCTCATACAAACTGGCAGAGTATTGGTATATAACCTCTATAGGTCCTGCCACACGTGTTAAGTAATCTCTAGATTGCTTGTAGTATTGATTATACTGTAAATGATATGGAGATAGTTATGTTGTTTCAAGATTTATATTATTTTTGTTGCTGTATTGCTATTTTTATTTGTTTTTCCAAATACTTCCAATCTGTGGTGAGTTGGGCCTATAGATACAGAATCTGTGGATGTGGAGGGCCAACTGGCTACTTTCTGTTCGTCTCCATTTTTTTGAGCGCTTTCCGAGACACTGACAAAATCTTCTGGATATGTTCTATTGCAAGACAAAAAGCAATTATCATTTCTGCTTATCTGCTTACATTTACCCTCCTGAGAGTCCACTGCATATGCTGGCTCTGTCTGCAAGCAATGTAAGCTGAGCTGCTAAGTAGTGTGGCTGAGGACGGAGCCCAGCGGCTCATCACTACCACCTCCCCTCGCGGACATCCACCAGTTAGTTACATAACCCGCAGATGCGGCCTCCCGCTAGGTCCAAATCACCTATTATCTAACGCCAATGGCTTCACCGGTTCTTCATTTTGTCTGCAAAATCATGCAAGTTTCTGTCAACATAAAACATACAGAAAACAAATTAAAATCTTCAATGTAACATTTAAAAAGTAGAAGTACTAATGCTTTCTTTCTTCACAGGAATGAATGCTTCTGCAATCAGGGGTCACTGTCCCTCTAAGTCCCTGTAGCAGTTTCCTTTTGCTGAATCCTGGCCATGTTTGTTGATGTCATTTTGTAGCACTTAGAAAATATTTCATTTTATTACAGGTATTTGTGTGTATGCTTGTCTCCTTTATTAAAAGGGAATCTCGGAGGCTGGGCAGAGATTATAATAGAATCATCACTTATGTCACCCAAACACAGTGCTGGAAAGACAAGAGACGCTCAGCACTCACCTGCCCAGTGGACCATGAGCTCATGCAAGCACAGAGGGAAGGAAGGAAGGAAGGAAGGAAGGAGGGAGGGAAGGAAGGAAGGAAGGAAGGAAGGAAGGAAGGAAGGAAGGAAGTAGGGAAGGAAGGAAGAGTTTCCCTGAGAAGCCCTTGCTGAGTATCAGAAGGGAGACGAGTTTAGTGGGGCGTGACTCATTTCTGGTGGACTCATGCCCATGGCCAGAGACCACTGTTTCTCTCCTAACCGGTCACAAGCCATTTGTGTAATAATCAATTCTAAAACTTTTAAAGAAATTTGGCCTTGTGAAATCTGTTGCCTTAAACAGTGACACATCTACTTTCCTCCACTTCTCTAATTCACGATGATTTCACCAACATCCCCCAGAGTGTCACTGGGACCATATGCTCAGGAGCAGCCGGTCCCAGGAATGACACGGCTCGGTGCTGCAACAGCTGAGCTCATGCAGCACGTCTGCACCCATGGCTAACTGGGAAAAGGACAGCTCGGTCAGCAGGCTAGATTTGTGTCTAGTCTCTAACCTTTTCTTTTTCTTCTCTGCTGGGAATGGAATGCTGGGCATGGAACGCTGGGCCTGGCCCAGGCTAGGCAAGTGCTCCGCCATTGAGCCACACCTCCAGTCCTGGTCTCTAATCTTTTAAAATTTCACACTCCTCACATAAAAATATTTTTGAGCATATATCTTTAACATATGCATATCAACTTATTTATGTCAGCTACCTATATTGTTGTGCCAACACACTGTGTAAACTGTAAAACACATGGCAAGCAGAAACTAAAAGTATGAGGGTTTTTTTTTTTTTTTTTCAATCCAGACAAGTACAAGTGGCAATATGTCCTCCCTCCCTGCCTCTGCTTCCTGGCCTCTTTGGAGGTCACAGACCCAGTGTTTGCAGTACGGATGAGGGCCAAGCCTCTCAGAGGCCCAAGGCCTCCTCAGATCCCAGAGTTACTGTCTCAGACCCTTCACCCTCCAGGCACCTTGCGTACTTGTGTCACTGGCCACAAGGCTGAGAGTCAGCAGCGTGTCAAATGTGCACCCATATCATCAGGCGGCAGCGGGGGAGGGCGGGGGGAATTACTCAGGTGTGGGCTCAGTCCTATCAGACACAGACTGGCCCTGGGACCCTCCACCTGTGCACACCACAGAGACATCCTGGACCTCCCCGCGCCGCCGCCCCCCGCCCCCCACCAGCGTCACTCTGGGCAGGCTGCTGCGCATCACTGAGCCGTTCTGCTCCCCCAGTGACAGTTCAGCTGCTATGGTAATTGAATGAGATCACACCTGGAACTGTGCGTCACACGGGCACAGAGTTGGGACCCAGCAAACACGTGTCTCCTCTCCCATTCAGTACGCAATCTCTTTATTTAGGAGGTGGGCCCTGGGAGGATGAGACTGCTCGCACTGCAGGGAGATCCTTTACACTGGGGCACAGAAGAAGTTTTCTTCCAGGCAGTAGTTGAAGATACAACTTAGAAACACTGGGAGGGACCAGCTTGGGGGGGGGGGGGGAGAAGTGGTTGGTGGAGATAAAAAAGAGGGTACAACAGGCAAAGGGGGGTGCAACTTGCGGGGAGGGACAGGCACACTTTGCCAGCTTTCCTGCCAGCTGCTTTTGCTCCTATGAAGTAATTTCTACAGGTGAGATATTTTTCAGTATAGTTGTATACATTTTAAAGGTGCCTTACAAAATGTTTAAGATGTACCAAAAAGGTAAAGGAAGATTCAACCCACGTATCCACCCAGACTCAAGAATGAAACACTAGCAACATAGTTAAGTCCGCTTTCCAGCATCCCGGCCAGCACCTCCCTGTCAGCCTGCACTCCTGCGTGTGTGCCCACTGTTCACCGACTACTGACCACATGCACACCAGCGCACTTATGTACTCTAATGCAGCATTTAGTGTCATTCTGTCAGTTCGTAAACTTTAAAAGACCTTCATCCTGGTGTTCCTGCTTCGGCCCAGGAGCACGCTTGCACAGATGGTATTATGAAGTGCCAATTATATTCTTTGTGCCATCAGTGGCCATAATACACAGGCAAAGCAGCTCTGGTTTTTTTAGTCAAATGCCAACACAAAACACACGGAAAGCTGTTCTCTTGAAAATTCTTGCTGCTTCCATTCTCCTGCCCCCATGGATATGTGTCCCCAGAGAGCCCACTGCCCTGCTCTCAGGCGGAACCATGATGGGTACTGTGACCAGGATGTGACATGACTTTCAGAAGCCGTTGTCTGCAGAGAAGGCGGGCTGGGTAACTGCACTACGCTGAGCCCTAAGCCCGCCTTAGCCATATTGGCTCTCTAGATTGCAGGGGTCAGGGATGTTGCAAGATGCTCTTGAGTCTTAGCCAGGGGAATTTCACTACAGAGGACTTTAGGCTACCAAGACTCGACAACCTCCCCATGCTGCCCCAGTCCGTAGAATGAGCAAGCTGATCTGGGATAGCCGTCTCACTCTGGGCTTCTCCCTTCCTTCCCTAGGCCCTGACTATGGAGTCCACACAAGGGCAAGGACCTCTAGGCCCCCTCCTTGCCTTCCAGTGGCCGCAAGGGAGGGACGTGAAAGCACAGGCAGATCTCACAGTGTGCCAGCCAGCACCCTCAGACAGTAGGTCAGTGGCCCTGAGAATATGGGGTGCGGCCATTCCAGAGGGCTGAGGGACCTCAGTGTGCTTCACAGAGACCGAGGTTCAACACCAATGTTTCTGCTGTCTAGGCAATGTCGTAGCTACACTTCCGCAATGCACCACCCTAGATCCTGCCAGAGGCCGAGGAGACCACCAGTGTACCACGTTCCTGCCCACTGGATTAGATACATAGGACACTTGTGCGAATACAAGTGACCTGTACTCTATTCCTCCTTCATCACAACTGTGGTCAGCTTCAAAGCCTCCCCAGCGTCTGTGCCCTCTAGAACTGGCCTTGGGTCATACTTGCACCAGAATGCTATTGACCATGCTCTGGCCTTTGGGCAAGAGAAGGCAATAGTCAAATCATTGTGACCACCAAAAATCCCACATCTCCTTCAGTGCCAGTGTGGCAATGCTGCAAAGAGCCATGTTCTGCCAGCTGAGCTGGGCTTACCAGCACAGGCTCAGTCCCAGAAACAAACTCCCTCTACAGCTGTGGGCTGCACAGGACAGTGGGCCTCCCCCTTGACCCACCCCTCAGTGATGCTCGCAGGCCACTGCTCATCTTGAAGGTTCCCATCCAAAGAGGCCTGGTGACTCAGGTGCCCCCATCATTTCACAATCCCATGGATGAAAAAGCATGCTGGTGCCTCTCCTCTATGCAGGCTGCTCTAGTCTTTTCCTTTCTTTCTATGCTGTTGCCCATTTTTCTAGAAAGGTTTCCTCTGGTCTACCCTTTTATCTCAATGCCCATGATTCCCCAGGACCAGTGTTCTTGTTCCAAGGGCAAAGAGCCCCAGCACTGGCCCATCCTGCACAGGTCACACCTCTCCCTATTCCTGGGCAAGGCCTGAAGACTCCTCACTGAACACCCTGACCACCCTCATTCCCACACCTGGAGCCAGCCTCTCTGGTGGCCTGGCCCCATGTAGCAAGTCTACATAGAAACACATCTTCTACTCCCCCCACCCCCGTGCCCTCCACTGGTCCGTGTGCACGTGGGGGCCCATTGGTACCTGCCCACATTGGGCTCAGAGAAAGGTGCAGGTACACAGACAAATCATTTTACTGTGAGTGTCACAAAGCACCAAAATGCAAAAAGCAGAAACTAAAAGTCACCTACAATGTCTACAATAGACATTATTGACATCTGGACACATTTCGAAGTCTTTTTTTTTTTTTTTTGAATACTATACAGTTTTTTCAAATAGGAAGCAAGCCACATATGGGTAGGATTTTGCACCCTACCCATTTTTCAGGTGTCTTTGAAAGCCTCGTCACTCTTATCCTTGCCTCTGTGCATTCACGTACATGTCTCAAGCCCCACCCTGTCCCTACCCTCACTCCATTGGGCAGAACCTTCCTCTGCCTTTAACTTCTTGTCTCCAAAGCCTGGCCTGGTCATTCTAGTCTGTGTTAATTTTGTTCTTGACAACAGGCCTGGCCTTTCTTACACAGACTGCACAGCTGTCTTTTCTGATAATTTTGAGAATTCATCTTGTGTTCCTGGTAACACGGTATGTCCCTCAGGATCAGCAGCCATATATCACATGTACCAGGTGCTCAATAAATCCATGTGGACTTGCAGCATGTGCCATTCTCTCTGCGTTCCATTTCCAGGCAAAAAGGGAACACCTGAGACTCACCGGGAGCCAGCTCAGGACCAGTCTAACAGTGGTGGCATTTGGTAGAGCTTGTTTAGAGAGGTGAGGGGTTTGCTTTTCTTACTCTCATCCCCCTACCCCTCCTCCTGCGATCCTCGTCCAGTGCTGTTCTCCCCAGTGCCTGCAAAGGCCAGAGCACCCCGGACCTCTCTCAGGGGGACCCACCAAGGGCCGGACCCAGTGATTCCAGCATCGGGGAAGAGATGATGAGAGATAGACTCTCTTATGTACCAGCTTCTCAACTTTAACATAAAATAAAAAGGCCTTTAAAAACTGGGTTAGACATGATTAGAAATTAATCATGCTTGTTTTTTAACATGGAAGTAATAAAAAGAGCTATCCCTTTCATTCCCAAACACAATTTCTCTCCATCTCCGTCTCTTTTTCTTCCCCCTCCCCACACAAGACAGAGTAATCCGCATCCACTTTTTGCAGCTCACCTGCTATTAATAATGGACAAAGATGTTTCATGAGTTATAGATCAACCCTCCATTGCCTTATGTTTAATGTTTAATTTCATATTAAAGGCTGTTGCCAGACAAAAATGAGGAAACAGGGTATACTGCCCCTATCCCACCCATACCCCACCTCTCCTTTCTGGCATGTCCCCCCAGCTCTACCCCAGGCCTTTCCCATACTAACCCAGCCCTGGCTTAGCTGGGCAATTCTGACAAGCCACTTTCCCCTAGCCGTTTCTCCTCATTTGCACTGCTCCTGGCCTCCTGCTGCCTTGGGGCCCACTGGCACAGGAAGTACCATTCTCCATCCTTCACGGTCTCTGTGATGCCAACTTCCAAGTGCCCCAGTGAGGCATGCAGTGAGTGGTGAGAACTGCAGAGCCCTGTGGCCACCACCCTCTGTTGCCTGCCCTAGCACCGGTGGGCCGGAGGCACCAGCACCCCCAGGCCAACCGCTCAGGAGAAGGTCCCTTCCCGGTGTCACCACCAGGGGGAGTGGCTCTGGTCCTCTGCACTCCCTGCACACTTATTCCAGGAAAAGCCACTCCAGCTTGTGCCTTGTGCCAGGACCCTGGCACTTTTTTCTCTGGGCCCAGTGTACAGTCCATCCTGGCTGGCTGACTGGCCTCTCCAGAGCGCCACCTGGTGCCTTTAGGACTCTACCAGCCCTAACCTGGGGTGAGGTAGAATATTACTATCATGTAACATAGTAGTGATTACAGTATCGTATTGTATATTGTACTATACAACAAAATCCACCCTATCCAGACACAGGGCCATTGATGAGAGTCCCTGCTCACTGCACAGCCCACAGCTGTCCCCGGTGTCCCCTCCTAGCCCTTTTTCCTCAGTTAGGACCCTCTACGGACATACTTTCCAGGCCTGTGAATTGGTTTTCAGAAGTTTCCTCCACAAAGCTTCAAAAAAAAAAAAAAAAACCCTCAAATTTGGCATTTCCTACAAAAAAAGTCTGAGTTTTATTCTTGTGGTTTGATAAGGTTAGCTGGTGTTGTTGGAATCAAAATCTAACAGCCACTTGCCATGTTCCTGGCATCTCCAAGGGCTGTGGAATGCCACTGGGTGCTTCCTGCAGCCTTAGCAAGAGGCTTCCTGATTCAGTTAAGTGCTGGTGAAGTCAGACGAGCTCCGCCATTTTAGATTTGCCTTGATGTCTTCCTGGTCATTTTCCCTGTGTAGCTGCCTCATGACCTGGTAACTCACCCTCTGCTGACCCCTGCCCCTAGCTGTTATCAGAAATCTCACCTGAAATCAGGCATAAGGCATAAATTAAAATTTGAATCGTTATTAGTTTATTGTCACTATTAGTTTTTTCCTGTTAGTTTACTGACTCTGTGAGTTACTGCTGCTTATTCTGTTTTGGTTCCCCAATCCTGTGCCCTCCCCTTCCCACACAGGTGTTGTCCTCCTCTGTCGTACCCTTGTGATCCTTCCCCTTCTCCTGGTTTTTGCCTTTATATACCCCACCAAAGCCCCTACCAAAGCCCCCTTTGGGGTTAAGAATTCTTGGGGGCCTGAGCCATTCTCAGTAGCCAGCTGATAAATGACTCCTAACTTCTCCTCAGTAAGAGGCACTTCTCCCATGTGTTATTGTCTCGCTGGTATCAACACTGGCCCCAAAGTATGAGTGGCCCTGGTCTGTCCCCAGGCGTTCTAACCCAGAAACCCTACCCTCATGGACACACTGCCCCCGCCCCCCCCCCCCCCCCCCCCCCCCCCCCCCCCCCCCCCCCCCCCCCCCCCCCCCCATCTAACTCACACCACATACATGGTACTCTCTTGAGGAATCTGATTTGGCAGGATGTTTAGATTTTTGTTGTTTATTTATTTATTGTGGTACTGGGGATGGAACAAGGGCTGTGTGGATGCTACACATATGCTCTGCCCCTGCCACACCCCCAGCCCCAGGACACTTAGCTGTATTTTATAAGCAATGTTCCCATGTCTTTAACAGATATTCCCCAGATAATACCAGCGAGGTCACTATGTGTAGAATCTAACCGCTGCTTGGCCATTATTTGCCTCTTACCTGGATATGAGACATTGTGGTTTAGCAAGTAGAAGGAGATCCGCCAGCCCGGGACAGACCATGGTGTATTCCTGAGCCAAGCATCCAGGACCAAAGAATCACAGCTCCACTCCGCTTCTTCACAATAAACACAAGTCTACATCGGCCCCCCAGGCAGATGCAGTTCCCACTGATTACCTCTTCCTGATGAGGCGTATTAAAATAAGAAACTATTTTTAAGCTAAATCATCAATCGAAAGTATTCTACTCTGGTAAGGCTGCTTTCACAGATAATAAAATCCCATCAACTTGCTCTGAAGAAAAAGTGACCTACATAACAACGACAGCATGAATAACAATGAACCTCCATTGAAATATTCAAAGACTGAAACTGTGGGAAGGCAAAACTCCCAGGGAGTGTGGTCCTGCTATCTTGATTCTGAGTGTGCAGCAGATAAAGGAAGAGCTGCCTGCCTAGGGTACTCAGGGACAGGTCCCGAATCCCAGGTGACACCGACAAGGCAAAGGCAGGTAGAGCTGAGGGAGGAAAAGGAGCAACAGGCAGAGCCCAAGGAGATGCACAGAAAACCAGTTCTGTGTCGGTTCTGCCAGGAAAGATATCAAAGAATGGTGTGAATGAATCACCGAGGCACAATTTTGTAGATGAGGTATCTTGCGAGGTGACCCAGGCCAGGGATGTGCCTACTCAGCGTGGAACCGCGGCGATGGCTCAGCCCTCGTCCCGCTGTGTAGCTGCGCTTCCTAGCCATGGCTGTTCTTCACCGAAGGGCCCAGCCTCGGGGAATGCTCCACGTAGATGGATGTGGACAGTGTGTCCCCAGAAAGTCCCCTTGGGAATGAGGGGAACTGTACAAAACAGGCCAAAGAACAGCTACCTGGGAGACAGGGACCCCTAGCTTGGCCTACACCCCAACATGGGCCTCTTTATAAACCTCTGGGCAGCAGCGGTTCCTTCTCCTTCTCCTTCTCCTTCTCCTCCTCCTCCTCCTTCTCCTCCTCCTCCTCCTCCTTCTCCTTCTCCTCCTCCAAGACAGGGTCTCACTCTGTAGCCCAGGCTGGTCCTGAACTCACTATGGAGTCCAGGCTGGCCTAACCGACAATCCTCCTCCCTCAGCCTTCCGAGTGCTGGGCTTACAGGTGGACGCCATCATGCCCAACTTATATGGTGCTGGAGAATAAAACTTGAGTACTTGGCACTTGCTAGGCAAGCACTGTAACCACTGAGCCATTCCTCCAGCCCCTTCTGGGCGTCTTCTTTGACCTCTCTGGGGTCCAGTTTCCCATCTGTAAAACTGCAAGGCCAATCAACAACGTGGTGCTATCATCTGAAAAGCATGGGCACGCTACAGGCACCCCGGCTCCCACGGGAGAAAGCAACCGAGAGAGCTGCTGTAATATAAAAACAAAACTACTACCTTAGTACAGGTCCCAGAGATCCCATTCTCAAGACAAATGAAAATTTATGTTGACACAAAAATCTGGACACAATGCTTAGATCCCTTCTATTTGTTATGACCCCAACCTGCAGTCAGCCCGAATGTCCTCCGTGGTCAAATAAATACTCAAACGGCAGCACATCCTTCCGGGGTCACTACACCAGAATGAGCTGCTGGGAACTCAACAGCGAGGGTGAATCTCAGGTGCTAGGCAGCAGCGGCCAGAGGCAGAGGCTGTGCCGCCAGTGATCACAGGCGTAAGACACTCTGGATGAAGCGAGAGGACAGGAGTGGAGAGGGATCTGTGGTGGCCCTGGGTGGGAGTGAGGGGAATTCTACTCTGAGGAGACAGCATTAAAGAATTTGGGGTGGCAGTGGCTCTATCCGGTGTCTCTCCGGTGAGGTGGTAGGACATGGCTAGCTAGGCATTTGTTAAAGCCCAAGGGACTGAAAAAAGACAAAAGTAAAATTTACTGTGTGTGAATTTTTAAAAGCAATGTCAACAATTATTATTATTTTAAAAAATGTCCACCATCATCCAAAGAAACAGATGCTCGACCAGGGTTTATCTCCCTGCTCACTCCGTCCATGCTTGCTGGTGGACCCCAGCTCTGGTGGGGGCAGCTGGACAGTTGTGCTAGTTCTCCTGCCTTTCCTGCCCTGTGCTCAGCACCTCCATTGACTTTGTAGCACGATGGACCCATTGTCTGCTCTCCAGGGTCCTGAGTCAGGAAGCAGTTGATACGGGGGCAAAGGTCTAGGTCCACTGAGGTTCCAGGATGATGGGAGGGGAGGCCACACTTCCATGGGAGAGGGAGGGGGAGCCAGATCAGCACATAGGAATACATTCAAATATTGCATAGGACATGCTTCTGAAATTTCATGCCTCTGGTAACTCTGGTGGCAGAAAAGTCCCCTGAGGAACCCAGGGGAACGGGGGAGGACTGGCCGTGCATGTTGGTGCACACATGTAATCTCAGCTACACAGGCTGAGAATCACATGTTCTAGTCCAACAAAAGGCAGCCTAACAAGATCCTGTGTCCAAAATACAAAGTAGGAACAGCTGTAAAGATGGCGTACTAGTATAGCACCCCTGAGTTGGATACCGAGTACCACTGAGAAGAAAGAAAATGAGAGAAAGAAAGAGAGAGACAGAGAGAAAGAAACCACTGGGAGGAAAGAGATTAGGAAAGACAAATTCATCTGGGGCTCCCTGGGACTCACCTCCCCATGCCGTGCCCCTCTGGCCTTAGTAGGTCTTCAGCCCATGGGTGGACATGCCGTGCCCTCAGCATGAGGCCAGAAATTGTCACCTGACTTTACTAATGGCTCAGAGCCAACAAGGGAGACAGAAGTCGGTGAAACTAATGTGTAATTCTGCACATTACCTACCTCCTGCCAACAGGCAAGCCCCATTCTATATCCTAATGAATGGGGACTCAAGAAACCAAAGCCAAGAGGCCCAGCCTCCCCACCTCTTCTCCTAGATCCAGTGAAGACCCACCTTTTCCGATGGACCCACCCCATTGCCAGGGGCCTCCTCCAGGGTTGCCCCCAGGGGACTTCTCCTCCACCAGGGTTGCCAGAATCATGCAATTTCAGAAGCATGTCCAATGCAATATTTGAATGTATTCCTATGTGCTGATCTGGCTCCCCTCCCTCTCCCATGGAAGTGTGGCCTCCCCTCCCATCATCCTGGAACCTCAGTGGACCTAGACCTTTGCCCCGTATCAACTGCTTCCTGACTCAGGACCCTGGAGAGCAGAGAATGGGTCAGTCATGCTACAAAGTCAGTGGAGGTGCTGAGCACAGGGCAGGAAAGGCAGGAGAACTAGCACACCTGTCCAGCTGTCCCCGCCAGAGCTGGGGTCCACCAGCAAGCATGGACAGAGTGAGCGGGGAGGCAAACCCCAGTCGAGCACCTGTTCCTTACTTAGCAGGCTGGGGAGCCAGAGGCCAAGACCATCCATGCTGCCTGGAAGATGTATCAGATCCTCTCAAAGGACAGTAGGGGTCCCCCCAGATGGGCTCTGTAGGCAGTCACTTTGGGGCAACTCACAGTGGTATCTACATGTTCCAAGTGCCCTGTGATTACGGTCGGTGTCTGGCCCCAGCACCACCTACAGGCCCTCACAATCAGGGAAGGGGGTTGCATTTCCTTTGTAGGGCTCTTTATTTTGCCATTAACAAAAGGAAAATCTGTCCAGAATGTGCATTAAAAGCTCCAGCAGATGCTAAGCAGCTGTTCTCCATCTGCAGGGATGGCGCAGCAAGGTTAAACCGAAGTGCCGAATCTGTGTTAGCTCACCAGGATGAAAGGATTTGCAGGGAGAAAGGCGATTGGGGGTGGGACTGCTGGCTGCCTAAGACCCATCCTCTCCTGCTCATGGGATCTGAAATTCAGATGGAGTCCACAGGGGAAGGCTGATGGGCCTCAGGCTCTTGTCCATTCTGGTCATGAGTATCAGGCACCAAGGCCATGTGGTGAAGGGAGGCCCATAAAGGGGACAACCCCACCACAGGCCAGGCAATAACAGGATAGCTCTAGGCAGCAGACTGGCTAAGAACAATGGGAAGGTTGGACTAGGGCCCCGGAGGCCATGTCTGATCTGAATTGCCATGGCTTGGATCTGGGCCCACGTGTAGAATAGTTGATCCCAAGCCTGGTGCTAGTGGGAGGGGACAGAGCTTTGAGGTGGCACCAGGAGAGCTCTTCAGGTCACTGGGGGCAGGCCCTTTAGAGGGATGCTAGGATCCCGGCCTCTTCCTCTTCCCCCTCTTTGCCTCTTGGACATGAGGGGAATGGCTTCACTCCACTGAATGCTCCCGCCACGATGGTCTGACCCCCACCAGAGGCCTCAGGGCAGCCTCATCTGGAGTCTCCAAAATCATCACCAAAATGAAGATGGTCTCTTCCTAAACTGATCACGCAGGTATTTCCTACAGTAAAGGAGCCCTGGCTAACACCGGAGTCCTAGTGGTTGAGCAGAGGTCAGCCAAGGAGAGACTGCTCTGGATGGCACTTTAGGGAGAGGACCGAGTAGGGACAGTGCACGGCAGCCAGGAGAGCTAGAAGCATGCAGGGACATCAGCCTGTGGAGCATAACTCAGATGTGGAGAGCAGCAAGAGGCAGGAATGCAGGTCCTGGTAAAACTGGAGGGAACCCACTGTATCCTGAGCAGCCCTGAGGGTTCCAGCAGGCTGCCAGGGTCAGGCCACCAATGCCCCAGTCAGTAGGGAGAGAACAGGGGAGGGACTGCAGAAGCACTCATGAGGCAAGCGGCGGGCTTGGGAGGTGGGTGGGACTTGGGAGGGGAGGAGAGCTCAGGTCTCCAGGTTCCGTGGTACTTTAGGTTTCCAGTGCTGGTCAGCTGTCGAGGATGGAGCAGAGCCGGCAGCTACTATGTCGGCAGGCCTTGTGATCTGGTACACTCCAAGCTCCGCCTGCCTAGTCAAACCCATAGGACAGTGGTAGCAAAGTTGCTGTGCAGTGGGGTCTGCAGCCGGGCCCAGCCCTCACCACGGCTGCATAAGCACGGCAGCACTTGCAGCTGCCGAAGGTTAGTTACCAGGGCTCACAGACCTCCGCTCCGTGGAGATACCTGAGGGCGTCAGAGGTGACATAGAAGTTCAAAAATACAGCACCGTCTTAGTAGAAGCAACGGGAGCAGGGACAGCAGAGCCCTGTCCCCTTCCGCCCTTTCCATCCTCCGAGCTCTGCACTCCCATCTCTCCAATGTCTGACATGCAAAAGCCACAATCCTCAGGTCCAGAGATGACATCTTGCTGAGGATGGAAATGAGTAGACACGGCTCAGTGCTGCCGCCTACTGTTCTCCTGCTGCCATGACACACCAGGATGTACTCAAAGTTCCACTCCCGGAGGGGGCTGGCTTCTCCTGGCCTGGGCTCTGACCCCGGCCGGCCATCCTGCACTGAGAGCTGCTAGCACTTGCAGGCCTTGGAGGCGCCCCAAGCTTCTCTGTTATTTACCATCTGAGTTGAAGGCAGAGAGTAGGTGACTGGGAATTAGGTCAGAGCAGCCACAAGGGATGCAGCTCGAAGGTGTGGGTGTCCTCGAGGTCTGGGGTCCACAGAGCGGCCGGTGGGCCTTCCTGCATCCATTCATGGAGTCTGTGGCTGATAAGCTCTCGGGAAGCCATTCAAGTGAGGCCGGGTCATCGTGCTTGCTGTGTGGCTAAGATGGGCCTTGGAGGAAAAGATTCAGGCTTGGAGGGAACAGGAGGAGGAACAAGGAACAGCTCAGAAGCCAGAAAGCCCAGCCCCTCAGGCAAAGCAGCTGCTGCACCTGTGTGGCCAGCATGAGGAAGGGAGTGTGGGCGGCTATTTGTCACTACGACACAATACCGGAGGTAACGTAAGAGGAAAGGTTGGTGGCCCAGGCCTGTAATACCAGCACTCTGGACAGTCGACGCAGGAGGATGAGCCTGATCAAAATGAAAACCAAAAACGGATTCTACTTCTAGCATCCCAAGAAAAGAAAATGAAGGTCTGCTCCGGTTGACAAGTTTGGAGGTCACAGTCCACACCCAGCGGCCCCGCTGCTTTTGGGTTTGGTTCACAGTTCATGTTGGTGGGAGTGCGGTGGTACAAGGTGCTTGCCTCCCCCCTGGGGTGGCTGGACAGGGAGGACAAGGAAAGTCCTAGGGCCCCAGTATCCTCATAGAGGAAGGCATGCCAACATTTCCCCAGCTGGTGACCTCTTAAAGGTCCCCCAACCTCTCCACAACACCACTATCTGTGGACCAAGCCTTCCAACACACAGGCCTTTGGGGGACACTTAAGATCCAATTTATAGCGAATCATTTTTACATGGTGAAAGGTTGAAAATAACCCAAAGAACAATCGCTGTGACACAGACTAGAAGGTTGACGAGGTCTGGAACATGGGCCATATGGCACTTTACCAGGTGTGCTGACTCCTGGCCTAAAGGCCAGCTGAGGTCCTGCCTGCTCTGAGATTCTGGGCCCAGGGCTCCCCACTGCCATGCTGATGATGGGGGCCCAGGGTGCACATAGGCCCCACTGCAGTGAGCAGGGGTAGAGATGGGTAGGAGGAGCCGGGAGGGAGCCACGGGACCGAGCTCTCATTGGCAGCTTGCCTCCTGTGCCCAGCACAGCTGTTCAGGGGGACTGTGTGTCCCCCCAGTTGTGGCAGAGATTATGCTTCTGTCAAAGTCCTTGGAAAAAATACATCAGCAGTTCTGGTAGACGCCAACTTGCCAGAAAGTTCCCTAGTGCCAGGACAACTTATAAGACTTGTCAAAATGACCTTCATTTGTGCTGTGAATCCCTCTTGACAGTGAAAACCTGCTGATAGGTCAGTTTTTTCGTTAACAATCGAAATTTAGAAAAGAGAAAAGAAAAGAACCTCAGCTTTTGCTCTTCCTAAGGGGAGAAGAAGCCATTTGTAGCACGAATAAATGAGGCAAGCTTGTCATCCTCCAGTAATGTCACGCTCCATCTCCTGTCTGCAACAGCAAGTGCCACGTGATTAGGGAACAAGCATCTCTAATGATGATAGTCACCATGCTGTGTCGTGCCCCGCGAACCAGATGCTGCTCGGGCCCTTATGTGGTGCAGGCCAGGCTCCAGCCTGGTCTGTGATGGTGCTGGGCTCAGATCCCTAGTGCTCTGCCTTCTACCTAGTGGCAGCTCAGCCTGGGCTACAGGCAGTGAGGGGACTGGCCTCTGGGAAGAAGGCAAAAGATAGTAGAAACAGCGGCAGAACAGAATGTGGGCTTGGGGCAGGATGTAGCGTTCACCGTCAGGGGCCTGCACTCATCAGCTATGTGACAACAGGATAACACCACCAATTCAATGAGACAATCAGGTGAAATATCCCCCTGGAGCCAGACCTCAGCCCAGATTAGTCCCCTTCCTTCACCTCACTACCTCTAAATGCAGATCTTGCCACCACCCCATCTCACAGAGAACGGACGGAAGAGCTGCACTGGGATAAATTGGTATGTCTCGCTTTGGGCGTTCATTCAGCATGTGTTTATGAATGCCTACTGGGCGTCACTTAAGGGCTTGGCTCTGGGCTTAATATCAGCACAACAGTACAGTCTTTGCCCTAGTGTGGTCTGCATCTTTCTCATACCAATAAAGATGGGGTGTTTTTATTACTCAGACCTGGAGAGAAAGTGTACTGCCTCATGGCTTCCTATCCCATGTCTGTAGCCTCAGGACCCATGGGTGACCAACTGAACTTCTTTTCCCTACCCATAAAATGGGGTAATATATGTGCAAATTAGGTGGTATAGTATGCATGGATGCACTCAGGTGGCCCCTGTACCTGGTTGACATTTTAAACGCTAACTTAATGGGATGGTGTCCTGACAGGCAGTGGACAGAGACAGCAGCATGTCACTACCAAGACCAAGGCTGTAGGAAAGCTCAGGCAACTGAGTCCTTAGGGGAGGGAGGCAAGGCCACAGATGTCCTCTCTCCCCCAGGTGTCACCTCTCCCTGAGCCCCAAAGACAGAGCTCACAAGTGTGTGAATAGCATAAATCCCTGTTGTTTACTGAGCACTTCCCACATGCCAAGCATCCCTGGTGCCTTTTGTCCCTACACCATGAGATGCTACTGTTGCCTTCATTGTATAGACAAGGCAAATAAGGCATAGGAAGGTTTGGTAAGTTCCAAGATCACATAGCAGCCAAGATTTGGACTCTTGTCCATGTGTGCACAGCCCGCATACTGGCCACTGGCTGCAGGGCCTGAGCACCCACGGCGGGACTTGGGGCTGGGCTTCCAGGGACCCACAGCAGGTCTACAACCTTCTAGGTGAACGAACTCCCCTCTCCCTAAGTGCTTACTCCACACTTCTTCACTGGGTCCTAAAGGAACTGCTAAAATTATAGTGACTGTACCCGCCAGAACCCATTAGGAACCGTCCCTGCCCAACACTACAGAGTTATGTGGGTGCTTCCATATACTAATAATACTTAGGGCTTACATGGCTTTACACACTGGGCCAGGAGTGTTCTCAACGCTCCTCTTATCTTAGCTAAGATGCAGGTGTTGCCATTTCATTAGTGTGTTAAAGGTTGGCCCTTGGGATATGGCAGAAAGTTTAGAAAATGGGGCCTTGTGGGAAATGGGGGGGGGGGGGACTGGGAGCGTGCTCTTACAGGGAGACTGCAGGGCTCTGGCCACTGCCTCCTGCTCTTTATCATGCTGTTCTCCTCCCCCTCCTCCTGTACCCTCAGCCACCACATGAGTGTATTCACTCTTTCACCATGACATGCTACACCAGGCTCAAAGCAAGGGGGCCTGCCTGACCTTGGGAGTGAATCCTCCCAAACCAGGAACAAAACTAGTCATCTTTCAAGCCAATCACCTCAGGCATTCAATGTCATAATGGAAAGCCCACTGACCCACTGTTATTGTACCTTGTCTGAGATAAAGAAACTGAATCCATTGGTCAGGGCCACCAGGGCTAGAATGTGGAGCGGGGGCACATATGCAGGCAGACAGGCCTGCTTCTCCCTGATTGTGCTGGAGCTGCCAGCTTTTATCTCCAAGATGCAAAGGTGGGTGGGATGAGAACTACTTGGTAGAAATGTTGCCCAGGAAAGTGGTGTGTTTAGTCCTACATCTTCATCCAGGCTCGGAAACCCTGACGGTGTGGACAAGAGCCAAATCAGCCAAAACCATGCTCCAGAAAACCCACAGTGACTGGTTCTTCTCAACGCCTGCCAGTCCTCAAAACAAGGCAAGCCTGAGATGACATTACAGCCTAGAGGCACCTAAGGGAACATGACAACTAGATGGGATATGTGGCGTCCTAGATGGCACCCTGGAACGGTGGAAGGACACTAGGAAAAGACTAAGGGAATCTATATGGACTTGAGGTCAGTAAAATCATGTCAACATTGTGGCTCCTTAATTGTAGCAAGTGCCATGCGCTGATATAAGATGTTAGTAAGAGGGGACACTGGGGTGGGCATACAGAAACTCTGCACTATCTTTACAGAGATAAATCCAAAACTTATTCTAAAAATAAACTTTGTTATAAAATATATGCTACATATGCTCATTAAGAATATTGCTAAGTGGGGCTGGAGGAAAGGCTCAGAGGTTAAAATGCTTGCGTAGCAAGTGCTAAGACAAACACTTGAGTACCCACGTTCGAATCCCCAGCACCACATAAGCTGGGCGTGGTGGCGCACACCTGTAATCCCAGCACTCACGAGGCTGAGGCAGAAGGATTGCCATGAATCCAAGGCCAGCTTGGGCTACAGACCCTGTCTCAAATAATAATAATAATTATAATTATAATTATATTGTTAAGTGTCACATCTCTGTTTACTTTTTCACATTTCCATTTGTCCTTCCTTGAACTGCTTTAACAGAACCGCATCTACCAGGTGGCTCACATGACAAACTTCCATTGCCCCAGTGCTACAGCCTGGAAGTTGGAAAGGAAGGTGCCAGTGAGGGTGGTTCCTTGGAAAGACCCACTGCCTGATATGTAATCACCTTCCGGTCATGAGAGACAAAGCCCTGGAAACGTCTCATTCCTACAAAGGTGCTAATCCCATTGCAGGGAGCTCCACACTCGTGACCTAATCACCTCCCAAAGGCCCACCTCCAAATAACACCCACCCCCAGGGGGGCTAGAGCTCCAACATAGAAACTGAGGGGAGAGACCCAAGCTTTCAGTCCACAACACAACTGCATTCAGTAGGAGCTTTAAAAAAGGCTCTTCACTCACAGTGTAAGTAACCCTTCCTCACACCCGTTAGGATGGCCATTATTCAAAACAAAACAAGAACCCGGAAGACAAATGCACCGACCGAGGTTGTAGGGCAACTGGACTGCTCGTGCACTATTTGTGGAAATATGACATGAAGCAGCTACTATGGAAAACAATACAGAGGCACCTTAAAAATTAAACCAGAACTACCTTGTTCCTAAAGAACCTACGTCAGAGTTTCAAAAAGATAGCTGGATGCTCACATTCACTGCAGTAATATTCACAGAAGCTGGCTGCCATAGGGACAACTCCAATGTTCATCATCAGATGAATGGGTAGGTTGCTGTCCACATGGACAGGGAAATGTTAGTCAGCCTTCAGAAACCCTACCATTTGTGATCATACGGATAAGCACGGAGAGCATTACACTTCATGGACTAAGCCAATCACAGAAGGACATCTACTGCCTGATTCCATCCCTATAGCCGGATATCTGAAGCTAGAGACTTTATAAAGAAACGAGGCTTATTTAGCTCAAAGTTTTTTGGAGATGATTTCTAAGATCAGGAAGCTCCTCTGGTTTGGCTCTGGCGAGGGCTTCATAACAGATGGTGTCACAATGGCCAGAGCACAGGAGGGAGAGGTCATATGGCAAAAAAGGTGCTTCTGGAAATACACACTGGCTGGAAACCAGCAAGCACAGTACTCAATGCAAACCAGAAAACCTGGAGCCAGAGAAGAATATTGGCTACGAAAAGAGAGTGCAGGACTTCAGGGGACACCAGGTGGAAAGAGGGGGACAGAGAGTCACTGCTCGCCCAGCACTGTGGCTTGCTGGTCAAGATCGGCCACCAAATTGACTTGGTCATTTCTCAGCTCAAGTGACCCTGGGCAAATCGCTTCTACCCTCTACAGACTGTTTCTGCACCTGTGAAATGGGGGTGGGGGTGGACGGGGGAGCACAGGCCACCTGGCTGTTACTACGTGTGACTGAAGGCCCTCCTGTCTGTGCACCTGCATGAGGAGTTGATCATCTTAAGAGCTAAAGGTGAGGATACGGGGAAAAGGGACACTTCTACACTGTTGGTAGGGCTGTAAACTAGTACAACTACTATGGAAATCAGTGTGGCGATTCCTCAGAAAACTGAGAACGGGTATCCCATTTGACTCAGCTACAGTTCTCCTGGGCATATTCCCAAAAAAGCTAAAAATGTTGTGTCACAGAGACACATGCACACCCATGTTTACAGCAGCACAGCTCGTGAAGCTAAGCCTGCATGCCCACCAATGGGTGAGTGGATAACGAAAACGTGTCGTATATACGTAATGGAGTATTACACTAATGTAAAGAAAGACAGATTTCAAGGACTTATAAGATATGGGTACCCTTTGAGATCGTAATGCTGAGCAAAATAAACCAGTCACGAAAGGTTAAGTGTCACGTAGTCTCTCCCATACGAGAAAGCCAAAACATGAAGGATGAGAAGAGCAAAATGTAAGAGAGAGGACAGGAAATAGACGACTTCTAGAGACGGAGAGGGACCTGAGGGTGGGGAGGGGAATGGGAGAAAAAATGTCACAACTCCATGTGTATGGGCACAAATTTTCAAAGCTTAGTGCAATCAATATGTAAGTGAATCTGTAGTACAAACATACACAAACTATATATATATATATATATATTTTTTTTTTTTTTTTTAAAGAGCTACACGAACTAAGTTAGAGCTGCTGTGCTGGGGGCCGGGCTAGGCCAGAGTATGGGGTAGGGGTCATTACTTTCTATGAGCCATCTGTTGCTATCAAATAGATAAAGTAGTAAAGAGTGGTGTGCAGGGCTCCAGCCTGGGTTCCGTCCTCAGAGCGGGTAAGGCCTGGGTGGGGGCTCTTCCTGTGACTAGAGGCCCTCCCTCCTGGAGGTCCTAGAAGGGAACAGGGAAGATCCCTTGAGCGCCTCCAGCAGTCACTGCCTTTTTCACCGAACAGCAGCCCCAGTGCAAGCAACTCGTTCCCGAAGTTGGAAAGATGGGAGTTTAGAGCAAATTTACAAGAGCTTGTAAATGTATGAGGCTGGCTAATCCAGGCTGCGGTGTAGGTTGGAAATAACAGGGTAGGCCAGGCAGGTTTCTGTAAATCTCATGGCAGGAAACTACACTTTTGCCACCGAGGGAAGTGAAGCAGGCTGGGGACTGTCCCTGCCCCCTGCCTTTTAGTTGACACATAATAATTGAATATATTCAGGAGGTACAGTATGATCTCTGGACTGTAGATGTTGAAACCTTGGGGTGCAGCTCCTTCCCACCCCTGTCCAGCCCCCTGACCTGGCAGCCCTTGGTGCTCCCGCAGGGACATCCATAGAAAACCCCCGGTTTGTCCTGGTCACCCAAGGACAGCCAGATAGCCAACCATTGGAGCTGTGGTCAGAGGGGCAGGTCTAGGTCATAACGCGGGTGACAGGAGCCTGGAGGCCCCATACCTGTCAGGCCTGGACAGTGGGTCTATTGCCACCACACAACCCCACCCTTCTCTGCCAAACACAAGCACACACTGCATGAAACACATGCATGTGTGCCTGTCCCACACACCACATCACACCCACAATGCTATGGAGAGAATATAGAAACTAACAGGGAGATGTACAGGTAGGCTAAATAGAGAAGGAAACCCAACAAGGCAAGATCGGGGACAGGTCAAGCCCTTCCCATGGCCAGACCACATAATCAAGGGAAGCCTGCACGGAAGAGTCAGAATTGTTCCAGCCCACCACACGTCTCAGATAAACAAAGAGCCAAAAATTCACAGAGCAGCAGGGGGAGGACAGAACAACACCAAGGAAACCCCTACTTAACTAAAACCAAACCCTGAAACAGCCAGCAATTTTCTTCTACCTGTGGCCCCTCATGGCCACCTGAGAGCTTCCTAGCTTTGCTTCTGTTGCTTAATAAACTTTACTTTTGCTTTTCACTGGACTCCATTCGCTTTTTTTCAAAACAGGCCTGACAGAGTCCAGAACTTGGGGATTGATGAGGGTGATCTGGACCAGCCAACTCAGGATCCACGAGAGGACAAACTCCCGGGATGGAGCCGGAAGCTCTGGGCCTCGCCACCTGTCACTTGCACAGTCTTCAGCTGTCATTCAGTGTCCCAGTGCCCGGGTTTCCAAGCTTCCAGGGAAACGAAGGAATGAACAAGTACTGTGTGTGTGTGTAGGGGGTGCCTTAAGAAGCTTATAAATTGCTATCACTTTATAATGTAAGGCGCTTTCGTTATTAATGAAATGGTCAGTTCTACTTTAGACTACCTAAGATGGAACTTCGTGGTTCAAGGAATTAAGAATGAGGCGCAAGAGGGGAAAGCGGCACAGAGAGGAAAAGTAAGGTGCAGGAACCTGGAAATCGCCCTCCCCTCCCCTTGGGATGAGCTTCCTGGACCCACTGCAAAGCCCAAACTGCAAGGCCCTAGGGCTAGGAAGAGAGGAAAGGGGTTTCCTAGGCCACTGCCAAGGTCATCTTTGTGTGCCAAATGTCCTGCACCCTGTGAAGCAGATGGGCAGCAAGCCTTACCAGGCACGAGAACCCGGCAAGTGGTGCTTTTCTTTTCTCTTGCAGTGCTGGGGATTGAACCTGGTCTTCTCCCTGTGCTACATCTCCAGCCCTTTTTTATTTTTACTTTGAGACAGGGTCTTGCTAAGTCACTAAGTTTCCTGGGTTGGCTTGAACCTGTGATCCTCCTACCGCAGGGTCCCAGGGCGCTAAGATCCCAGGGCCTGCACCACCAGGTCTGCTAACTGGTGCTCTCTGCTCCAGTCTCCCACTTCCTGTGTGCCGCAGCCTCCTGGCTGCAGCATGTCTCCTAGCCCTCTAGAAGCCCTCTAGAAGGCCACAGAACAGCGGCAGGTCTCACCCTGGAGGGAGGATCTAGAGCTCAGGGAGCCTGAATTGTGAGACAGTGAATCACTCCCTTCCGGCTGTGGTTCCTCCCACTCGGTTAGGGGGGACAGGAGAAATGATTAACTCCAGGAAACCAGCTCATTTGCATAGATATACATAAATTATGGCTTCCAACGAAGTATCTGACCGTGAGTAAAGGCAAAAGGAAATGTGTCTTTCTGTTCTTCTCCTCCATCTGTTTTTCTTCATCTCCTCCCACCACTTTCTCAAGCATACCAAAATAATTTTAAGCTTACATAGGCAAGAAATGCATGTTGATGCATATTATTACACAGAGATGCATAGAATGTTTGCATATTGGGGTCACCCGAAGTCCTGTTTTCTTTCATCTTTTTCCTCCTACCTTCTCTCCGTGTTTATTTCTATACTCTTCTCTGCACCATGGAAGACTTCAGACTGCATTGTTCCTCCCCAGAGCTGAAGGTCCTTGAGCTACAAGGGTGCGTAACAGGTAGCAAGACTGGGAGCTCCCTGAGGGCACAGACTCTGAGAGGCACTGTGTTCCCCAAGTCTAGAACTGGACAAAACCCCCTTCATAGACCACTCTGCAGAGGGCAAAACCGAGGCTCAGCTCACAGCTGCAGTGTGGCCAGGTCCACAAAGTACAGGCTTCCAGCCCACTGTGCCGGCCAGATGGGCGGACTCCCCCTTGTGGCCTGGCAGGCCTTCTCCAGCAGCAGTCGCCCACAGGAAGATGAGCTGGGCGTGGACCTACCATAAGATCTACCAAAGCCCAGAGGGGTGCAGCATGTGACACCTGTCACCTGTCCCCATCTGAGCTGCCCCTGAAGGCAGGCAGCTCTGATGGCTCACAAGAGCTGGCACTCATCCCAGGAGCAGGGGCCAAGGGCAAATCACTTCTTAATTACTGCTTGCAGTGCAAGTTTTTGCACTGACCTGGACAATGACCAATCCCCAAACTGAGTCTCTTATCAGCCTGCAGTGAACTGGTCCTGGGAATCAGTCCTTGCCAGACCCATGAATTCTATTGTAACTGGAGAAGTGACAGCAGCCACAGGCTCCTCTGCGCAGTTGGGGGCTTCCCTGCTCTCTGCCCCACCAAAGCCAGGCCTCCTGAGGGGGCCTCACACCCTGGAACAGCTCAGCCATTGTGTGTTCTGCCTGGCCCAGGAACAGGTAGGTGCCCCGCTGCACAGCCCAAGCACCTCCACAACCCCTCCCACCCCACCCAAGGCAGGCCAGACCCTATTTCACAGCCCATCTCTCATTGGGTTTCACACGCAACCCTCTGAGGCACTCCAGAAAGCCAAGTCACATGACGTTTCCTCCTCACAGTGAAGAAGCTGAGGTTTAGAGAACAAAGCAGAATCTAACTCAGAACCGGGAAGAACACAGAGCAGGGTGGCTAATGTGCCTCCGACTGATAGCAAATGACCCAAAATCAAGTGGCTTCACACTGCAAGTTCACTTCTTGTTCTCGTGTGACCCAGGTGACTTTCCAGATGGCTGTCCTCCAAGAGACCCTTGGGGATGCCATGTTGCCAGGAGCATTTCCCTTAGAGGTTAACAGGAAGAAAAGGTGCAGACGGGCTTAATGTGAACATGACTCCTGTGCTTGCGGCCAGTCACACAGCAAGGGAGGCTGCGCAGTGTGATCTTCCCATGGGAGGAGGAGGGAAAGGGCGAGGAGTGCCCCTGCTTCGGAGGGGACCACGCCTCTGCCTCTACTGAGGGAGTTTCAGGAGGCAGGCATCATGCCAGGAGCTGCCCAGGCATCACCTCTGGTCCCCAGGGCAGCTCTCTGACTGGTGCTCACCTCCTCCACCTGAGACCATCCGGGCTTAGACCCCATGCCCCTACTTTCCTATGTGAACATCTTCTCAAACATTAGAGAACAGATGATAATGCTGTGTCCCACTCCAGGTCCTCCAATCACTCTTTCCACCCTCATGTGCATCCTTCCAGATTGATTTTGCACATATATTTATATAAAGACATAGTGATTTGCCCAATTGATTTATCATTTTTTTTTTAAAGCAGAATTCTGGACTAGAGAGCGAGAACCCATCTCAAAAAACAAACAAAAACGTAGCACTACTTCATGTACGTTGTTCTGCAACCAGCATCTAGCATGTTCCTCCTCATAAAACATCCAGTGCTTATTTTATCGATCACTCAGCCTCCCAAATTTCTTCTGCAGCTCCTATGGAGTAGGGTGCAATGTCCAGGAGGCCTTGACCACAGGCAGATCCTGTGAGGATAGTGCCAGGCACGAAGCGTGCATGTGGCTCTCACCTTCACTCCACATCATCTGTCACGTAGAGCTAAGTGTGGGAGACCAGGAGCAGGCCTGGGCCTGGGCTGGGCCTGGGGCTGGGCCTGGCCTCCCTGCCGGCCTTAGCTATGGCTCACTGCTTGCTTTGGGCACATCTCGTGTATGTCCCACGTGGACAACATCTTATCAAACCTCTTGAGATATTGGGATATGGGGAGGTAAACAGACCCCTTAGAGGAAAGAAAAAATCTCAACTTTTTGAAATGGCAGTAGACCACACCAACTTGGTGACAACCGGAGCCTGGACAGCTGAATATACTATCCTTCAGCAGGCGTGGGGGATCTTTTTTCTTTTCTGCCAAGGGCCTTTTGAATACCTATGGCATCATTTATGAGGTATATAAAACTATTGAATAAAAATTATCCTGCTATAATTGGTAAACCATTTAATTAACTCGCCTGTAATGTGACAGCTGCCTTGGCTGGGGTTGGACTTTTCCACCCATGGTCTCTCATGTGACCTTTCTGGGTCAAGTCCTACTTTGCAGAAACCCTGCTACTAATGTTCCCACTTCACAGCTGGACCCACCAAGCCCCAGGGACTTGGGTTGCCCAAGGCTGGACTACAAAGCCCAATCCCTTCCTACACCAGCTGCAGACACTGGGATGGAGCCAGCCTCCAGGCTGGGGGCCAGCACCCCGTACGTGGGAGGCCATCACCCTGAAGGGGCCAGTCCCACAGCCATTGCCCATGAAACATTACTGATTGACTGACTGAGCATTTACTTCATTTGTAGTCCAGACCAGGCAGGGCACTGGGGCTTGAACCAAACAAACTTGAAGTGATTTGAAAATTATTAAACTGTGAACATCGGATGGAACTATAGCAGTCCTGTGCTGAGCTCTGAGCACACTGGAAGGAGCCCTAGTTCTGCCTCTACCCACCCAGAAGACGCTCGCATCTTCCCCGGAAGCCCCTGTTCTCTGACTGATGAGCACTTAGTGTCCGCACAAGCAGTGTCCAATTTGTCGGTTTCCTCTATGCCAATGTCTCTGGTCTCGGGCTGTCATTTAAATCATCCAGCATCATGAGGAGTTTCTGTCCTACCTCCCCAAAGAGAAGAGACTAAGGCAGTTCCTGACCATGACCAGGAACCCGCACAGCCCAGCACCTTGCAGATAGAAGAACCTGCACTCCACACACAAGAGGGAGTTCTGCATCAATTCAGCATTTTAGTACTTTAAAATTTAATACTCTATTATTTCTCCTGCCAGGACAATGCCCTCTCGAAATGGCTTCTTCAGCTTCCTTAATCACCACGTCAGTCACAGCTGTCTCTCTCACACCCTCTCAGCCTTTCTCACCAACCCGCAGAGAAAGGACAGACACTGCCATCAACTTCATCTTCACCATCATCTGCTTAGCGGCTGCTCCTGGCCAGGCACAGAGCTACCCACAGCTAGCACCACACCAAGGATTCCAAGACCCTTCATCCTTGTGGTGACCCCCACCATCCTGGGTCCCGGAGGCTCTCCAGACAAGGTCTCCCTGCAGCCTCTCGGCAGCCTGACAGCTACATATGCACTTGCGAGCTTTCAGGCACCCTGCAGGCTTCACGCTCAGACACAGAGGGAAAGGCTGTCCTCTGAACATCCCCACAAAGCAAGCACAAGTGTTCTTTCCATTCTGCAGATGAGAAAACCGAGGCTTGCTTGGAGTTAAGGCACTCAAGGCAACAGAGCAGCTTGTCAAAGTGCATGGAATTGCGCTGTTTGCTGGCCAATATGCTGTGTAAGTGATGAGTAATTACTGAAACCGGCAACAGTGAAGTGGGCGGGGACAGTGAAAATTGTGCACTTATTTGAGACTTTTCAAAATAACAATATTAAGTACTGAATAGACAAGAAAAACAAGTGCTACCAAACAAGATCCCATGTTGGCATATTTAAATTACTCTGAGAACCCAGAATAGCACAAGTTCAGGAAGTACCTCTGGTGAGGCAGTACACCTGAGGCCCATCACCGGGGGAAGTGGCTGGCATGCGAGCCACGGTGCCCTGCACGTCACCAGGCCTGCTGCCTGGTGGTTAGGGAGAGGACCAACTCGCCAGCCCCGGGGAGTTTCTTCAGGAGAAAACCGGGCTGGGACCTCGGGAGCCACAAACAGGTGGTGCTTCCACAGCACTCCTTCTGTGACCTCTCGTGCAGCGTTCATTTACTCACGCAGCTGGCCGGCACTGCAACCTCGGACTGGAAGGTACCTTCCTTTCGAGGGTAGTGCTTGGAGATCGATCTGGGAGCTGCAGAGATCACAGGGAGATTGATGCAATCTCCATCAATATTAATAGCCCAGCGTGGACGTCAGCTTACTCAGCTGCTTCTCACTCTGTCTCCCCTCTCCCTCCTTTCTCCTGTCTTTCAAAACCTCCACCAGGCCTACAAGACCAGCAGACCAAGGTGAGCCGAGGAGCTACAGTGTAGTGTGGGATGAGAGGAATGCCAGGGCCCCACCTGCCACGTACCAGACAGAGCTCTCCCAGATCTGGACGCCTGGCCCTCAAGAAGCAAAACCACCTCCACATGCTGCACCAAGTGGTACTGGATAGAAGGCACTGGACAGTGTGTCCCTCCTCCTTCCCTCCTGCCTTCACTCGCTTTTGCCTTTGCTCTGAAAACTGCTTGTCACTTCCCATCACTGGGATGCAGTACTTGACACCTTTGCCTTCGAGGAAAAGTCTCATTTGGTGCATGTGTTGAGGAGACTCAGTCCATGGCCTGCTGGCTCCAAGGCAAGAGCTTCATGGCAGAAGGGCATAATGGAGAAAGCTAGTTAGTCCGTGGTGGCTGGAAAGAAGAGCAGAGGAACAGCACCAGAGAGGAAGGGGTCAGGGGACAGGCAGAGACCCCAGGCCTACCTCCTGGACCCACCCAGACATACCTGCAAGTACACTCCTTAATTCCCTGACAGATTCCAATCGAGTTGGCACTAATGACTTCACTGCTCCTGGGCATCCGTGAGCAGGAAGGGAGCCCCTGCTAACTGCAACCAGCAGTCAGTGTGCAAACTAGCCCAGCAATGCCACTCCTCCACTGTGGCCCACCCAAGGGGCTTTCTGCCCTCTCCCCTCCCTCTCCAGATACCATCACCCTATGTTATAGCTGAGGAAACGGAGCTTAAGGCTAGCAGGCAATTGCACCTGTTGCAATTTGGATCCAAAATGTTCCCCAAAAACCCTGTGTTGAAGACTTGGTCCCCCGCATAGGGCACAGTTAGAAGGTGGTATGACCTCTAAGAGGTGGGGCCTGATGGAAGGAATTTAGGTCACTGGCAGTATGCCCTTGGAGGGAATAGTTGCTTCCTCTCTCTTCCTACTCTCCCTCCTTCCTAGCCACCATGAGGTAAGCAGCTTCCTCGGCCATATGCTCTCCACCATGTTGTGCTGTGCCACCTCAGGCCCAAAGGCAATAGTGCCAAGGCCACGCACTGAAATCTCTGAAACTCTGAGGCAAAAATAAACCTCTCCTCTTTGTAAGTTGATTTTCTTATGCATTCTGTCACAGTGGCAGAGAGTTGACTATCACAAGCCCCAACACCTATCTGGGAAGGAAAAAAAATTCAGGGGTTGGGGTTCTGAGTTTTGGAGGGGACACAAGAGGATTCAGGGAATCTTGGGAAAGGGGGCATGAGTATACAGGGGACAAGGGCTATTCAAAGCCACTTTCTGTGAAGCAGACACTGGTTGGCACAATGGATTAGTATACTTTCAATTCTGCCCATCTGGCCACTTGGGGGAATGTGCAGGGTCAGAAGCTTGCTATAAATATTAGACAGCACCAGCGACACACCCTCTCACCTCTCCTGCACTGAGAGACTCTACTAACTGCCAAGGTGTCTGTGTAGCCAGCAGGAAGCAGCATCCCCTTCTGTAGACTGTGAGCACAGCACAAAGAAGGGGCCGGCCTGGGTGACCTGGAGCGAAACAGGCTGAGAAACCCCAGGCAGCTGCACCCTCCTACTGGGGCTCTGCACCCAGAGAGCTCCAGCCTCTCACTGAATGCAGCTTCTGGTTACTGAGCAGCTGTAACTTTTGTTTCTGGGCACAGTTGTGCTCATTCCTCAATGAGCTTTAAAGGGAAATAACCTGGGCCTGTCCCTCTCGTCTAGGACAATGGAGCTGGTTGGCAATGGAGTTGGCGTCAACCCAGATTGGTGTGGCCCCGGCTACTCTCACCCCATGCTCTCTGCACCTCACCACCTAGAACATGGGTGGCCTGGTTGATTCCTGAGCTTCTCCTCTGAGGAAAGCAGTTCCCATGCTTCCGGGTCCAGCCTGACTCCCAGAGGTGTTCTCCCACTCGACCTCACTGCCAGCAAGGAAGGACCATCCTTTCTTTCCATCCCTCACTCACAGGTGCTCAGTACTGCAGGGTAAACACAGCATTACAAAAATCCAAACTTGCAAAACAGATTTTAAACGCGAAACAAGAGAGAGAAAATATTCAACAACCAAAAAGCATCTGTGATTTTACAAATGTGGGATTTTCCTACTGCATTCAAGAATAAGACTCAATTTCCAAAAATTCATTTGACACTCTACTTTTCAGGAACACAACTATTGTCAATTTATAAGAGAACCAAACAGCTCTCTTTCCTGGCTTTCCTCCTGATACTGACATGCCAAAGAGAGTCAGGATTTGCTGAAAAATGATTTACTCCATAAAAATGTTCTGGCAAGTCTGCTTACAGTGTCTTTTTAGTGCACCGTTCAAATAAACTTTGGAAATTTCTGCATCGTAAAGGCAAAACAGCAAGAGAAAAATAGCTAATTCAAAAATGCTTTGACAAGATCAATGGCATATATTTTAGGCTTCTTTCTTCTGGGATCTGAACACCCAAATGTTTTTCTTCCTCTGGGTAATTTTTCAACTTGGAATTTTATTGTGGATTTTATTCTAGCCTTTATTGACATACTGTTCCTTTTAAAAATCAAATTTATTATAATTTTTGTATCTTAAAGATGAGACCAAAAAATAAGCCACTCCTCATCCTCTCCCAGTCTCATTCCCTCATACCCACCCTCATGCCAAGTAACAGATGCCCACAGAGGGTGGGCGTTGACACAGCAGGCCCCTGATAAGACTGTGATCAAAGGGGGCTTGACATACACATGGCCATTTCTCCACTGGAGACAAAAGTACTCTCTCCTTCTCAAGCTCACGTAGTATTTACTCACTAATTGCTCTGGGATGAAGCTCTTGGCTATTTATTATGGCTTCCAATCTTGCCAATTGGTTAAATGGCAAAGCCATACCTGCCTACAGAGGAAGGACCCTGTTCCCAGCTGGGTGGGACCAGGGCCCTGGGCACCCTCAGGAGAAACAGAGCATCTTTCTCACAGAAAAAAACTGACATAAAACAGGAAGGAGAGAAAGGGGAGGGAGGAAGTTTAGCTTGTGTCATCACCTGATCTAGCTGCAAGTCCAGATTAAAACTAGAATCTTCTGGCATTCACTGAATTCAGTCTTAGACCCAGTTCCACTGAGTTGGTCATGCAGCCAAATAATTCCAACTGAGTCATCCATCTCGTTACCACCTACCATGTTACTTAGTTGTCTGTAGACCCAGAGAGGACACACTGCAAGAACATATGCTCTGTTTGAGAAGCACAGCTGCTTTTCTAAAGGGCTTTTTTTGCATGAAGGCCTGCTGCTTCTCTAGTGAGGCTGGGAACATGAGGGCAAATGCTATCTCAGTCACCTCTGTAATCCCACGGGCAAGATGTTCAAACAGCTCATACTTAAGACATGCTAGCTGGAGGGATGACAGGCAGACAGGCAGATGCATGAACAACTGAATAAAATGAGTAAGGTGCACCGAGATAGGGTGCAAAGACACTTCATGACCAAAGTCCCAAAGATTCGAGCCACTTAGAATCCAGATTATCACTAGACTTTTTCATGTTCCAGTTTTCATTGGAAGGCGAAGAAAGCTACTTAGCCCAGGATCCTTCCCTCCCTCCAAGTGCAGGAAGATAGGCTGCCCATCACCAGTCGCCACCCAGCAGCCAGCCATCTCCCTGGGCCAACATTCCAACCACTGGGTCATGTTCAGAGAATATTTTTCACAGACTAGTTTGATTAAAGAAGCCACTTTACATATATGGAGGGCCAGCATGGTCAGCATGTTTGGTTTTGAGCCATGTCGGAAATCCAATCATTTGGAGGAAATACAGTCTGGAGGAAGACCTCCGCTGACCCAAGCCTGACAGTGCGGTAGAGTATCTGGACTTGAGGACTTTGCTCCTCATGTGCTGTGCAGGCTGCACATTCCCTTCTCCTTCTCTTCCCCTGGCATCAGCAATGTGCCAGGATGCATTAACCCAAGAGGGCAGAGCTCCATGCAGAACCTGCCCTTGCCGAGTGAAAGATCCTACAGCTCCTGGCTCCAGTGTTATTCACTTCTGTCACATACAATTTATCACCCAGTGCAGGACAGGCCTGAAGACTGCAGTCCCCATGATTCAGGGCCAAGGGGAACTAAGCAATCTCCTAACTCCTGCTTGCTGCTCAGCACTAAAGATCCTAACATCCATGAGCAAGGACAAAGTCACAAGTCTGCGGATGCAGTGTCTTATGGGATCTGTCTTCTGCTCCTCTAGACCGGAAGCCCTCGAGTTTTCTTGAATCGTATCTCTCAGAAACTGATGACACCACAGCCCCATTCTGTCCCCCGGAAAATGTACAGAAATACTTTTCTGGCTTTCAATTCCAAGGGAACTTCCTGAGCTATTCACAGAGTCTCTGGGGTTCTGCAATTCTAGGTTAATAATCCCTGACAGAAATGCAAGCTGCAAGCCTTTTCTCCGGCCCTCTAGACATGGCTGTTCGTCATTGAATGCTTTTCATCCCCTGCCTAACAGTGACAGAGAAACTGGGCTCACAGTGGAAACTACGTGGGTTACCTCCAGAAGAAGCCAGGCTCAAGCCCTGACTCTCCACATAGCAGCTCTCTGCTCTCGGCAAAGCTGCCCAGTTCACCTTTCTGAGACTCAGTTCTCATCAAACGATGGGAACAACAACGCTACTCCCAAAAGAGCTTTCAGGTAACATGTGGAAAGGGACCCATTTGCATTGCACCCTGGTGCTCCATAAATATCATTTCATCATCTCTGTTTTCCCTTCTATTAATGAAAAGACCCTCCAGGAGAGCCTCTCACCCTCCAATGCTTTGAAGCCCCTTTTGACTCATTCCTTTGCATGAAGGCATAGATGGGCTCTGTTAAAACCACCCTGGCCAGAAGGGGTAAAGCACAAACTGCCTGCCGGAACGCCCCATCTACCGCTTCTTTCCACGTGTGACGATTAGGAGGCCCTTCTTGTTAGGGAGGGTGGAACAGTGGCACCGTAAATTATTTTGTGTCCTGTTGGAGAGATGAGTTTAATTACACAAAACACACCCTCTCCCAGGACAGAAACGTCAGCCCTCTAGGCAGCAAGCACAGATGTGGCAGGACGTCTGAGGGCTGGGGAGAGCCTGGCTCAGATGTTAGGCAGGTTGAGTTTCAAACTGCAGTCCTTTTGCTTATCTATAAAATTCAAGGCAGGTTTATCTTAATCATTTTATGCAGAAAAAAAAATCTCTCAAAAAATGGCAACAATAAGGCCTAGTTCATAGACTGCGGTACAGATGAAGGGACACACCTATGTAAAAATGTCTATACCACATGTGACACCTGAGAGAGGAGTGTGGGCAATGGGCCCTGAAGAAGGCAGAGGCCAGGCTAGAGGATGGGAAGGGGACAGAGGGCCTCCCACCAGATGGAGGAGGCTGGTCCCCTGACAGCAGGTCCCAAGGAGAGGATGGATTCACATCCTGGGGCTATCCAATCCCAAGACAGCAGGCTTCGTGGGTGGTCCTGTGCGGGGTCCCCTGAGCCCCAAGGCAGAAGGAACTGGTGCAGAGAAAAGTCCCTTGGGCCAGCAGGTAGGAGGCAGGGGACCCCATGGAACCTTTAGAAATCTCCCCTGGCCTGGGCCTGATGGTGGATCTCAAGTTTCTTAAATCTATACTGTTTTAATGGCTTCTTTTTTTTGACAGTTATAGACTATGCGCTCAATAAATACTTATTGATTTTTTTTTTCTTCCTTGGCTACTGTTGCCAGAGATGAAACTATTTGAGCTGTGGTTGCAAACTGCCTGCCTCCCGACCCTCGGGGATAGGTGCTTTGCGAGTCCAAGCTGGGCTATGGCAGCTGCAATAGCAAGAGGTAGCTGGGCAGCGATGCTGGTCTCAGTCAACCCAAAGGACAATGAGCAGGCCATCTAGGTTCCCTATGAGTAGCCAGCCTCTGCTGACCTTTGCCTCTAAGGGCTGCCCCTCAGTGAGCAGGGAGATGGGGAGGCAGATGTGGTCAGGGATAGGGTATGGAGCTAGGCCATTTCCCTCTCCACTACCCCTACTGTCAGCCAATAAGACAGGCTGACTACAGACTGAATCTGCTCAAACATTTATGGCACAAAGAAGGGGGAGAGGACAGACTGGGGTGGGAGGGGGTACCTATATTTTAGATGGACATTTAAAAATTCTGCTAAGTCTCCAAAGCCCAGGGATTCAGATCATTAAACTCCTGTCTTCACAGGCCAAGAATAGCTCAAGATTTATGCCCACATTGCACTGTCCTGCTAGACCTGGAACAAGGCAGGCAGTCTTGCCCTGGCCGAGCCCAGCTCTGTGGTGAGGTTCATAGGCTGGAGCTCCTCAGTCTACAAAGAGGGGGAGATCAGCCCTTCCTGAGAAATATGGGAGGGTCATCAAGGCCAAGCCTGACACCTACATGAAAATGCAGTCATGACAAAGCCACACACTCTTAGCAGTGCGCCCGTGAGACCCTTTGGTGCTGAGGCTCTGCTCAAGGTGGGGGCCTGCCGCCTGTGGGGGCCTGCCGCCTGTGGGGGCCTGAGCAGCTTACTCAACCTCTCTAATCTGAACAACAGAGAGAATAAGAGAACCTAGCTTATAGGATTGCTGCAGGTTCACAATGCTTTTATTAAAGCATTCCCAGAAAGCGTCCCCCTATGGTGGCTGCGTGGGGCAGATGTGACAGGTCCTGGAGCACCCCTGCCAAGTGCCCAGGTACCACCAGGAGCAAGTAAGCCAATTCCCCCAAACAGGTTGCAGGGTAGCCATCAAAAGTTGTGCAAAGTAGGCCAATATTTTCTAGCATTGCATGGAGAGAAAAGCCAATGCTTCCAGAAGACACCTTGTCACTCTGATCACCTCAGAAATGCCTGTCTGGAGAAACAGTGATGTAGGTGAACCCAGGAGCAGCAAGGTCCCACCCACAGCTGAGCAGGAACGCACAGTGGAGCTGAGGTTTTCCTGAGCACTGAGGAGTAGCCAGACACCCCATTCCTAGAAGAAAGGCACAGAGGGATCAGCACAGAGGACACCGGGCACTGGGCACAATTCTCCTACTCTTTTTTTGAGACAGGGTCTTGGTCTGTAGCCCAGGCTGGTCCCAAATTCACTGTGGAGCCCAGGCTGGGTTTGGACTCACAGCACTCTTCCTGTCTCAGCCTCTTGAGTGGAGAATATTGGTTTCTAAAGTCCCTCTCATACATGTGCAATGTACAGAGTACACAGGCCTCGGAGCCACACAGGGTACAGTGCCACGCTGGTGTGGCTTCTGGAGCAGCATGGGGAACACACTTTGGCCGCTGTGTGGAGTCTCAGCTATAGGCCTCGGCTTGGGAATCCCCATCCTGCTACTAATCAGGATGGGGATTTGTTAGTCCTATCTCAGTGTCTCTGTCCTCCAGGGTTCTGGGACCCATAGCCCAGACTTTACCGCATCCATGGAAGAGCCCTAACTGGCGCTAGGTCCTGCAGGAGGAGCAAACACAGGGCCAACCCCACAGCCCCCACAGAGACACACACAGCAGGGTGGCCCAGGGCAGGGAGCTGGGAAGCCTGGGGCAAAGCTGTTTCTCAGCTTCACTGTGGCCACGGGTCCTTGTGAAATGTCGGGACTCTGTTTACTTCATTAGCATGCCTTCTTAGCAAACGAGCTCACGTGCACCCCTGAGAGTCGACACCAGTGCTCACTCTTGGCTACACACCAGCCCTAAAGCCTCCAGACTCTTCCCAGCCAGAGGCTCCTCCTGCTCTAACTCTAAGGATGACAGCAGCCCTGCCCAGATGTGCTGAGTCTGGCTGACCAGGAGCTTGAACAGAACTGCAGGAACAGCACTTGGGAGACTGAGGCACGAGGACTGCTATGTGCTGGAGGCCAGCCTGGGCTATACAGTGAGTTGAGGACCAGCCTGAACTACAGAGCAAGACCCTGTCTCTAAAACCAACCAACAAACAAACACCTGCAGGGAAGCTGAATCTCCCCCACCCGTTCTCCACCTCCCTCATACCCTGACCCTTGGCGCCTTTCTTCCCATTAGGGAATAGCCACGCTAAACACACGCACACATGATCAACTCTTGGCTCCGCTCTTAATGCTGAGGGGCTCAGGAGCAGTGAGCCAACCTTTCTGAGCCGTGGCTTCCTTGTCTATGTAATGTAGCTAACAAGCCTAGTGACAGGACTGAGGTGACGCAGATAGAGGTGAAGAGTATGTGACAGAGGAAGGCAGGGGCCACCTCCCAGAAGGTGGCAGCAGGGGACTCACCTTGTCCCCAGCTTGTGCTAGGATGGAAGCGGTGTTTGAGTCCTCCATCAGACTGGAAAAAAGATGAGAGGGCACCAAGGGGAGAGCTAAAAGGGCCGGGACTGGAGCTGGAGGAGAGGACAGTGCCGACAAGCCTGTGTGGCAGTCACAGGCCTGCGTGCCACCCCAGCACCAGGTGTGAGCATGTGTGCACATGTGTGTGCAAGAGGCTATATGCATGCATTTTTCACAACCAAGTTTTGAAAGTAAAAAATGCCCTAAAACTAGGAAGGCAAGCAATAATCAGGAGTGAAAAAGGAGAGGCAGACAGGAAAAAGAAAAATAAAGTTTTGGGGATTGTACAGAAAAAAAAAACACTGTAAAAATGCATCATTCTGTTTGTTAAACTATACCTACCACTTTGTCTACAACATGTCTTATAAGGCAATTCTTTTGACTATAGATACATTAGAAGTTACATGTAAACAGAAAAAAGAAAGGAAACCCCATTACCCCACTAGCCACAGCTCATCTGAAAACAACGTGGGTATCTTGGTTACTTTCCTGCTAGGCATTTTGGCACATGAATATTATATTCTGACCTGATTGAAACGATACAAGCAGCACTGCTTGGTAACTTGTTTATTCCCCACTGTAATAGATTACCAACAGCAATATCCTCTGCTTTTGACGAGGTTCCTGGCCTTAGCCGGTGGCTGGGGAAAGCCATGACTGAACCGCTGGTAAGTGTTCTGAGCCCCACCCTGCCAGAAGGTATTACTAACTCCATTTTGCAAATGGAGTTACCAAGGCCGAGAAGGCACCTTGCAAACGTCGCACAAATTGGAAGAGGTTCTGGATGGAGGCCTAGAGCTGAGGCCCTGTGTCTGGGAAGAGCAGGTACACTCCGGTGTGGGCTGATCCTCCGAGGCTCGGGACTGAGCAGGCCCTGCCGGTTGGTTTGGATTCATTCTCTTTACATAACATCACAGGGACTGGGAGTGAGGCTGCTTGGTGTTAATGCTCTCTCTAAATTCATGGGTACTACTTCCTCCAGGGGCCCATATCTTGCCAAATGGAATTATTATTTCTCCCACTGGATTATACATGAAAATAATCTATAATAAGATTTTGTTATTTAAAACCTGGGCGCTGTTTGGTGGCCATATGGGAGCACAGGCAACTGTTCTTGCAGCGGCTAGGGGGCCAGAGACGGGGCACAGAGCCAGCACCTCCTGCTTACCCCAGGGTCCCTTCGGCCTGGAAGTGCTGAACAGAATCAGCCCGCTCCTGCACACATCACCTTGCCCTTCCTCTTCCTCACCTATGCAACTGCTTCGCAATATAGACTAAATTTTTGTAACTTAGGGCCCAGATCCAATCCAGGCCCTTCACATTAAGCTACATCCTCAGGCCAGTTTTTAGTTTTGATTTTGAGACAGGGTCTTACTAAGGTGCTAAGTTGCCCCATTTGGACTTGGACTTCTGATTCTCTTGCCTCAGCCTCCTAGAGTCCTGAGATTATAAACCCATATCACCAGGCCTGGCCTACAGAGGATTTACTGTTTGGTAATTGTTATGAGCTGCCTTGTAAATAAAATACTCTGCCACAATGACTGCACTGTGAATGAAATAAAGGAAAGAACAGGAGGCAAATGAGCGTCAGAGGACCACTTCGTGGACACAACTGTGTTTGCTCCCGGAGCCCATAGTGGTGGCCTACCTTGCCTCGTGCATGGTAAGAGAAGAGAGTCCCACCTGCCTCTGCCTCCTTCTGGGGCTTCCTGACCAGAGCTACGAGCATAAGCCTAGATGCCAGGATTTGTAGAAGCCATTTGCTAACCAGCATCTTGAAGCTGTAGCAACTTGGTTTTGTCCCACAGGACGGCGAGATGGAAGGTTTACAGCAGACGTGTTAACCTGCAGTCCACCATGTTTCTGCCCTTGTTTTCGTGAATGAAGAGGGGCTATTTTGTGCTGCACATAAAATATATAATGTAGTTAATGCATATATAAATACTGATACTTTATTTTAAATTTTTCATTATAACATTTTTAAAAATCAAGGGCAAAAATAAAAATGGTGGGTTGCAGATTGGACACACCTGACATACAGGGTGAGTAACCGGATGAGACAAGTAGACCCAGCTTCAGCCAACAGCAATCCCTTGCCAAGGACCCCTCTAGAATCCTTGCCACCCTCGGGGACTCAAGACGTTGCCTCCTCCACTACCACCTCACTTTCCTGCAGGTGCAGGCCCCCCAGATCTGGGGCCTGCAGTCTGCACTGGGGTTGAGACTTCACCACCCACCTCAAGATGCTCCCAAGCCCTGTGAGCTGGGGATGGAAGGGCTCAACCAGCATAATTCATCAGATGAGTCTGGACTCAGCATAGGTCCTGAGGTGCAGTTAACTGTGGCAAACTTTCTTTTGAGTTTTGGCAAGAAAAAACCGTACACTCCCAGGCACTGAACACCATGCGGTGAGCACAGCAGCTCTGACCCGAAGGCACCACTGGTCCGGGAGTCTGTGCCCAGAGCCGTGGGATTTTACTCCTCAGAAGAACAAGATGGCATGTTACAAAGCAGCCACTGCATTGTCTGCTGTGGGTACCACATTTTCCAAAGTTCTACTGTCGCCATGTGCACCCACCCTGTCTTTAAGTAACTGTTTAAAGTTGACAGTCTCCTTGACATAGTGCTTGGGCCAGGGTCCTTGGGGTGGGGTGGGGTGGGGGGGGGGTTAGGGGGGGTGGGCAGAGCCAGGCTTTCTTCCCACCTTCATTCCTGGAAGGAGCCAAGTCCACATGAGATCGTTAACAAATACCACCTGGGCTTATAGCTAAGCGTGCATGTCTCCCCACAAGACTGAGCACAGTGTTGAAGTCATGACTACAGCTTAACAAACATTTCTGGAGCGGTAAATGCAGGACTTTCTCACCCCCACTGTTGTAGCTGTCATCTGGGTCTCAGTGGAGCCTGAATGCTATCACCAGCCCAGCCCTGCTCCTTGTCAAATCCATGTAGCCCATGCCACTGGAGCAGCTGACCCTGCAGACTCGGCACCAGACACCTCTGAAAGGGAACATGCCCACTTCATCCCTTGCAGCTGGCTCCCTCCCTCCTGCCCACCAAGGACTGTAGCCTCTGGCCAACCCATTGGGATCCTGAGGTGAGCGGACCCAGGAGGGCTTGGAAACATTTCTGGTGGCCATCCCTCCTGCCCACACACCTGCCATCCCCTCTACAGGCTCTCACTGCCTCTAAACTACTTTATTACCTTAGTTCCTCCACGGCAGGCTGTCTCTCTTCCCCCTCCCCCACCACTGACAGCAATTCCAGAACAGCTCGATGCAGGTGTCACAGTGCCATCCTGTGCACCCCATAATCCAGGGGGTCTCCCAGGCTTGTAAGAGTTTGTGTCTAACTTTTGTCTTCCACTGGCACGGCAGGGGTGGGGGGTGCTGTAGACACTCTCCGGCACAGATGTGGAGCTGGCCCTTTCTTTTCTTATTTTTCCTTTTCAAATACACATACAGGCTACCCAGTGGTGATCTGCATTCTCTTTTGTCTTAGCATATTATAGCTTCATCTTTTATCAAAGGACCAAAGGTAACTCTCCCCTCACCCCTTTTTTTGAGGCAGTTTCGCTCTGTAGTCCAGGCTCATCCTGAACTCACTTTGTAGTCCACGCTGGCCTTAGTCTCTCTTTGTTTTTGCAATTATATTTAACTTAAAATTCCCCATCTTAACCGTCTTCAGGTACACAGTTCGGCAGCAGTAAGCACACTCGCACTGTGCTACCTCCAGCCACTTGGTGAATCCCTGCCGCAGCTCCTCAGTGCCTCCTTCCCTAGCCCTCACCAAGCACCTCTCTACTTTTGCCCTTTGTGAATTTGACTAAGAGTCGTAAAGTGTTTGTCCTTCTGAGACTGGCTTGTCTTACTGAACATAATGTCCATGTGGCAGCACATGGCAGGATTACCTCCCTTTTCAAAGCTCGATCGTATTTCAATTTATGCGTATGCTACATTCTCTTTATCTCTTCATCCATTGACAGCCCTCGGGTTGCCTCGACCTTTGGGTTGCTGTGAGTAATTCTATGACACTGAGTAATTCATAATTCATTATGAATTAGTTTTTTCTCATTATGATCAAACTATCTGATGTAAACATCTTTAAAAAGAAAGACATTTGGGGGCTTGAGGAATGGTTCAGCAGTTAAAGTGCTTGAGCAAGCGCTAAGCCAAGCACTAAGTACCCGAGTTCGATTCCCCAGCACCACATAAACTGGGCATGGTGGTACACGCCTGTAATCCCAGCACTCGGGAGGCTGAGACAGGAGGATTGCTGTGAGTCCAAGGCCGGCCTGGGCTCTGAAGTGAATTCAGGACCAGCCTGGACCACAGAGTGAGACCCTGTCTCAAAAAAAAAAAAAAAAAAAAAACCAAAACCAAACAAACAAACAAAAGACCAAAAAGAAAGACATTTGGGCTCATGGTTTCAGAAGTCTTAAGTTATGGTCCGCTGGCTCATTACTTTAGGCCTGCAGTGAGGCAGCAACATCACAGTGGAAGAGCACCATGGAGGAAAGCTGTTCACTTCAAGGCACCACAGTGCGCAGCCCCTTCCACCCTCGCCCTAACAGCCCATTCAGTTCTGAACATGTCAATGGGTTCATCCACCAATGGGATTAAGGTCCTCCCAGTCCAATCCCTGTGCAGGTACCTCATGATCCTATCATGTTGATTGTCAAGATTAACCATCTGGGTATTAACCACACGGCCAGGAGTGGAACTTGCTGAATCAAATGGTAATTCTATTTTTAATTTCTTGAGGAACCACCCTGTGGTGGGATGCAATTTTTATATCCATCTAAGCACCTTATTCTGAGCACAAGAAGGAAGATAACAACACCAGGAGAACAGGCCAAGGTGCAAGCTGCAAAAAGTGCTGGAGAGACCCTGGAGAGCGACTCCTCAGGACCTGAGTCCCTGGGAGCGGGCTGAGTGCTGGGAAACCCTGTCCCTAATCACATTCCTCTCCCCCTGGCCTTATGATAGGCTTTCCCAGTGTTGTTTGGGTGAAGGTGGCAAGCTGCTGGGTAACCCTGAAAGGGAGACGACACACACCTTGGTGGCAAACCATTGAGAGCCAAGTGGAAGGCACTTGTGCCCTGCTTTCCAGGTTGCCTCGCTGACACCATAGCACTGAAATAAACAAAATACTACCACAACCACCCCTGCCCCCCAGAAACACTTTTTCAAATGCTTAAAGACAGCAAAGGAGCAACGCCCATGGAGGTACACATCTGTGATCTCAGCACTCATGAGGCCGGACGGTCACAAGTTTGAGGCTAGCCTGGATTATATAGTGAGTTCAAAGGCAACCTGGATTACACTGTGAAACCTGTCTTTAAAAAACAAAACCAAGACAAATACTCAAGATGCAAAACTTCTGCAAAGGGAAGATTCTGGACCTAGAAGAGAAATGCAGCTCCCCAGCATGGCAGCCCTTCTCCCTCCAGGTCTCTGCACGTGCTGTGCCCCTGCCTGGGTGCTCCTCGGCCTCCCTGTGGCCACCCATCCATTTATTGTTTCTGTTCCTGGACTCATGCAAGCACCACCTCTGCAAGGCAGCCACCTGACCCCAGGGCTGGTGAAGCCACCTTGTAACCCTGCAACCTGCGCACTCCATTGCTGCACTGATGGGCTTTCTTCTCCATCCCCCCTGAAAAGATGGCTTCTCATGTCTGTATCCCCAATACCTAGAACAAGATGGCGTGCACAGGTGAAGCAATACTCCGGATGGGTAAACAGTATGTCTAAAGCAGGATTTGATGACAAGGGCATCCACAGAGCATTGAGCTAGGGTTTCTCCATCTCAGCATGATGGAGCGCTGGGGCTACAAAATGCCAGGTTGTGGGGGGCTGCTCTAGGGATTCTAGGATGCTAACAGACACCCAACCCTCAACTTGTGAGATGTCAGCTGCACCCTTCCTTTCACTCGTGACAACCTAAATGTTCCTAGACTTTTGCAAATGTCCCCTGGCAGGGGCAGGAAGGCAACAAAACCTCTCCCAGTTCAGAGCCACAGCACCAAGATGACAGATGACCACCCAGGCAGAGCCTGGTCCCTCGAGGACCTCCTAAATTGCAAAGCCTGAATACAGACAATGTAAGAAACCTTATCAAAAACACTCACAATGTTTATTATCACCTCGTGAATGATTTATAACTTTATATACCTTGTGAATAATTAAGAAATGTGCCTGGGAACCTCTTCCAACTGATCTGCTGGCAGGAATCTTAAATCATTTGCCATAAAATATTGACCCTTGTCTGATTCATTATTTACAAAGCTTGCTAAGCTTTGGGATAAGGAAATGCTGCACCAAAATGGTTCAAAATTGTTCTTAAAGAGATAATAGAAATTTTAAAAAGAAATTTTGGGGTGTAGGAAGCAAAGTCCTTAAAACAAAAGTTTGTGCTATAATTTGCATCTTAAGGGTTTCCTGAGAGGTCTCAAGTGCTAAAGGCTTGGTGGGGCCTGCTGAGAGGCATAGTGGTGGACATGTCCTTGAAGGGACTTTGGGGACTCTGGACTATTCTGAGCAGACTTGTTCTACCATGCACTTTTACTTTTGGGTGCACCAGAGGCCCAAAGAAATGGGGCCAATACACCATGGCCTGGCACCTCCCAAACTGTGAGCCAAAAATAACCTTTTCTCTTTCTAAGTTAATTATCCCAGAAACTTTGTTATAGTGACAGAAATCTGCCTCACACCACGCGTAATAGCCATCTGAACTTTGAGATTACATAAATTTCACTCATGGCCTGTTTAATGAAGGGGAGAGAATGGACTGAGAAAGGTGCAGCTCAGAGAAGGGAGGAAGGATAGGAATGCTCAGGATTTTAGTACCAGGTAAAGTAGGTCCTGATTGGAAGTGGGGATGGTCAAAGTATTGGCCTAAATAAATCTCCTGGCTTTCAGAGAAATTAAATATAAGAAGAGCAGGTACCACCTATGGGAGAGACTTCATAAATATTCCCTTTCCTTTGTCAGTCACTCTGTGCTGAGAAGGGGGTTGGGGTGAATCAAAACTCCAGAGTGGGAGGTGTCAGAAAATGAACTGTTCCTCATTTCAGACTGGTGTGATGGAAGTGGATTATCATCCATCAAGTCCATCTCTGGCATTCTGACTCAGTTCCCCCAGAACTCCCTACCCCTGCCTTCAAGGTCTTGTGCTGTGGCTCTTGAACTTTACCCAGCAGAAGCAGCAGCAGAGATCTGCCATAAAGTACACACTTTTGGACCCCAGCTCATGGGTTAAATTCCGTGGTTCCAAGGCAGGAACTGGATACTGCATTTGACAGTATGAGGCCTTACCTTGGCATGGGGAAGAGGGGGTCTATGCTCAAAAGTGCTGCCTGGGAAAGGATCTCGTACCTCACTAAGGCATGAGCCTTTGGAGGTCTGGGGAGTGCAGAAGGCTCTGGGCAGCCATGGTAGATTCAGTGACACCGGATATAGTCAAAGCAAGTATTCCACCAAAATGGCAAATAGGAGTTGAGTGTATCCTCAACACTGTCACATACCTAAAACTTCTACACTTGAGGGATGACACTGGCCTCTTGGTACAGTAGATCTGAAAATCTAGTGTACATGACTTACCTAAGAAGAAAGGTCAAACACACCCTGACTCTTGATTCTTGGGTTCTACTCCTAAGAACCAATTCAGGATACTGAGGAGGAGATGTTGTAATTTTAGCCAGGTTCTAAAGTACTAGTAGTACTCATGTGCTCCAGAGATACACTAAGACATGCAAACCCAGCCACATGCCCCGGGGCCTTCACCTTGCACACTGTGTGGTGATGAGGCAGAGGCTGGGCCATCCAATGGGATGAGCTGCTGTGCCCCTCCCACACTTGTAGTTCTTGCCAAATATTCTCAGATTACAGGGATGGATGTGGGGGGGATTTTTAAAAAAGTGACGGGACACATGCTTCTGTTTTAAAAACCAGAAATATTGGCCCGAAAGCTGCAGCCTTTTATTCAAACTTACCTGTCGTTGAGAACAGAAGGCAGACACTTCCCATCATGCACCCACACTTATTCATTCAAGCCGCACACACTGAGCTTCAGCATGACTCACACCCTGTGTACAAACCAGGGTTACATGTGTCCCTTCCATCCAAAGTATTTCCTGGGCCTGCATCTCTGGCGCTCAGGGGTTCTGGGCCCCATGACACGAAGGGGCCTCTCACCAACCCTTGACCCATGGATTATGGGAAGGGTTGCATACAAAATCTTGGGCACTGGCAGAGAAATATGGCCCCGGGGCAAAGCCACAGCTGGGAGTTTCTGTCATCAAGACACTGCACAGACATAAATCCTAGAGAAGGCCAGAGGAGCAAAGCCTGGGGACTCTCTGTGTGGGGCCGGAAGAGTCCTGGGGCAGGGAGGCTGACGGCACATCAGCCAGATGCCTCAGGCCCTGTCATGAGTGGTCCAAACTCACATTCACACCATACCTGATCCTGTCAGGTCCCTCTGATGGGTGCCTGGGTCTCATCACAGCAGTGCACATGTACCAGGTGTTGAGCTGGGGAAAGGGGTCAGTGTTTCTACTGAGTAGAAGATTCTTCTAGAGTCAGGACAAGCCATCTCCCCAGACTCCCTGATTTGCGCCTGAGTACCTGGACCATTTGTCCTTTGCAGGTTTTTTTCTCTTATTGTCTTCCACACTTGTACCCTAAATGGTCATGTCTTCCAGAGCTGGCCTTTCTGCAGCCTCTGCATCCAAAAGAGTAAGCCTACTTCTATTCTCCAGGACCACAGCCCCATCTACTCAGCACCTCCCTGCCAAGCAGGCCCTGCTCCTGGGGCCCTCATGACTAGGACCTGTTCCCCAGGTCTTCAGCACAGACCCATTTGTCCACACAGACCAAAGCACACCTTGTCATATATCTCTGTTCCACTTCTAACACTAGTAGTTCCTTCACCTTGTGGACTGGTAGCCATGGAAGGACAGTGCGATGGACATAGCCCCCTGACTTCTTGTAGTCCTGGCATAGCACGCAGGAATAGCTGGTTAGCAAAAAGAGAAGGCAGGGGGGCCAGGACACCCATGCTCCCTTTAAGGGTGATTTCCCCATCACCTAACTTCCTCCCACTGGGCCCACGTCCGGGAAGTTCTACCTCCTCCCAGGAGTGCTGCAGGCTGGGGACCAAGCCCCCATACATGGGTCTTTGGGAACATCTAAGGTCCAAACCATAATTCTGTGTAAAGATGGAGTCATCAACGGAGCCGACATATGGCAGCAATGGCCAGCCGGAGCTGAGTGAGGCATGGGGCAGGCTCCCCTGACCATCCCCAGAAAGACACAAGTCTCTCAAGGCACGATCTTGTGAGACAATGCCTTAAACCACTAGGGCGGGCCTAGCAAGCCAGCATATGTGCACATGGGGACTCAGAAAGCCAGCCACTGTGAAAGAGATAAGAGGCCCCAAGCTCTGGTAGCCTTCTGAAGCAGAGGGAGAGGCTGTACTGGTCTGGAGTCCTGGGATTTGGGAGAAGAGGGCAACAGAAACAGCCCTGCAAGTCCCCATGAAGATCTCGCCTGCTGGCAGGAGAGCACCCTGGGATGAGAGAGAGACGGGAAGGTCTAGGTAAGGTATTCCCACTACTGGCAACAGGGTCTCAGCAGCCCCGGCAGGTTTATTAGTAATAAGCTGCTGTCG
Source organism: Ctenodactylus gundi (assembly GCA_004027205.1). Lineage (NCBI taxonomy): Eukaryota > Metazoa > Chordata > Mammalia > Rodentia > Ctenodactylidae > Ctenodactylus > Ctenodactylus gundi. The sequence goes on from PVKB01000387.1 coordinate 282,610, forward strand.
TCACTCCACTCAGTTCAACCCACTTCAGAGACATTTTAATATTTTAGAAACAGAAGGGCCCAGCACCACCTTAGTCACGCAAACCACACTGCAAGATGTCGTCAAGTTACACATCTCCCAGGTTGCACAGAGCAAAGAAAGTAGCCCCCTGGAGGCTTCTGTTCCCTGAGAAGAGAGCTTGCAGAGGCCGCCAAGCAAGTGTCACCAGCTGGAAGACCAGAACCTGTGAACTCAGGCCACCCACTCCTCCCGGCCTCCCGCCAGTCTGTGCCAGGCCCAAGACCAAGGCTTCCCTCTGTGCACTCATCCTCCGAGTTCTGCACACTGCTGTTCCTTCCATTCTAGAGAAACATAATACAAGCCCAGAGTGCCAGGAACTAGGTGCTACAACTTGCAGCCAGGAGTCTAACCCAGCTCCAATTCTCACACCCCCCAACCTTGCCTTGCTCAACAAGCCTTATATCTCTAAGGTCAGTCCAGGTGAAGGTGATGGGGAGACCAAAGGCCCAGGGTCAGAACCCTCAGGGCCAAGGGATGTATCCACCTACAGGTGCATGGCTGGTGCTCTTTGGGGGAGCCCACGTGGGCAGGAGGGGGCTGGCTTATAATCCTCAACTCAGGTTATAAATGGAGTTTAAGATTGAAAAATAAAACTCAGACAGCTTCAGAAAGACTTAATAAAATCTGAAAGGCATGACGTCGTCCAGGTCTTCTCTGGATAGAACTTCAAGATCTGCTAGGGTCCCCATCCCACTCCCTGACTTCTGAAGCACTGTATGTATGACCCAAGGCACATCCTCCCCAGGTCTCTGGTGACAAATGCAGGGACTCTGTAGCACACACACACACATCACCTGGTGCATGGAGACACAGCAGTTAGGTTCTCGGTCTTGTGCAAGGACATTGCCAAGGGTGGAGGCAACAGCAGGCAAAGAAAGCTCCATTTCCTCCTCATCCCTGTCCCCCTGAGCCCTCCCCACTAGCCATCACTTACTCTGAGAAGTTGCCACTCTGAACAGACATTCAGCACGTCCTCTCAGACATGGTTTCTCTGGTCATATTTGTCCCATTCCATCCTGACAGGGCCACTCTCTTTGTGACACTTTCTTTATCAGGCCTTAATTTCCTCACATGCAAAATCAGGATGATACGAGTGGTGGCCAGTGAGTTCCGTGCTGTGTACTTAGACAAACCAGGCCCCACTGTGACCCCACTGAGCCTTCACCATCACCTTCCAGAATGGGCATCATTCATTGTGTCCCCGTTTTCTAGACAAGAAAGAGACTGAAAGAGGGTACTTGGCCTGCTATGTTTTGGACCTAGTTTGAGTGTGTCCCCCCAAGGGTTCAAGTGTTCACATGTTAGAATTTAATCCCCATGACCAAATTTGGGAATGAAAACTTAATCTGACTCTTTTGTTTAGAGGTGGGGCCCTTGGAGGAAATTAGAATTTGATACGGACATCAGGGTAGAGTCTCCATGAATAAATCCCGGTGCTTTATAAGGAAAGAGGGAAAGCCCAGAATATGTGAACATGTATGTTCCCTGTCTCTCGCAGTGTGATGCTTGGAGCCACTTCAAGTCTCTGCCAACAAGAAAGCCATCCCCAGATGCAGCCCCTCAACCTTGAAGCTCCAGCGTCAGGAGCCAAAATCAACTTCATCTTTTCTTTATAATTCACCCAGTCTGTGATACTACATCGTTAATACTAACTTCATTAGTATTCTGCTATGGAAAACAGACTAATACACAGCCATGGTTGTACGTGAGGAAGCCAGGATTTGGATCCAAGCCAACCCCACTCCAAAACCCAAGCCGGAACCATAATGTCACCGTGAAGATTCAATTAAATAAAACAGTCCAGATCAGGTCCTTTGTAAATTGGCCAATGCTCAGCCAAGATTCACTGGCATTTCTAGAGGTCAGGTTGGGCTTTTGCACAGTGCACAGCTCCAGAGCAAAGCCTCATGCTTTGTACACCTCAGAGCCAGGAAGTGCTGGATCTTTAAGGCCCTGGACACTATAACCACTCCTTTCCTGATCATCTCAGGTGTTTTAGTGGGGGTGGGGAGGAGGATCTGGCCACCAGGAGGCTATCTCGGGCTTATATGCTAAAATGAGAAGAGTGAGAGTTTGGCTGGATATGTTAAGCCAAGAGCTAAGCTGAGCAGCCAGGATACCTTCCAGCCCCCTTCTCTGCACAAACTTGTGCACATGCAAGCACACGCGCACGCTCTAAGTACTAGGAGCCTGCATATGGACCCCTAAAAGGTAACCCCCAGAAGCACAGACACCCTCCACGTGGACTAGGCCTGGGGGCTGCATCCTGAACTGTCTGAGGGATACACACGCAGGACTGTGGCAACTGTACAATTAGACCTCCTGTGGCTGCCTTTGAAGAAGGGCCCACAACCACTTTCCACGGTGCCATGGTGTCTATACCTCCCATCTCATTTCCGACAGGTTAAATTTACTTTGCAAAGTTGAGCTAGGCCCAAGAAAGGGACATGAGTAGGGGTGAGAGCTGTTGGGCAGTGACTGCTCCCTAAAGTTCCGCTGCTCATCTCAGCTACATGTCCGGATTACGTGCCCAGCGGCCCCTGTGCAGGTTGGACCGCAGGGTATACATCCATTTCCTCCAGAGCACACAGGCCAGGGGCATGAGGTACAGATGAGTCTGTTCATCGTTCTCTTTATCTCCAGACAAGGGCTGCCAGTCAGGAGCTGGCCCCTCTCCAGCTGATCTGTAACTGTGAAGGCCTTCCACGGCCTCCACCCAGATGTCCAATTCTTCAGCACTGGCCATGAGCACTGGCCACAGAGACTCTTGCTTTCTGGGTTCAAGACTCCTCCTCTCACTCTTCTGCTGCTACTGTGGCCTCCTCCTGTTCTTCCTCTCTTGTGGCAGTGAAGGTCAACCCAGGGCCTTCACATTCAGCTACATCCCAGCCCATTTTTATTTTTTGATTTTGAGACAGAGTTGCATTAAGTTGTTAAGTTGCCCAGACCAGGTCTTGCAATCCTCCTGCCTCAGCCTTCCAGAGTGCTGGGATTACAGAACTGCACCACCAGACTCAGCTTCTGCTTGTTTTTCACTGCCACCCCGCTGCATCTCTGTATGACATCTGCCTTTTAAGTGGCTAATGAACTTCAAAGTTGGAAAATACCTTCTGACACTTCCTCCATTAGGCAATCCTCCCCAGGTTACTCCTACCACCGTCAGAATTTTACCCAGACTGACACTGAAGGCTCTCTGCAAGGGTGTGGGGGTGGTGGGACCCTGCAGGGCCACCTGCCTCAGCCCACTGTGGACCTGGGAGGAGGGACCCAGAGCAGGGCTAAGAGTGAGGGAACAGGGTATGGTTGCACCCCTCTCTTCCTGGCCCTTCTTTTCTCCTTCCCACAACCCCAGGGCCCTGGGCACTCAGGTGCCGGGCTCTGGCATCTCCCTCCTGAGACCTAAGATTCTTGAGTCCCTTCACACAGGATAGCAACCTAACAGGTCCAGCTTAGAGGACGATGGCAGTGGCCCTGGCTGCAGAACTGGAGGCAGGGCAGGGGCAGGGCTGCTGTACACCAGTGGAGACCAGAGTCCTAACCCTGTTCTCCAGCAGTTCCCAACAGAGTCATCCCTGTACTCTGCCAGCTCAGATGCCTAAACTGAAGAACTCATAAGGCAAGAGGAGAAAAGTGACAAGTGGCAACCCAGGGGGTGAGCAACGGAGACTGGGATGGCCCCAGATCCACCATCCCCAAAGCCTGGCTCTGCCCGGGTCTTTGCCCAACTTCAGTTGCTGGGCCTTGGGGACAGACACATCTGGATGGATTTTAGGGGGCTACTGGCACTGGGGGAGAGGGTGGGCTCAAGGTGTGCTGAGTGAATTTAAGTGACCTGGCCTAAACGCACGGGAAGCTTGGCCACATCCCTGCAGCAGCAGCAAGCCTCCTGTAGGTTCCAAGATCTCCTGATGACTTCCTGCTGTAGGTCTGCCTCTCACCAGGCCCCCATTTCTGTCAGAAAGATAGCAACATCTGGCTTTTTTTTTTCCCTGTATTTTTTCAGGTGATCTATTGTTACCGGTCCCAGGGGCTGAGCAGCGGGTGGGCAAGAGAAGGGAGCACCGGTACCCCTCCACCTGTCACTACTCAGTGGCATTAGGTATGCTCCACCCAGTCAGCATACCCCCATGCCCAGATCTGTGCACTCCCTCCCTTAAGCTCGGCACCAGAGTGCCCAACCCCACTCCACACCTAGCAGGTGAGTGCCATCCCTGCAGAGCCAGAGCCTCTACCCACCGCACCCACCCGCCTCACACCTTGAACCTCCTACCCAAAAATAGAAACCCAGCTCCTTCCCCAGAGCTCTGAGTCCACACCCTTACCCCCAGCTCAGCAGCTAGGAGTCTGATCTCAGCAGTGGGGGGTGTGTGGTGGTGGGGTTCCTGTGCCACGGAGTCCTGTCCTCACTCAAGCCCTCAGCCTGCACCCTGTACACAATGCAGGGCCCAGACTCTACCAGGAAAGGGCTGCCACAGAGGAAGGGGCGTTTGGTGTGTCCCCAGCCCCTCGGAGCTGCTGAGTGGGGCTTCATTTCTCTCCCATGGGCAAGAACACTAGTCCAAGGCTGGCAGAGCCAGCACGGTAGGGATTAGCCCAGACTCCAGCCACTTCCAACTCCAAGGTGTAAGCGCTTTGTTTCACAACAACAGGAGGTTTGACCTCCAAAAGGAATGCTGAAGAAAGTGAAAGGAAACAAATTCAATCCAACCCCGCACATCCAAGGGCTAAGGCACTCCACGCCTTCCCAGAACAGGCAGCAGAAGGTTTCCTAGAATTTGTTCTTTTTGATAAAGGCCATCTGATCAAGGTAAAATTAAATGTGATTTAGTGGAAAGGCTCATGTTAAAAAACTTGTAAGTCAAAATAATATGTGCCCAATTGTTTGAAAAACAAAGATACATTACAGAAATGCAACAGTGTCATAGAAGCACCCAGGACTGGGGATCCAGTCTGATGCCTTCACACTAAGCTACATCCCCAGTTCGAGACAGTTTTAGTTTTGAGACAGTCTCAGTAAATTGCCCAGGCTAGGATCAAACGTAAGATCCTCCTACCTCAGCTTCCTAGAGCGTTAGGATTATGGGCCTGTTCCACCAAGTCCAGCTAAAAAATCACCATCCCACAGGGCATGTAAGAAAGGCATGCCAATCTGGAAGCCCACATGCCCTCTGACCAATAAAGACCTCCTGCTCCCTGGAGCTGGGGGAAGGAGGCTGGGTCCAGGGCCAGCTCACTGCTGAGGCAGGACAGCTCCTCCTGCTTTGGATCTGTGCAATGGCATCAGGCAGAGCCCTCTCCTCCTCTGCCAAGCATGGGTCAATTTTCCCATTGCTCCAGGGCCTTAGTCTCCATCAATGAAATGAGGCTAACGGGGCCTAATTTGCAGGATGTGGTGAGGATCCACCTTGTCATTGAATACTTACCAAGCACTTGAACTCTAGAAACAGAATGATGAGCAAAGTCCATGGGCTCATAGAACTTTGATTTATTTATCTTTTTGATGGTACTGGCAAGGGAACTCAGAGCCTCACATAAGCTAGACAAGCACTCTGCGACTGAGCTATATCCACAGATCTTCTTTTAATGCTTGATTTAAGACACAGTCTTGCTAAGTTTCCTAAACTGGCTTTGAACTTGCAATCCTTCTGCCTCAGCCTCCCAAATTGGCTAATATTAGTGGCATGCCTCACCATGGCCAGCTCATTACATTTATTTTTAAATGCAGGGAAAGAGATGGATAATAATCCAAAAATAAATAGGAAAATTCCAGATAATGAAGAAAATTGGACAAAATGATGTGCCAGAATAGGTAGGTCATGGATTTAGTCGGGGGTGAGTAGAGGCATGACTCCTTGGGGCAAGTGATAGCAAAGTCTTCTCCATGGAAGCAACATTTAAGTGGAGGCACAAGGGAGTGGCCTAGCAAGACAGAAAATTTCAAGCGCAAAGGCCCAAAGGGACAACATGCTAGGAGTGTAAGAACCACAGCACGGGCCACCACAGGGCTGTGGCAGTGTGAGGGAGAGGACAGAGGCAGAAGAGGCTGGGGAGCTTAGCAGGAACACCTGGTGCCCAGACTGGCACCCAGCTAGTGGTCACCATCCTAAGTCTGCTGTGTTTCAACTGCAGGCACATTCACAAACATTCTGAAAGGGGACAGAGTCCCATAGCAGTACAAGGCACCCTCCTCAGAAGCTCATTAGCCACTTGCAGCAACAACAAAACCTAACAGAGTACTTAGTGTGCACCAGACCTGGGAAGTTAAGGTAGCATGTGTGGCTTCCTCTGCTGGGAAGACAGAGCCTTGCCATGCATCCAGCCTGAGAAGCCACAGCCAGGGAACAGGCACTTCTCTAGTGTTCAGCCTCACCTCTGATGTAACAGCTGCCCCACCTACAGAGGGGCAAAGTCTGAAGGTGAATGGGGGGCAGCAGTAGAGTTAGCTGACCACTACCTGGTTTTCCCACAGAGGCCAAGAGGAATCTCACCTTTAGATCAGTTCTAAGACATTCCAGCTGCCACAGCCAAGACCAAGTCACACTCAAGGTTAACTGAATAGAAAAATGCAAGCCCTGCCCGAGAAGACAATCTCACAGTCAGGACTGGCTACACACTCAGTATGGCCCAGTGCAAAATAAAAATGCGGGGTCCCTTGCTTGAAAAATGTAAGTAAGTTTAACATAGTAAATGGCAGAACATTGTACCAAGCTTGGGGGCCACACTGAAGGTAGGACCCTGGCAGCTGCACAGGCTGTATACCCATGAAGCCAACAGCTTAATAAAAAGGACCAGGTGTTGAAAATACATCATCAAGTCACAGAGAAGTCAGACATGTGTTCCTGCCCCTCCTCTGCCTCCTGAGAGCTGTGACCTGAGGAACACAAGCTCAGTGCAGCTCACACGAGGGGGGAGATACCCCTCCCCACCAAGAGATCGCTATTATTTGCCTGGACCAGGCAGAGCTCCTGGATCTCTGAAGAACCTGACGTTTCCCAGCAATTAAGTCAAATTAACATAATTCAAACAAAACATCTAATTTTAGCTATGTGTAACAATTCCCCCTCAACAGAACAGACACTGCCACGTCTCATTCTCAGAGCCCAGTGCCAGAGAGATGCAGAAGGACACCAAACCATGCTGACAGAGGCCTTTTTCCCAGGCAGCCACCAGACTGTTTCTACTTTCACAACCAAAAGTCAGGTTCCTGGATGGCTTCTGAGGTGCCCAGCAGCTGAGCGGTTGGCTGGCTCGGCTCCTCAGTGCTTCCCTGTGGCCGAGGAGGTCCAGCATCCAGAGCAGCTCACTGGCACTAGGGACAGGACAACACTTCCATGGACCAGTCCAAGGCCTCAGTCTTCCCAGCTGTGAAAGGAGCAGTCATGGCTACACTGCCTGTGTTCTTCAGAAAGTTGCCGAAGCTCCAAAGAGAAAATGACTATTATTGTGCAAGTCTGAATTTTAATGCAAATCCTTAGATTTAGCTATCTAAGCAAAGGATTCTGTGGGTGGAGAGGTGGCCAAGGTATGGCCTCTGTGCATAGTCTAGCAAGAAAAATAAGTCTCTAAGCCAAGGGTGGGCAAACTGAACACAAGGGCCCGACCCAGCTTGCAGAGAGCTTCTGTACAGCCCCCAGCTAAGAGGAAATTACATTTTATAATGGTTGGGAGAAAAAAGATGAGAAACATTTTGTGATGTGTGAAAAGTAAAATTCAAATTTCGGTGTCTATTAATAAAGTTTTATTGGAACACAGCCGTGCTCATTCGTTTGTGTTTCTTCCTGGCAGTATTCATGCTGTGACGGCACAGTGAAGCTCTTCAACAGAGATGAAGACACTTACACCCTGGCCCGTCACAGTGAAAGTTTGCCAACCAGAGATTTAAACAAAACAATCAGTGCTAGAACTGACAGAGCAGCAGTGCTCTTGGAATGTGGAAAAAGGAAAGACTACTTCTGCTTAGGAAGGTCAGGGAGGCATTCTAGAAGACTTCGACAGGTCATGTATGATCAGAAGGGCCACCTCATCGGTAGGTCCTACACGACTGTGCACAACCTGACATCTCATGGGGATAGCAAGCCATCCACAGCAGGTCACAGCCCCTAGCACTCTAGCCCCTGAACATGCCCTGAACTGCAGGTGGCACCCAAAAAGCACTAATTAGGGCACTGGGACGAGGACCAGTTTGGAGTCATCTATCCAGGGCACACTTCCTTCCTTTCTCTGTGGGCCCCAGGGACAGCTCGCCCTGCACCCCAGCTCTAGCACTGTGGCAGCCTTCTCGAGAAGGTGCCTGGCAGCTCCTGAATAATTGAGCAGCCTGCGCCAGCAGTGCAGATGGGCCCAGCCATTCGCAAGCTCCGCACTTGCTGCCGCTCCCAGTGGGTGCATTCCCCAGCGGGGCCAACGGATGGAGTCTCTCTCCTGTTCACTGCTCCCCCCACCCCATATTGTACTCACAACATCCACTGATAAGAGTTTAAATTTCTCACCATGCATGGAAGAGGGGGGACCCTACTTCCCCCTCAGCCACCAAAAATAATTGTGTGACTTGGACCAGCATCTCCTTCCTTCACACTGCAGTTTCCCCAGGAAGGGGATGAACTGTGAGTTCCCAGGTTTTTTGCACGATGCTATGTCTGCTGGGCTCCAGAGCATCAGAACCTGGTGTCCCAGCTTCTCAAGAGGCTGACGCAGGAGGATCACCCGCAGAAATTCAAGGCCAGCTTAGGCAACACGGGGAGACCTCATCTCAAAATAAATAAATAACAACAACAGCAAGATGTTCTGTCACTTAGTATGATCCAGGCTCTTCATCCTCCCGGTGAGAGAAAAAGCCAAGAAAATCACAGTGATTTTTCCCAAGGTCACCCAGCTACTGCCTGAGGGACAGTCAGGACCAGCATCCTTAGTTCCTGACATTCCCACTCTAAGCCACTGTCCACATGCCCCTGAGTGCCAGTGTGTTGTTCATGTCTTTGTCTACATGTGGGTCTGTATCCATGTCTATGCCTGGATCTATGTCTGTCTCTATAGTCCCATCACTGGCGATGGCTCTCCTGGAGGACACATGGCCTCTCCCTGCATGCTGTGCAAGGTCCTGGGTGTGGGTGGTGTTTTACCTCACAGCCAAGGGAACTGCCCATGGAGCTCCCACCAAGCTCTCTGTTAAGCACTCTCAAATCCCCCTTAGGTTCACCCCACCCCTACCCGCCATCTCGTGCTTCCTGGACACATTGTCTCGTCTTCTTTAACATTCACAACAGTCAGAGATTTGAAAAGCAGCAGCCAGAGGAAACCCACCTGGGCTCTGCTCAGCTGACCTTGTGCAATGGCTGTTCCCATGATCCCACCCTGAGTTGGAAGGCCCATGTGCAGCCTGGGGCAGTGTGCCTGAACCACAGGTCCCTGGGGCTTGGACATTTTCTTGTAGGACACAGGGGAGGCAGGAATACTTTGCACAGCTCCTTACAGATGCTGCCCACTTGTGATGAGGACTCCATAGGGACACGGTCCAATGTCTGCCAGCCCTGACACTCACTAGCCATGTGAAGCGTGTCTTATCCTCCTGAGCCTCGGTTTCCTCCACATGAGACAGAACCCAAGCTGCCTGTCCCCACTCCGCCACTCAGGGCTTGAAAGACAGACTCAGGGCAGTGGTGACACCCTGAGGAACATGTGGGAGATGCTTAGCCTCAGTGACTAGGACCTCTGCCCATGTGGAATAGGCTGCTGCACAGGGGACCTGGGGTCCTGAGCATTCAGGGATCCTCTCCCATTGGACATGGCTGCCAAGGGGGATCTAATTCAAGGCCATCACCTTTCTTGGGTCTTTTTCCTTCTACCTCCTGCCTCTGCCAAGCAGTTATTAGAGAAAATATGAAAGATTCTCAGCATCTGGGGTTTCATAAAACCAGGGAGTGCATTCCAGGAGGTGAAGTAGTCCCAGGATGGAGACTGAAGTCACTAAGAACTGTGGCTACGGAAGAACTGGGTGCTGACTTCTCCTGAAAATTCTTTCTCCTCAGAAGCTCAGGAAATGAAAAAGCTGGAATTTGTCAGAAAGGTCAGATCCACCTCTACTATGGTTTGGGTGCTGGCTGCCCACCCCCCAAGGCCTGTATGTTAAAGGATTAGTCCACAGGGCAGCACTATAAGGTTTTGAACCTTTAAGAGGTGGCCCCATTGTGTGTTGTGTGTGTGTGGGGGGGGGGGGGAATCCTTAGGTCTTTGGGAGCATGCCCAGGGGGATTTTGGGACCCTAGCCCACCCAACTGATCTCTTCTGTTTCTTGGCTCACAATGTGAGCAGTGTGCTCTGTTGTGGGCCTCTGCCAGTGTCATTGGATATTAATACCAGAGACACATGCAAAGGGTCTACCTGATCTTGGACTTGACCTCTAAAACCGTGAGACAAAAAACAAAAACACAAACAAACAAACAAACAAAACACCCTTTTTTCTTTATAAGTTGGTTACCTCAGCTATTTCATTATAGTCAAGCAAAGTTGACTAATTAATATAGCCTCTAAAAGCCAAGCTTCTAAAAAGCCATGCCTGTCTGACAAACTGCATCCTCTGCCCTACAGAATATCAACCAGTCTGCTATCCAGGAAACTAGCAGTCAAGAATGTGCAGGCCCCCTCCCTGCAAAGTCAGGCCTCCTGAACTCTCCAGTATCCCAGGAGGGGCTGTCCCTGCACATGACCTTGAAAGCAACTCAGCAGCAGTGACCAACCCAATCACCTTGACTAAAAGTAGCACATGGTCTACTGCCTGCATTCCCTGTCCACCTGAGCAGCAACACTGCCCATGCAGAGGTTACTCTTTGTTACAAACCTGGAAGACATAGGAGCCTGGCTGCCTGCAATGGAGGTTTATAGCCTCCGAGGTGCCTGATTATACAGGCTGAGCCACAGGCCAGAGGCACCAATCTATAGCGGAAAGCACAGGCAACCTTGTAACAGCCTGCGGGGCCTGGGTCCTCCGTCAGCACACCCTTCTCTCCTGCTCCCATCTCCAGGAGCATCCGCACTGGACAGGTGAGACCCAGGGCAGGATGGACAAGATAAGAGAGAAGCAGAGATCCAGGCACAGAGGCATTTGCCATTGTGTCCACACCCAGTGCCCACAGAGTGTGACCGGGGGCAGCCCTGCTTCTCCCCATGTCCCAGCAAGCACTAGTCGGGCCAGGCGAGGCCAGGGGACCTCTGAGAGCCATTCTGCCCCACGGCCTTGTCAACCCACACACTTGAACATCAGGTGCCTCAGAGGAGGCTGCAAAGCTCTCAAAGCTAACCACTTAGTTTAGAGGCACAGACACTGATGCTCAGCAAAGCATCTCAAGTCACACAAGGAGACAGGTGTGGTTGCAAACCAGGGTCCCAAGGAAGGTGGAGACCTGGACTTGCTGCACAGTAGGCTGTTGACAAGGCCAGCGGCAGCAGTTGGGGAAGGGGGAGCGAAGCCCCGCCTCTGCCAGACCAGAGGCACACTGGAACCCCATTAGGAGCACGCTGACAGGAGGAGGATATTTGTGTGCCCTTCGCTCCTGCTGGCAGTTCACCTGTCTGTCTCTGGGACGCTCAGTTTAAGAAACTGGCACCTATGTTGGATGAGCACTTTTCAGCCTCACGCTTGACCTCGATGGCTGTTTCCGGAAAGGAATTATGTTTTTTCAAATTACATACCAGTTGAGGATTTGGCCAAAGGTGACTAGGTTTTCACCTTGTAAGTCTCATTTTGGGTTAGTGGGGAAAATTCCAGTGGTTGCACCTACTGAAATCTACATTCATTCATCAATTATGAGCCCTAGTACTGACATGAGTCTCTCAGCCACCCACTTCCCTACCTGGGGACACCAGGGTCGGCGATTTTATTGGCTGACTAGAGTGTGGTGGGAGTGAGTGGGAACCAAGCACCATACCCAGCATTTCTTGAGTGTTAATTAGCCACAAGGAGAGCTACCAACAACTTCCCATGACCTTTCAGGGTGGTAGAATAAGTTCTGTCCTCTCCACCTCATACACGCCAAGGTGACACCCAATTCCACCTCATCCCCTAACACCTCATTACTGCATCATGAAAGAACAGAGGGGTCTCTGGCTACTCTGCCCACAAACATATTGAAGGACACAGGTGTGCAGACTCATCTCTTCTAAGATTCAGGAAGTGATGTTTAAGTTGACTTCTGATAGCTAACATTGGCGTTTGAAGTCAAAGGTTCAGTTCACAGGAAGATCTAAAGATTTAAGTGAGGCATCATTTCCAAAGTACTACTGAGGGGCAGAGAGTGAAACAGTGCAGCACACGAGGAGAAAGAGCAGAGAAGTGTACCATGTGGAGAGAGACAGCAGAGCAGTGCAGCAAGTGGGCAGCGGGGAGCATAGCTGTGCAGATCAGAGAGGGACCTGGAGTGGGAAAGGCAGCTGTGGGTGAGCTGGAACAACCCAAAACCCAGGATGACAAGCCTGCACTTTATTCAAAGAGCAACTGTGGTACCAGTGGAGGCTTTTCTGAGAGAGTGGCAAATAGGATCTGCATTTCTGGGCAATCCCCCTGGCTGTGGATGGCTTCACGTGCTACAGCCCAGCCACGTGGATGCTCCGCGACCACAGACTAGCTCCTCCTTGAACCAGGACACTGTCACCTACTTGGCATTTGCCCATGTCACCTTGGAACCTGGAGCGTGACGTCATCTACCCATCCTAGCCATCGTCTTCAGAAGATACTCCCTGAGACAGCCACCGGCCCTCCAGGCAGACCGCCAATCTGTCTCTTTTACTTCTTTCTGTACATCACTAACATGCATAGTCTATTTTAAAATTTTTGTATCAATAAGGAATTATAAAGAGAAAATTAAAATTATCATTCAGAAACTCACATGTCATAGGTAATGAGTGGAAACTTGTATTTTTTCTTTCTGGTTATATGTTACAGATCCTTAATTTTTCTAGTCCATTCTGCTTATATGGCTTATGCAAGATTATCTTAAGCTCATTGAAAATCAACATGATATCAAAAGCATATTCCTATTTTTTCATCTAAAAATAATTTATTTGTCATATGGGAGATTGAACCCAGGGCTACTCTACTACTAAGTTTCAACCCTTTTTCGTTTTTTATTTTGAAACAGGGCTCCATAAATTGCCCTGACTGCCCTTGAACTTGTAATCCTCCTGCCTCAGCCTCCCAAATTGCTGAGATTACAGGTGTGTGATATCATACCCAGCTAAAAATATTCTGAAGAACATTGGACCAGGTGTGGTGGTGTATAGTTATAGTCCCAGCTACTCAGGAGGCTGAAGGAGAAGAAATATTTGAGCCCAGCCTGGGAAAAACAATGAAATCCTGTATTCTATAAATAAAAAGAAGAAAACTTCTTTTAAACATTATATTTTTTGTGACTGTATTAGCATGTCATTGCGTGCTAATGAAGATGGCAAAGCCCCCCTATCATGAGGGTGAGTTGATCTTCCCTCCTCTGGCCCACTGCAGGCAGCCAGAGCCATCAGGGCTCCCTTGCAGGCCTGCAGTTCCTCAGTTCTCTTGACACAGTCAGCTTAGTAGGGGTATGTGCCATTTGATGTGAGTGTGACACGCAGAACCTCTGCATTCCAGGACTGAACTGAACTGCACTGAACTATATCCCCCAGTCCTTTAAATTATTTTTTTTTAATTAGAAAGTAGGCAGAACTGAACATGCTGCCAGCTCCTTCCCATTCTGATATTTAAGAATATTTGCCTGAAGCTCTCCCAACTGGGAGCCCCAGGAAGGTTCATAACAATAGATTCCAAAACACACCTCACCATTTTTTCCCTACCTTTCCCTCTCCTTGCTCCAAGTCCAATGAAAGGCACCACCAACTAACTACAGAGCATCTGTCAAAAGAGAGTCCCACGGACACCAACCACACACACAGCCACAGCCCACGTCCGCATGCGTAAATGCACACACAAAGCCAAGCGTGGCAGCACAGGCCTATAATCTCAGCACTCTGGGAGGCTGAGGCAGGATAATCACAAGACCAAGTCCAGCCTGGGCAACTTGCAGACTTTGCAAGATCCTGCCTCTAAGTGAGTAAATAAGACTGGGGATGTAGCTCAGTGCAAAACCTACGAGTTCAATCCCCAGAATGGGGAAAACAACCATGTTAACATATGTCCAAGGAAAGTAGGTGTCATCCAGGACCATAGCAGCATATGCACCCCATTCTACACACAAGCCAACACACTGCCACCCAAGCATTCTTGGTGGCGCTGGCTTTACACCCTGACTTGCAGCCCAGCTCAGGGTAGTCTGAGCACCAACAAGATGGTCACTCAGCATTCCCTGTGCCCCACTTACACAGGGTCCTTCCTCCCCAGCCCATTTCTGCAGCAGATCTTGAGTATTATAGACTTCTGATGTCCCCTGCCTTCCACCTGGGCCTTGCCTCTGCTCCCTCTGCAGCTATCCCCTCCCTCAGCCTGCTCTCCTGCCTCCCGGTGCAAGGTCACTCTGCTTCCAGGTCCTGCCCTACACACCCAGACGACCTCTCACAGTCCGTGAAAACCCAGCCCAGCAGCCCCCTCCTCCATCCTCTCCCCGCCAGGCCCAGTCCCTCAGGCCATACTCACTCTGCTGGCTGTCCCATGACTGCCCACTGCACTAAAGTCAGATCTTCACTTGTCCACTCCTTTGGGGTAAGTGGGTACAGAATGAACAAGCGAATACCAGACCCCTCACTCTCCTCTGCACTGCACCCCTGGCTTCTTCCTCTCTTCGTCCAGCCACAGTCCGGAAGCCTGTTGCCTCCATCTCTTGAACAGAGAAGTATAGACTGACTACGCCGCTTTCACCAGGCCTCAGAGCTGGCTGGAGCTGCCTCATTGCCAGAGACAAATTCACAGGTCTGAGGTGGGGCAGAGTGGCAAGAAGTATATCCTCCCCCACACAGTGGCTCTGCTACCACGAAGGCAAGGCGCCTAGAACCACTTCTCTCTGCCCTCTGCTCCTGCAGCCTCACCTTAGGGGTCTGGGACTCCCCATTTTGTGAGTCACAACAATGGTACATCATGAAGCCCTACTTTCCTTTCCCAGCAAGGGCCCACCCAGCTCCAGGGCTGCTTGGGTCTTGTCTAATTCACTGTGGCTCTCTGTTCCTGCCTGCACTCCTCTCAGGCACTAGGAAACTTGCAGACCTCTTGGCTTCTGAGCAACGAGCCCATGGTGATGGAGATGATCAGGAAATTTCAGGATCAGAGCCGGTCTCCTCAGTTCCATCCCACCATGGCACGTCCCATGCCTGCTATGCCACGCTCCCAGACAGAAGTTCCCATCAACGCCTGTGACCCAATTGTCCAGACTCACCTGCACCCCATGCAAAGCAAAGACCCAGATGACAGGAAAAACATGACAAAAATCATGTCTTTCTGTCACTTAATTGTGTGGGCACAATGTGAAATGTTGAGTGTGTGGTAGACAAAGCCAGTTCTAGATCACAAAGTTGAGGAGAAAATAACCATTCTGAGAGAGACTGTCCAGAGAGAGCACAAGGTAATCCCTAAATCTCCACCTCCATCTGTGCTTTCCTTCCTCTGGACTCTTGTGTTGACCTGGGTGCTCAGACAGGCAGGGCTTTCAGCAACCAAACAGCGGCCCCTAAAAGAGCTAGACAAGACTATAGACCTTCTGGTTCCAGCTGCAGTTGGAGGCCAGTGGTTCTGCACTGAGTCCCCCACGTTCTGCCTTAGGGAACACCCTCCCACTCCCCTGGCAGCCCTTCACTCCTCTGAGCCCTTCATTTTCAGGAAGGACACCCATCTTCAATGCTGATCTTCCCCTTGCTGCTCACCATAGCTCTGGGCACCAATGAGAGTGGCCAGGACCCAGGAAGGCAGCCTCTGCAGAGGTCTGTGAACAAGCTTCAGGGTCAGGAGAATATGGTTCTGAGACTGCCACGGGAGTTACCAAAATATTGGAGGACATGCTAAAATGAGGCATGTAGTTGTAAGTTTGAAAGTCCCCACACATGCCCTGAGAAACTTCCTCCTACCTCAGTCCCTGGGCCCCAGCTGACTCTGGCTCAACGGCCCATGCCACAGCTACATGAATGCCTCAGGAAAGTCCCTGGCCACAGACCAACACAAATCCAAGCCCCTCCTTTCCCAACCTACCCATAGTGTATCCAACTCCCGCCCTACCCCCACTGTGTGTCAGTCTCTATTCCCCTTTATTGGAGTGCTGCAGCCCACTGTGCTGAGCCCTGGCTGGTTACAGCCACCTTTCTGCCTGAACGGTTCTCCTGTCACTCTTCTCAGCAAAACCTTACAGTGGTACATGCAGAACACCACAGACTCCATGGGTACGGGCACCTTCCTGAGGAACGAAGGGGGCTGTCTCACCACTGTCATGGCCAGCGATGGCCTGAAGGGGAGGAGGAAGCACCTACAAACGTGTCATCACCTTAGCGAAAACACACCTAAGTCTTCCAGGAGAAGCTCCCAGTCACATTGAGAGCAAGTGAGAAAAAAAGTCTTTTAAAAATTGGCTGACTTTTAAATCCTCTTTGCTTTAGCTCCAAGCATCTGTGACACAAGTTTTCCCTTCTTGGAGGATGTGCTGTGCTTTGTGCCCCTGAGCTCCATGGACCGTCCCTCCAGAACATCTGTTATGATTCACAATACTACGTTCCAGGACCCACGCCATCCCATTGTTACTGGCCATGGCCCTAGCAGGGATAGCATTCTTAGAAAAATTAAGATCTACTCTTAGGTCTCCCTTTTGGTAAACAGCTACAAACACCATATGGAACTTGAACAAGCTTGAAAACATCAAATGTCCCAGAGTTATAGTTCAGACCCACGAAGATGACTGGGCAGGCCTGTGGTGATAAACCTCAACCAAACAGAAACTTTATTGCTTTCCTGAAAACAAAAGGAACCTGTGATAGAAAGCACCCTTTTTCCATTTACTAGCACCAAAGCCACAGCATGCTGGCAGACAAATACGACCTCATGGCCAGTGAAAGGCCAACTGCGCACGTGAACACAGGAGTTAACAAAAAATTGAATCAATGAGCATTGTGCCTGCTGTGTTTCATCTCTGCCACAAACACCTGGGGGTATCAACTTAGAGAGAGGGAAGGTTTTCTTTGGTGCACAGCTTTGAAGGTTCTAGTCCCTGGCCAGCTGGCCCCATTGCTTTGGGCTTGTGATGAGGCAGGACCCCACAGTGACAAGCATACGGGAGAGTAAAGCCACATACTTCATGGCTGGTACATAAAATAGAGGAAGGGAAGGCACCAGGATTGACCCCAGCCTCCCTTACAGTGGTGCCCCTGATGACCTAAACACCTCCCACAAAGCCTTATCTTAAAGGTGCCACCACCCACAGACAGTGCGTGGCCTGGGACCAAGTGTCTAACACACGGATCTTTGGGAGGCAATTTAGATCCAAACTGTAGCACGATTCATGTTATTAACTAGAACAGTTGATATGTATAGCTATTATCTGTTAATTAAAAATAAATAAAAAGCCCTGCCTGCCAGGCTTGCGGGTATAACACCTCTGCCCATGAGACCTGGGCCAACTCATGGGAGTGACAGCCCAGGGACAGCCCCTATGGTGGTTCCCCTGCAGAGGATTGGGGAGCGGGAAGCAGGCTGGAGTCACAGGGCATGCGGCAGGGACATGAGGCAGGCTGGGAAAAATCCCACATGTTCAGTCCCAGTTCTTTGAGATTCCCCATGTACTAAAATAGGAAGAAAAAAAAAAAAAACCAAGGCTGGGTCACCACAGTTGTGGTATGTTTTAAAGGTCTACAACTAATAAATTAGCACTGTTAATAATTCACACATGCTGCAACATAATTATGCAGTTCCAAAGCCAAACAGATGCTTTACCTATAAATATCAGCTCACAGCACAACATATGGAGCAGGTTAGTGACCGGACCGGGTCTCACGACATGATGAACACCATTCCTTTCCATCCTGCCAGCAGCCCTTGGATTATAAAGCCAATTTGGAGATAACAGCAGAAGTTTGAATTTGGGGCCCTTTGGAAATGTGAGTCCCACTCAGTCTGAGTCCTGCTATCTTCCTGCCCTGCTCCCTGTCCCCATAACTGAGCCACCCTGCTGCTTGACACAAAAATCTCCCGGTGGCCTCAGTCCCATCTCCACAGTCTGGAAACAGCCCCCAGCTCAGCGCTCTTCAGTGTACCTGCACAGCACTGTGGTAGATGCTCGGCTTCCAGTCGCACACTGTGCTGCCTGTACCTTTCCGCCATCCCTCCTTAAGGCCTTAGCTCCATGGGGGCCTGAGCAAACACCATTGCTGTTCCACATGGCTAAAACTGCCTGACATTCAGCGCAGCAAAGACCCTGCAAGGCATGAACCACACGCTCAGTGGTGGAATTCACTATAGCAGAAGATTGAGTAGTTTCACTGCCTGCTTGCAAATGATTAGAAGGGAAGAAACATGAGGCTTTATTCAGATATCTCCAAAAACAGGAAAGAGCATATTGTCCACTGGGCCCCTGCCGACAACAAGACAGATTCAGGCAATCAGAGACAAACGTCCCGTCAGTTCATTCATTCTGCCATTCACTTCTCCAACAGCGACCACAGCCCCTCGCGTGTCAAGGGCCAGGAACCCAGTATCATCTTGTCCTTCATCTACACTCGGGGGCGAAGCAGTAGACAGAGTGCAGGACATGGAGAGACTCAGCAGATGCTCCCCAGGTTCCCGGGGGACTGGAGTGCCATCCTGTCTTGCCTTCTTTCCTTTCATCCACAGCCCTTGCCTTGAACTTTGCCCCTCATCCATCCTCAACCTCGCTCTTCTCCTGTCCTCCTGGCCTCCTGACTTCAGCCCTGGAGAGCGCCAGAAGCCTCTCATATTCCTCTGCCGGGGCCTCCGTGGCTCCAGGAAGCGGCCATGCTCCTCGCGAGTGCTTGCTTTCGGCACCCTTTCTGGTCTAATTATTTCACTGTATCCTTCAGCAACAGGGGGACTTATCATCAAATGTCATAAATTCTGGGTTTTACTCTTTTAAAAACACACAATAAACTGCAGCTATAAAGAGCAACCTCCTGACAAGAACGCACACTGCACTGAGAGCGCTGAGCAGGCTAGTGTTTCCAGAGCCTGAGCGTCAGCTCCGTCCCCAGCATGCAGGGGGTCCTGCCTCTGCCCAGTGGCGGTCACAGCACCAGCCCCTCCACTCCCTGCAGACGGTGCCCTCTGCAGGCAGGCGCCATCCACCGTGAAACCGCACCAACCGCCGCTTGAGCTGCGACCGCGGCAGTCTCCACAAGCAGCAGGCATGCAGTGCTGCTCAGAGTCCGGGTAAGTAGGTTACCCGCCGAGCAGACGCCTCACCTTCTAGTAAATTCAGAACACTCCTGGCTCAGTTACATGCTCACGTGAGTTGCCAGATCACGGGAAGATGTTCATTTGCATGTGGGAAGCTCTCTCTTTATGCCAATAAAAGAAAAGGAGGCTAGGGCACAGCCTCCCTGTCATCTGTGGGATCAGCCACAAAGTCCCCGGCTGCTTGGTCCCAATACACCTTGGCATGAAAAATCATCTCATGGGTGAGAAATGCATGTTCATCAGACTTCTCCATGCATGAGCCTCCCAGCCAGGCCCCATGTGAGCTTCCTCTAGGAGTTTACCTGGGGCCTGGCCAGCTCAGCAGCAGAGCACTTGCCCAGCGTGTGCATGGCCCTGGGTCCCATCCCTGGCATCACAACAATAAACAGACAAACTCCTTTCTACATGACCCTGCCTCTAGGGACCTCTGCCTTTGTGATTTTATATTTTCCTATATAAATTTTTCCTCTGTTCTCTGATGTGGCTACCAACACCATCCCTAGGGCACAGAGAACTCAGGCTGGTTCTAAAATGACTGAGCAATGTCATTACGAAACACCGTGGGGCACCCCTCCCCCACCCACTCCATGTCTCCTGCATTCAAGGAATCAGCCATGGTGCCCTGCTCTCGCTCCACCGTGGATCACAGATTCCCAAGTGCTGCGCCAGCCCCAGTGTGCAGGTACTGCATAGTGACGGGACCTGGTGGAAGGTGTACTGACGCAGCATGCTGTGAGCAGCTCAGAAGGTAGAACCACACAGCGGGGGTGGGGAGCAGGGGATCACGTCGCACTGAAAGACAGAAATAATTAAGTTTTACCGAAAAGGCACTACACTTAAATGAGAATGTTGTGGTCACTACTTTTGCACGTGTGTAATACAAGCAGTCAGAATTCAGCTACATTAAAGAGAATTTCATACAACAGAAAAGAATCAAAGAAGAGGAAAAAGGAGAGCTTTGGCTATAGCTCAAAATACTATTTACAGTATGAAGAACATCAAAGAGGAAGCTGGAGATGAAGAAGCAGAGCGGAAGCACAGGCGAGCACTCCGGAGTGGCTGCCGTGGCTGCCAGGCTAGAGGCAGGTGAGGGGGCACGGCGCTCCTGCCTGCTGCCAAGTCCAGGCTGCTGCCAGGAAAGTGGGTGAACACCTGCCACGTGCAACCAGACTTCCAATGCCTGCCTCACACGGTGGGCCTGGTATTTTTGACCCTAGCCAACGGGATTCTCTCTGTGTGGCACCAACCCAAACTCTGATTCATTGCCGGGTGGGGAAAGGCCTCTTTCAATCCTGCTACAGAGGAGGGGACGTGGTGAGACTGTGCACACACGAGATGTCATTTCTGAGGAAGGGTGGAGGAAAGCTGGTAGTGCTGCTTACTTCTGTTAAACCAGGGGACACCTCTACCCCAAGACTGCCCCTCTAGGAAGAGGCCAATGTCGGTTCTGCCGACCTCCCAGGAAGAGGTAGGTATGTGACCCACTGAGAGCCTGCCCCCACACTCGGCTGTCAGCCACAGGCGCTAATTTTTTTCCCTCAAAGATGAGATGATTTTTAGGAGAAAAGCGCACTACCCTCTCAATCAACACCAGGGCCTCAGCCCTGGAGCTTCGAGGGTCCCATTCCCTGAAAGAAGACTTCCTGGGTGGGCCGTACACCAACTTCTCCAGATCGCAATCGCCCTCGGAAGGCTGCCTTCTTGCCTGTGGGCCCCGTGGCTGTAGTCCAGCTCTGAGCCACCTCTTCCTGGAGCCAGCTGTCTGCTCACTGACCTCTCTCTTCACAGAGGTGCTCATAATTAAATGGTGCTTCCCACAAAGGGCTTCTACAGATGCCCTGGCCAGGAGCAAGGAGACCCCAAACCAAAAAAAGCCAGAGGTAAAAACAGTAGGTGCCTTAAAGGTCTGGGTCATTGTGAGGCATAACTTGGATGGGGTCCCTCTCCAGACCTGCCGCCCGATGCCCTCCCAACCCATGGCCAAGCCAAGTTCTGACCAGGCCTTGAGGCCAAGCCAGACAGCTGGGCCTGGCTTCCACGGGGAATCTCCCCTCCTTGCCCTCAGTGGCTGGTCTTGAGTGACCCTAACACACGACACTGCCAGGTGCCTGGGGGAGGGGAGGGCACCCTTATTTCTGCTTCCCCTCCCCAGCCAGAGGGTCCTGGGAAGGCTAGCCCTGGCCCGAAGAAGGGTCGGGAAGGGCAACAACCCGTCCGCTGGGAGACCTGGGACCGCCGCTCTGGGCCCCAGAGAGCGGGTTACCGAGAGGGAGTGAGGCAGAGCAGCTCTAAGCGCGGGCTGCACCATTCCACGCCTTCTCCTGGGGAAGACCCCCACCCGTCGGGCGCCAGCGAAAGTTGGTCCCATGCCGGGCCGCCGGCGGCGGCTGTCCAGGGTGCTGAAAGGTCTCGGCGCTGGCGGGCCGGCCTCTGCGCGCCCTCGGCCTCTGGGCCGCCCGCCCTGCCCTTCCAGCCGCGGGCGCCATGCCCTTCCCGGCCGGCGTGGTCGCCCGCCTGCTCCCGCCGAGCCCCCAGCCCGCAGTGCCGCCCCGGCGCGCCTCGTACCTTCTTCTTGCGGTCTCGGGAGCGGTTCCGCCGCTTCCTGTTCGACTCCTCCTTCTCCTTCTGCTCCTGGAGGGCCTGGGCCTCGATGTCTTTGATTTTCTTCAGCTGTTTGGCCGCTTGAGCCATGGCGGGTCAGGGCTCCCGGTCCCGCCTCCGGCCGCTCGCACTTGGCGGCGCGGGTGGCGACGCGCTCCGGGCCGGGCGGCGGGGCCCGGCTCCGCAGAGGGCGGATGCGGCGTGCGGCCGGTGGCGCTCCCGCCGCGGCTGAGCTCGTGCGGCGCCGGGACGGGCTCTGGGCTCGGCGCCTCCCGCCGGCCTCCCCCCTCTCCTGCGGCGGCGGCGCGGGGCGCGGGGGGCGGGGAGGCGGCCCGTACTGCGGCGGGCGGGCGGGCGGGGAGGGGCGG
The DNA here is from genome assembly GCA_004027205.1 of Ctenodactylus gundi. Lineage (NCBI taxonomy): Eukaryota > Metazoa > Chordata > Mammalia > Rodentia > Ctenodactylidae > Ctenodactylus > Ctenodactylus gundi. Next base: position 304,996 of record PVKB01000387.1, read on the forward strand.
ACTCCAGCAGTTAGCGCAGGAGGGCGCGCGGGCAGCTGGGGCTTCGGGGGCCCGGCCGGCCCGGAGAGGCGCGGCGCTGGGGCATGGCGAGCGCCGCCGCGGACTGCGGGCCGGCCGGGCCCCCACCCGCGCCGCCGCCGCCGTCGGGTGGCGGGGACAAAGCCGGCCGCGCTTCCCGGGCGAGCGGGCGCGCGGCGAGGGCGGGCGGCGGCGCTGCGGAGCGGGGCGGGCGGCGGGAGCCGGGCGGGGCGGACGCGCTCGGGGCGCCCCCGGGCGGCCGCCGCTCCAGGCCGGGCAGGGCCGCGCCCGCGCCGCCCGCAGGGGGCGTCCTGGGGCCGGGACGGCGGCGCCGCGGCGCTCCGGCCGCTGGACGCGCCCCTGAAGTGCACAGTCACCCACCGACCCGAGGCCGCAGCGCGCTGGGCCCGAGCGGGAGGGACGGACGGGGTCTGCGCTGGGGCGCCGGGCCTGGCTGCAGGGACAGGCCTGGGGCTCCCGCAGCCCTCCGCGCACCGGCACGCGCCAGGCGGAGACTGAGGCCCGGCTCCAGACCACAGCCCCTCCAGCGTGGTGTGGCTCCCCCGTCTGGTAGGATGGCGCGCTAGGGAGAGGATGGTGCAAACAGTAAATACGATTTGGAGAAAAGTTATTATGTTCCCTTGTGCCGGCCAACCAGAGCCTAGAAAGGTGCCGCGGGTCGTGGCGGTGGCCCCACACTGCTCCCTGGGGCGCGCACGGGGAGGCTCCATCCCGCCCTTGGTAGCTCTTGCCACCTCATCCCTCACGTCCGTCTTCGCCCCTGATCCCCGCCAACCCTCCGGCTAGTGCTTGCCCATGATCAAGGTGCTCTCACCTGTCCAAGTCCGGGTCCTGGCCGCCTTCTCATGCCAGGCCTAAGGGTAGCCACGAATGCCAGTCTCACACAGAATGTAAATTTTCAGGTAGCCACATAAAATTTTTAAAACGAAACTGGTAAGATTCATTTTCATTATTATTTAGTTCAGCATCACTTCATATACAATTGATATAAAATTATGACTGAGGTATTTTACATACTTGTACAGGTCCTCAGAATTTGTTCTGTGTTTGACACGAACAGCAGTGGCCCTTGGCACGCCTTGCTCTGGCTCTGACCAGCCTACCAGAAGTCCCACGGCTGACCCAGTTCCATGCCCTTCCCTGAGCACAGGCACACGTGTGGGGACGCCACCACCTCAGAGCAGCATGCCTGCACCCCCTCTTTCACCCACTGTTTACACATCCCCCAAGCCCTACACAAAACAGAGGCCTAGTCATCATTACACGGAGGCTCCCATCTCTCCATTTTGCTCCAAGGACGAAGTGTGAAACCTACATAGCCCACGAGACTGCTTACCAGCTTCTCCCAGGACTGCACAGGCATCAGTGCTACCCTCCACAGGGCCTACGTCTCTGCCCCCTGCCCGGACCGTCTGCCCCTGGCCTCTGCCCAGTTCTGCCCGGCCAGCTTCAGACTCCTTGGACCTTAGAGCTGTTCTCCCTGCCCCAAGGCCACGGGTGGACTGGACCTTACCACAGCTGGCACCTTCTCCCCACATCTGCTGCAGTCCTGGCTCCGCATCACTGGGGTCCATCAACTCAATGATGTCTCCTCCCTGCCACCCCAGCCCGCGCCCCTGAACTTGAAGTCCGGCGGGGAAAGGACAGGGATTGGTTTTGCTCACCTTTCTTCCTGGCACCTTGGACAGCGGCGAACACAATTCAAGAGCTTTTAACATAAAGAAATCAAATATACTGTGCACTGGCTTAAGGGATAAAAATAAAATCCACAGCGCTTTCATTGCTCCACGCATTATAATTTATAGAAAAGGGAAATGAGGCACAGAGAAGTTAAGTCTCTCACTTAAGGTCACACAGCTAGTAAAGAGTGGAGCCAGAATCCCAAGCCCAGCAGTGTGATGGCAGAGTTCCCACTGCCTACACCATTCTATTGGTACCTCCTCATTGGTAAGCCAGCATACTGGTAACCTCTTCTTGGAAGGCCTGTCTGGGGACCAGGGCAGAGACCGAAGGCGACATCCTTCAGCAGGACAAGGCGAGCTGCTCTGAGCTTCCCTCTCTTCATATGCAAAGTGAAGGCTCTGGATGTGTCTGTGTGTCAGGCCCCTTTCGGCACCAGGATGCTGATCTATCTAAATCCATGTACATTTTACCTTTGGAAGGTAAAAAAAAAAAAAAAAAGAAAAGAAAAGAAAAACAACTATGTGACTCAAAGGAGACCATCATTAAGTAGAAATTCTGCTTTATTTGCCCCTCAAATTACCCCCAAGGATGGTAGCCCTGCTGACGGAGTCTCAAGAATCCCAGCTGAGTGCATGCAATCACTGTCTACATCTAGAGCCCTCGATCCCCGAAGCTTTCCAGCAGTGAAAACAGGAAGGTCCTGGCTGAAGCCATTTACCCCAGCAGGCTGATCTGGACCCCAGAGAGGCTGGCAAGGAGACTCTTACTGAGGGGCGAACCTGCAGGAGGCCAGCAGTGCCACTGCTGAGGGACCCCTCAGTCCCTGGGGGAGTGCTGCAGGACTGCTCTTCTAAACACGCATCCTGGTGACAGATCGTGGACACCTCGTGAGGCCGTTTGCTGAGCCCAGGCACCACTGACCATTCTTTTTCATAATGAAGCAACTTTGCCTGCCTTGCCCACAGGTAAGCTGAAGGTGGGCGTGTTGAAGGGTCCTGCTCGAACTCGTGCTCCAGAGTCACCTTCAGACCCACACTGCTAACGCCCATGACAACCTCTGAGACGTCATCGCAGGCCAGCGCAGCTGGCTCCACCGGTGCCAAAGTGATAGCAACTACCCCAGTCAGGCGCACAGAACAAAATCACCAGACAACAACCAAAGACCCAACCAATTTCTGTGAAGTTGCAGGCTCAAAACCCTCCCGTCGTGGAAGTTAGAGACTCTGCCCCACTGTGGTCACCCGATGGTCAGCTCTTTCCCCACCGTCACACCTGTCAGTAGGACTCCAGGCTGCGATCGCAGGAGGCTATGCGTCTCTGGGCTCCGCCATTCCTCAGGGGTCTCTGTGTCCACGCACACCGCATAATTGCCACTGACTCTGAGCAAGTGCAGCTACTTGCTCCCACACCTAGTTTTGTGGGCTGCGAGTATAGGTGCAGGAGGCCCAATCTCTTCTGCTCCCCACAGGGATGCTGACTGCTGATGCAAACTCTCTCTCGCTAGGCCCTTTTATTTAGCCAGTTGACGAAGGGAAGGAGAACCCATTTGTTTTATTTTTGCTTTCCTCTCTAAGATTTCCAACTGGTTTCCCAACCTCATTCTGTAACTATGTGGTTTATGCAACTAGACTGATTTGTTTTTAAAGGAAACATTATTAATAATTAATGAAGCTTCCCAAGATAAAAGCTGCCTCCTCAACTAAAGGGTAAAATAGCTAAAACACATTGGATACTCCAGGCATTCCTCTAAGCATATTTAACCCTAGTGACAACTTCATTAATGTTATGGTTTGTATCTAAAATATCCGCCAAATTCTCATGTATTTGGAAGGTGACCAGGTTGTGGGGGAGCTGTACTCATCAGCAGAGGACATGAGTCCACGTGCTGTTAGGGGTGGGGCCTTGCTGGAGGGATGGGTTGCTGGGGCGTGGCCAGGAAGGGTGGACTCCTGTGCCCCTCCACACCCTTCTCTCTCTCCTTCCTGGCCACCTGTGGTCAGTGGCTTTACTTTACTCGAGGCCCTTTTGCTATTGCCAGCTGACCAGCAGACTGAGCCCTCTGAAATGGTGAGCTGTGAGTGACAGGTATTGTGTCCCAGTGATGGGAAAGCAACTTGGGCCATCATCATCATTGTTTCACAGATGGGGAAATTGAAGAGTGAGGACAAAGAATGACATGTTCAAGATCAACGGCTAGGAAGTCACAAGACCTACGGCTGGAGCTAAAATGAGGTTTAGAATTTGTGCTTTTACTGCTGTTTCAGTGCCGAGACCCCAGATTGACATGGGCCTGGAGCTCATCCAAAAAGCATCTATCAGCTTCTGAGCACTAGCGGTAGAGGCGGTGGGCTACTCGCTTTGAGATCTGTTTAGTCTGTTGCTGTTTCTATAACAAAATAACTGAAGCTCAGTTGTTATAATGAAAACAGGTTACTGGGTCTAGTGGCACAGGCCTGTAGTCCCAGCACTTTGGGAAGGTGAGGCAGGAAAACTGCAACTTCAAGCCCAGCAACTTAGTGACTTACCAAGACCTGTCTCAAAATCAAAAATAAAATGGGTTTGGGATGTGTAGGATAGCCCAGTGTGAAGGACCTAGGCACAACCCCCCGTATAACAACGGGAAAAAAAGGTTTACTTAGTACCTAATTTTGGCGATGAGGAGTCCAAGATCAAGTGGCTCCATCGGTTCAGCCTCTGGCTAAGTCACAACAAACAGATAACATATAATGGGAACAAGTGTGAGAGGGAAAGGTCACATGGTGAGACCAGGCCAGGCAGTGAACAGGAGGGGCCAGGCCTGTTCTGGTTAGTCTCCTGTCAGGAAACCTAGCCCAGGTTTCCTGAGAACTGCATCAATCCTGTCCTAAGGCAGCACTTCCAGTGACCTAATTATCTTGCTCTAAACTCCATCTCTTGGAGAGTCCGTCACCCCTTACCACCTCCACGTGGGGAACTGAGCTTTCCTTACGCGAGCTTCTACACGCACACTCAACCCACACGCACGCCATAGGGGTGTTTCAGCGCCCTGGTGTTCCAGTTAAGACTGAACTCAGGAATGTCATTCCGGAAGCAGGACTGAACAAGGTGGGACAGGAAAGCAAAGGTGAAAATCACAGTCAGAATCCAAAGGCATTGCCTTTCCATTTCCAAACTTCCCCTCGCTTCCAGGCCAGCCGGCCCCTGGCAGCTTGCCCCCAGAGCCTCTCATCAGTCTGCAAAGAGCTCAGGCCCCTCCCTAGAGCACCCTGCCAGCCGTGCGCTGCTCCTCTGTGCTACACCAGCATCGCACCAACCCACCCACTCCTGTGCAATAGTCCTGCAAATATTTGAGGAGAGCTTTTGCTCTCTCTTATGCTTGTCAAAAATAATGTCAGAGGTTCGTAGTAAAGGTGACTCCTAAGCTCAAGGACTGCTAATTTCCTGTCTAAAGTTTACAAATGATCATTATGTGTAATTTTAAAAATTGCATTTTCCATGATGAAATTTAAAAACATCAAAAAGCATACAAGTCAAGGTATTCAGAGAAAACAGTAAAAATAAGAACATGTTTTGTAGCCTAGAAATTCTGGAATAAAAGCTGAGCTGGGCCCTCAAAGTCTGCGGACCCTGTGTTTGCTGCCTCTGCTGCCTGCAGATATGGCTTGCATGCCCAGCAACTTTTCTCACCTCTGTTTCTCTCTATGATGACATGTTCTGCTACTTCTTAGAAGAAATGGAAGCCTCCAGCTGGGGTGGCCTCAGCCTCCTGCCTCTCCCCACCACTCCTTGTCAAAACACTTCCTTTGGCTTATGCTCCAGACTCTGGGCCTCTCATGTCCTCAGAAAACAGGCCCAAAAGGGCTGGGAGAGGCATGGGTAGCCCGGTGGCAGTGATGCCTGTGTCGCATTAGTGGTTTGTGCAACGCCTGAGACGCATGCACAGGTTCCTTCTCCTTTTGTAATCTTAGTCTTGGCATCAACCAGAACCCATGCTCTAGGCTGAAAGAATGGCTCAGTGGTTAAATCAGTTGCCTAGCCAGCACTACATTAAGCGCTAAGTACCCAAGGTTGATTCTCTAGCACCACATAAACTGTACATGGGGGTGCATGCCTGGAATCCCAGCACTTAGGAGGCTGAGGCTGAGGCAGGAGGATGCTAAGACCAGCCTGGGCTATAGAGAGAGACCTGTCTCAAAAAAAAAAAAAAAAAAAAGTCAGAACTCATGCTCTGAACTTGTAATCCTGTAACTCTGGCTGTGATTGTTCTCCTAAAACCAAAGCAAGGCAAAGTCCCAAAGACGCCCAGATGATGCCATCAGAAGCCACAGGCACCGATTGATGGCATCACCATCACTGACCCACCCCAGCCAGAAACCTGGGGTTCCCATGAAGCTTTTCTTCCATTCCTTCATATACCTCATGTGACAATTGATCTTGACTCCTCACCTTCACTGGATTCAGAAATGCCTGGTAGATTAGTAAGGCAAGCCCCTGGATATTTCTGGGCTGGTTGTAGAGGCATGACCCTGGTGGCTTAAGTTACCTCTTCATTGCTAGGACAAATACCCAACATCTATAATTTAAGGGAAGAAAGGTTTATTTTTAGCTCACAGTTTTGAAGGTCACAGTCCATTCCCAGGTGAGTAGCTAGAAACAGTGGAACTACATGGCAAAGACAGAGCTGGAGAAAGAGCTTCTCATTGCATGGCAGAACAGAGCCAAGTGCCCGAGGAAGAGTCGATTCAACCCACCCTCCTCCAGGTCAAGCCCCAGGCACCTGCCCCTTCCAGTCAGGCCAAATCTTCTAACAGTACACAGTATCCACAGATACATGAAGCTTTTGGGGAACACCCCAGACCCAAAACACAGCATTCCTCTCCTGGCCCCCAAAAGACTCATGTTCACCTCCTTATGCAAAATTCATTTATTCCTTCTCTAAGAGTTGCCAAAGTCTTAACAGTTTTAGAATTGTTAGAAAGTCCAAGTCCAAAGTCTTCTCTTTGGCAACTCTTAGTTGCAAGCTATTGTGAAAAATCAAAAAGTTAAACACTTCCAACATACAATGGCACAGAGTAAATATCCCCATTCCAAAAGGGAGGAATAGGAGAATAGAAAGCAATTGGACCAAAGCAAGTTCTAAACCCAACAGGGCACCTGTAGCTCCATGTCCGACACCAGGGGTAAACTGTGGCAAGATGTGAGCTCCAAAGAGCTTGAGGGTCCCTGCAACTACAGTGTTGCCACATGCTGTAATCTTCATCTTCTCTCCTTGGGGCTGGATCCACTCACAGCCTGTAGTTTTTCTTGGCAGATAATACATTTTTCTCTCATCTTTACATTTCCAGGGTCTCCACTGCACCTGAGGCTTCTCTTTCACAACCTCACACACTGCCCTCCCTGGGCACACCACCTGGCCTTCAAGGCCTTCCTCCAAAACCTGGGTAGAAGCCTCCATGAAACCACACCTCTTGTACTTTGCAAGCCTGTAAATCCAGGACCATATGGATGTTGCTAAGGTCTATCACTGGCTTGAGCAATAACCTGACCCCCTTTGACAATTGCTGCAGGGGCCTTTGAGTTCTTACATGGTAGGAATCCAGCAAACTTTTTTTTTATTTGCTCCTACAAGATGTCCTAGGGCACTATTCTTAGAGCAAAGTCCTTAGTTTTAGTCCTTGTGTTGGTAAAGAATCTTGTTGACTTTTGAGATGCCCTCATGGTGTCTTTTTTATAGTCCTGATTGCAAGTACTTGGCTTCTTCTTAATACTAATCTCATTAGCAAGCATCACTCTTCTGCCCCACCTCTGCAGGCCCTTTAAGTCTGGCAAAACTGAAAGCTTTTTATATCATTTTTCTCTGCCATTTTTTCGTTTTTTGCCATAGAGTTGGATAAAAGCCACATGTGGTAGCCAAGTGACAGTAACATTGGGTTACCTTGAAGTTTCTTCCACCAGATTAAGTAGCTTGCCATCCTTAATCTCAATTTCAGGCAGTCTCTGGACAAGGATAAGACCAATACATTTCTTTTTTTTTTTTTTTTTTTTTTTTTTTTTTGCTAGAGCACAGCACACATGGTTTTCAGACCACTTCCCAATACACTTTTCCTTCCCATCTGAAACTTCTTGAGCCTGTCATTTTCAATTTACACTTCTATCAGCATTCTGGTCTTCTGAGCTCTGCTCTGAGTCCTTCAAGGCTTCTCCATATGGTATCCTTAAATCTTTCCAAACGCCTCCTGTAAAACATTTCCAAAGGCTTCCAAACCACACAGTCAGGTAGAATCACAGAAATTACTTCACTTGTCTGGAACCAGTTTCTTAGTTACTTTCTCATTGCTAGGACAATACTCAACATCTATAATTTAAGGAAGGAAAGATTTATTTAAGCTCACAGATTTGAAGATTTCAGTCCATTCACAGGTGGGCAGCTAGAAATGGTGGAACGACATGGTGGGGCCAGAGCTGGAGAAAGAGCTCCTGGCAGCATGGCAGAAGAAAGCCAACTATGAGAGGAAAGACAGAGCGAGCACACACCCCTCCAGGTCAAGCCCCAAGTTACTACCTCTTGCAGCCAGGCCTGAGTTCCCAACAGTACACAATATCCATAGGAACACAAGGTTCTGGCGGACAATCCAGATCTAAACCACAATACTTGGGTCCCATATATGTCCACGAGTGTGGCACTCTCCAGGCACTCTCATATAAAAGATTACTGGGCATGGTGGTGCATGCTTGTAATTCCAGCACTCAGGAGACTGAGGCAGGAAGATTCCATGAATTCAAGGCCAACCAAGGCTACACATAAAAACTTTATACTAATTTATAATGACCTGAATTTTTAATTTGAATTTTTCTGATAACTAACAAAATTAAGCTAGCATGGTGGCTCACACAGTAATTCTAGGACTGGAAAACTGAGGCAGGAGGACTGCAAGTTCAAGCTCAGCCTGAGAAACTTTGTGGAAACCTGTCTCAAAAAAAAAAAAAATTTAAAAGCTAAGAATGTTGCTTAGTACTTGATCCTGTACTTATTTAGGCAACAGAAGAATTTCCTTTTTTTTCCACTGGGGCCCCTTTATTTGGTATTTTAAAACATATCCTGAATGGCCTAGATGCCTGCAGTGAGTTTTCTGTAGCTATGCGTCTTGCTTAGTAGACATGCCAAGACCACTGCCGAAGGGAGGAGGCCCATGGGGACGGTGAGCACTTCACCAGCAGAACTTTTTTGCTTCTTCATTTTAATTTTTGCTTCTAGGGATTCTCAGTGCCTTTCTTTCATAGTGGTTTTCCTCCAGTGCTTTAAAGATACAATTATTACTACTAATTTTAATTTCTGTAACACTATGTTTTTTGAGACACTCTATAGCCCAGGCTGGCTTTGGACTCATGGCAATCCTCCTGTCTCAGCCCCCTGAATGCTGGGGTTACAGATGTGCACCACCATGGCCAGCTTTGTAACACTATTTAGAGCACTCTGTATTGCATCAAATTAGGTAGCACAGTGTTGGGGCCCTCAGGGCTCCGGAGCCTCAGCATTGCTGACCTCGGCCAAGTTCCTTTACCATTTGATCATTTGGAATTCCAGGTGTTAGCAGTCTAAGGCACGCGTTGTTTTGACCTTTTGCGAGTGTTGTTTTGACCGTTTGCGGTTCCAGGTGTTTTTTGTTTTCCATCAGGAGTGGAAACACGTGACTGTTGACTAGTGGGAAGGCAAATAGATGTAAACAATAAAGCGTCTTTTGCAGCCTCCCTTGCAAGAGTTCAGTTTTCTTCAGTCCGCACTCCCCCTCTCATGTTCTCATTGACTGACTGAGCGGGCTGGGTCATCTGGCGCCCAACGTGGGGCACGAGCACAGGGGAATCAGTGACGGACACCGCCGGAGAGGAGCGCTCAGAAATAGGTAATAAATAGGTAAAAGAGGACAAAGAGGTAAAAAGGGAGGTGATAAAATGGGACAGAAATGTGGTTTGTATGCATGATGAGAAAAATGATGGGATCCCAGGAAATGGGAGGAGTAAAAAAAGGGTTGCAACAATTTTTAAATTTTATAAAAGGTTTGTGCCCATGGTTCCCAGAGAAAGGAACTATGCATTTAGATACTCAGGAAAAGCTTAGGGATAGTGTAAAAAGCTCTTATGCTACTGATGTCTTTAGTCCCTAGTCTTTGTATGAGGACCAGAAGTTGTTAAAAACAGGAGATGATAAGTCAGTAGCCCCTTCCGCCCCCTCAATGTATCAGGATGTGGGGGCGGCCAATGGCTGGCCTGCCCCTGCAAATGTTTTTATGACAGATAAAACTGAAGCTGATTCTCCGATGCCATCGAGTCCTGAGAATCCTTTGGTGGCTTTGATACAACCTGGAGCCACTCCTCCTCAGTCCTTGTTCGTAGGATATCATTAAAAGGTTTTGTCCCCCTTACAGGCAGGAATTCAGAAGGCCATAGAACAGGGATAGGATGTTCAGGGTTTTCATTTACAATGTCCGGTATTTGAGGAAACTGACGCACAGGGTAATGTAGTTGGATCACATCGCCCTGTGGTGTTTAAACAGATAAAAGAGCTAAAGGCTGCTTGTGCTCAATATGGGCCAACTGCTCCTTTTACTCTATCTATATTAGAAGACTTAGCTACAGAAGCTCTCCCTCCCGGAGATTGGAAACATCTCGCCAAGGCTTGCCTTTCGGGTGGAGACTATTTACTGTGGAAAATTGAATTTGCTGACCAATGTCAAAAAACTGCTCCATTGAATGCTCAGGCCAATAATGCGGGGGTTAATTATGATATGCTGGCAGGAGAAGGTCAATTTGCAGATATTCCAAATCAACTCTTACATAATCCAGGTGTCTATGCTCAAATTAATGCTTCTGCAAAAAGAGCTTGGACAACACTACCATCTAAAGGTTCTCTTCACTGTGACATTTCTAAAATTAGACAGGGGCCTGATGAATCTTTCCAGGAATTTGTTGATAGGCTTTTGCAAGCCTCTGGAAAAGGTTTTGGAGATTCTGAAGACGGAATGCTTCTGGTTAAGCAACTGGCTTATGAAAATGCCAACACTGCATGTCAAGCGGCTATCCACCCGTATAAAAAACGGGGAACCATATCTGACTACATTCAGCTTTGTGCTGACATTGGGTCATCTTACACTCAGGGTCTGGCAATGGCGGCAGCCCTTCAGGGAAAAACAATAAAAGAAATTTTATTTGGGCAGAGGACAAAGCCTCAGCGAGCAACTGGCCCTCCTGGTAGTTGTTATGGATGTGGACAAATGGGTCATCAAGTTAAATTCTGTCCCCCAAAATTTTTTGGTAAATCTCCTAAGCTGCCAAACCAGCCCGGACTGTGCCCTCCCTGTAAGAGAGGTAAACATTGGGCTAATGAGTGTAAATCAAGACGGGACCATTTGGGTAATCCTTTCAATTTGGATAATCCTTTCCCTCCAGGAAATGGGAGGAGGGGCCCGCCCCAGGCCCAGAAGCAGCAGTGTTATGGGGCAATACAGCTTCTCTCGCAGACAATTCCCTTACATAAGGATGATTGCAAACAACCCCAGGGTATGGCAAACAGTCCTTCAGAAAGTGGAATGGACCCGACTCCGTATGTATATGGGGTCGAGGGCATGTTTGTGTTTTTTCTTAGAAAGAGGATGGTGCATGGTGGCTTCCTGAATGACTGGTCCGGACCGCTGAATAAGTTCCTGTGGCTGCTGAACCTGACGATGATGCTGATATCGAGGAGTGAGGAAAATTTCGTTGGACCTTTGTTCCAGACTCTTCTTTGTTGCTTCCTGCCATATGGGAACAAAACGGACTGGCATGACTGGGACTTCTTGCTGTATCTTGGACTTATCAAATCCAGTGGACATATCTTCTTCCTCTTATACTTTTTCCTCGATCACTTTCCACTCCAGCATTGTGCATTGTCAGTGGGAATGTGGTGGTCTGATTTTGGACAGAGACAATTGTATGTTTGGAAATTGGGGGTGGCTGTCAATACGCCCTATGTTACATGGCAAGATAATGGACAATTTAATTTGATTAATTATGTATTTACTGTTAATTTGAAAAGGCATTGAGCCATCCTAAGTTGAACTAATTACTGCTGAAATTGTTGCATATTGATGCAGCACAAACTGCTGTCGTTACTCAGTTAGTATGTTTCCCTCCTGGCCAGATTTTTCCCACATGTTATAGTGCTGGAACAAATGTTACTGATTTTATGTTTGATTTTTCCTTTTATTGTTTGTAGTGGAATGGAAGGACAAACTCTGGCCGCTAACATTCATGGTCTTAAGCTATGTGGCAAACTCCCCAGTTCTGGTGTGTAATTGGGCTGGTAGCCAAAGGCGGGTAAGATTTCTCTGCATTCAAGACAACCTAAGACAGGATGCATGCCATGCTGCATGTAGTCCAATGACGGGTAAGTTCTGACTGTAAGGGAACAACCTAAGACAGGCACAGTCTCGCACCAAACTTTACATTAAAAAATAAAAAAGGGGGAGATGTTGCGGCCCTCAGGGCTCCGGAGCCTCAGCATTGCTGACCTCAGCCAAGTTCCTTTACCGTTTGACCATTTGGAATTCCAGGTGTTAGCAATCTAAGGCACGCATTGTTTTGACCTTTTGCGAGTGTTGGTTTGACCGTTTGTGGTTCCAGGTGTTTTTTGTTTTCCATCAGGAGTGGAAACACGTGACTGTTGACTAGTGGGAAGGCAAATAGGGTATATAAGGGAAGATGTAAACAATAAAGCGTCTTTTGCAGCGTCCCTTGCAAGAGTCCAGTTTTCTTCAATCCGCACTCGCCCTCTCGTGTTCTCGTTGACTGACCGAGCCCGGTCACACAGTCTTGGCATTTCTCTGGTAATAGGCTCATAAAAACCTTGGGCTTTTCTTGACCTTTAGTATTTTTCTCCTAGAACTACAGAATTTCTGCGGTAGGTGCCCCCATCCATAATCAAGGTTTATGTGAGCACAGGACAGCAGGGTGCTGATTTGGGGTCATTCTGGGGAGTTGGGGAAGGAGGAATCTTACTCTAGATGAGCAGTTCAGAGACCCTGGTGCCACCCTGCAGTTTCTGTTCCAAGTCCCCCAGAAAGTTTCAGCATTTTTGGATTGCAGCAGGACAGATAGAAAGGCAAGGCACAGAATCAGATTTGAAGCCAGACCTGGTGGTGCAGGCCCGTAACCCCAGCACTCTGGGAGCCTGATGCTGGAGGATAACAAGTTTGAGCCCAACAAATTGCCCACCTGGGCAATTTGGTGACTTGATGAGACTCTGTCCCAAAATACAAAGTGAACAAGGCTGGGGATGTAGCTAAGTGTGAAGACCAGGGTTTAATCCTGAGCACTACAAACACAGAAAAAAGAAAAAAAGAGGACTTCTGGGCAAGATGGTGGCTGAGTAACAGAGCTGCACAACATCTCCTCATAGACCCATTTAAAAAGCTGAGATTACAGTTAAAAAAAAAAAAAAACAAACAAACCTGCCTGGTTGAGGTAGTTAGGAGAGGCAGGAGTGACCCAACAACTGAAAGGAGGTCACAGAAACATCAGAAATCTTGAAGGCACATCAGAAATGGAGGAAAACAGCCCAGGAAGCCACCCTGGCTGACTGTGAATGGCTGTGAGCCACTGGCATCCACAGATGGAGGAAAGCCTGCCTGGAGCCCAGAGCATCTGACCAAAATAAGTGTGGATCCAGAAGAAATGGAAACTGACAGCAGCCAGTAGCCCCAGCCTCCAGAAAAGAGCACGTGGGAAGTTCAAACTGCAAACACAATGTGAGCTCCCACTAGAAAAGGCCTCCTGGAGCCTAGACAAGAAGCAGCATTTGGCAACCATAACAGGTAGTAAAGTAGGCAGGAGACATTAAAAAAAAAAAAAAAAAAAAAAGAGCCCGAACCTGAACTGTTTAGCATAGAAGAATGCAGATGGGCAGGTTTTCTGGAAACACTCTTAAACAGTGCCCAATAAGGAACTGGCACAAGAGCCAGTTGTGGAGAGGAGAGAAAAGCCACTAATCTCCTGAATGGCCTTGGTATAGTGGGAACACCTGCAAGGGTGGAGAGCTTTGCCCTTGGGGGAGGGAAGCCAGACAGACAGGAGAGCTTTGCTGAGTGGCCTGCATGTGAGCAAGACAACTCAGAGGCCACTGGACCGTTAGGTCCTCCCTTACTGCACAGAAATCAAAGGACTTTTGGTTCCTTCCACACATCCTCATTCGCCTTCACAGAAACTTCTTGGCTAGGACTTTATAATAAAGTCACTCATTACCAGAAATATGAGAAGACAAGGCAACAGCACAAACACAGAAATGCCTGAAACCATTGTCATGGGCCTTGAAATAGTGGAACTCATACAGAAGGAAGTCAAAACCTAATAAATGAGTTAAAACAAGATATTCTTCAAAAATGCAACCAATGATCAATGGACTTAAATAGGAACTTACTACACAAATAGTGGGCTTAATGGATTAAAAAGCTTACCGAGCATATAGAAACCACAAAAAGTTGGCTGAGGTAAATAAAGAAATGCAAGATATAAAGGAAAATTTTGACAGGAAAGTTGAAATTCTGAAAATAAATCTAGCTGAAATTCAGGCTATGAAAAATTCATTTGAAAGTAGGAGAAGGTGACCTGAACATCGTGAGGACAGAATTTCAGACCTTGAATACAAGCCTGAGGAAACAACTGCTATAATTAGGCATGACTCCAAAATGACAAATAAACAAAGTATCTGGATACAACAGCTGATGGATGATTCAAAGAGAACTAATCTCAAAATTATGGGAGTGGGAGAAAGAGCAGGAGACAGCACCAAGGTTATAAAGAATTTATTCAATGAAATCATACAGGAAAATTCCCTGAATCTACGAAAATAAATTAATATTCAGGTACAAAGCTTATGGAAAAAAAGAAGCTTATGGAACATCAAATAACCTTAACTAGCAAAGAAACTCATAACATAGCATGATCAAAATCTCAAAAATCCAACATAAAGAGAGACTATCAAAAGCAGCTAGAGGAAAAACAGAAATTATTTTACCAAAGGAAACTCATTTAAATTACTGCAGATTTCTCTATGCAAACTTTAAAAGCCAGGAGGACCTGGAGCAAAAAGAATTTCAAGCTCTAAAAGACAGCAAGTATCAACCCAAGTTGTTGTATCCAACAAAATTATCCCTGAAAATTGAAGGGGAAGTTAAAATTTTTCATGACCAAAAATCTCTAAAGAAACTTGCAGACACTAGCCCAGCATTGCAGAAAATACTTGAAGGAATATTAGAGAAAGACAGAGACACAAGCAGCTCCAAAGAACACAGAGGAAAGGAAACATCTAAAGAGAAAGAATAAAAAAGTAAAAGCAAAGAACCAACAGTAGAAGAACAGGTCAATGACAAGATTCAGTAAAAAGCTTACAATAATTACTCTTGAAGCTAATGGTCATAACTAGCCAATAAAAAGACACAGACTGGCAGAGTAGGTCAAAAAACAAAATCCAACCATTTGTTGTCTGCACAAGACACACTTCACACACAAAGAAGCACACAGACTGGAAGGCTGGACATAAACACTACATGCTACCAGAGCCTGGAAAAAAAAGCAGGAGTAGTTATACTATTTTCATACACGAAAGCCTTCAAACCAAAACGAATCCGAAGAGACAAGAATGGTCATTACATACTGATAAAAGGTACAATCCAACAGGAAGAGCTCACAATTATAAATATGTATGCGCCCAATGTAGGCGCACCCAGTTACCTACAGCAGAAACTATTGGAATGGAGGACCAAATAGACCCTAATATACTATCCTGCTAGGGGACTTCATTCAATAACCCACTCTCACAGATAGACAGAGCAACTGGCTAGAAAATCAACAAAGAAACATCAGAGGTAAGTCACACCATGGAGCAAGTGGACTTAACAGCTATGTACAGGCCATTCCATCCAACTTCAACAGAACACACACTTTTCTCAGCAGCATATGGGACTTTTTCCAAAATAGACCATATCCTGGGACATAAGACATGCTTAAACAAATATAAAAGAATTTAAACCATTTCCTGGATATGTTCAGATCATAGTGGAATAAAACTAGAAATCAATAGCTACTCAAATACATGGAGATTAAATAACACATTATTTAATAAAGAATGGATAATAGAAGAAGTCAAGAAAGAAAGTAAGAACATCCTAAAATCAAATGACAATGGAAATACATTATACCAGAATCTGTGGAACACAATAAAAGCAACACTTAGAGGGAAATTTATAGCAATGAGTGCACATATGAAAGAAAGGATAGTAATCTGAAATTAATGACCTAATGATGTAGCTCAAAGTCCTTGAGAAATAAGTACAAGTCAAGTCCAAAGGTAGTATAAAGGAAACTACGTAAGAATCACAGCAGAGGTCAATAAAATTGAAACAAAAAATAAAGGAAAGAAAAGATAAATGAATCATCAAAGAGTTGTCATTTTGAAAGGATAAATAAGATTGGTAAACCTCTAGCCAAACTCATTAAAAGAAGGAAAGAAGGGGCTGGAGAATGGCACAATGGTGAAAGTGCTTGCCTTGCAAGCACAAGGCCCTGAGTTTAATCCCCCAGCACCACATAAAAGCTGAGCATAGTGGTGCATGTCTGTTATCCCAGCACTCGGAGGCTGAGGGAAGAGAATTGCCATAAGTTCAAGGCCAGCCTGGGCTACATAGTGAACTCAGCACCAGCCTGGGTTATAGAGAAAGACCCTGTCTCAAATGGAAGTAAGGAAGAAAGGAAGGAAGGAAGGAAGGAAGGAAGGAAGGAAGGAAGGAAGGAAGGAAATGGAAGGAAGGAAGAAAGGAAGGAAGGAAGGAAGGAAGGAAGAATTGACACTAATGCAGTGCAATTAGAAATGAACAGGGTGAAATTACAACGGGCACTGTTCAAATCCAGAGAATGAAAGATGGCAGCCAAGTAACAGAGCTACACAACATCTTGTGGAGCCACTTAAAAAGTTGAGAATATAGTCAAACACCACCCACCCAATATAGCTAGGACAGGGAAGAGTGCCCCAACAATTGAAAGGAGGACAGGGGAAGGTCAGAAATCTTGAAGGAACATTGGAAGTGGGGAAAAAACAAATAAACAACAACAAAAAACAAAACAGCACCCCAGGAAGCCACCCCAGGCTGGCTGCAAACAAAATAGGTAGGAGCTGCAAGCACCTGCATACAAAGGAAAGCAGGTTTGAAGTCCGGAACCTCTGCGTCTTAGTTACTTTGTCGTTGCTGTGACTCAATACCTGACACCCACAAGTTTAGGAAAGGAAAGGTTTATTTTAGCTCACAGTTTCAGAAGGTCACAGTCCATTCAGGGGAGGCTGGCAGCAATTGAAGTACATGGCAGAGGCAGAGGTGGACACAGCTTCTCAGGACATCATAAACAGGAAGGCAAGCTGAGACTAGTTGAGACCAGTGCAAGTCCCAGCTCTACTCTTTTTCTTCCAAGGAAGGCAGGATGCAGCTTATGTATCCTTTCAGGTCTCTGCCCAGTAATTAGTCCCTCCTGCATCCAGGTGTGGAAGGTGTGTCCACTACATACCGTTAATCCTAACTCACGTGCCTTTGGACTTAACTCACATGCCTTTAGTCTTAACTCACATGCCTCTAATCCCAACTCAACTTCAATCCACCCCTCCAGACTAGACCCCAATTCACCAACATCACATGGTTCCATAGGCAATCCATAACATTAAAATACATGAGACTTTTGGGGGACACTCCAGATCCTAACCACAACACTCCACCCCCGGCCCCCAAAAGACTCATGTCCTTCTCCCCATGCAAAATGCAGTTAGTCCTTCTCCAAGAGTCGCCACAGTCTTCACAGTTTCAGCACTGCTAAGGAAACTCCAAGTCCGTAGGCTCCTCTGAGATGTAAGATAAACTTTTAGCTGCGAGCTCCTGTTCAAACCAAAGAGTTAAACACTTCCAATATAAAATGGCACAGGGTAAACATTTCCATTCCAAAAGGGAGGAATAAGGGAATAAATGGCAATAGGACCAGAACAATTCCTAAATCCGGTAGGGCAAGTGTTAAATCCTGTAGCTCCATGTCCAGCAACTGGGGTAAATGCTGGTGAGGCAGGAACTCCAAGGGGCTTGGGTGGTCCCACCCCTGTGGCATTGCTGCCGACTGCAACCTCCATCTTCTCTCCTTTGGGCTGGATCCACTCATGGCCTGCTGTATTTCTCAGCTGACAATCCATGTTCCTGACTTCTCCAAATTTTCAGGCTCTCCACTGGACCTTAGGTTTCTCCTTCACAATTTCACACATTGCCCTCCCAGGGGCACACTGCTTGGCCTCCAAGGCCTTCCTCTGAAACCTGGGTGGAAGCCTCCATGAACCCACAACTCTTGGGTTCTGCAAGCTTTAAAGCCGGGACCACGTAGATGTCTCCAAGATCCGCCACTAGCTTGAGCAGTAATCTGGCTCCTTTGTGCCATGGTTGCAGTAGCTGCTGAGTGCCTGCATTGCTGAACTCTAGGAAGCTGAACTCCAGAAAACACTTCCCTCTTTGGCCCTACAGGAAGTCCTGGGGAACTCTTCACAGGACAAGATCTTTTGCCTTGGCAACCTCTAATTGGTAGACGGTGGGATCTTGCTGAGTCCTGAGTCACTGTGAAGGCCTCCTTCTTACAGTCCTGATTCCAACTTCTTGGTTTCTGTTTAATGTCAGTCTCTTGAACAACCGTATTCTTTTCTACTCCTGACTGGGAGCTTTTTACATCTGTTCCCTCTGCCACTGTCTCCTGTCTTTCACTATGAAGCTGGCTAAAAGCCACAAACAGAAGCCATGTAACATTTTGAACTTCAGTCTGCCTTGAGATTTCCTCCACTAGAGTAACGAGTCCACCACCCTTAATCTCAGTTGCAGGCAAAGTCTTTGGACAAGGGCCAAATGCTGCCAAACTTTTTGCCAGAGCATACCACACATGGTTTTTAGGCCATTTGCCAATACAGTCGTCCTTCCCATCAGAAACTTCTTGAGCCTGGCCTTTCCAATACACACTTCTATCAGCATTCTGGTCTTCCCAGCTCTGACTAGAATCTCCCATCAAGCTCGGCTCAGAGCACTCCAAGGCTTCTCCAGCTTGCATCCCCAAACTTTTCCAAATTCCTTCTGCAAACTGGTTCCAAAGACTTCCAAGCCACATCTTCAGGTAAAGTACAGCAATGGCCCCACTCCTGGTACCAATTTCTGTCTTAGTTACTTTGTCATTGCTGTGACTCAATACCTGACACCCACAAGTTTAGGAAAGGAAAGGTTTATTTTTAGCTTACAGTTTCAGCAGGTCACAGTCCATTCAGGGGTGGCCGGCAGCAATCAAAGTACATGGCAGAGGCAGAGGTGGAGACAGCTTCTCGTGACATCACAAATAGGCAGGCAAGTTGAGATTAATTGAGACTAGTCCAAGTCCCAGTCCTAGTCCTCCAAGGAAGGCAGGATGCAGCTTATGTGTCCTTTCAGGTCGCTGCCCAGTAATTAGTCCCTCCTGCATCCAGGTGTGGAAGGTGTGTCCACTACATACCATTAATCCTAACTCACGTGCCTTTGGACTTAACTCACATGCCTCTAATCCCAACTCAACTTCAATCCACCCCTCCAGACTAGACCCCAGTCCACCAACATCACATGGTTCCATAGGCAATCCATAACATCAAAATACAGGAGACTTTTGGGGGATACTCCCGATCCTAACCGCAACACTCTGACCAAGTTAGGAGAGGAAGGAGCACCCCCAACAACTGAAAGAAGGCCATGGAAAGGTCAGAAATCCTGAAGACATATTGGAAGTGGAGGAAAACAGCTGCCAACTGAGTGCAGCCCTGGAGCTGCCTCCATCCATAGACAGACAGAAAGGAGCATGGAGACCAGAACCTCAGAATGAGGTAAGCATGGACCTGGGAGAAGTGAAAGTTTACAGTGGCTGATAGCCACAGCCTCCAAAAACAATTCTGTGGGTAGTGCACACTACAAACACAATGCGAGCTTTCCCTAGAAAAATCCTCCTGAAGCCTAGATCAGAAGCAGCACTCGGCAGCCATAAGGCAGCAATAATAGGCAATGATGTAAGCAGGAGCCATTTTTAAAAAGAGCCCAAGACTGAACTGATTAGAGTAGAAGAAAGCTCCAAAGAGTGCATCAGGGTTTTGAGGTCACTCTTAAACAGTGCCTAGGAAAAAAACTGGCACAGAGGCAGCTGTGGAAAGGAGAGAAAGGCCACAGACTTCCTAAATGGCTGGGTGCAGTGGGAGCACCTCAGATGGTGGAGAGCCCTGCCCTTTGGGGAGAGAAGCCAGGACAGGCAGGAGAGCTTTGGTGAGGGGTTGGGGGTGACCATGACACCTCACAGGCCATTAGGGCTGCTAGGTCCTCCTGTACTGCCTACTTCCAAACATAGAACTTGGAAGATTTTAGGCTCCCCCCACACACCCTCATACTCATTCAAAGAAACCACATACTCATTCAAAGAAACCTCTCAGGTAGGCCTTTCAAGTAAAGTCCCTAAACAACAGAAACATGGAAAGAAGACAAGGTAACAGGACATCCACAGACCTGCTTGAGACCCCAGAAATTAATGTCAAAGGGGCCCTGAAATAGTGGAACTCATACAGAAGGAAGTAAAAAACCAAATAAATGAATTGAACAACCAGATCAAACAAGATATTTTCAAAGAAATGTGAGCGTTGATCAGTGGACTTAAAGAGGAACTTTCTAAACAAATAGTGGTCCTAATGAAGACAAAGCTTAATGAGTATATAGAAGAGACAGATAAAAAGTTGGCTGAAGTAAATAAGAAAGTACAAGATGTGAAGGAATATTTTAATAGAGAAGTGGAAATTTTGGAAAGAAATCTAGCTTAAATTCATGATATGAAATACTCATTTGAAGCAGGGAAGGCCACTTGAACATTGTGAACTTCAGACCTTGAATACAAGGCTGAGGAAACAAACACAATAATTAGTCATGACTCCAAAATTAAAAGTAAGTAAAGTATCTGGATACAACAGGTGATGGATGATTCAAAGAGAACCAATCTCAGAATTATGGGAGTGGGAGACAGATCAGAAAGACAGCATCAGAAGACAGGTATAAAGAATTTATTCACTCAAACCATGCAAAAAATTTTCCTGAATCTAGAAAAAGAAATTAATTTTCAGGTAAAAAGAGCTTATGGAACACCAAATCACCTCAACCAGCAATGAGACTCACCATGACATTTCATAATCAAAACCTCAGAAATACAACATAAAGAGAAAATACTAAAAGCAGCAAGAGAACTTCGGGTCAAGATGGTGGCTGAGTAACAGAGCTGCACAATGTTTCCTCATCGACCCACTTAAAAAGTTGAGAATTTAGTTAGAAAAAGCGTGTTCAGTATAGCTAAGAAAGAGAGGAACATCCCCAACAACTGAAAGGAAGCCAGGGGAACGTCAGAAATTCCAAAGGATCATCGAAAGCAGAGCAAAAAAAAAAAAAAAAAAAAAAAAAAATCCCAGCATCACAGGAAACCGCTCCCGGCCAGCTGCAAACTGCTGGAGCCACAGGCACCTGTGGATGGAGGAAAGCTCGTGTGGGCCAGGAACATTTGACAGAACCGGGAGAGGACAGAGCACCCCAGCAATGGACAGGAGGCTGGGGGAAGGTCAGAAATCCTGAGGTCATATTGGAATAGGAGGAAAAATGCAGCCTACTTGGCACGGTCCTGAGCTGCTGGCATCCACAGACCAAAGAAGGAGGAACGCCTGGATGCAGAACCTCAGCCTAAGAGACTGCCAGAGATAGCCGAACCATGAGGAAATGTGGTAACAAGTCTCCTACAAAAAGACCTGACACCCCGTTGGGGTACTCAGCGCCCAAGAGTCTCAGCATCACTGACCTTGGCTAAGTTTCTTCCCACCAACACCGGAACTGCTCCTTATCGCATCCTCCTTCTTCTACTCATTTCCTCCCCCTGGGCGACCCCCCGCTGGTTGAGGCCTTGCTGATTGGCCCAAGATAGCTTCCTCAGTCTATTTAAGCCCCTGTACTTCCCAAATAAAGTGAGACTGTGTTCACTGAAAGGGCTCCCAGAGTGTGTTGCTCTGTGGTCTGACCCCTCCTCCGCTGTTCTGGGGGGATCCCCGTGGTACCGAGACCCCTACATTTGGTGCCCAAACAGGGACCTGAGGAAATAGGAGAGACCTGAGGCAATCAGGTAAGTGCGGGCTCAGACTCCCTTGTCGTCATGGGAAACGACCTGTTCTCAGGAGGTTTCTACAAATCTGAGGACGAAGGCTCCTCGGTAACTGAGGCTGCAAGCAAAGGCGATGACGACAAAGCTTCTCTTTCTCCTTCCCCTTCTGCTCCCCTGGCGTATGCCCCCGACCCTATCTCGGCTGCTTTGCCCACATTTACTGCTTCAGCATGCCCCCCCCCCCCGCCCCCCGCAGCCTCCTCCATTGCCTGAGCTCCAGGCTCCTTCCCTGCACCCTACCGCAGGCCTTTGTAATTCTAATAGGCCAAACTTGTCTGCGGCTCCTCCTCTCCAGGCCTTTCCAGTCAGTGTCAACCCCACCCAACAGAGGCCTTTACAATGGTATCCTCAGGCTTTGGATACTCTTAAAAACTTTGAAAAGGCTGTTAAGGAAGATGGCCCTAGAGGGGCATTTGCTGAACAGCTGCTGGAATCTATTTCCATTGAATTAAACTGCCCTCAAGATTGGAAGGACTTATGCCCAGCCGCTCTTTCTCCTTCTGCCTATCTTAAATGGAAGGCCTTTTTCTATAATAAATGTGAACAACAAGTTAAAAGAAATAAAATAAACAATGCACCCTTCTGGGGCAAAGAAGTTCTACAAGGTGAAGCCCATTTCAGTGGCCCCCATATGCAAGCCATGACCGGCACAAGTTCTTACTTTGACCAAATCCGCATTTGTGCCCTTAGGACATGGCACAAACTTTCTACAGAGGGTGGATCTCAGTCTCTGCAAGGCCTTAAACAAAAGGCTGTAGAAGATCTCGCTCAGTTTATAGACAGGGTCACCAAAGCGGTTGAAAACAAAATTACTGATCAGACTGCCCAGATCATTTTAATTAAAGAACTAGTCTGGGAAAAGTCTTAACAAAAAACATAAAACTGTCGTTGTGCCTGTTAAAAACAAAGCTCTAGAAGATTGGATTGTAGCTGCCCAAGATCTTGGCATGGCCACATTTGAGGCCTCGATAATGGCTTTGGCTTTGGCGGCGGTGCTTCAGCCAGCGCTTAAGACAGGCTTACCGCACAGTAAGGCCACTGTACCTTGGCCTACTGCTGCCCTCTGCTGGCATTGCGGCCAACCGGGCCACCTTAAAAGAAACTGCCCTCAATTACCTTCTGTTCCCACTGACTCTAAAGGGCGACCCTCAACTGTTTGTCTCTGCTGTAAAAAGGGGTTTCATTGGATGAAAGACTGTAAATCTAAATATTCTGTCACCAGCGAGCCTTTAAATGGCTTGCAGGGTTCCTCCCAGCCCCGACCCCAAGGGAGGAACACTCCTTTTCAAATCAAATGGACATAAAAGCCACATATTCAGATCAAGATTAACGAAAAGATTTTTAGAGGTATTGCCGACACTGGTGCTGATGTTACCTTGCTAAGAGAGGAAGAGATTCCTCTAGACTGGGAGACAGTTCCCGGCCCACAGGTCACTGGTGTAGGTGGGCTAACTGATAGCAAGTCCTTAAAAGGCCCTGTCATTTGGGAAGATACTGATGGTAACAATGGGTTAACACAGCCCCTGATAGTGTCTGGTCTCTCTCAGAACTTAACTAGCAGGGATATTCTCGCAAGTGCTGGAGCAATAATTACTACTGATGAAAAGCACCCCCAGTCTTAAGGGCCACTGTTCGTTGCAACAAATACACCCTTCCTGGTGACCTAAAGTGTGTCCTATTAAATTACAATGGACAATGGATGCACCCATATGGGTTAAACAGTGGCCTATAAGCCAGGCTAAGCTGTCACATTTAAAAGAGCTAATTGATAAACAGTTCAACTCAGGTCATATAGAACCTTCCATGAGTCCTTAAAATACTCCCATATTTATAATAAAAAGAAAACTTTGGGTAAATATGGGTTATTACAAGATTTAAGAGCTATTAATGCTACCATAAAAAACTGGGTTCTACTCAGCCTGGTCTTCCTCAAGCTACTGCTATTCTGGAAGGCTTTATGATAAAAATCCTAGATTTAAAGGATTGCTTTTTCTGTATTCCTCCACATAAAAAAGATCTGCCAAAAGCCTCCGTTTACTTTTTCCAGCACTTCCTACTATAAAACATGCAAACAAATTATTAGAGACTGTCAAAGATGTGCTCCCCTTCTGCCTTTGGGTCCATTACAACCTGCAGGGGTAAACCCAAAAGAACTTAAGTCCAATGCTTTATGGCAAATAGATGTCACTCATCATGTTCCTTTTGATAAATTAAAATATGCCCATGTCAGTAAGACACCTATTCTGGTTTCCTGGTAGCCTCTGCGGCTTCTGGGGAGTCCAATAAACATGCAATATCTCGTCTTCTAAAATGTTTCATGATAGGGGTGTCCCACTGTCTATCAAAACTGATAATGGCCCTGCATACAGCAGCAAAGAATTTCAAAAGTTCTGCTCCAATTGGAATATTAAACATATCACTGGGATACCCTACAACCCACAAGCTCAAGGTATAGTAGAGCACTGCCATAGAGACCTAGAATTTCTATTACTAAAACAGAGGGGGGAATATGCCTCCCCCCATGATACCTTACACAAGGCTCTTCTTACACTCAATATTCTTACTTTCCCTAAATATTCCTCAGAAATGCCTGCCCATAAGCACTGGGCCCCATTAAGTGGACCTTCTGTGCTACCTTTAGTGGCCTAGAAAGATGTTATATCCAATTCTTGGAAAGGGCCAGGTACATTGTTAACTTCCAGGAGAGGTTTTGCTTGTGTGTTTCCCCAGAATGAACCGCAGCCAATCTGGGTCCCCACCCAGCTCGTCCGCCCCTGGCTCTCCACAACCACCCACCGAACACGTGAAGCGACTGACACTGGAGGAACAACAGAGCCTTCCCTGACACGAGAGAATGCTACCCAAAGGAAAACAACCTAAGGCCACGTGGGGTGGTCTCAAGGGCCATGAGACTCGCTCCTACTGCAGGGCCCGTGTCTGGCCAGTGATGCTTGCTCTTCTTTGTGCAGCTTGAACAGCCGACAGTAAAGCCAAACAGTGAAATGGAAGGTCTAAGGCTGTCCCGTGGCAGACATGTTTGGACTAACATAACTGGGACTTCTCGCTATATCTTGGACTGGTCAGATCCAATGGACATATCCTCCTCTTATACTCCCTCCCCCGATTCCCCCTCCAGTGTTGCAGAACATGCACTGTCGATGGGAATGTGATGGTCTGATTCTGGACAGAGACAATTGTATATTTGAAACTTGTGGGGGGGTGACTATGGATGAGATAGAGCCTCATCCTACAAATATGATTACAAAATGAAATGTCACTGCTTGTGTCTACATCCCCTATGTATTGTTGGTAGTGCTGTTGATATTATTAATCAGTTAAAAATATGTTTCCCTCCTGGCCAAATTTTTCACACATGTTGTATGAATTACTTGTACTGGGATGAATGTTAGTGATTTTATATTTGATTTTTCCTTGTATTATTCTCAGTGAAATGGAAGGTTTACAAACTCTGGCCACTAACATTCATGGCAAACCCCCCAGTTTTGGTGTATAATTAGGCTGTTAGAGAAGGGTAAGATTTCTCTACAGTCAGGACAACCTAAGACAGGATGCATGCCAGGCTGTATGTAGTCCAATGATGGGTAATTCCTAGCTGTGAGGGGAATGACCTAAGGCAGGCACAACCACACACCAAGAAAATTTTGCTTTAAGAAATAAAAAGGGGGGAGATGTTGGGGTCCTCAGTGGCCAAGAGCCATAGCATCGCTGACCTTGGCCGAGTTTCTTCCCACTAAGAGGTAATTACTACTTGTAATTTAAGCCAGGTGTTGTTTTGCTTAAACACTGGAACTGCTCCTTATGGCATCCTCCTTCCTCTACTGATTTCCTCCCCCTGGACAGAGCACCCCCCCCCACCCTGCCCCAATAGTTAAGGCCTTGCTAATTGGCCCAACATAGCTTCCTCAGTCTATTTAAGACCCTGTACTTCCCAAATAAAGTGAGACGGCGTTCACTGAAACAATTTCCAGAGTGTGTTACTCTGTCGTCCGACCCCTCCTTGGCTGTTCCGGGGGTCTCCGCAGACGGAGACCTCTACAACCCCAGAAGATGATACCAGGCATACTGAAATTGCAGAATCCAAAGATGAAAATGGCAAAAATGATGGTAGCTTCTGGGCCCCAAAATACATTGAATTAAAGCGGGAAATAAAGCAGGAATTAAAACAAACAGCACAAGAGCTACACCCACACATAGTTAAGCTAAAAGCCAGACTTGAAAAGCAAACAGAGGAGACCATAGAAGAAATATACCAGAAGATAATGAAGGCAATACAAGAAATTAGAGAAGAACACAACAGAAATATAGAAAAATTGAATGCAGATATTCAGGAAGTGAAAAAAACACAGGAAATAATCAGCGACCACATTAAACATCTTCAGAATAGAATGTCAGACCTAAAAAATAAAGTGACTGAGCTGCAACATACAGGCCATGAAGAACACAGAGTAAATAAGAAAGAAAGCAAATCATTACAATGGCTGGTAGAGGATTCAAAGAGAAAGAACCTCAGAATTATGGGAGTCCAGGAGATGACTGAGGACAAAACAAAAGGCTTAAGACATGTTTAATAAAATTATGGAAAAATTTCCCAAATCTAAGAAAAGAAATGAACATAGAATGATTGCAGGCATATAGAACACCAAACAACTTTGATCAAAAGAGATCCCCATCATGACACATCATAATTAAAATACTAGAAACTCAACACAAAGAGAAAATACTAAAAGTGGTAAGAGAAAAAACAAAAGGCTACCTACAAAGATTAGCCCATCAGGATACCTTCAGACTTCTCAATCGAGACTCTAAAAGTCAGGAGATAATGGAGCAATGTCATCCAAGCACTAAAAGAAAATGAATACCAACCAAAGCTACTATATCCAGCAAAATTATCTTTTATTTTAAAGGGATAAATGAAAACTTTCCATGACATAGAAAACTTAAAGAAATTTACAGCCACTAAGCCAGTATTGCAGAGAATACTTAAAGGAAACTTAGAAAGTGAAAGGGAGGTCAGCGACACCAGTGACCCCAGAGAAAAAGTGACAACAGGTAGAGGAGAATGAGCTTAGAAAAAAGTAAGGCTATGCATGAAATTAGGGATGAAGTGACAGGTAAAAGGAAAAGCCAAACAGGGCAAAATATTAGTTATTAGTGAAATATGAGTAATCAATTTTTGAAAGTCAAAAAAATCTGAAATAACTAAGCATAGCTATTTATTGATTTAACTGTAGTATACTTATGTGATACAGATTTAAGTCCATTTAATGTAGCAAATTGATAAAATCTTAAGCTCGTTGAATGAAGCAGTTCACTTTTTGGTGTTAAATGTGAGTTTTCCTCTTTGAGAGGCGGAAACATAAGCAGCACCAAAACAGCTTGGAGGAAAGGTAACATCTAAAGAGAAAATGTAATAAAAAATAGATTGGTATTTAAATCATCTGATTGATATACTTTTAAAACAGTACCAGTTCTTCTATAAAATCTTTGAAATCTCCCCACAACATTATTTTCTGTAATAGTACAATAGTGTGCAAAATAGAATAATTACTAATTAATAATGCAACATGGGGAATTGACATAAAATCTCTTGAAAGAATACAAATGCACAAATATATGGATGGATAGACAGATTAAAATTATAAAACAAATCTAGCAGAATGTTAGTAATCAGTGAAATGCAAGTGAATAAGTTATGAAAGTTAAAAAATTGTGAAATAACTAAATTTGCCTTCATATCTGTTACTTTAAATATATTTATGTGGTATAGATTTAAGTTCATGTAATATAGCAATGTGATATAGTTTTAACTTTGTTTTATTGTAGCAATTCACTTATTAGGTCACTGATGAAAATTTATCCTAAGAAAACTGATTGATATAAAGATAACCCTGTGAATGTACAAATATGTAACTTGTAGTTATCAGCTAAGGTATTTGAAATTTAACTTTTTTTTCCTTCTTTCCCAAATTTACTAGTCTTTTGAACTACATGCTTGCAGTTATTTTCTAATGTGAACTGGTGGGTAAGGCCAGGTTTAAGAATAGCAACAAAGATATAGCAAATATAGAAAAACAGTTTTTGGTAAATATCCCAATAAAGGGATTGGTTGATTCAGAGAAGAAGCATCAATATTTAACTACTGCGACCCATTCGAGGAATAGGAAGCTGAGTTAGAGTGGTGACTTAAGTGAAATAATTTAGGTGTGGAAGATTAATATGTTAAGTACTATGTATTTTCTCTGACTTGAAAAACCCAGAACACAGACATTCTATAGAACCACATGAAGTGATAGCCAGAGTTGGGGGAAGGGATAGAGAGGGGGTGGGAGGGTCAATAATGGGAAGGGATTGTAATGTTGATATGACACATATGTGCACAAAATACCCAAATTCATTGTAAACACATGTATTACATATGTATAAAAATAAAAATAGTGGAAAAAAATAAAAACAGCAAGAGAAAAACAGGCATTATTCTACCAAGGCAAACTTATTAAATTACTGCAGATTTCTCAATGCAAACTTCAAAGGCCAGAAGTCACTGCAGAATTTTATCAGAACTTTAGGAAAGAGTTAGTGCCAATACTCCTGAAATACTTTCATGAAATTCAAAAAGAGAGAAAACACTGCCCAACTCCCTCCTGGAAGCAAGTGTCATCTTGATTCCCTGGACCAGATAAAGATCCAACAGAGACAGAAAACTACAGGCCAAATATTTCAAGATTTAAAAGACAGCAAGTGTCAACTCAAGTTGTGGTAGCCAGCAAAATTATCCCTGATAATTAAAGGAGAAGTAAAAATATTTCATGACCAAGAATCCCTAAAGAACTTTGCAAGCACTAGCCCAGCACTGCAGAAAATACTTGAAGGAATCTTTGAGAGAGACAGAGAGACAAGCAGCACCAAAGAACATGGAGGAAAGGAAATATCTAAAAAGAAAGTATATCAACAACCAAAAAAAAAAAAAGACTGCTATTTGAATCCTTTGATTGATATACTTCTAACACAGTACCAGCTGTTTTATAAAATCTGTAAAATTTTCCCACATTATTATTATTTGTAATATTACATTAGTTTACAAGACACAATAATCATATCCAACATAGGGAAGTGATATAAAATCTTTTAAAAATGTGTGTGCCTCAATTTATGGATGGATATGTAGATAAAATAATAAACCAAATCTGGAAAAATGTTAATAATTAGTGAAATATGAGTAAATAATTTATGAAGGTTTAAAAAATTCTAAAATAACTAAGTATGCTATTATATCTATTGCTTTAAGTGTAATATATTTATGTGATATAGACTTAAGTTCATTTAATATAGCTATTCAGTATAGACTTAAGCTCATTTATTGTAGCAATTCACTTATTTGGTCTTTGATATAAGTTTATTCTAAGCAAACTGATCAACATAATGATAACCTGAATGTCTTTTGAGTGTACAAACATTTACCTTTCAGCACTCAGCTACAGCATTTGAAATTTAACTTTTTCTTTCTCACATTTTCTAGCCTTATGAATTAGATTGTTATTTTTCTTTTCTCATGTGGACTGGGGGTGAGGTGATGTTAAAGAATCTCAACAAAAATATGTAAGCTATAGAAAAAATAACTTTTGGCAAAAATCTCAATAAAATGCTCTGCTGGACTCAGAAAAGAGGCATCAAGATATGGCCACTGCAGCCCATTCTAGAGGTAGGAAGTTGAGCTAAAGAGTGTGATTTGAGTGGTGAGGTGAGTCAGATGCAGAAAATCAACTATGTTAAATATCACATGGTTTCTCTGATTTGGGATACCCAGAATACAGCCATTCTATAGAACTAAATGGATGTAATAGCGAGAGTTGGGGGGATTGGGAATGTGTGAGAGGGCTGGGAAGAGATTGTAAAGTTGATGTAATACATATATACACAAAATATTCAATTTCATTGTAAACATTATGTATCACATATGTGTAAGTAAAAATATTGGGGGAAAAGGAAATCCAGAGAATGATAAAAAACTAGTTCAAAAAACTATATTCTAAAAAATTCACAAGCTTAGAATGGATAAATTTCTTGACACATATGATACACCAAAATTGAGCCAATTAGATATAGAAACCCTGAATAAAGCAATATCCAGGGAAGAAATTAAGAGAGTAATAGAAGATCTATCAACAAAGAAAAGGCCAGGGCCTGATGAAGTCACTGCAGAATTTTATCAGAACTTTAGGAAAGAGTTAGTGCCAATACTCCTGAAATACTTCCATGAAATTCAAAGAGAGAGAAAACACTGCCCAACTCCCTCCTGGAAGCAAGTATCATCTTGATTCCCTGGACCAGATAAAGACCCAACAAAGAAAGAAAACTACAGGCCAACTTCCTTAATAAATATTGGTGCAAAATTCCTCATAATATGCTTACAAACAGAATGCAACAAATTATTAAAAATATCATACACCACAACCAATTTGGCTTCATCCCAGGACTGCAAGGCTGGTTCAACATACACAAATCAATTAATGTAATATATCACATCAACAAAAAGCAAGAACAAAAGCCACATGTTCATCTCAATAGATGCAGAAAAAGTGTTTTACAAATCTCAACATCCCTTCGTGATTAAAACTCTGATGAAAATAGATATAGAAAGACCTTACCTCAAGCCAATGAAAGCAATTTATGACAGTCCTCAGCTAACATCATACTAAATGGGGAAAAACTGAAAGCATTTCCCCTCAAATCAGGAACAAGACAAGGGTGTCCACTGTCACTACTCCTATTTACCATAGTGCTCAAAACCGTAGCCAGAGCAATCAGAAAAGAGACTGGAATAAAGGGAATATGCACAGGAAAGGAAGAAGTCAAACTACCCTTATTTGCAGATGACATGCTCCTTCACATAGAAGACCCCAAAAACTCTACCAGAAGACTTTAAACCTAATAATCAAATTCAGCCAAGTTGGAGAATATAAAGTCAATACACAAAAATCAGTAGCATTATTCTACAGAAACAATGAAAACACAGAGTAAGGTATTAGACAAATATTCCATTCACATTTGCTACAAAGACATTAAATACCTAGGAATCAACTTAATGAAACAAATGAAGGAAATTCTATACTGATGACTATAGTACTCTAAAAAAGAAATTGAAGGGAATTTTAGAAAATGGAAAGCAGAACCAACATTGTCAAAATGGCCATACTACATAGGCTGATATACAGATTCAGTGCAATCCCAATCAAGATACCAGCAGCATTTTTTTTTACAGAACTAGAAAAATGGCCTGAAAATTAATATGGAACCACAGGAGGCAAAGGACAGCCAAACAATCAAACAACAAAACAAAAGCAGGAGACATCACAATACCAGGTATAAAATTACATTATACAGCAACAATGATAAAAACAGTATCATTTGG
The DNA here is from genome assembly GCA_004027205.1 of Ctenodactylus gundi. Taxonomy (NCBI): domain Eukaryota; kingdom Metazoa; phylum Chordata; class Mammalia; order Rodentia; family Ctenodactylidae; genus Ctenodactylus; species Ctenodactylus gundi. Next base: position 336,413 of record PVKB01000387.1, read on the forward strand.
AACAAGAACAGACAGGCAGGTCAATGGAGCAGAACTGTGGACGCCCAAACACCCCCAAGTACCTTCAGCCATCTGATATTTGGCAAAGGGGCCAAAAATATTCACTGAGGTAAAGGCAGCCTCTTCAGCAAATGGTGCTGGAGAACTGGCTAGCCACGTGCAGAAGATTGAAACTAGACCCACAACATTCACCATGCACTAAAATCAAATCAAAATGTATTAAAGACTTAGACATTAAAATGGAAACAATGAACTTAGTGGAAGAAAAAGAAGGCAAAACTCTCGAAGACATAGGTGTAGGCAAGGATTTTTTTCAATAAAACACCCAAAGCACAAGAAATAACACCAAGAACTGACAAATCAGATTATATGAAATTAAAAATCTTCCACACAGCAAAGGAAACAACCAACAGGGTAAAAAGAGCACCCACACAATGGGAAAAACGTACCAGCTACTCCTCAGACAGAGGCCTATTACCAAGAACATACAGACTTCTAGTCAAGATGGCGGCTGAGTAACAGCGCTGCACAATATCTCCTCATTGGCCCACTTAAAAAGCCGAGAATTTAGTTAGAAAAAGTGTGTTCAGTGTAGCTAGGAAAGAGTGGAGAATCCCAACAACTGAAAGGAGGCCAGGGGGAGGCCAGAGATTCCGAAGTACGAGTATGATCGAAAGAAGAAGAAGAGGAGGAGGAGGAGGAGGAGGAGGAGGAGGAGGAGGAGGAGGATCCCAGCAGCTCAGGAAGCCACAGCAACCAGCTGCAAACAGCTGGAGCTGCAGACAGCTGTGGAGGGAGGAAAGCTTGTGTGGGCCCAGGACATCTGATGGAGCTGGGAGAGGACAGAGGACCCCAACAACAGACAGGAGGCTGTGGGAGGGTCAGAAATCCTGAAGTCATATTGGAAGAGGATGAAAAGAAGCAGCCAACTCGGCACAGCCCTGAGCTGCCAGCATCCACCGACCAGATGGAGGAGGGTCCAGAGCCAGAATCTCAGCCTGAGGTAAGCGTGCATCTGCAGAAGTGGGAATTGTCGGCAGCTGGCAGCCCAGCCTCCGAAACACTCACCCGAGGGTAGTGTGTACCACAAACGCAGTGTGTGATCCCCCTAGAAAAGGCCCCAGGATCCCAAATCAGAGACAGGGCTAAGCAGAAGCCATTTTAAAAAGAAGAAGAAGAAAAAAGCCCAAGACTGAACCCTTCAGAATAAAAGAAAGCTCAGAAGAGAACACCAGGGCTTTGGGGTCACCCTTAAACAGTGCCTAGGAAGAAGCTGGTATGAATGGCAGAGAGGAGAAAAGAGGGGAAACAGCTGCTGATCCCCTGAACGGCTCAGGGCACCTCTGCTCCGAGGGTGGAGAGCCCCGCGCTGGGGGAGGGAAGCCAGGACAGACAGAGAGATTTGCTGAGTGGACTGGGGGAACAAGACACCTCAAAAGGGGGATCATTGGCCCGTTCCTCCAGCATGCGCCAGAGGCTTCCGGTTCACTGCTGCCCTGCACGCCAGAGGCATCTAGGACCAGGAAGTCCATCACCCGTCCATCCCATGAGCCAGAGGCTTCCAGAGGCTTCCAGGGAAATCCATTACCCTGTCAATCCTGAGCCCCAGAGGCTTCCAGAGGCATCTAGGACCAGGAATTCCATCACCCTGTCTGTCCCTTGGGCCAGAGGATTCCAGAGGCATCTAGGACTGGGCCTTCACCAACCCCTTCTTTCCTGTGCACCAGAGACAGCCGGAGATAGCAGAACATGGGGAAACGTGGTAACAAATCTCTTACAAAAAGACCTGACACCACAGAAGATGATACCAGGGATACTGAAATTGCAGAATCCAAAGATGAAAATGGCAAAAATGATGGTAACTTCTGGATCCAGATATTCACTGAATTAATGCAGGAATTAAAGCAGGAAATAAAACAGACAATGGAAAAGCTACACCAACACATAGCTAAACTAAAAGCAAGCCTTGAAAAGCAAACAGAGGAGACCATAGGAGAAATATACCAGAAGAACTTCTGGTCAAGATGGCGGCTGAGTAACAGCACTGCACAATGTCTCCTCAACAACTCACTTAAAAAGTCAAGAAGATAGAAAAAGTGTGTTTGGTGTAGCTAGAAAAGAGGCGCATCCCCAGAAACTGAAAGACGACCAGTGGGAGGCCAGAAACTCCGAAGGATCATCGAAACCGGAGGCGGGGAAACCCTGCAGTCCAGGAAGCCGCTGCAGCCGGCAGCAAACGGCAGGCAGCTGTGGATGCAGGGAAGCTCCTGAGGACCTAAACATCTGACAGAAGGGAGCTGGGAGAGGGCGGAGCACACAACAATGGGAGAAGAGGCTGTGGGCGGGTCAGAAGCAGCCCACTCGGCGCGGCCCTGAGCTGCTGGCACCCACAGGTCACAAACAAGGTCCGGAGGCCAGAACCTCAGCCCAGGGTAAGCGCGGATACGGACTAGTGGGAATCACTGGCTGCGGGTGGCCCCAGCCTCAGAAGCACCAACCCGCGAATGTGTGTACAACAAACGCAGCGTGTGCTCCCCCTAGAAAAGGCCCTGGGATCCCAGATCAGAAACGGGGCTCAACAGCCATTGCAGGCAGTGACGTCAGCAGGAGCCATTCTCTTTCCTGCGCACCAGAGACAGTCAGAGGTAGCAGGACCATGGGGAAATGTGGTAACAAATCTCATACAAAAAGATCTGATTCCCCAGGGGAGGGTGCAAGGGATGCTGAAATTGCAGAACCCAAAGAAAAGGACAAAAATGATGGTAACTTCTGGGCCCAGATAGTGAGTGAATTAAAGCAGGAATTAAAGTAGGAATTAAACCAGGAAGCGAAGCAGGAAATAAAACAGACAGCGCAAGAGCTACGAGAACACTTAGCTAAGCAAAAAGCAAGCCTTGAAAAGAAATTAGAGGAGACCAAAGAAGAAATGGGGAAGCACAGTCACAAATCTCCTACAAAAAGACCTGAAACCCCAGGAGATGAAGTCAGCGTAAATAAAGATGAATATGGCAAAAATGATGGCATCTTCTGGGCCCAGAAATTCAGTGCATTAAAGCAGGAAATAAAACAGATGGCAGAAGAGCTACACCAATACATAGATAAGCAAAAAGCAAGCCTTGAAAAGCAACTAGAGGAGACCAGAGAAGAAATATACCAGAAGATAATGAAGACAAAAGAAGAAATTAGAGACGAACACAACAGAGATATAGAAAAATTGAATGCAGATATTCAGGAAATGCAAAACACACAGGTAATAATAAGCACCCACTTTAAACAACTTCAGAATAGTATGTCAGACCTAGAAAATAAAGTGACTAAGCTGCAACATACAGGCCATGAAGAACACAAAGTAAATAAAGAAAGCGAATCATTGCAATGGCTGATAGATGATTCAAGGAGAAATAACCTCAGAATTATGGGAATCAAGAAGACTGAGGACAAAACAAAAGGTTTAAAGGACATGTTTAATGAAATAATGGAAGAAAATTTCCCAAATCTAAGAAGAGAAATGAACATGGAACTTTTGTAGGCATATAGAACACCAAACAACTTTGATCAGAAGAGATCCTCATCACGATACATCGTAATTAAAATTCTAGAAACCCAACACAAAGAGAAAATACTAAAAGCAGGATAACGGCCGTTTTTCAATCCAAACTCTAAAAGCAAGGAGATCGTGGAGCAATGTCATCCAAGCACTAAAAAAACATAAATGCCAACCAAGACTGCTATATCCAGCAAAATTATCTTTTAATTTAAAGGGAGAACTTAAAACTTTGCATGACAGAGACAACTTAAAGGAATTTGCAGCCACTGAGCCAGTATTGCAGAGAATACTTAAAGGAAACTTGGACAGTTAAAGTGAGACCAGCGACACCAATGACCCCAGAGAAAAAGTGACAACAGCTAGAGGAGAATGAGCTGAGAAAAAAAATAGGTCATTAATCAGTGAAATATGAGTAAATAAGATATGAAAGTTAGGAAATTCCGAACTAACTGGATTTGCCTCCATGTCTGTCACTTTAAGTACATTTATGTGGCATATGTTTAAGTTCATTTAATGTAGCAACGTGACGTAGTTTTAACTTTGTTTTGTTGTAGCAATTCACTTATTAGGTCACTAATGAAAGTTTATCCTAAGGAAACTGATTGATGTAAGGATAACCTTGTGAATGTACAAATATGCACCTTCCAGTATTCAGCTAAGGCATTGAAATTTATTTATTTATTATTTTTCTTCTTTCCCAAATTAACAATCCTTTTGAACTACATGCTTATAATTATTTTCTAGTGTGAACTGGTGGATAAAGCCAGGTTTAACAATAACAACAAAGATGTAGGAAAATATGGGGAAAAAACTTTTGGTGAATATCCTAATGAAGGGATTGGTTGGATTCAGAGAGGAGATATCAAGATTCGACTACTGCAAACCCATTAGAGGAATAGGAAGCTGGGGTAGAGTGGTGACTTGAGTGAAATGACGTAGGCGCAGAAGATTAATACGTTAAACACAGTATGGTTTCTCGGACTTGGAAAACCCAGAACACAGACATTCTTTGGAACCATATGAAGTGATAGCTGGAGCCGGGGAAAGGGACAGGGAGGGGATGGGAGGGTAGAAGATGGGAAGGGATTGTGAAGTCGATGTGATACATAGATGTACGAAACACCCAAATTCATTGTAAATACTATGTATTACATTTGTATATTAATAAAAGTAGTGGGGAAAAAAGAAATATACCAGAAGATAATGAAGACAATACAAGAAATTAGAGAAGAACACAACAGAAATATAGAAAAATTGAATGCTGATATTCAGGAAGTGAAAACCACACAGGAAATAATAAGCAACCACATTAAACATCTTCAGAATAGAATGTCAGACCTAGAAGATAAAGTGACTGAGCTGCAACATACAGGCCGTGAAGAACACAAAGTAAGTAAGAAAGAAAGTGAATCATTACAACGGCTGATAGATGATTCAAAGAGAAAGAACCTCAGAATTATGGGAGTCCAGGAGACGACTGAGGACAAAACAAAAGGCTTAAAGGACATGTTTGATGAAATTGTGGAAGAAAATTTCCCAAATCTAAGAAAAGAAATGAACATGGAACGATTGCAGGCATATAGAACTCCAAACAACTTTGATCAGAAGAGATCCTCATCACAACACATCGTAATCAAAATACTAGAAACCCAACACAAAGAGAAAACACTAAAAGTGGTAAGAGAAAAACAGAAGGTTACCTACAAAGATAAGCCCATCAGGGTAACTTCAGACTTCTCAATCCAGACTCTAAAAGTTAGGAGATCATGGAGCAATGTCATCCAAGCACTAAAAGAACATAAATAGCAACCAAGACTGCTATATCCAGCAAACTTATCTTTTAATTTAAAGGGAGAAATTAAAACTTTCCATGATATAGAAAGAAAGCTTAAAGGAATTTGCAGCCACTGAGCGAGTATTGCAGAGAATACTTAAAGGAAACTTAGAAAGTGAAAGGGAGGCCAGTGACACCAATGACCACAAAGGAAATGTGACAACAGCTAGAGGATAATGAACTGAGGAAAAAGTATGTTAATAATCAGTGAAATACGAGTAACTAAGTTATGAAAGTTAGAAAATTATGAAATAACTGAATTTGCCTTCATATCTGTTACTTTAAATATATTTATGTGGTATAGATTTAAGTTCATTTAATGTAGCAATGTGATATAGTTTTAACTTTGTTTTATTGTAGCAATTCACTTATTAGGTCACTGATGAAAATTTATCCTAAGAAAACAGATTGATGTAAAGATTACCCTGTAAATGTACAAATATGTACCTTCCAGTATTCACCTAAGGCATTTGAAATTTTAACTTTTTTTTCTTCATTCCCAAATTTATTAGTCTTTTGAACTACGTGCTTGTAGTTATTTTCTAATGCAAACTGGTGGATAAGCTCAGGTTTAAGAATATCAACAAAGATACAGCAAAACACAAAAAAACCCAAAAACTTCTGGTAAATATCCCAATAAAGGGATTGGTTGGTTCAGAGAAGAGGCATCAAGATTTAACTACTGCGACCCATTCGAGGAATAGGAAGCTGAGTTAGAGTGGTGACTTAAGTGAAATGATTTAGATGTGGAAGATTAATATGTTAAGTACTGTATAGTCTCTCTGACTTGGCAAACCGAGAACACAGACATTCTACAGAACCACATGAAGTGATAGCTGGAATTGTGGGAAGGGATAAGGAGGGGATGGGAGTGTAAAAAATGGGAAGAGATTGTCAAGTTGATATGATACCTATGTGCACGAAATACCCAAATTCATTGTAAATACTATGTGTTACATATGTATATTAATAAATATAGCGGGAAAAATGAACATACAAAGAACCAAAAAAATTTAGACCCGTCCCCCCCCCCCCAATATAGGACCCAATCAAAAAATGGGAACCTGAAATGAATAAAGAGATCTCAGAAGAAGAAGTTCAAATGGCCAATAAATACATGAAAAAATTGTTCAACATCTTTAGCTATCATAGAAATGCAAATTAAAACAACACTGGGTTTCATCAAATGCCAGTAAGAATGGCTATTAAGAACTCAAAAACAACAAATGCTGGCGAGGCTGTGGGGCAAAAGGAACCCTCCTACATTGTGGTGGGACTGCAAACTGGTACAACTACGATGTAGGGCAGTATGGAGATTCCTCAGAAAACCAAATATCGACATTCCGTTTGACCCAGCTGTACCTCTTCTGAGTATCTTCTCAAAAGAGTTAAAGTCATCACACTCTGGTGATGCATGCATACCCATGTTTACAGCAGCACAATTTATAACAAATAACCAAATCTTGGAAGAAGTCAATATGCCCAAGAACAGATGACTAGATAAAGAAGATGTGGTACAAACACACAGTGGGGTATTACTCTGCCATTAAGAATGACAAGTTTTGGGTCATCTGTTGGTAAGTGGATGCACCTTGAGGACATTATGTTCATTGAAATGAATCAGACCTGGAAAGTTAAATATCATATGGTCTCTCTGCTATGAGAAAAACAAGCCATAAAAAATGTAAAAGATATGGAAGAAAGAAGACGGACATTGTGGAAAAGGAAAGGGTGGGGGCTAAGAAGGTAGGAAGGGGAAAGCGAGGCAGTATAGAGAGAGAGAAAAAAAGAAAAAAGAATGAGCTTTGAAAGATTTCCCAGACTGCCCTCCTCATTTCTCAGTAAGAAGAGAAGCAGATGCGGAGCTCAGGCAAACTGTGTAGGCCCAGAGTGCTGAGGAGAGGGGCAGAGGAGAACTTGTGCCACAGGGCCCTGTGGACAGAAAGATGCCAGGTGCTATCTAGTACCCGTACTCCAGCTGGTGCCATGTGCAGAGAAGCCAGGAGGCAGAGGAGAAGGTGACAACTGGTTTGAATGGCACAATAGCGGACAACTATGCAGCCTTTGAAAGGGGCAAAATAAAGCTGGGCGTGGTCATGCACTCCTGTAATCCCAGCGCTTGGGAGGCTGAGGCAGGGGGATTGTCATGAGTTCGAGGCCAGCCTGGGCTCCATAGTGAGTTCAAAACAAGCCTGAAACTCATAGTGAGACTCTGTCTCAAAATAAATACATAAATACAATAAATAAAAAGAACAAAGTGGAGCTAGATATAGCTCAATGACAGAATGAATACTTGCTGAGCATGTACAGGAGCCCTGGGTTCTAGCCCAGGACTGGAAAGAAAGAAAGAAAGAAAGGAAGGAAGAAAGAAAGAAAGAAAAGAAAGGAAGGAAGGAATGAAGGAAGGAAGAGAAAGAGAGAGAGAGTAATTCCATAGGTGGTAGATATAGACAGAGACATATAGACACATATAGATTCTCCAAGACAGATCGACAAAAATAACAAGAAAGTTCTCGCTGTGTAACAAAGCGAGAGAGGAGAGCTAAGTGAGAGACACGCACATTACACATTCTCCCTGGGCTCAGGCAGGACGGGAAATGCCTAGAGAAATACAAAGGAACTTGACTGTGTGTGTGTGGCATTGGGGTGAAGCCAGGGCACAGCAGGCACTAGGCAAAAGTGTTAGCACCACCTGCACCCGCTGTATAAAGGGGTATTAACTAGGCTGTCCTTGGGGAAGGGGACAGAGGAGCTGGGAAAGGCAGAGGAATCAACTGTGTCAGTAGATACACCCTTCACTGCAAATCACTTCTTTTTGTGGGGGAGGGGCCGGGGGAGGAGGTGACAGTGTTTCCCTTTGTAGCCCAGGCTGGCCTTGAACACCCAGCAATCCTCCTGCCTCGGCCTCTCTAGTGCTGGGATTACTGGCAGGCACCTCCACGCCCAGTTTTTGTGGTGCTGGGGAATTGAACTCAGGGCCTTGCACTTGCTAGGCAAGATCTCTAGCCTCTGTGCTATTCCTCCAGCCTGTCACTTTTTGTGGCCAGCTTATTTCCCTTAGCAAAGCATCTCTGGCAGTCTACATTGTGGCACCTGTCAGAATCTCCTGGGGCTGAACGCCCCACAGTGTGCCTTGTCTACCTCCCCGCTGTGAATGCTGGGTTGTTTCCACCTTTTGCCTGTTGTGAATCGTGCTGCAGTGGCCTTCGGGTTCAAGTACCTGTGTGAGCCTGGCTGTCAATCCTTTCAGATGTATACCTAGGCGAGGATTGGTGAGCACACGTGGCAATTCTGTTTCTGTTTTGAGGAGCCGCCATATTCTGTTACCCCAGCCCCTGTCCCGCTCTCCGTCGTTACCAGCAGTACGCGAGGACTCTAGTTACTCTACATTCTTACCAACACTGATTTTTATGCCACCTGTAATTCAGCTGGTGATGAAGTCTTATCTTACCGTGGTTTTAATTCATATTTATCTAATAATTAGTCAGGTTGATCATTTTTTTCATGTGCTTATTGGCCATTTGCATATCTTATTTGGAGAAATGGCTGTTCAAGCCCTTTGTCTATTTATTCATTATGGTACTGGGGATCAAGGCCAGACCTTGCCTGTGCCCTGAGTCTGGCTTGGTTTTGTCATGGAGATGCAGAGTCCTTCGGATATCAGGTTGGAACAGTGTTTGCAGTATCTCCCCCATTCTGTGAGTGCCTTTGTACTTTGCTCTGTTAAGGTGTCTCCTTGGATGCATAGAATTTTAAAATCTCAATGAAGACCAATTTGTCCACTTTTTTATTTTGTTGCCTGAGCTTTTTATGTCATAAAAAGTCATTGCCAAATCCAGCGTCATGACTATTCTGCCCTATTTTTTCTAGTCCTTGTCTTAGACTGAATTCTTTGATCCATTTCGACTCATTTTTATGTGAAGTGGGAAACAGTGAACCAGCTTCATTATTTGGCTTGTGGATATTCAATATTGCAGCATGTTTATTGAAAAGACCTGTTCCTCCATGGAACGATTTTGGTATCTGTGTCCAAGATCACTCAGCCACTAATTGGAAGGAAGAGTTTATTTCTCGACTCTTTCTGCAGTCCCATTAGGCAATATGTCTGTCATTGTGCCAGCGTTGCACTGTTTTTTAATTACTGTAGCTTCAGAGTGTATTTCCGTTCCCTCTCTTTGTCCTTCCCCTCTTTTGGAGATACCCAGGTCTTTCTTGCTATCTTTTTCTGCCCCTCAGCTTCCATCCTTCCAGATAATTCAGTTTATCCCCAAGAGACCCAAGCCAAGATTTATTCATCCCTTCTCTCACCTTTTAGGATGCAAGGATTCTTTCTATTCATAATTATTAACTTGGAAGGAACAAGGAACGGTGCGTGGATAAATTGTGATGCATTCAGACAATGGAGTATTATTGTACCAAAAGACATGAGCTGTCAACTCAAGAAAAGACATGGGGGAAAGTTAAGGCATATTATTAGCCAGAAAAAAAGGCCTATCAGAAAGCGCCACATATTGTATGGTTCCAGATATATGGCATTAAAAAAAACTATGGAGAAAGACCCAGGGCTGCAGGGGATTAGAGGAGAGTGAGGACGAATCGGCAGAGAAGAACACAGGTGCTCTGTGTGATATACGTGCTGGCCACAGGAACCACACCTGTGTGAGACCCCACAGACTGCACAGCACCTAGTGAACTCTAATGTGAACTGCGCCCAGGGTGACATGATTCATCAACTGTAACACGTGGACACTGGGGGCAGGGAAGATGTCAGTGGAGAAGGAAGTTGTACGTGTGAGGGACTGAGGAAACTTTCTACTTTTGGCTCAGTTTTGCTGTGAATTTAACACTGCACTAGCCAACTGCACTGTTAATTAAAAATAACTCCCACTGTGACTATGGATTATTTTTTACCTTTTATAGTTTTGTCTACTTTTGTCTTATATATTTTCAAATGACGTTAATAAGAGCATATAGATTTAGGCTTTTTATATCTTACTAATAAATTCAAACATTATTTTAAGTAACCTTCTTTATCTTACTTTTCGCCTCAAATTCTGTTTTGTTTCATGTTAATATGGCTGTAGCAGTTCTTTCATAATTTTCTGACACTGTATTTCTATTTTTTAAAATTTTAACATCTTTCATTTTCTTCAGCTTTTGATGTTTCTCTTATAGACAGCACCTGGTAGAATGCTTCTCTCCTAATACTTTGTCTTTTCAATGAAAATTTTATGTCATTTACAAATAGCTTAATTATTTATATATATGCAGCCCCTTTTTATTGTTTATTTGAGACAGGTTCTAAGTTGCTAAACTGCCCAGGCTGGGCTTGAACTTGCAATCCTCCTGCCTTAGTCTCCCAGAGCACTAAGATTACAAGCCTGTGTCATCAGGCCTGGCTAGTTATCAGAATTATTAAGTGAATTTAACAAGTTACTAGATATAAGGTCAAAAAAGCAAAAATCACTTATTTTTCTGTATACCAAAAATAATTGTAGGGCTAGAGGAACGGCTCAGCAGTTAAAGTGCTTGCCTAGCAAGCGCTACGTCAAGTGTTAAGAACCCGACTTTGATGCTCCAGCACCACATAAGCTGGGCGTGGTGGCACACACCAGTAATCCCTGCACTCGGGAGGCTGAGACAGGAGGACTGCTGTGAGTCCAAGGCCAGCCTGGGCTCTACAGTAAGTTCAAGACCAGCCTGGACTACAGAGAGAGATCCTGTCTCAAAAAAAAAGTCATCTTAGTTAATAGTTTTTATACTCTCAAAAATACTAACTACCCATGGATAAAGGTAACAAAATGCAGAACCCCATGTAGAAATTAAAAATAGTGATAGAAGTTAAATAAATATTAAACAATTGTAGAGATATACCAGGCTTGATGAATGGAAAATCAATACTGTTAAGATGTTAACTTTCGCCACATTGATTTGTCAGATAGATGCAACCACAAAAAATGTTGATAGCATTTCTAAAAAATTTTGGGAAGTTAATCCTAAAAATATGTGGACATGTGAAATGCATCGAAGAATCACTTCTGAAGAATAAAACTTAAAAGGATTTATTTTATTTAATGTATTTATTTTAAGACTATAGTACTAAAACAAGTCAACACATATAGGGCAATGAAACGGAGTAGGTCAGAAATAGATCTATGTATGTATGGGCACCACTACCAGAGGCCAGAGGTGAGAGCGTAAGCGGTGGGAGAACTGGGTGTACACATGGAACAAATGCAACTCGCCCCCTCCCTCATAAACAGAAATCAACTCCCGGTCTAGCAGAGATTTGACTATGTAAGCTAATTATGAGATTGTTGGAAGTTGTAAGGAATAACATAATCTCAGGGTAGGGCATTGTTTCTCAATCGGGCAGAGAAAGCACTATCCATAGAGGAGTGTATTCACTAAGCGGGAATACATTCAGAATTGAAACGCACCACTGGAGTGAAAGGCAGGTCACACGATGAGAGAGAGGGTATGGCAACCTGCACACGTGACAAGACTTACTCAAAGTACAGAAGGCATCTGACAAGCCAGCAAGACAAAGGCACTTAAGAGGCAAAAGAAGAAAGACTTAGACAAGCACTTCACAAAACAGGAACTTCAAATAGCAGGTGAGAATACAGAAAGGTAATCAACCTCATGAGTGTCAAGGGACATGAAAATTATGATTCCAATACACACACATCAGATGGTAAAAAATAAAGAAAATGGCCCAAAATACCAAGTATTAAAGAGACTGTGGAGAAAAAAGGAAAAAAGTGCATACAGTTACATTTAAAAAACTATTTGGTATTATCCAGTAGAGTCAAAGTTATACCTACCTTATCTTTTAGGAATACACCAGAGAAATACATCTACAAATGTGCACATCAGGAGACTTGTCTAGAGTTAAGAATAGCAGTATTATCTGTAATAACCCAAACTAGAAAGAACCTAAAACTTGTCAATTTTACAATGTGTAAATACATTTTGTGTGTGCAGTCACACGATAGAACATTATACAATAATAAAAGTAAATGAACTACAGCTAAGTCCATGACCATAAATGAGTCTCATGAACATGGTGAGGGTAGTCAGATGCAAAATATCTGACTGCATCTCTATAATGTTCAAAATTAGGCAGAGCAAAACACAACTACACTGTTTCAGATGGCAAACCTACATAGTGAAACAGTGGGAAAGTTCAAGAAGGTATTCACTACACACCAGTGGGTGGTGGCTGCCTTTGCCTGGGAGGATGGGTACGATTAGAAAGGGACCCTCTGGGGCAGGGGACTTCTGGCTGCTATTCTGGCTCTGGACCTGATTTGCTTTTCTAGCTACTCACTTCATACAAATTCATCTGGCTCAGGGGCTGGGGCAGAGCTCAGGATAAAGTGCTTGCCTAGCATGCACAAGGCTCTGGGTTTGAATCCTCAGCACCACATAAAGATTAGCTAAGCATAGTGGCACATCCCAGCACTTGGAAGGCTGAGGCAGAAGGATTGCCGTGAGCTCAAGGTCAGCCTGGGCTACACAGTGAGTTCAGAACCAGCTGGACTACACAGGGAGACCCTGTGCTTGCTTTTAACTCTACAGTATATGCTTTATTTTCACAATGAAAAAGAGTTTAAGATGTAAGGGGACTTATTCTCCGGGCATTCCTTTCCCTTTGAGTGACACGTGAAATGGCAGAGGAAGGAACCAGCTGCACACAAAGTCAACTTGCCAAGAAGGCACAGGATGGCAGAAGACACACCTACAGCCCAAATGCCTGTGGCTGGCTTTATTCTGTTTTGCAATTTTTTCATTTCACTTTTATTTATTTATAAGTTTGGAATAATTTATTAAGATACAAAACAAGTAGCAGAAATGAAGAAGAAAATAAGGGTAAAAAAACATAAACTAAGAGCTAATAATAATGAAACTATGAGCTCGGTATGGTGGTGAGCACTTGGAATCCCAGCACTCTGGGAATGCGAGGCAAGAAGATTGTAAATTTGGGTCCATCCTGGGCAATTCAGAGGTTTAGCAACACCCTGTGTCAACATTTAAAACTTCCCTTGTACTTGCTGTGGAATTATTCATTGACCCTTTGTTTCTGAAAGTGCACACTATTTAGCTTTCAGACTTACACATTCCAACCAAAAACATGTTGAGAATAGCAACTTAGGAGTTCTTGTCAATTCTAGTTATTTTCTCTAAACAAGAGCGAAAACAATTTTGAAATTGTGTGATTATCCTATTTTGCCAGAGGCCCTTGCCTAAAAAGCCTTCATTGGTGTCTCACTGTCAACATAGGTTTCCATTTTCTTTAGAAAACGATGCTCATATGCAATGACTTTTAACAACTTCAGCTGCCTGTCAACCTGTTACATAAGATCACTTTTATTAAATATATTAAATCAATTAAACAATTATGACTTAGAGGTACATATGGTAGAGTCAGTTCAAGCAAAGCTTTACATATGAATTCTTACTTTTTCAATAAACTGAAGATATCAACTTATAGGCTCTATAGGAAGTTTTCAAAAATACAAGCTCCGGGGGCTCAGAACCTCCTTAAGGTCTGAATGGCTCTGTCTTCCAACACTAAGCAGAGGTCAATCTTTCAGTCCTCATGAGTAGAAACCCCCCAGCCTGTGGTTAACTGTAATGCCCAAACATGGGCAAGGCCATCTTGTCATCTGCTTGCTGGTCTTTGTGTATAAAAAATACCAAAAAGATGGCTGGCTAGAAGCTAACACGTCACCCCAGAGAGCAGTAAGCACCCCTGTTCTGAATATGGCATAAACATTACTCCCAGAAATGTTTATCTAGTAAAGAGTTAAATATTAGGGCATTTAGAGAATATTTCACACTCAGAAAGTTTATAGCAGCCAAGGGAAAAATATTCACCATGATTATCTCTGTTCAATGTATTAAAAAGTTCTCAAAAACCAAAGGGCATCATACCCCTGGGCTTTCCCTATTTCAGGTAAAAATTACATCTGTCACCCTTTTGAGGCTTTATGTAACCTGCATACCAGTACTTGGCCTCCTTATCAAGATAGTAAGGAATTTTCATTAAGCCAAATTTGTAGCTATTACCTGGGGCCGGGAAGGGGAACATGAGTTTGCGTTGAGTTCTGTAAACACACCAAGTTATACAACAAGCCCATCCTGCCCCTTACAAAAATCTATTAACAAACAGACTCGATTTTGCTCTGAGGGTTGTCAGCTTTTAATTAATGACCACGCCATTATTTTTTGCTTAAAAATGTTACTCTAAATGGTCTTTTGCTTAGAGAAATGTTTCACAAGAACTTTTAGATTTCTTAAAAATCGCACACCAAGGATACAAAGCAGAGGCTTCTCCCCACTTAGCAGCCCTACACCTACTCTGTTCCTCTGCTAAGGGTGGTTGTGTTTCCCCTTCAAATTATCACTGTCACTGATCCATATCTTGTACATCATGAAAAGGTTGGGCTGGCAAGCTCAAGGCCCTAGGTTCGATTCTCCAGCACCACATAAGCCAGGTGTGGTGGCCGAGGCAGGAAGATTGCTATTAAATTCCAGGCTTGGGCTACACAGTGAGTTTAGGACCAGCCTGGACTGAAAGTGAGCCTGTCTCAAGAAAAAAAGGGGATGGGGGGGGGGGGGAGGAAAGATGGAAGGAGGGAGAGCACTAGGGGATAGGAATATGACAAAAGCCACCTTGACCTTCCCAAACAGTAATTTGGAGAATCTGGAATATTTCTCATCTAACAAGTTACAAACTGTCAGCCTCACAAGACTGGCGTTCAGTGACTACACAGTTAACACTGTTACCAGGGAGCAGGAACCACCTGTCATGCCTGGAGACTTTAAAAGGTGACTCGTTCTGCTGCTGTTACTGACGACACAAGGCTCTAATACCAGCAGGCGAGGGAGGACACTGTAATGCACGATCATGAAGCGTGAGTCGTTTGCCTCCAGGACAGAAAGAGGCCAGAGGCAGACAAGGAGTGGGAGTACCTTCAATTCTCAGGGGTCACACGCATAAATTCCTTGTGTATGAAATTAAGAGTTCAGGGGCTGGGGGACATAGCTCAGCAGTTAAAGCATTTGCCTAGCATGCATAAGGTATGATTCTCCAGCACCACATTAAGCTGGGTGTGATGGCATGTGCCTATAAATGTAACACTTGGGAGGCTGAGGCAGGACTGTCAGGAGTTCCAGGACTAGCCTGGGTTACAGTGATACTCTGTTTCAAAAAAAAAAAAAAAATATATATATATGTATATATGTATCATATAATCCAAATTATACTTAAGTGCAATACAAATATAGTGAGGAGCGTATTTTAAAATACGTGTCTACAACACACGCTGGTCACATTATCTCCTTTCAGAAACATCAAAAGTGCTTTGCCCTGAATTCACACACCACAGGTGCTGCTCTGTAGCAGACTAGAAAGAAGCATGTTTTGAAGGAACTGCAAACAACCATACATACAGTGCAGGAACACTGCCTATCACATAATACTTTTTTTTTCTTTGAGTAAGAGGTTTTATTTAGAAACAAAGGATAGATGGGTAAAAGCTCCCAATTTCTGGTAGAGGGTCCCAAGTGACCTTTCTGAAGCTGAAATGACTGTACTATATCAACTTCAGTAGCATGTTTAGAGCGAATGTATTATACCTAATGGCAGGTACACTTTCCAAATTCCTCACTTGGGGTGAAAGTGCAGTGGCCACTGACTCTCATAGCGTCTCAGCCTACCCCAAGAACCCGAGGCCAGTTTCCCAAAGCCAAATCAAATCTTCTGAAATTTGCCTTATATCCAAGATTCTAAATTATAAAAGGCAAGCAGTTTAAGGAAGATACAAAAAAAAAAAAAAAAAAAAGTCTGTATGCAGGACCTCTTGAAAGGAGAATGACAAATTTTCCTTAAACTGAGATGAGAAAAAAAGCCAACAGTTTCTTTTAAAACAGAGTTGCATCATAAAATCAGTGAAAAGTAGTCCTCTAATTTACTCAAAATTTACGAGCTATGTTACTGCAACTGTTTCCTTTTTTTGAATGGGTAAATTATAATCCTTTTGGTTCAAATGGATTTCCTTACAAAACCTAAAGTCAGGATATCATACTTTTCCTTGGAAAATAAATCTAATTACTGGAAGTTAGAAACATGCAGCAATGAAAACTGTAATTTCAAAGGCCATGAACTTTTTACTTGGTATACTATAGAAAGTTACATGAGAAAGGTTAATTTACAAATCTGTGTGGAAAAACTGGACAGTCTAACATAACTTGGAAGAAAAATTCCACATGCAAGACAGACATCCAAAATGGCTCAACATAATTTATTTTTTTATGTTAAAATGTACAGAGTTCTTTTGAAAGTACTTGCTAGAAAGGGGGAAAAAGATATTACATACAAGGAGAGGAAGGGGGCCAAGTGGCCCTGGAGCGCACGACACAGAGAAGTACCACGGCGTCCAGGAGCTTTCCCCGAGCTTACAGGTCACCATGAACAAAGTACAAAGAGGTTACAAAACAGGAAAAGCAAATATAAACAGACAGGAATAGACTTAGCTTCATTTGTACATGCGGCTTTTAGAGGCATCTGGAGCTCTATTCACACACTCTAGAGATCTCTTTAAAGAGAATTTTTATCTTTCTTAAAATAGTTTTTAATATTCTACAACAAAGATAAAAAATTTTAAAGATGGAATGAAATGAAAAAGCTCTTATTTTAAAAGGCATCAAAGTCACTAACAGTGAGTTTTTAAATTTCTTTTTTAGAAGATTACCCAAGTTATCTTGCTAAAAATACATTTTTTAAAACAGAAGTGAAAAAATGACAGGTACCAATATTATTGTGTTGGATAATTTTTTATAATATAGAAAAGAACGGGTTTTTTTTTCTACAATAGTTCTACAGTCACAAAGAGGCTTGTGGAAAAGGGAGCTGCCTGATTGAATTTTTTTTTTTTTTTTTAAAGAAACCAAAACCAAACACAACTGCAAACCAAGAGAAACTGAATTCAGGGCCCTCATTTCAACAGCTTCTCCTTCTGCCTTGACCCCCCCCTCCTCCCCATATACCTGCCCTCCCGTCCCGTCCCATCTGTCCCGTCCCCTCCCTTCCCACCCCATCCCATACAGGAAGCAATGACCGCTGACGATGTAGGGAGAAGGCTGCACAGTGCGCTTTCTACATAAATGACTGGGAACCGGAACAGTATATACAGAGAAACAGGGTCCTACACAGCCTTGCACATGCTCAGAGTTAATAGCAGTAGGGTGTGAAATTCTGCCTTTTTCTAACACATTTAATTGAGAAAGTCAATTAAAGTGTATAAAAAAACCAACAAACCTGTGCATTTGAAAAAATTTAATGCCTAATTAGTACTTTAAAAATTTATCTATATAAAATGTACAAATAAAGGAGAGGATGTATGCTTACAGGTTTTTCTTTAAGCAGTACTCTCCCCTTTTGGATATTTGACTGCACATACCAAGTGGTATAATAGTTTCCATCGTCTAATGATGGAATGAATATATATATATGTATATATATATGTGCATATATACATACATATACATACATATACATATATATATGTATATATATATATGTTTTTACCTATCCCTGGAGCAAGTAAGAGGAAGAGAATGGGTGAAATGGTTGCTTGAAAAAAGAGAATGAATTGAGAGTAACTATGAACTTGCTGAACTCCTGCTGTTCACATGTGCCCCATGGAGCTGGTGGTTGTCTAGTCGTCCCTGTTCTCTCCACCACTCTCAGAAGTGGGGACAGTGCATCCCAATGCACGGGGAACGACCTCAGGGCCTCAAAAAGACAAGTGAAAACTAGAGATATACATCATTTGAGTCGCTATGAAACTCACATCATAATCTCCCTTTTGATACACATTCCACACATCTCTTCCAACAAAACATCAACAGTGTCAAAGGTTTGTCAGGGAACTTTTCAAATCACTGAGATGTAGTCATCCACCAACACTGTATGAAAGAATGTAAGAGGCAAGTCACTGGGAACTGCTCTTTGAGTTTTATCAGTCAAAGGTTCAAGAATCAAGACCCTTTGTTAGCATTTCAAAGTACATACTAAAAAAAGAGGGCTGGGTGGAATATGTGTTATGGCTGATTTACCAGGTGGTAAAAACACAAGAGGTTTTTCCTCTTTCAGATTGTTAATTAACCATCTCTATTCCTCCAAAGGCTGGATTAGGATTGCAATCAGCTTTCCTCTGAGATTCTGCTGTTAAGTGAGACTTACAGTATTTTTGTGTCTCTGAGTGCTGAGTGGGACTATTACAAAAGGAAGAAAAAAATTATTATATTACACTTGATTTAAGAAAAAGATTTCAATAAAGTCCATCTATAAAGAAACATTCTTGGGGAAAGGTTTCAAGAGGTGTGTGTGTATAGGGAGTGGAGGGGATTTTAAAAGGAGAAGCATTTTCCTGCCTTGTTTTATTAATAATAATAATAAGTTTAAGGAGCTTAGGTTGCTCTCCATGTCCCCATCCATGTCTCCCATAAGTGCCTCCTGCTGGAATGAAGTAGGAAATGAACAGTTTGGTTTGGAGGAGGGTCGTCAATCCTCGAGATGTATATATAACATTTAAAAAGGACAACATTGGGAGCTGCAAACAGTGAGGGGAAACATAGACATTTTTAAAATAAAATAAAGATAGTTCACTTTTACACAAGTTCTATCCACATGGTATGTAAAGAAAGTAAGGCTCTTTTTAATTATGAAAAGATTTTGTGCATGTTTTCCCTATCCCCATACATTTTTAGATGAGTTCTACTGTAAAATGTTCAATATTGTGAAGAAAACCAAAACCCACAACAAAATGAATCCAAAAAAGAGATCAGGTTTCCTAAAAAATAAAATAAACCAAAGAAAAATTCGTCTAAGTCTACAGCAATATTTTAACTGGAAAAAAGGTCCATTTTTCTCTGGTTTGTCAGTATAAAAGGTTCCTTTATTTATATATATTTAAGTTTCTAACTGCAAGCTTATCTTGCTCATCTTCTCATGTAAGGTCCATTGAGTGACTGCTTGGGCACGCCAGCAGCGTTCATGTAGCTGTGATGGGAGGGGCCAGGGTACATCATGTTTCCATGAGGGTTTGGCTGCATAGGCTGCTGGGTATAGGCCTGGCTCCCCATCATCCCCATCTGCATCTGCATAGGATACTGTGCTGTCTGGTTCATGTAGGCAGGGTTACTATGGTAACTGCTGTTCATCATGGGCTGTGTCATGCGATAGCTGTTCATGGCATTTAGGGTGTTCATATTCATGGAATTGACATTATAGGCAGGAGTTGGCATTAAATTCACCCCCATGTTCATGCCACGCTGAACAGCCAGTGCACGAGGGCCAGCCTGCATGGCAACCGCTGGTGGGCTGCGGCCATACAGTTGCTGCTGGTGAGCTGCTGCGGAGGGCAGTGGTGCAGATTTGGAGCGAATGGAAATATGTCCCTTGACTGGCATTTGCCCTTGCAACCTCTGAGTGTGAGGAATGCCAATATTAGTGGCAGACATGTTGCACTGTAACAGAGGCGATGTGAGGTTCATGGTTGTGGATGCCAAGTTAGGGGGTGGTGTCATGGTGGCTTGTGCTTGAGGGGTCCCAGCTAATGGATGAGATGGAGCTAGTTGGGCCAGTCCTGTATTAGACAAAGAAACACTGGTTGCATAGGAAGTTACAGCAGGAGAATGGCTATAAGGCATGGCATGAGGGTCCATAATGGTATTAGTCAGCTGCTGCAACTTGGCTAAACTGAAGGTGGCTGATGGCTGAGAGTAGCTGCCAGCACCAAAATCCCCTGGAATCCTTTCATAGATACTGATGTTCCCAGTGCTTCCAGATTCTGGTATCTCCATGATCATAGGAGCAGGAGTGAAACTGTTATTCATACTACACTGTGACAGGGGGGGCTGCTGCTGGGGTGGAGGTGGAGGCTGGGGCTGCTGGGGCTGAGGCTGCTGCTGCGGCTGCTGCGGCTGCTGTGGTGGTGGCGGTGGAGGCGGAGGCGGCGGTGGCGGCGGCGGCTGTGGCTGTGGCTGAGGTGGAGGTTGTGGTGCTGGTTGTTGTGGCTGCTGCTGCTGCTGCTGCTGCTGCTGCGGCGGTGGCGGCGGCGGCTGCTGGTTACTGGGGGGCCTCTCCACCACACAACTCTGAGGTGACTTGATATTGCAGTTGGTAGCAGGCTGGACAGTGTTCTGCTGCATCATGCTGCAGCTGCTGCCTATGTTTGCCATTTGCTGAGTGACAACACAGCTGTTCTGGGTAAGGCTGCTGGAGGATGACAACCCACCATAGGAACAGCTGCTCTGAGAGGAGTTATTCCCACAAATGCTGCTGCCCATCGTAGAATCATAGCTGCTTGGGTTCTCGTAGTTTTCTGTGGTACTCTCGATACTGCCCAGATCACTGAAGCCACTGTCCACCACCTGCTGAGAGTGGTCTGATACGGAAGGCACATCCATCATGGGACTGGTTTCCATGTTCTGCATAGAGGGGGCGGACAGTGACCCTTGTTCTGGGCTGATCTGTGTATAACCACTCTCCAGGGCAGGCACGCTGGGGCTGCTGACTGAATGGACGGACTGGCTGGGATGAGACTGAACTGAAGATAGGGGGCTATTGTGTTCCGAAGCATGGCAGTCTTCCACCATTGACATTTGAGGGTCTTCGTCAGTGTGGGTGTAACTCTGCAGAGTCTGACAAGCTGCCAGAGTTTCTTCACAGTCCTGGTAAGCTCCCTCGTGCTCACTGCTTTCTTCTTGAGTCAAAGACTGCACCGCCTGTACAGTTTCCAGGTCCAGTTCACTGTGAGGAATCTCTTCTTCCTCTTTTAACTCAATCAATTCTTCCTTAGTGTTTGAATCTTCTTCATGGTCATCCTCGGATCCTGGCAGGTGCTCTGATCCTACCGATGCCTCCTGGGAAGGCTGTTCTTCTTCAGAATCCAGTTCTGCTTCATCTTTATCCTTTATGTCCTCCCTACTCTTCTGCACGTTATTATCTAAAAAAGATTCCTGACCACCAGGCTCCTCCTTGACCTCTTCTCTAGCCAGAGGCTCCTCTGGCTCCTCCTTCTTTGAAGAGTCCAGGTGGCCATCATCCTCGTCATCTGCATCACGATCCTCATTCTGGTTTGCCTCGATGGTCACCTCGTCTTCTTCCTCGGGCTCCTGCTCTTCCAGCTCTTGCGGCTCTTCCTCCGACTGCCTCTGCTCCTCTGAGATGCGAGGTTTCTCTTCTTCCTCCTCCGCCTCAGGTCCTTTGGCTTCCATCTCAGGGCTGGTGCTGCTACCCACTGGAGAAGCAGCTCTAGCTCCACTGCTGGCTGTGTCCTCCTCCTCTCCTTCTTCAACTTCTTCTGCATCTACACACATTTCTTCTTCTTCCTTCCTTTCTTCCGGTAAGAATAAGTTTTCTTTTGGCTCAATAGTTTCTTCATTCTCTTGAGTTCTGGTTTTACGTGAGGGTTTAGGAATGGACACAATGGGCTCAATGATGCATTCTTGAGTAGAAACGGCTATGATTTCCCGATTCAACTTAAATCCTGGTTTTCGACCAGGTCTTTTCTTCCAGTGGATTGGTTTGCGGCTCTTGCCTTTGGGCCATCCCTTCTTCTTCTTCATAGGTGTGGATGTATCTGGCTCAAGGGAAGAACTGTTCACATCACATTTTCGCAAGAGAGATACTGGCTTTAGGACAGGAGTATCTGTACAAGAGGAATACAAAATAATGAAGAGAAGTTATAAGAACTTATATGCCCAGTGCTTTTTGAGTCCAGTATGTACAAAAGAACTTTTTTTTTTCTTTTTACAATTTATGCTCTCTTGCAGGGGTTCTTAGTTTCCACAAAGTCATTACTTCAGGATGTATCATGAGTTGGTGACTACAAATAACAAATGAACATTCCACGTGAATGACTGTTCGATCAGTAGTGTGTTTGCATGAGAATAGCTGCAAGGCCCTTAGTCTGAGACAAACACTGACATTTATTCCCAGATATAAGAAAAGTTAAAACACCAATAATATTTAGTAGACATACATTTTGTATTAGCTTTTTTTCTAAATTGTGGATACACACACACACACACACACACACACACACACACACACATTTTATCATTTCATAGTGCACTGTTCAGTGGCAATACGTACATTCTTACTCTTAGCCTCTGTTGTTTTTTTATAGGTAAATAACGTTGAGGCAGTAAGATTTGAGAAGGAGAGCTAAAAAGATAAAATCTGTAGTAGGAGCTTCAAAGTAAACAGAGGGAATGGCTAAAAAAAAAAACCTGTCCCAGTCAAGAGGAACTTAAACAGAGGATACTATTTTAGTGTTCAGACATCTAAGATAGAATGTAAAGTGCCAACTTTACAAAATCAAATTTTACACTCCTACTTTTTATATTTCAAAACAAAATGAGTAAAACTGGAGAATGTAGTTCACAATAAAGTACAGAAGTCAATCATTCACACACACACACACACACACAAACAAACAAACAAACAAACACACATATATTTTTGAGACAGGATCTCACTCTGCTGGTCCTGAACTCACTATGGAGCCCAGGCTGACCTTGGACTCATGGCAATCCTCCTGTCTCAGCTTCTCAAGTTCTGTGATTACAGGCATGTGCCACCATGCCCGGCTTATGTGGTGCTGAGGAACTGAACTCGGGTACTTAGTGCTTGACTTAGCTTTAAGGGCTGAACCATTCCTCCAGCCTCCAATCATTGCTTTGCTAAAAGTTAACTGCTATATAAAAATAGAGAAATGAAGAAAATGTAAGTTATCTCCTGGATTTGTATTTAAAAGTAGAAGGAAAAGTTTAACAAGGTAATGCATGAAAGTTAAAAGTTTATGCACCAAAAGCAATGAGATTTCTTCAGATTCACCCAGCAAAGCAAAAAGTGCAGTGTGACCACAGACAGCAATGACACAACACACTGGCAAACTTTAGACTAGTTCTTGAATCGACTCCTACTATTACTATTTTCTATTTCTCTAAAACAGAAATGAAAACAAGACTATTCTAGAAGTCCACTGGATTTTTATCTACATCATAAAATTGTTTTGACTTTACTGCTAGCATTTATTAAAAATTTACTACTAGCTAGATAAGACACCTTACAGTCATGTTTCAGAAAAGGTTCCTGAATAGACCTGCTACAAGCTCCAGTGTACATGAACCTGCTCTTATGAAAGGAATGTCTCCTTAGCATTTATTCACTTATCAATATCTATTATTAAGCACTCAGCATATAGCAATGATACATCAAAATACAGTGGTCACACATTTATTATGGTTTGAATCTGAGATGTCTTTCCAGAACCAAGCACTTAGAAGGCAGCTGTGCTCACCACTACACCACAAACACATATGTAGAACCACGCATTTGGAAGGCAGCTGTGCTCACCACTACACCACCAACACACACCTAGAACCACACACTTGGGAGGTGACCAGATCACCATGGCACTATGCTCATCAGTGCCACCAACAGTTAGACTGTGCTATTATGGTATGGGGCCTGGCTGGAAGATGGGTTCATAGGATCACAGCCTGGAGGAACAGTCTTGCCTCTGCTACTTCCCATTCTATCTCTGCTTTCTTCTGGTCATGTCATGAACTGCTTTCCTTCAGGCCAGGCCCTAATGCCACTGCTGGCCAACCATGCATGGACTGAGATCTCTAAACTATGGGTTCAAATAAACCCCTCCTCTTTTAAGTTGTGAGTATCCCAACAACAGGAAACTGACTTAAAACAACATTCTAGTAAATGGTTATTCCATCTTCTCAATGCGAAATCCATTTATCCATTAATTGAAGATTCAGATAAAGGCTGAGAGAGTAGATACTAGGCAAAAAAGAAAAGTGTCCTAACAGTAATTTTACATCCTTACTTGTATGTCTCAAAACAAAATGAGTAAAATGGAAAATTTAATTCACAATAAAGTGCAGAAGTCAAACATTGCTGCAGAGGCATAAACTAAGTGCAAACATAAGCTCAGATATATTTGGCAAAACTTACGAGACTGCTAACTCTTTATTTTTCTTGCTTGGTGGATTGTGTTCAATTTTCAATCTTTTATTAAAGGGTCTACCATTACCACTGCTGTGTATAATAAGTAACCATTCTGTAACACATACCATCAGCATCATCTGACTCTTCACCTTCCTCTTCATCTTGTGGTTTTCTCTTCGAAGAGGATCGGCACCTGAGGACACTCTGTGAGGACAGACGGTGGAAGTATTCTCTGTGGAAGAGCTCATCCTCATCCTCATCCTCATCCTCTTCCTCTTCATCAATCTCAAATGTGGGCTCTAATCTTGGCATTGGTCTTTCAGAATCAGAATCTTCAAATGGTTCGTCTAACACTTCTGTGGTCTCAGAAATAGTTTCTGTGACTACACTGCTATTGTGGTGCTTGCGCTTTCGTACTCGCCTTCTTCGGTGAAGAATTGGTTTCTATGTAATAGAGAAAGCAAGTATTTTACTCATAGTAATTAAAACTATATTTTTATTAATAACATTAAGAATACAAAGATATTGGATAACTGAATATATCCTTATGAAATAAGCAAGCACATCAAAAGAGCAAATATTATAATTACTTGGCCAGTATTCAGTTAATTTAATACCACAGTGAGTACCTATTTCAATACTGAAATGACCCAGAAGCTAGTAGTCCCTCAACTTCTCTCTTCCTCAAGAGCAAAAACAAAATAAAAACACTGTCTTAGGTATTTCTATGAAGGTTAGCAGATCAATAAAGTTGTCTGCCATTTTCATTAACTATCCACAAAAAGGTAAAGTGAAGTGTAGAAACACGTATCTGAAACGTAGTTACTTTCTGTTAGTGATACATTTCAAAAGTAAAGTAAATCTGTTTTTGAAACTGGGCATACAAGGCATATCTTAGGGTTGACCTAATATTTTAAATTACGCAAAGTAATAAATGTGACTCCTAATGTATGACACAACACAATCTCCTCATTCTATAGAAGCTGGAGAGGTTATAGATCTTGCTCAAGGTCACACACTTAGTATAAAAACTGCTTTAAAATATAGTACCTTGATTCCTAACCAGCTGAATGTCTTCAAGATTGTGAAAAGTACTTTGTACATGATTCCACTGGTTGTTAGAACCTTCTTTTAATAGAAGAAATAGTATTATTTGTTTACCTTTATAATTAGGCAATAAAAAGCCGTATGATGGCAAAATTACATTCTTCATGCTCAATGAGCAGCAGAACTAATGTTCAATTTTTCTCTTACTTCAATCTATTAGTTCTAATTGAGAATGTAACTTTCAAACTAGACTCAAAATAGCCCTGTTTCTTGAAGAAATGGCTGATTCTAGGATCTAACAGGGAATAGACACAAGATAAACTTGGAGTATCTTACAGTGACAGGATCTAAAAATAAGTCCTCAAAACAAAACCACACAATGCTGAGAGTATATTTATCAAAAGGACACAGGAGCAAAGCTGAAAGAGTTTCTAGTGGCCAAAGCTACAACAATTTGAACTAAAAACTGAAAAAATGGTAGTACTGAATTATAAACTCAAGTGTCAGGTAAATATCTCTGAGTCCATACTGATATGAATAAATACCTAAATAAATCAATAGATGGGAAGAAATGGGACAAATCTCCTAAGCAAATACTTTGTGCAGACACCCTGCACTTAGGAAAACTACCCATATCCTAAGTGTGGGTTGTATAGCATGACTTCTTCCAGTACAGTATGGAAGGAAAGGGAGCAAGTAATCTGGCAGTACAGACATCTGACAAGCACTACCTGAGGGAACAACAAGAGGGCACATTGATAATAAACATCCTTCACACACAGGTCTACATTGACGGATGCCCTTTACTCAATGTGACAAGGTACTTTACATCCATGGTCTTCCTTTAAAAAACCACATTACCCACTCTCATACTGTGAGAAATAGCAATATACCCATAATTCTCACAACTGTCCAGGCCATCAAAAACAAGAAAAGTCTAGAAAGCAGTGGAACCAAGAAGCTAAAGACATGTGACTATCAAATGTAACAGGGTATACTAAATGGGACCCTAGAGCAGAAAAGGGACATTACGGAAAATGGAAACTGGAATAAAAGTATGGACTCTCAAAACTAACAAACCCACAATGCACTGGTAGTTGTGAGAAAGGTATCGGAACATAAGAAGTTAATAAAATGCCAACTGGGTATGGGCTATATGGAAACTCTCTGTACTTCTTCTGCTGTAATGATATAAATCTAAGAATGTTCTTTACAAGTCCCTGCCTTCTCTTTCCTCTGTACTGGGAGTTAAAGCTTCCTAAAACTTCCCACTGAGCTAAATCCTTATTTATGTAATAATTTTTAGTTTTTATTCTCACTAAATTCTTAAGCTGTTCAGGCCACATTTGAAATTTGTCATCCTCCTGCCTGAGTCCCCGACAGTGTTGGGATTACCTTTTTTTTTTTTTTTTTCCTAAGGCCCTGCTAAGGAAAGGAATGGATTTACTGTTTTGGAAGAAAGCTGTCACCAGTTCTTCTTCTTCTTTTTTTTTTTTTTTTTTTTGAGACAGGGTCTTGCTCTGTGGTCCACGCTGGTCCTGAATTCACTTCAGAGCCCAGGCTGGCCTTGGACTCATGGCAATCCTCCTGTCTCAGCCTCCCGAGTGCTGGGATTACAGGCGTAGGCCACCACTCCCAGCTTATGTGGTGCTGGGGAATTGAACTCGGGTACTTAGCACTTGGCTTAGCGCTTGCTCAAGCGCTTTAACCGCTGAGCCATTCCTCCAGCCCCCAGCTGTCACCATTTCTATGGCATGTGGCTCATGAAGAAGCTGACATGTGTGAGTCTAGCCTTCCTGTGGTGGTGCTGAAAATTCTATTCACAGACTGGGATACTTTCAGTATACAGCATTCCACTCTTAACAGTGGTTGTGTTTTCTATGGTTTCACTTATTCGCATTCAACTGCAGTCCAAAATATTAAATGGTAAGTTCCAGAGATAATTTATAACTGTCCAACTGCACATTGTTCTAAACAGTGTGATGATATCTTGGGCCATCCTGGTCCCTCTTTCCTTCTTCCTGCCCTGGAGGTGATTCATTCCTTTGTCTTATATGTGTTACAGCACACACCTGTAAGTCACTTAGGGCCACCTCAGTTTTCAGATGGAATGCCCTGGTATCATAGTGCCTGTGCTCAAGTAACCCTTAATTTACTTAATAATGGCCTCAAAGCATGAAAGTAATGATGACGACAATTCAGATATGTCAAAGAGATGCTGCAAAGTGCTTCTCAAAATTTCAAGTACAAAAGTGAAAGTACAATAAGATTTTTAAACCCACTCACATAATTTTTATAATACTGTAAGAATTGTTCTACTCTATTTAGTTATTGTTATTAATCTCTTACTTTGCCTGATGTGAATATAAAACCAATAGCTAAAACACTTCGTGTGTCCTTGAATGAACTTGTAACTGATAAGTGAATTCTTACGAACCAAAAAATTCACAAAACACATCTTAAATGTTTCCCGAGAAGATCATAAGCTATAATATACTGAGGTTTAAAAAAAATACTAGGAATTTCTACTTTCATACTTTCAGAATTGTAGGGTAGGGGAAAAAATATGTACATGTAACAAGCTGCAACTGGAAGAAGAAAAAACAAGTAAAGAAATACATTACCTTTCTCTTCAAAGTAGGTTTTGTAAGAATGGGCGGTGAGTTTGACCGAGGACTTTCGGGTTCTTCTTCCTCCTCGCTGCTCTCACTGAAGGCCCTAAGGCCAGCCCTGTCATCATCGCCATAGCAAAGAGGCAGTCTATCATTTCCTTCTGGCAATCTGCACTTTAGAGCCTCAGGGCTTTTCTTTAGCTGTCCCCGCCACAGCTCAACTCCCTCACTTAGCCTCCTTTTGGGAATGTCTGCCTTTCCTTCCTGGTTGATAGGCTGCTCCTGAGAGGCTACCAGTTGCCCTTCGCTCTCAGGGTATTGTTCTTGAGAGGTTTCCGATTTTTCCTCACATACTCCATACTGTTCCTGAGGAGCTGAAGTCTCTTCTAAAAGCAGTTTAGAATCTTTGTCACCAAGACGGTCCTGGGTCTTTCTGTTCTTCCTTCCCCAGCGGCCCCTCCGAGAAGGCTGATTATTTGCAGGAAGACTATCACGGGGAAGGGCCTGTTTGTTCAAACGAGTAGAACCGGCAGAAGCCGTAACTTCTGGTTTCTTCTCACTTTCTACAGAAGAATAAGAATCTTGTTCTTTGTTCTCTCGGGACATAGACTTTCCCACCTGAATTTAGAAAATAAAATGTTGGTTAATTTTTAGTCCTGTTTGGTTATATCTACCTATTCTGCCCATTTACACGTTGAGATAAAAAAGAAATCAGTTTTAAAAAGAAAATAATTACTTACTAGGCAATGTATTTCCTATGTGGTAGAAGCTATTTTAAGATACTATTTATATAATCCATACAATGACTATGTGAAATATTTTACATCCCATCTTGCAAATGAGGCTTCAAGGCACGTGTGCGCGCGCACGCACACACACGCACACATACGCACGCACGCACACACACACACACACACACACCCCTTTATGTGATCTGCCCACACCGTGCAATAGTAAATTTAGAAGCTGGAAAACATACCTTAGCATTCTGTCTATACAGTCTGTACTTATAACTATTATGAAATATCAAAAGTGAGTATTGATGACATACAGTGAGTATTACTGTTCCTGTTAAATGATATTTTTAATAAAATTTTTCACAAAAATGTTTATCAACAGAGAGAACAAGCCCTCAGAGTATGCTTGAAAAAGAAGAAAAATTTTTCTAAAATTATTTGGAGTCTATATGTTTAATTACATTTTGGAAATTAAATTGCATGAAGAGGGACATGAGTTTCGTGTTTATCAAAGGAAGATATAAAGGATTAAAGCATACTTTAAAAACAAAAACAAGCAAGGTATATATTACATGAAACAAGTATCAAAAACTACACAATGTAATATAGTTTCACCAACCCTCCAGTGGTTAGACATCTGTGTATCCAACAAATTTGTTAGAGCGTTATTGAGAACTCAACAGTGTCTCTATATTTCCTTGATGTTCTAGTTTAAGAAAAATGTCTTTTCACAACATTTAAAGAGCTATCACAGTTAGAGTCAATTCAGATTCCTCAATGACTTAGCTTAAAATTTAGGTGCTTAGAGGCTCTCTTCTAAATATTTAGTCATAATTAACACATTGTTAAGAAATCTGATAGTGTCCTAATGACATAAGGCTTAAAAAGTTGTACATACAAGCCAGTCCTCCTGAAATTTCTACCACTGAAATAAAACTCTGAAATCTAGTCTGAATTTACTTTGCTGGTAAGATATTATATATATTACTAAGACTCCTGAAACCTAAAAACTCTGTTTTTTTATGAAACGACTACTTGTGCATACCCTCACACTGGTCTCTAAATCTCTTTCCTGGCACTGCGGATCTTCATCTTCTCCTTCATCTGCGTCCTCCTCTTCTTCTTCTGACACAGGAAAGGGGCCTATGACAGGAGTCCAGCGCAAACATTCTGGATCTACATCTACAGGCCGCAGGTTCAGCTGAAGCTTTGCCATATGATCTTGGATAAGTTTTTCCCGGCGGATAATCACAAATCTGGAACCAGAGAAAAGTTTACAGCAATCAACACTGTACAAGATGTACAAAAAAATGAATACGGAGATATAACCTGTGAAAAACCCTGGAGATGACAATACTGAATGCTTCAAAAATAGTTTGCTTGGGAAGATGAAATGACAATATATGCTACTCTGTGAGATATCTGATAAATGAGAAATTAGACAAAAACCTCCCACTTTACAAGAGCAATGGATTGAAGTTATTTAACTACTTATTGATTCATACTTTCCACATCTGCCATGTCTCCTGTTCTCCTGTGCACTCCTTCCTATTCTCTGTTTACTTAGCTCAGTGCCTCCTTCCTTTGTGACTTTTTCCTGACTATTTCAGGTAAGAGTGAGTTGTCTGGTCTTCCTTTCAATATTCATTTTATTTCGTACTGATTATATAGAAATTAATTCTGGACATATTTTAGTTAATGGCATTATTTCTAACGTTCATATTTTCTATAAGATGGTAACAGCTACCAATACTGGAAAATAAAAGTCACTAAGAAGACCAGAAAAACAATTAAAAATATACATGATTATTAGAATAAAATACCACAGAAACAAAAATAATGCATCGCCATCACCAAATATACTACTTACATTGGTTATTGCCCTTTCATCAATCATCTGGCTAGCTGATCCAAGACTTCCACCTAATTACCTTGCAGGGAAAGGCAGAGGGCTGGATACTCACTGGTCACTACGGAAGTCCAGCATTCGCAGGTGGTGGAGTGTGGAAGTAATATCTTGAGGGCAGATTCCAGTCAACTTGCTTAACTTCTTAATGCTGATTTGCTTGTCATTTTGATGATAAAGGCACTCCAATATTACACTTTTCCAGTATGCCATGTAGGAAAGTCGCCCGAGATCTGATAGTGGTTTCTCTGGAGATCCTGCCTGGCCTTCACGCTTTGATAACAAATAACCTAAAGAAACCCCCAGATTACAAATACATTAGAAAACCTAAATATGTTTGCCTCATCAAAACAATATGCCCTATCCCATAATTAATTCACATGTTATTGGTAATAATCACAAAGGTAGTTCCTTGAAAAATGGGGAACAAAATTAAAACAAAATTGCAGGGAGATAGTTGTTACATATTGTACATTAGGTTAATATTATTTTGTCTATAGTTAATATATATCATCCTGTTAAAATATCCAGACTTTAAAAAATCAAGGCTTCCATCAACAAGCTACATTATGGTAACAGCATTTTTTATTTCAATGTACTGTAGGAGGAAGAAAACGACCCGTGCAAGTTTTACTTGACCCACAAGATGGCGACTGCTATATATGAATTGAGAACTACAAAAGAATGCCTTAGTTTTTGTGTAATTCTAAGACTGCAGCTCTTCTGTGAGATAATTAAATAACTATTTGTAACTTCAATCAAATTCCCCTTACAATTATCTACCATTCTCATTCTTGAGAAACAAGACTGTGTGCATGAGTTGAGTGTGCTGCTAAGCACACAGGTGTATCACTGTGCACGACTCAAGAACTGGAAAAAAAATGGGCACAAATTCCAGGGGAAAAACATCAAAAACTGAGGGGAAAAAGGAGCATAAACTCCCAATGGAAAACATCAAAAATGAAGATGACAAAAGAGATGGAAGTTTTTTTATTACTCAATGAAATTTAAAGGTAACCTAAAGTAATCTGGAAAAACAATTACATTAGAAAAAATAAGTTAAAACAAAATATATAATCACCCTAAAGAAAATATTTTCCCTAGTGGTATTTAATAAGTCCAATCATGGAGTCCTATTTCAAAGCAATACATTAATAGTAAAGAAAATAATCTACGTTCTACCCTTCAATGCTATTCCAAAAAAACTAAGAAAATGTACAAAATAATCATTAATACATACTCGTAATAAAATATGATTGCTGAAAGCCAAGCAAAACAAGCTTAGCTGATGTAGGTTAATTTCTCGAGTGGGTTAAAAGAAACATGCTTTCTATATATTTAACATATAATTTTATAGCAATATCTGGGGGAAAATATTCTTTCAAATCACCACTTCACAACTGCAAAATTTACTAAAACATACATTTAACTTTCTAAGCAAAATATGTCAATATGTTAAAATGTTAGCTCTACAATGACTGTTTACAATTGCTAGCTTTTCTTTAATTTCCTGTATTGTTCACTTTTTAGGATTTTAAACATTGTATTTCATATTTTAACCACTAGGTAGAGTTTGTTAACTAAAACATGCACACATACTGTCAGATAAGAGAGTAATGAAAATAGGGCAGGTGCTGTGCTTCTTTTCCAGCCCTGCTACAATGTTTTCCGTACTACTGTATTACTGCATCAAACCAATTTCCACTGTAAATGAATAGTTTAAATATTAAGCTTATTAAATATACTTGCTACAGATCACAGAAAATTGTACTCAACACTAGCTATTTAAAAATATTTTATGTCAAATTAAAAGGAAAGAACTGTGGCTTTAAGTTTCAAAGAACTCATGCAACAATAAGAGATACTAGGAGCCAGTACATCATCTATAAATCTTTAAATATATATTTCCAGAAGGTTCCCAGGAAGAGATAGTGAGAAGGTATATTAATAATCCTTACTGAAATCAATGAGAAACCTGCCATAGCCCTTACGCTGGTATTGGGGAAGAATCATTATACAGGAAACGTTGTATTTCTGTTGGCAGTGCTTTTCCTGGTGGAGAAAACAGAAGCCACAGTTTTAAAACAACAGACTGGCAAAACTGAATAGTAATACTAACTATTTAAAGAAACAAAGTCGAATAGCCAAAGACAGCCCTAGGCCTTTGGGAACTGGGGGTGGGGTGGGGAGGAGAACCACACCCCACTGGGAAAAGATAAGACAAAGTTAAGTCACTGTCATTACCTAAGAAGCAACTATCAGGAAAGTAAAAAACATAAAACAATTACATCCAACACCACCACTGGCAATTCAAAATTAGTTCTCATTGCCATGATCAACAGAGGAATCTGCAACCCAAATCACAAGCACACTAAAAATGAGGGATCAATGCAGTACTCTAGAAGGGAGAGGATTCTCCAACTATTTTGAAGTTTCCTTTATTTCTTGCTTTTGTGCCAAATAGGGCAGCTTAGGCAGCCTATTTCCTATCCACTGTACTTAACTTTACACAAAATAGTCCTGAATATGAGGTACAAAGACCACTTTATAAATAAGATATATTTTAAATCATACTTAGCTAGTAAAATAGTCCTTAGAGAACTCTTCCAGAGCCTGTGTTTTTCACCAACTGTTTTATATACTTAGATTTTTATCACAGGTTTGCTCAAAAATAAAAAGTATCTCGTTTAGTTGTTTGACTAGAAATTTTATTTTCTCTTAAAGGAATTAAAGATTAAGAAGGAAGACAATATCCTTTGATAAAAAGGACCTCTTTCCGAAATATTCAAATTAGGAAGAGATTTAAGCCAAGAAGGAACTCAGGTAATTATGGTGTTTATTTCACTAGTACTATCTATGATCACCAGGGGAATAAAAGTCATTTTAAAACTCCTCCTCTTGAGTATTACCAGCATTTTATGTTCCTGGGAGAATACAGACTGTTGTGTTACTAGGTACCTTCTAGCAGTTGGTGAATTTCTTAATGTTCCATTTCCTTTTCCAAAAAGCTAAATGACACCTGGAAGAGGCTGCATCTTATATTGCCTTCTACTAAGAACGAGCAAAGTCGGCTCTAGATTTCCCTGTTGATTCAAACATTTTAAGATGAGGTACTTACTTTGGAAAAGTAACCAACAAGGTGGCAGCCCTTGACATCATTCTGTGTTAGTACATAAAAAAGAAATGGCTCCACGTCGTAATAGAGTGTTTTGTGGTCAAGAAATAGCTTTGCCAAGAGACACAGGTTCTGACAATAAATGGTACTCACTTTGCCATCAACCTAGAAGAAAAAGAAAACAAAACAAAACAGGAAGAAATGATCAGCAGAAAGTCCCTTTTGTTCCCAAAAAACCCGAAAATACCTAGCTCTTAAAAGCAACTCTTGAGTTTCTGTAGCCCAGCCTAGGAGAAGCTGTCAGTGATCAAAACACAATGGAACCTGGAAGCTATCCTTTGAAATGGAGTATCATGGAACCTGATGTTTTAAGACAATCAAATATATAAAATACTGTATTTCAACAAAGCAGAAGATGGGCCTGATGGCACAGGTCTGTAATTCTAGCACAATGGGAGGCTAAGGCAGGAGGATGGCAAGAATGAGCTCAGCTTGGACAACTTGGTAAGACCGTGTCTGAAATAAACAATGAAAAGGGATTGGGGACAGGGGATGTAGCTCAGTATGCAGGCTCTGAATTCATTCCTAAGTATAGGGGTGGGAGGAGAGAGCTGGAATACTAAATAAGGTGATGATCATGATCATCTGATTGTAAAGTGGTATTTTTTTGCTTTTATAAAAAGATTAACTGCACAAATAGCTCTGACAGCAAATTTCACTTCAAAACTACTTAACAACGTCTACACTTACATTTATTAGATAAATATAATATTATATCATCACTTGTAAGTATGTCTTATCTCTACTGGCAGCCTGAAGCAACAGGGCCTGACTACCACAAATCAGATATACCCACAAACAAACCTACACAAAGTGGGTGCAGATTACTGCACTCATCAAGAGGCACCAAGCAGTTCCTGGGTAGGAAGATGGCACATGACACCCAGGCTGGCCAAAATTAGGAGTACTACATACCACTGATCTTGATACCCCTGTCGTCTTGAGTTGCTGGAGCTTGCTTTTTTATAAAAATGCTGAAGGATGTTCATGTTAGCAGTTCCCAAGACACTGTCTGGCATACTACCTGAACTCAAACAATCTAAGTAACTTAAATTCTTTTAAAGTACCCATCAGTGTGTACTTAAGCAGCACTTTTCTTTTGTGTATTCTGAACAGTGCTGTGTGCTATGCCCAATACCCCTGCTCTCAAGGTGAAGAGCTGCAGTATTGGTCGACTAAAATGAAGTCTTAGGGAAGACTGAGAAAGTGAGAGGCTGAACAGGTCCAGAAAAGCTGAAATTCTATCGCTGTGTTTACTAAAAAGCATAACTGAACATATAGCAACTATTCAATACATACTTAGGAATACAATTACAGAACTGAAGACCAAGAAATTAAAAGATCACTACCAAGAACAAAACAGAATCAAAGATGCAAGTCATCATCATGATCTATGATTTACTTACACTACTGAATACATTTCTATTAATTTAAAATAAAACATAAAAATTCTTGCATTTAAATGTCTTATTTTTCAGATTCTAACGTAACACATTTATCACATTTTAATGTATGTCAAATGGTTGATATTTTATCAAATGAAGCCTTAAAATTGTAAGAGTACTTTTTCCTCTTATTGATACATAAAATAGTAAGATGTATAACTACAAACAGTCTTTGACTCAGTGAACTAGAGTAATCTATTCAGAGGCCGTGCTCGTAAACTGGACACAATGTGAGCTGGCCTAACTAACCCAGCTTCTTGGGTAACCACAGTGTCTGATTCAGCAGTGAATGCACAGTAAAACATTTCCCATAATATCATGTACCATGATTGGAAGCAGCGCAGACAGCACTGGCTTTAAAAGGGACAAGGAAACAAGTACTAAATATCTACCTTACCTCAAAGACAGAAATATTATTCTTTCGGTAAATCTCATTGGCAGGAGGATGGAACCAACCACATTTCTTCATGTGCTGCTGTAGAATAGTTCTACTTTTCATATATTTTAGACAGAACTCACAAAGATACAATTTAGGCAGCCTGCAAATAATAATTAAGCAAAAAGGGCTTTATATTTTATATGTCTTAAAATGTGCATAACCCTTATTTTCTCTGTCTTCCATTACTACCCCGGTAAAAAAAAGTAGAGAATATATTATTGTGTCTATTAATGAATGAAAGAAAAAAAACCCAAAACACAAAGTACTTCAAATAGCAGCAGCCAACTAATTAACAGCAGGCAGGCAAACATGAGAGAAATCAAGACACCAGTTCAGTGTTCTTCTTGTTAGGACAATAACACCTAATCTTTCCAAGTTACTTGACTAACAGACATGAGAATCCTATGTTCTTTCTTCTTTTGTAATCTCTACAAAGCAGAATAATGTCTACCTTCCTAATAGACAATATGTGAAGATTTTGTTGAGGTATTGATTCTTTCTTCTGTTGTTTTCTTATTCACCCTTTAATTTTAGTAAATAAACATCTTCTGCACACTTACGATGTGTTAGGCCCTGTACTACATATATGAGGTGTACACATCGCACACAGCAAAACTAACAGATAATGTACACTGTCAAAAACACATTTTGCAAATGTTTTTAGATATAAAATTATACCACTGAATATGTTTTGGCAAGTTAGGACATACGACACTATCCTATTTCTGGCTTTCTTACTGGCTAAAACTCACTGTACGAAATCCTATAAGTCAAAAGTCTTATTATTCAACATGTAAAACTTATTCTTTCAGATGTTCTCAGTTAATTTATATTCATTCAATCGTCTTACTATGTCAGCGGTAGTTTAAGAGAACTTCACCTTCAGGATACCTCTTACCTCTTGTATGAGGAGCTTGGCAATGAAATGATTAGACCAGTTCATAAGACAATGGGAGGAAGAGACATTAAAGACCAGTGGCTCTCACACATATTTCAGTCTGAATTAATAACACTACAAAGCATCAGGTGGCTTTCCTGATTACTGACTTGAAAATCAGAACTTTCATGCCTTGATAATCTGAGATCTGACACCATCATTCAAACTATATGTGCAAAAACACTGGACAATATAATAAGATATATAATTCAAATAAATTATTGTCTTACATAAGTATTGAGATGAAAGGAAATACCAGAAACCTCAATAATTTAGTTACTATGAGTTTAGTTATTAAAAGATCAGAATAAAAGAAAAATACTTGCTAAGTCGATTAACACATATAAAATATTACATTCATTTATTATACTATGAAGACTGCAACTAATTTTTCATGTTCTTTGTTTGAAAGCAGTTTTTCAAGGGTAATTACAATTCATTTGAAAATATCTAACATTTTAGTAAAGCTTATTCAGAAACATATTTATGGAACACCAGTCATACATGCACTAGTATTTCATGTTCAAATAAGGGTGGGAAACATCCTGTGATAATTTTCCTTCTCCCTTGGATAGTCACAATGTACACTAACTCTTACCATATAATCTCACATTTTATTTTTATAACTTCCATTCCGTACACTGAAAGCTTCCAAGAAACTGTTGTAGTATGATTGTGCTGAGAGTCTATAATATGCAATATTGTTCTCCAAAATCTTTAAGATTAGCTACACCAATATAATTTGAGGTCATCTCATAAGTACAAAAAACAATCCTAAGATAAAGTATGGACTGAAGTAAGTGACTGCTGATAAAATTAAATCAAGAAGCAGGATCCAGGAGCACGGCAAAGAAATGCACGCTGAGCGATCTCTTATGCGAGCCACCTCAAATCCCAAGATTCAGAGGAAGAAGGGCAGCAAGACAAATAGCTTTTTCCTTCCTTAATACCAGAGCTACAAATCTTAAACTGAGGGGATCTCAGCTATACATTTTGACATCTAATGTGACATCTAAGTGACAACTAACCAGTCTTAAAGTGAACCATAACTGCCAACTGTCATTCTGAATGTCTAGACTTTCAAGAATTTCTTCTTTAAAAAGGTGGAAGAATGGTACCCTCCTCAACTTTCTACTACTTTATTTGCCTGTGCTGAGTTCTCAATAAATAACTTTTAACTGCCACAATATGAAGACACAGAAGCAACACTACATGAGTACAAATTCACTTCACGGGTCAAATGTTAAAACTACCAATTTCCTAAAACGCTGAGTCTAAGAAATCTAGACATAATTCTGTGCTTTTAAAAACATTGACAGGGGTAGGGGGAAGTGACAGATCACCTCCATTTTGTTCAAATTAAAATTGGACAAATGCTAACTCTAGGGCCATCCAACCTAACATTTTAGGTCTCAATATAGAAACATGAAAATAAAGAATAATTTACATTAATTAGCTACAATGAGTCCTTCTAGACTATATATTATGCTATTAGTGATAAATACATGTCATTTTGTCAGTTAAAATAATAAGGTATGGAGGCAAAATAAAAACGATCAAGATGCAATATGTATGAACACCAATTCCCCAAGTTGAATGTAATTACTATGTGTCACAAACATACACTAGTAAAAAAAATTGGGGGGGGAGGGGAATATAATAATATTCAACAAACACAATTTACTTTGCAGGAAATATTTTTAAAAAGGAAGGAAAAGTACAATGTAGGAGAACATCAAATATTCTTAAAGTTCTAGCAGTAACCAAGTTGCTCAAGAAAATACTGGAAGACATGAAATCTCTGAGAGAACCACCACCAAGTCTAGTGTGGTACGTTATGAATTCATACCACTATCTCTGTATATAAAATACTTTACTGACAAAGAAATTAGTGAATGTGACCATGTGAAAAATAATAAAGTAACTTTTACAAAAACAAGTCCACTGGGATGAATACTGTGAATCTAAAGTGGGATGAGTAGTGTCCAGCCAAGGCATTACAGGGCCAGCAAAATTATCTAGTACATCTCAGTTAAGGCAACTGCATCAAAGAAAAGCCATTTCAGCCATTAGGACAACCTCCTTATCAAGGCATCAGATCAAAAAAAAAAAAAAAAGAGGCAAGGGAAGCTTCTTAAACTATACTATTTGTGAAATCAGTTTCATCAAGATCTTAAAATAGTCTTTTAGAGGAGTCTATTATGAAGCGAAGCCCTAAGCAGCTCAGGAGTGGGAGGTACCCATGACGACAACTGCGCAGGCCTTTGGCTCATCTACGTCATCTTTTTAATGGTAGGGTTCTTTATCAACTTTTCTCTGCTGTCTGTAAGCATCATACAGCCCTGGTGAAAAAACTGACAATAAAAGCTATTTTACAAGCTGGGAATTGTGGTACAGATATGCCACCTCAGCACCCTGGAAGGCAGATGCACAAAGATCCCAAGTTCAAGCCTAGCTGAGCAACTTAGCAATGCAGCGAGACCCTGTCTCAAAACAAGTAAAAACTAATAAAAATGAAAATGGATATACCTCATGCAAAGGCCCTGAGTTCATTTCCCAATATCACAAAATAAATACACACCTGCCTTATAATCTTCAATGTCATTACTGTTGTTATGTTTAAAAGCCAGGAAACATGCCATTACTTAATGTACAATACACATACAAAAATTGAGTATTATAGAGTTACTCCCTATAGCATGATTCTACTTCTGGAAAGATTTTTCCTCTTGTAATCTTTTCTCTTTTGTTGGCTCCAATTGCCTTATTTTTGCATATTTGGGAATTGGAACTCTTAACAAAGCACTTAAAATCTTTAATGAAATAATTTAGTGAAGAATAAGTGTTAGCA
Source organism: Ctenodactylus gundi (assembly GCA_004027205.1). NCBI lineage: Eukaryota > Metazoa > Chordata > Mammalia > Rodentia > Ctenodactylidae > Ctenodactylus > Ctenodactylus gundi. The sequence continues at coordinate 375,991 of PVKB01000387.1, forward strand.
AAATTAATGATAGAGGATGTTATCTGAAAAATGTTAAGCTCTTTAAAAATCTAAGTGAACTAAGATTTTTAAAAGAACTCAGAAGCAAATCAACTCTAGCTCATTTGAATATATATACAACTTTATACATGTAATTAGGAAAATGAATACATAGAAAGAAATGAATAATTACTTAAGATACTATTACATTACCAAATATTTTTTAATGGATAACTCAAAGAATCACAATGGATTACTAATACATAAGGCAAGTCTAAAACTAAGAAAGTTGAATGCTTTAATTCCCACCCTATTTCTTTCTTGTATTTGATTTTCTGGAGGTTATTTTCTTCTAGCAATGTTTATTCATTCTTTAATCAAAAACTAGCTACTTCACACTTGGTTTAATGCAAATGCTTCTGAAAACTAACAGTTTCAATAAATCTTTTAACTATAAGGATTCATCGCTCAACTGTCATCATCTTTAGAAAAGTGCTGAGTCTGACTATTTCTACTGCTCCCTTGGACAGAAGAGACAGGTGCCTGTGGTTGTAATCTATCTGCACAGCAATCGTCTGAACACCCAAAAGACATGGTAAGCAAGCTTCCTCCTCAAAGCTGAGTTCTTTTGTGATGGGGCCAGTCCATTAAAATGCCATTTAAAAATGATAATTTACTTTAAACCTAATGAAAGAAATGGAATTCTTCAACATATCTGATATGGTTTGGGCCTGGAATGTCCCCCAAAAGTCTTATGTATTTGGATGTAGTAGATAACTACAGCATCGTGTGCTTTTGGGGAGTAAGGCCTGGCTGGAAGGGGTGGATGGTTGAGGCTTGACCTGGACTTTGAGATTAGAAGGGGTACCCACAGCAGAGCTTTCAGGAGCCAGGAAGTGGGAGAGGGGACCCACCCTGGGAGTACGGGGTAGGGAGTCCAAATGGCAGATTGTTAGTTTATTCATGGGAAAGCTCTAGCCTTGAGTTTCCAGACCTGACTTGCTCCTCTTTCACTTGGCTTTCTGATTCAATGCTGTGAGCAGCTCTCCAGCCTCTGCCATGTGCTTCCACTGCTGCCAGCTGCCTATGAATGGACTGCGTGAAGCTTTCTGAAAGTATGGGCTAAATAAACCTTTTCTCCCTTAGGTTGCAGATGTCAGGTACTCTATGTCACAGCAATGAATAAGTAACTAAGAGAGTATATCTTCATTATACAAGATCAGGGCTACCCAAAATTCCAGAGGAATATGTTACCCTAATTACCACAGCTCTGCTAGTAGTTCAAGAATTTCCTGCCTTATTTTAAGATGTACCTCCTTAACAAACTCAGATAAACTGTTGTTATCCATGATATAGAGTACTGCCTTCAAGATAACATCATTATTTTTCAGCCAGTTAGTTTAGGGTTAACTGACCCTAAGGTAAATGGTTCTCATTCATTCTGTTTCATGAGACTGCCTGTTAGTTCCTTGGAGTTTTGGTTTTGACTCTTCTTTTGGTAGCTGTCACTTCTTCAAGGAGGCCAGAGTCTGTAAGAGCATTCTTGCTCCTATTTTTCTACTTCTGGAATACACTTGGAAACTATATCAGCAAGTTCTTACATTACATAGAAAGAAATAAAAAAGATGCTGACTTAGTAGAACGTCCTTTTAAGAAACATACTAGTCTACTCAAAACTTGGAAATAATTCATCTACATATTATAAAGCACCAGATAAATGTTGCTAAAATTTCTTATTCTTCATAACATCTGCAAATGGGAAACTGGGGCAGAAGTAGCTTAGATTAGAAAGATTAATGTGACTGCTGTACTTAAAGTAATAAACTAGCATTTAACTTCTTTTTATTATAACTTAATTCATCTCTTTTAATTCCAACTCTAAAGGAAAAATATAGCTGACATTATTGAGCACTTACCACTTTCTGATTTTTATTCTGACTTGTCTAATACTGATCATAACCCTTTGAGGCAAGTACTATTAGTACCTTCATTTTATAGATGAGGAAACTGAGTCATGGAGTAGTTCAGTCGCATCGAAAGTTAATAGTGCTTATAAACACCAGAGCAGAATCACAAAACTAATTTGGATTCACTATACAACCTGCCTCAACTCAAAAAGGGGAAGTATAATAAACTTTTATACCTTAAACCCAAGCTATTTATATGTATGTTGTGCTATTCCATTTGTCTAATTCCTGGGAAGACATTCCATCGATTTATTTTTTATAAAAAGAAAAAATAGACACTCCATCTACTTATTTTTTATGAAGATTCAGACCAAAGATTATTCAAGTGAAACTTTATTTACAGCTATATATAAGATTCTCTTTTTTCTTAATTTTTAGTGTAAAAAGTAAAGGCAAATGTCTCTTATGAAAAAGCGTTCCTTTTTCATTCTGACCATGTATAAAGTTTCTAATTTCAAAAGTCTTTGGACAAGTTATCAATAAGAAAACCTAAAGCCAGTTGAGATTAACTGGCCACCAAAGCAAGATATTGAGGTCACTTAAAAGCCAGTGGTTTCCTCAAAAGTAAGAAGATGAGCTGGACTAGAATATCTTCAGATCCCACCTAGTTCTGAAACTAAAAACAGAAAACAAAGGGTCTGTCAAAACATACCTTGAGTATTCTTGAGGATATGGGGAGGAGTACCAGGTGTGAATCTCATACTTCCCAAACTCAATGACAGAGGGACAACGAACTTGTGGATCAGGGGGACCAGTCACTCCAACTTTCTGTGCAGTCAAGAAATACATTTTAAAAGTTAGCTAAATTAGATAGGCTGATATAACAATAAGAAAAGGTCTTAATCTAAATAAGTGTCTTCTCAGAATTCCATGGGTAGGGAGGGGAACAAACTAAGAAATTTTGAAATAAATCGTGTTACTCTTTAAATACAGTATCCAAATAGAGGAAAAAATGCTAAAAAAAAAAAACCTAAAAAAATCATACAGCAAAATGCAGCTGGTATCACTGCATTTTCTATGTTTAATGACACTGAATAATTTCCTCCCTTAGTTATTAGAAAGAAACTGCTGGCCTTCAAGGTGATAAGAAGAGTGTAAAAGTAGTGGGGACAGGCTGCACATTGCCTTAGCTGACAACAATGGCAGCAACATTCTCAATACATAAGCACATATAGAACAGAGTAATTTTCCCATCTGGAAGAATAAATACTTAAGAACATGAAAAGAACATGACAAAGTATCATAAGAATCTTCACTGCACCCTACACCTACACTTTTCTTTATTAGTAGCTCCACAGATTCGAACTAAAGGGAAAAAATCCTTTGTAATACACAGGCTATTTTTTTTTTTCCTGCCTCTGCTTATAATGAAAACAGTACCTATTCCTTCCCTCCAAAGCCCCTATTCCCACAGCAATCTAAACAATTACACAAAGAGTGACTTTTCTGACTTGCTTGACCTCTGTACTAGTAATTCAAATATAAGCCATTGTCAAAAACAACAAAGTTCAAGTTTTAAAACCTTAAATTCAAAGTATTTCATTTGCTCTGCACCCAACCTAAAAACAGATTCATCATGTAAGCACATGTCTGTTTATTCACCACAGATGCTTCATAAATATTTACTTTACAAAAAGTGCTAGGGGGCTGGGACATAGCTAAGTGGTTAAAGGGCTTGCTAGTAACTGCACGGTCCTGGGTTCAATTCTCCAGCACCAAATAAGCCAGGTGTGGTGGCACACACCTGAAACCCCAGCACTGGGAGGCTGAGCCAGGAGGATTATAGTGAGTTCAAGGCCAGGCTGTGCTACATAGAGAGCTTAGGACCAGTCTGAACTACAGAATGAGACCCTGTCTCAAAAAAAGCTAGAATTTTGCCTAATTAAATACAAATATTCATAACTCTTCATCAACAGAACAATCAAAATTATCCTTCAACATATTTTAAAGACAACTAGGAGATTACTATGCACATACTGGGATGCATACATACATATACTCATACCCTAAAACTGAAAAGATCCAAAGATCTTTGCTGGTTTTATATAAATTTATTTATAAGAAAAAAGCCTCTCTGCACTCTTTCTAAGTGTTCTCTTTTATAGAAGGCCTAGGGATTTATCTCAGGTTTCATGCTGGAATACAGCCAAAGAAGATCTGTAGCTCCTCCTTAGATGTCTCAAAACAAAGACAACCACCCTCTGTTAGTTAGACAAATTGTGTTTACAGACAAGCAAGGACTGGGCTCTTCTAGAGGTAAAAATAATAAGGTAACGTACAAGATGATGTTAAAAACAAAACAAAACAAAACAAAACAAAAAACTACGGAAAGCCAAAATAGAACTTTTAAAAGGTTTAACTTTAAAAAAGGCTATTCTTTAAATTATATTCTGGAATCAAGTATTCCAAAGTTCATGAAGATCTTTCTATCTTCACAGCTCAAAACAACACTGGGAGTACAGGATAATACCAGAAACCAAACCTCCTGAGTTAAGGATAACATCAGACGCAACAAAAGCTGAAAGCATGCACCTGCAGTGGCCCTGCCTGCCGTCTCAGGGCTCTTCCATCAGTTGCTCGCCGCTCCTCCAGGTGGATGCCCGACGTGAAAGTGGATATCCAGTTCCAGTACAACTGTTTGCACATCGTTGCAACTACAAGAGTCTACATGCAACTGGACTCGGGGCAGACTGATTTCCCTCTCCCACACCTATCCTCACCTTCACACTGCAAAAGAAACCTCCAGCACATGCGCTCACACGTCCTCTGCCACTCCCAACTCCCTGGTGCAATCCTCCAAAGTGAAGGTACTTCTACCATTCGTTAAGGCTTAAATGACAAGGCTCTCTCTGTACAGGGAGGAAGCCATGCTGCATCTAACCACCTGTTAACTAAATACCCAAGAAAATCACCTCACATCAGAATTACTACAAGGTCAACTTTGTGAGGTCTTCTCAACTGAAATATTCTTCCATTAAAACACACAGGTTTCCAAAGTGGCAGATATCTAATACAACGAAGATCACAAAAAAAAAATGTCTGTGTAGATGTGTGTTTGTGTTTTATTTTGGGGGCTTGGTGGGGGGAGATGAGGCTCACTCTGTAGTTCAGGCTAATTCTGAACTCACTATGCAGCAGCCCAGGCTGGCCTCAAACCTGCAGCAATCTTCCTGTCTCAGCCTCTTAAGTGCTGGGATTACAGGAGTGAGCCACCATGTCCCGCTTATGTGGTGCTGAGGAATCAAACTCAGGTACTTAGTGCTTAACCACTGAACCATTCCTCCAGCCCCATTAAGTGTATTTCTTAAACCTTTAACACAAGTTCTGCCATTTCATAACTTCCTTTTCATCTGCATATGCCAAATTCTTTAAAAGATAACATATATTACAGGCCAGCATTGACCTTTTAATCTGAGATAACCATGGGAGGCATTAAATGCACTAGTACTACACCAAAAACTTTAAATATGCCTATTTCTAGGAAATTAAACTTTTGTTACTAGCACTTTATAAGAAAATAATGTAATTCTACAAAAATTCAGGTTCCATTAAATGACTATGTAATTCCAATTTCTAACACAGAGGCCACTTCTACAGTACTTCTGACTCTGAACACGGTAGAAACAATCCATATAAACACTGCCTGCTCCTTTCCCCCGTCACTTGACAGCTCCACCTGAACCTACTTTATCCTTCCCAGAAAGAAGATACTTTGAGGTGGAAGAGAAAAGGTGTCTTTTTGGTATATGAATGTTTTCCCATGGAAAGGCTAGAGTAAGCAATTTAGTCACTGGGGATTAAAAGCTACATGACGAAAGGGATATGTAAGAATGAATCCACACGCAAGAGTCAACGTTCCTAGAGCACATGCTGTGACAGACTCTGAATCTGGCACTCTGCCACTGTTGTCTCAATTAATCCCTACAGTTCATCCCTTAAAGTAAGGAAAAACATGTCTACTTTACAGATGCAAAACTAGGTTCAGAGAGTTTAAGAGCCAGAGCAACAACAGCCAGTGTGAAACAAAAAGACAGAAAATAGTGGGCAGGTGTGAGGTAGAAAGTAAAGGAAGCCCTGAATTAACTAATGTTCTAAATTCCAAAAGTCTGCCTTTAAAAAAAAAATCAAAAAGTCAAGTTTAGGAAAAAAAAAAAAGCTATCAGTAATACCACTTAAGATTTAAAATCCTTAGACTAGAATATTTAAAAAATTTGAATTCTCTGATTTTATATTACAGCATATACATGTGCATTAAATCAACTGCCCCAGTAGGATTTGGGGCAGCACTCCATCATCAGACACATCAAAATTTTTTCAGCAAAATATATGACTGCTTACATTAACTAGGTAAGTAAAGAACATAAACAGACCCGCATCAGTTCAGATCACGTTTTACCAGTAAAATAGTTAAGGTAAAGTGGGACTGACTGTAGAATGAGTTATAAAATTTTCTTTCCATTCTCCAAGAAGGTATAGAGATGAATCATGAGCACACAAAATGATGTGCAACATCATTAATCACTAGAAAAATGCAAATCTGTCCTCAATGCCATGATTATTACTTAAAAAAAAAAAACACTAAAAGGTAAATGAGTATGGTAAAGAAAGAAATTGGAGTTCCATCTCAGTGGGGCTGGAGGACTAGCACAGAGGTTAGAGCACTTGCCTAGAAGGCATAAGTCCCTGACTTCAGTCCCCCAGCACCACATATGGGCTTGATGGCACATGCCCATATTCCCAGCACTCAGGAGGTTGAGGCAGAAGCATTGCTGAGAAGTTTGAGGCCAGCCTGGGCTACACTGGGAGGTCAGGACCAGCCTGGGCTATACAGCAAGACTGTCTCAAAAAAAAAAAAAAATCCCAAAAAGCAAAAAAGGAATGTAAAACAATACCGATGCAGTGGGAAACAGATTGGTGGTTCCTCAAAACATTACACAGAATTACCACATGATCCAACAACTCTGTTTTTAGCTATATACCCCCAAGAACTGACAGGAAGTACTCAATTAAATATTTCTGTACATAGACATTCACAGCAGCACTATTCACAGAAGCCAAAAGGTAGGAACAACCCAGTGTCCATTAACAGATGAATAAACAAAATGTAGTATATACATAAAATAGAATGTTTTTCAGCCTTAATAAAGAAAGCATATATGCTAAAATATAGGTAAGTCTTGAAAACATCAAACTGAGTGAAGACAGAATTAATATGGTCCACTTACCTTTCAAGTCAAAATAATAAAAATAGAAAAGAGAATGGGTGGATGCCAAAAGGGCGAGGGAAGGGGTTAAGGTTGGGTAAAGTGAGACAGTTTTGTAAGCTAAAGATGAATAGGTCCTAGAGATAGATAATGGTGACAGGTGTACAATAATGTGAATATATTTAATGCCACTTAAAAGTAGTTGAAATGGTGAATTCTGTGTGTGTGTGTGTGTGTGTGTGTGTGTGTGTGTTCAGGTTTTAAGGACTCCATGAATTTTATAGTTATGGACAAAGGGAATGCGGTCTGTCTAAACAGTGCCTTCTAACTAAGCCACCACAGCTTCTGAGGCTCTTTTCTCAGAAAAACTTCTTCCCTCTCTTCTCCTAAGCCTTTCATTTCTAACAACATCTCCTTCGATCGTTTTTTATCTTTACATGTTGAGAGCCCTGGAATTCTGTCCTTCACCTTCTAATCTTTTCCCTTGATGAAACATATAATCCAGTCCTCTGACAGGCTTTTCACCGTAATGCCCCTCTTGTCGTTATCCAAATCTATGGTCTTTCATTGTAACTTCCACCTTTACATATACTCAATCAGGTCACAGCTGTTGTTAAATTTAATTTGCCATATAATCTAAATTACCCTCAAAATTTGAACATGATTGGAGAAAAATACAAAACCAATATATAATTCATAATCATTAATTGCAAGAGCACCCCTATGCTTTCCTTCTGTAGGCACCCTCCCATTCTCCTAATTGGGCTTTGCTCTGTCTCTTCAAGACTCCTCCTACCCCATCTTCACTTGCTTTTGCTCCTAATGCACTAAAAAACTAAAATTAACTTTCACAACTTTCCTTGGTCCCACTTGTGCGCCTAACCCTCTACATCCATATATTATACTGCCTTTTCCTAACTTTAAGGATAAATTTGTCTTGTGTATCAGATTACATCCTTTCCTACCTACTCAAAGACACCACACCAACAGCTTCCCCTCTTCCTTTTGCATCATTAGGCCTCCCTACTAGGTCATTCCCACTGCACAGAAATACTTGTTTATATTAAATAAAAAGATAATTCCTTTTGTTTTCACATCTATGGTTATCTCTCTTTGCTCTCTTTCATTATAAAATTTCTCAGAAGACTGGTTACATATTACTGTTATAACCAATTTTTCTTATTACACTTCGTCTTGAACCTACCCCAATTATCTTTTCACCTTTCACGGAAACTTTCTCAAGAGCACCTCCATGTTTCTATACCTGATGGGTCAATTCCCAAATCTCTTCTTACTTGACCTATATGTAGAATTTAGCAGCTGATCTTTCTTCCAGACACATTTTCTCTACTTTACAATTAAAAACCAAGAAATCTTTCAATACCAAAACATTAAAAGTAGTATGAAAATATAATGTACTCTTTGATGATATTTTATATAAAAGTATTTCATGAAGGCTGTGACAGCTCAATGGAATGAGCTGAATAACAATGCTGTTTTCTACTAATAATGAAAGATTTTCAGGTCTGTAGTAATTATAGTACCAATGAAATCCATATAACAATACTGATGACATTCCTCACACTATTATTCTTTAATTAACAATGCTGAGAAAATTGGCTCTTCATATACAGAAGAATGAAACCATACAAAAAATCATAACCATATATAAAAATTAATATAGCCTGGTGGTGCAGGCCTATAATCTCAATATTTGGGAGGCCAAAGCAGGAGAATCCCAAGTTCAAGCCTAGTTTGGGTAACTTAGCAATATAGTGAGATCATCTCAAACAATAAAAAGGAGCTGGGGATGTAGCTGAGAGCAAGGGCACTGTGCTCAATCCCCAGTACTCTAAAAGAAAAACAAACAAGCAAAACAAAGCAAGACACCAAAAAAAAAAAACCATAAAAATTCATCAAATATGTAAATTTAATACCTGAAATTATCAGATGATAATAAAAATGCTTTTGGGCATTATTATGAGCAAGTTTTTTGGATAAGATCTTAAAAGCAAAAATAGACAAATGGAACTGCAACAAACTAAGAAGCTTCTGCACAAAAAGCAAACAATCAACAAAGTGAGACAACCTGCAGAATGGGAGAAAATGTTTGTGAACTGGTCATCTAAGAAGGGATTAATATCCAAAATATATAAGGAACTCAGTCCAACAATAAAAAAGCCCTAAATAACTCAATAAAAAATCAGCAAACAGCATGAGAAAAAAAAAACACTCCTCAAAGGAAGATGTACAAATGGTCAAGTATATGAAAAATGCTCATTATCATTACTAATTAAGAAAATACAAATAAAAATAACAAAATCCCATCTCACCCCCAGAAGAATGTCTATTCTCACACACACACACACACACACACACACTCTCTCTCTCTCTCTCTCTCTCTCTCTCTCTCTCTCTCTCTCTCTCTCAGACAAATAACAAATGATGAACCAGGCCAGTGGCACAGGCCTGTAATCCTAGAGCAATGGGAGGCAGAGGAGGGAGAAAGTTTCAGTCCAGCATGGACAATTTAGCAACTGAGTGATACTTTATCTCTAACAATAAAAAGGGGGCTGTGGATTAGCTCAGAACAAAGGCCAATCCTCATAACAAAACAAAACAAGTCACTATCACTGACTCAACAATTTCACATCAGACATATAGCCAAAGGAATGGAAATCAGTGTGTCAAAGAGATACTTGAATTCCCTGTCTACTGCAGTACTATTTTTAACCGCTAAGATATGGAATTTAAGTAGGTATCCATCAATGGATGAATGAATAAGGAAAATGTGGTACATATATACAATGTAATATTATTTTGCCACAAGAAAGAATGAAATCTTGTCGTCCGTGGCAACATAAATGAGCATGGAGGACATTATGTTAAGTGAAATAAGCCGGACACAGAAATACAACTACCAGATGCCCTCATTCATATGAGAAAGCTAAAATAAGCTGATTCCATACTTAAAGAGTAAGCCAGTGGTTATCAGAGGTGGGGAAGGGGAGAAGGGAGCAGGGGTTACAGAGAGGTAGCTATTGGGTACAGAAATACAGTTAGATAGGAGGAAGAAATTCTAGAATTCCATAACACAGTTGGGAGACGGTAGTTAAATGATGAATGTATGAAGTGATGGATATACCAATCACGCTGATTTGATCATTACACATTGTATACATTTATACTGAAATATCACACTATACTCCATAAGTATGTATATTGTGTCAATTAAAAATAATACACACACATTATTAAAATTTAAAATATTTTCTCCAAGTTTATAAGATCATATAGCAGGCAATCAATAGTGATGAGGTGTGGGATGGAGGGACTCAAATATTAAATATTCCAATATTCTCCTTTATCATTTATGTTTTGTTGGTGCTCCTGCTACCAATGTCTTAGACCCTACAATAAGCTTCTTGCAAAATATTTAAAAACAGGGACTGGAAGTATAGCTTAGTGGCAGAGAAGCTGGCCTGGGTTTGACACTAACACATGCTCATGCACCTGTGCGCACACACATACAAACACCTGTGCCGTAGGCTGAAGCAGTTTGTACTAAGACAAATGCTCTCAAAATAGACTTATGACTTATTATTCAAAACAAGCTGTAATCACCATTATCTTTCCCAAAAGACCTCAAGTCACTTTCTCTATTACATTAAGTCACAGAATCTGGGGTTCCATCTTTGATATAACTTCTTCCTGCCTTCAAATTACACACCAAATCTATCACCACGTCCTACTGATTTCATCTTCAAAAATATTCTAAATCTATCCATTTATCTCCCATTGCCACTGCCATCTCTCTCATCCAAACTTACCTTCTTTTGCCTATTTCCTGTAAAAGCCTGCAAATTGGCTTTCCTGCTTCTGTTCTTGCTTAATTCCAATCCATTCTTCATACAGTGATCAAAGAACTTTTTTTCTTTTGAGAAGAGGTCTTGCGATGTTGCCTAGGTTGGCCTTCATCTCCTGAGCTCAAATAATCCTCCTGTCTTAGTTTCCCAAAAAGTTGAGACTACAGTTTGCCCCACTGCCTTTTACCCCTATTCTCTCTAGCTTGCTGCCTGCTGACTTTCTATTTATCTTTTAGAACTATTTATCTTTATCTTTTCAGCATAATTACTTTCTCAAGTCTTCCTTTCTCACATCCTAGCCTCCTGCGACTTAGATCAAAAGTCCCACTGTAATCTCTTATTGTCTTGCTCAGCAGTCCAGGCTGTTCCTAAACTCACTATGTAGCCCAGGCTGGGATTCATGGCAATCCTCCTGCTGTAGCCTCCAGAGTGCTGGGATTACAAAGTGTGTGTGCCAAAATGCTCAGCTTATGTGGTGGTGGTAAGGGGTACTCAGGGCCTTGTGCTTGCTAGGCAAGCACTTTAACTGCTGTGCAAATTCCTCCAGCCTCTCAGCATGCAATTATAGTTTTATTTTTATAATTATTTACTGTCTTGCTTGAGTGAAAACTTGATAAGGCAGTCTATGTCTTTACCCATAGCTCTACTACCAAGCAGACAAACCAATACCAAAGGAATGAACCTCATGAAGAAACACCACCATCACCAGAAATTGCATGTACTGCCTGTTTATATAAGCATGATTAGTTTCCTTATATTTAGCTGTTATCTCCTTGATTCCCGATACACACATTTATCACCAGGAACTTGGAGAAATACGCGAGTTGTTTTATTATTATCAGTATAAATCTATGTTATCCCTAGCAAGGCTTAGCACTCCTTTTTAAAAACTTTAATTTCTCCACACTCATACTTTTCCAACTAAAGTCCTATTTCTCACAGCAAAAATTTAATTCAAATATCTATTCATTCAACAAATATTTACTGAGCTGAGTATTTGGTATACAGCAGTCACCAAAGTGAAAGCCTCTGTTTTCAAAGTATTTATATTCCAGATATAAGTATTTTAATTCAATAGGTGGTAAGTACTATGCAGGAAAAGCAAGGAAAAGGGATGGGGGAGAGTAATACAACTTATGCTGTTTTAGTGAGGGTGGAGGAAGATTCCCCCATAACATGGAACATGAACAAAGACACAAAGGAAGCAAGCAGACAGCCAACAAGGTATGCAGATGACAGGAACAGTGACCCTGCAGAGGAAGCAGCAAGTACTAAGGCTCCACAGTAAGTGGGTGGGACAAGAAGGCCCATGACTAGAAAAGGTTAAATAAAAACAAGGCCGGAAAGAAAGCAGACAGCAAGGACGGCAGGCACCAGATCACATGAGACCTTGGAGATGAGGGTTAAGTTTTGGGTTTTAAAAATTTTAAGCAAGCCATGTCTGGTGGCAGAAGCCTGTAATCCCAACACACTGGGAGGCTGAGACAAAGAATGCAAATTTGATTGAGTCCAGCCTAGGCAACTTAATGAGTTAGCAATATCCTGACTCAAAACCAAAAAGAATAAATCGGCTAAGGATGTAAGTCAGTGTGAATGTCCCGGGCTTGATCTCTAATACCACCAAATAAACAATAAATTAATAAATAAATCTTAAATAAAAGAGTGAACGACACCAGAGGTCTTCTAATCAAAGGAGTGGCATGATTCAACCTAAGTTTGAGAATAATTACTCTAGTTCCTGGGTAAAGAAAACACTAGAGACTGAATAGTGAAGTGCAAAGCAGAAGCCAGAGTAGTCTCAACACCACCATAACAGCCCAAACCAGAGATGGCAGTGGCTTCAAAGGAGTAAGAAGCAGTCATATTTTAGATATATTCTGATGGCAAATCATTAGGACTTGTTCACAGTGTGCATTATGAAAGAGAAGCAAAAATGAAAAATAGTAGCTCTTTGGGTCTAAGCAAGTACAAGAGAGAATTGTGGTTTGGATTGCAAATATCCTCTATGGCCATGTCTTAAGGGCTTGGTTGCCAGCCTGTGGTGTTCCCGGGAGGTGGTGGAAACTTCAGAAGGTGAGGCCTAGTGAAAAGATGGGTTACTGAGAACATATCCTTTAAGAAGATAGTGGGATCTCTATTCCCACTTTTTTCTCAGTGTATCCTATCATGCGGTGAGCAGTTTCATCTACCAAATGCTCCCCACCAAGAAGATGGGCTGCCTTGCCAGGTCCAAAGCAACATGGCAAGAGTCTGTGGGCTGAAACCACTAAAACTGTGATCCAAAATAAGGTTTTCCTTCCTTTAATCTGGTCATATGCATTCTGTCACAACGACAGAAGGCTGACTAATGCAATGACCTTTCATTCCCATTCTATACTAAAAGAAAAAAAAGAGAACTAGGCTGGAACAATTAAGAGCCAAGAACAGCTTGTTGTGGCCAGAATAAAAACAATGAGGTATGTCAAAAAAACCAAATAAACAAAATACCCCAAACAAACACATAAGCCATCCTCTACACCAGAAGTAGAACAGTTTAAACGTCAAGTTAACTATTAAAATCAACAAATTACATACCACATAAAAAATAAACTATGAATCTAAACAAAATGAATATGTGGGAAAGATAAACTGCTCCTTTTTGCAGTAGAATACCAATTAATCAATAAAAAGAATTAAAATATGTTTAGCAACTAACAAAGTGGACGTTTCAGGCAACCCTCCCCCTGAGATAGTAAATCTAATGGGTAAAATTCTGATTAGAAACAGCACATACACAGTCTCAAGGCATGTAACCACAAGAAAATTACAGATACAAAATAATTACACAACAAAAAACAGGGCAGAATGCTGCCTTATCAAATGATCAGTCAATGTCAGTCACAGTAAGACACAGGTATCACATGTTTCCAGATAGGATGCACTAGAAGATATACACCACTTCTCTGGTAGTCTTAAAATCATGATGAAACAAAAACAAGCTCACAGTGATGGACATGCTATCAAACAAATGACACGAGTGCTTTCACAATGGGAAGGTCATAAAAGATAAAAACTACAAAACTGATCCAGATTAGAACACTAAAGAGACATGACAACAAAACCAAACCCTAATTCTGAACTAGACAGTGTACCAGAAGTTCTTTAGTCCTTCTGCTATGAAGAACATTAATGATACAATTCATGTAATTTGAATAAAGTCTTTAAATAGCACTTGGTGCCAAATTCCTGGCTTGATGATTGGACCACAGTCATGTGTAAGAATGCCCCACCTGGCACTGTTTTTAAGGAAATACACATAAATAATCAGGAGTAAAAGGACATTAGCACTATGTCTGTGACTCAGGGGGAAATATTCTCCCAGTCAAGAAAAAAGTTAATTGCTCCTCTCTTTGAATTTTCACTGAGCTGCATGTAGCAACTACCACAGCACCTAGGCAACTTGCCCAAAGTAGAGTTGGTAAACGTCAAAAAAAGATTTAAACCACTTCCATCTGACTCACAGCCAATACTTGGTTAACTCATAATATTACAGAATTCTTGGTCAAAGCTGACTATATTGCTGTTTTTGCTTTTCAAATGTACCTGCATAATAATAGACATACACAGTATATTCACCAACATGCTTTTATGATCTAGCCCCCAATCACACATCTCCTGCTATTCTCTACACCCTAGGTTCTTTACCCTAAGCCACTGTAATTTTCACAAACATAATTACACAATCATAATTCTCATAATTACACATCCCCTACCTTCAAGTCTGTTCATTTTTATTCTTCCTCCTGTTGATTATAGGGGACCCCATTACCCAATGTACTAATAACTACTCCATGTTCTTTAAGACCCTTCAATGAATCCTTTCCTTCCACAGGTAAATGCTTGCTTCCTTACTCTCCCAACACTATTCTATAACTGGCCTCATCACATCAATGAAATTTTTATGTAAAAATCTCTCCTAAGACTTGAGGGAAGGAATTTGGTGTTCATTATGATGTCTCCAGCATCTGGTATGTAAGTACGATCCAATGTCTTGCCATGTGTCACAAAATATTAAGACAGAAGCATTTAACAAGTGTTTATTTCTTCTTTCTTTCTTTCTTTCTTTCTTTCTTTCTTTCTTTCTTTTTTTTTTTTGAGACAGGGTCTTATTCTGCAGCCCAGGCTAGTCCTGAGTTCACTATGTGGCCCAGACTGGCCTTGGATTCCAGCAATCCTCTTGTCTCCACAACCTGAGTGCATGGATTATTAGGTGTACACCACCACACCCAGCTTATGTGGTGCTAGGGAATTGAACTCAGGTACTAGCAAGCACTTTAACCACTGAGCCATTCCTCCAACCCCTTAACAAATATTTCTTGAATTAATAAGTATGGTGCTTCATTATATACAAGAAGCTTATTTTTTTGTTTGGTGAAATCTCAAACTCTTCTTCACACAATAAGAGAAAATAAAAACCAAGCTTATTTAATATTGGTAACCAAAACTATGTATATCTGTGAAACCAAAGCAAGTGTGCATGGGTTTGAAAGGCATATCCTAACCAGCAGAACTACATACACATATATACAGACCACCTGTATCTATTTTCAAAATAAATGGTAAGTTCCTCCTGTTTTACTCACATATAATTAACTCTGCTTCTCATCTATGAACAAGATGCTCAACTATCCAACATGAATGTCCAACTTTACCTGCAGTGCTTGTTCTTGGATATCACGAAATAATTCCATGTCTTTCTCAGTCATGACTTCCTGGTTCCCAAAAAGTCGCTCTTCATTTTCTTGTTTGCCATCCCAGCCATCCTGATTGTCTGCACATAAAGAAAGGGCTACTGTGTTATTTGTATTAATTTAATTTAATACAAATACATTTAACTTAATACATTGCGATTTGAAAACCTCAATGTTATTTATAAACAGAGGACGACATTAAACTGACTTGTGGAAAGAGACTATTCAATAAAGAATCTTTACATATTATATCTGCTTTAGTGCAAATTTTGAATTGTCTTAAAGCATCCTAAAATGAAATCATCAAATTTAACCATCATTAAGAGATATTTTCATAGACATAACAAGATGGTGCTTAAGGAATATAAATTTATTTTGAAATAGAGTATCACATTTTTAGTATGAGTTTAATGTGTCAGCATTCAAAATGATAATCATCAAAGTAGTTCCTTAGCTGCTACCAGGAAGTATCAACTTCCCTCACTTTCTGGGTGCCCTGTTAAAGCACAAACTCCACAAACCTGAGGACCACAGGTGATAATCCTCTGGGTAAGTATGAAAAATTATGATAATCATCCACTAAATGATGGCTCTTCCTCAACTGGGCAAAAAAATTAGTGAAGGGAGTATTTGGGGATTATGTAGATCATTATCCTTTGCATTTGAAGATGACATTGCTGATGGCCTCATTTCCTCTTTGTATGAGTATGGCTGAAAAGACCAATCAGTGACAGTTCTTTTCAAAACGACTGTACGCACAGGCTGTCTGTTATTCATTGAGTACAAGGAAAAAAAAAAAAAGAGGACAAAGACTCATTGATGACAACATTCCCAAACTGAAAAAAGAGAGAAAGAAAAAAAAAAATACAATCTAAAGGTACTATGTTACTTTAATGCCCCCTAGTGCATGACAAAGATGGATGCAGGCACAAATCTGGTAAAGCAGTCAGCAGCACCCCAGGAGATGCACAAATCATTCCTTTGGAGTCTACAGGAAATGACAGAGCCTATTAAAGCAAACATACTAACACCTAAAGTTTAATGTTAGTTCTCCATATATTAGTTAATTTATGCATTTTCTCCAATAATTTCTATTTCTAAATCTTTCCAGTAAACTCTTAATAATCCGTATCTAGAGCAAATGATTAATATAAAAACACTTTGCACTGGGAAATGCTTTGAGAATCTTCTAAGAACATTCTAAATGGATTATTTTCTTAGATAAATATGCAGACTAAAGCGTATCTACAGTATACGTGACTGATAAAAGACATAAAATGTCTTGAGAGTTTAAAGAGTTAGTTAACTGCTACTTCAGTGAAAAATCAATCAATAAAGCACAGTAAGAGGATAATAAAGAATACACTCTCTCCTGTACTGCACCAATCAACCTCTTACATAAGCAGGAATGACGAAACAGTGAATAACAACCACTTACCAGTGGGACATTTGCAAGAAAAAAATGTTAAATTCTGCAGTAGGTAAGACACTACAACTTTGGTCTCTGAGACTCAAGAATTCATGCTCATTCTACACCTTCCTACCTCATTCACAGCATTTGGTCCTCTGAACCCAGGGCTCAGCACTGAGTCTACTGAAATTTAAGCTTTAAAATATCAGGACATCTAACTGATGTCTTCTCTAACATGACTCACGCACTACATCGCTATGTCTTCTCCACATGTTTTCTACTTTGAAGACCAAGGGAACTCCACCTAATACCTGGGTAAAGAATCTGCAGCTATGATTCTCTCACAGTTTAATTAACGGCACTTAGAAATATATTTACCAAGATCGGAGGCAGAAAAATCAATGACCTTATCATATTTGCATATACTTTGATCTTGTCTGTTCACTTATGTCAACAGTTACAACCTCAGCTCTTTACCATTTCTTTCCTAGAGTCAATTAAGCACCATAATGCTCATTACATGATTTACTTAGTAATTTATGAAACATTAAGTTATCCCTGATCCCAAATGATAGATTCTTTGTGCAACTTCTTTTTTTGCTAAGAAGAACTCCTACTGGTCCACTCAACAATTCCATCTCTAGTCTGTAATTTCTGTCAGAGTATTAGGTAAATATGCATCTTCAATACAGTCTTATGTTCCTTAACCAATTTATGATAGCATATATAAAGATATTCTAGGTTAACTAGTGTTACTCTAAATAATACAATTCTGGAATACTTTTTGTCTCTAAGTTTGTTTCAGACTTTTACCTGTGGGCCAATCTGAAGTGCTTGATTTTCTGTTGCCCTTTTTCCTGATTCTATATTGCTCAGAGTAGTCTACCACTTCCCCTCGAGCTTTCCGCCCATCAGGGGAAGGGGTGAAGAATTTGGTAAGGCCATCAATGAGCCCTTTGGTTTTCTTGTTGAACTTCAGGGGGACACTGCTATCACTGCAGAAATCCAAGCCATCTATTCGTTCTAAGTATCCTTCTTCTGATGATGATGCTGATTGGCTGGAGAGAGTGATTTTACGTTTCCGACCCCTTCCGGGGCCAGTTCGAACTTTGCTGAAAGGACCTTTTGATCTAAAGAATCAAACAGGGAAAAATGTCAACTATTCAGAGAAACAGTATAATCATATACTTAGAAAATAATCTACAGCTTTATTTTTAAAACCTTTCTTAAGAACATACTCTCATATACGTGAGAAATAATATAACTAGAAGCATCTATTTCTAGGAAGTCCCATTACTTACACTGAAGAAAACCCTAATAAGAAGATGTTTGAGTCATAATTCTGCCACTTAATAATTACACATCTTAGACAAATCACATTTTCTCTAAATATCAGTGTCTTTCACCTGTGAAATGAAGCGTTAGACCAGAGAACAAGTAACATCCATTCCAGGTACAAAAAAAGCCTACAATGCTGCAATCTTTGTACTAACTGTTATACTTTAAACACAAAGATGAATGACTCATTAGAAGTCAGAAACCAAAACATCATTTTACATGAAAATTAAAGCTTTATTACGATTAAAAAATACTGGCAACTTGGTGAAACCCCCATTTCAAAATACAATTTTAAAAAAGAACTGGGGATGTAGCTCAGTGGTAGAATCTTTGCCGAGGATGCATGAGGCCCCACATTCATGGAAACAAACACATAGACACACACCCCCACCATCACTACACTTCCCTCCCCACAGGTTCTGTATATTTCAAGCTGTTGATTCTTATTCATTTCAGTTATATAAACTTTTACATTAGCATTACATGTGGAAATAACAGGTAAACTTTAAGGGAGACTTTTACAGGCCAGAAGATATTTTACAAGTCACCAAGGTAGCATTACTATAGAGATTTCTTTTTAGGACAAAATGAGCCACTGAATTGTGCCTCACCTCCTCCAGACACAGTACTGTTTCTGCTAACTGGCGAAAACACTCACATTATTTTATACTGAGAGACCACAGACAAGGCATTTAGCTATTGCCCTAAAGAGAAGAACCTACCCAGTGACTCGTGTACCTAACAGATACGAGCAACTGAGACTACATCAGGAGAGGAGCCTGCAAAATATTTCAGTAACAAATGCTTCTCTGCTGTTTTGTAAGAAGGAAAACTAAGGCAATGGTTCATGTTCACGCTTCGGTGCCAAATTACATGGGTTTTAATACTTCAGATTTTCAACACTTTCTACATTACTTTGCGCAAGTCTATGTCCCTATGCCTTATTTTTCTCCTTTGAAATACAACAGTAACAACAGTACCCATGTGTCACTGGGTCTGGGGACAATTAAATGAGCTAGCACATTGGAATAGTGTTTGGCAGTTTATTAAAATCTCAGTAAATGTCAGTCATTAATATTATTGTTATATAATAGCACCAGCTATATATAATAAGAAATTTTTTTTCATAAAGAAAACAAATGAATCCTACAAACGAACCCTTCTACACCCTATAGAGAAGGCCCTATCCTTTTCTCCCCTCACCTTGCCACAAGTACAACTTACACCGTGTTTTGTTTCTTTAACCTGCTTTTTGGCCGTCCTATTGGATTAGCATAGCGTCGTTTTATCTGTGCTGCCTTCTTTTGTAGCAGTTTTCGCCCTTTTTTCCTAGGTCGACATATTTGACATATCCACATGCCTATAAAAAAGAAAACCCACACAAAAATATGATAGGTGTAAATATACCAAAAGACTTCGGATAGTTTTAACTCAAGGTATTAACTTCCTTTGGGTAAAAGACTAACATTTGAATGTCTGATGAAGGCCGTACCCCTAAAATCCCAAGAAAAATAAGCAGAACACATATACAGAAAATTCTACAAATAACTGGAAGAGATTCACATACATATTTGAACTTTGTAAATGCATAAAATTCATGAATTCTTGGTTACAAATCTTTGTTTTACAATCTAGACCTAGATTTTGGTGTCTAATTAACATTCTACAATAAAAAGAAGGCAAGTATCTATAAGCTAATGCTTTATCCCAGCCCTGATCAGGAAAAACATAAGAAAACCTGCAAGATTAGACAGTGCCAGAAAATAAAGAAACGCTGAAAAATGACTTAAGTATTTAAAAATAAGCCAACTTGAAGGAGTCACCAATGGCCAAATCTCAGATAATTTGAGCAAACAAATCAATAAACCTAAAACAAAACAAATGGTGTTATGGATGACAACCAGTAAAATAAATATTTGACTTCACAGTGATACAAGTAAGTGAATCAACAGATGAGAAAAAAGATAGCTCATCTTCAAAGAGGATTCCCGTTAACAAACGTGGAAAGAGTGATAGAAAATAGAAAGTCACCACAGTGCAGGTTTCACTGTAATAACTAACTGGTAAAGGCAAGCATCATTGATTGATATTAGTAGGCCAAAAGGAAAAGCAGTAACTTTAAGGTGTCTTTCAGGTTTCCTCATTGTAGAAGAAGGGACCAAATGCAACATTACTGGTAATATGACATTACTATTACACAACTGCAATACACTCAGAGGGCACCACATCACTTCTGTGGTACTGTCGAATTTATAGCTTAAATCTAACAGCAAACAAACCATCCCAGAGAGGGGCTTCCTATGAAATAACAAACACGTTCCAAAAGTTTCAACATCAGGAAACATGAACTCTGAGGAATTAAATGTAATGTGAGATCCTGGATTAAATTCTGGGATATAGAGTAGTTTTATCATATTAAGATTAATTTCATAGTTTTAGTAATTGTACTATGCTTTTGTAAGATGCTACCATTAGGACATTAGGAAAAGTGAGGTAAAGAACACAGTAAGAGCTCTTTGTATTATTTTTGCCACTTTAAGTGTAAAATAAATTCAAGATGTTTTCTCCTTTAAGTTGTTACAAAACCTCTTTTGTAGGAGGTAAATGTTTAGATTTTCAAAATTTCAGTAAAAGACACATTGCTATCAATCTCCCATAGAATACACACCCTCTCTTCAAATGCACTAATTTCATTGTCCCTGCTACTTTCTAAAGCACTTCTGAAAAGTCTTCTTTCCTATTTCTATGAGGTATGATGAAAACTACGGTGACTGGTATTGCTCAGTGCCACCCAAGAGAAAGGCAGGGTTATGAAAGCATGATGGTATACATTTACCCACCAGATCTGATTCTTCCCTAAAGTCAAAGACCACAAAAGGCAAGCAATTTCAATTGGTTTTGGACATGGAGATACCCACAAAAGCACAATTAAAAACACGGAAGAGAACTTCCTTACTTGCTTCAGAAAGTTGCAAGAATAATGAGACAGGTGTGTTTAAAGTGAGGGGGATTAACGTGAGGGAAATTAATGGCAATGTGTCTTTTGCTGTAATAAACTAAATCACAAATACTCATTTTGTTTTTCAATCACACCACATATAAATTTAAGACTGTTCAAAAGGCAATAACTAATACAATGACATGATAATTCAAATAGAATCCAGGGTAGGTAACTTGGCTACAAGCTATGAGTACTTTTTCATCAATACAAAAACTTTCTCCAAACAAACATTATCAAATATAAATCACAAGACCAGAGCTCAAATGGAATTTATGACGGAACAAAACTTCAGTGGAATAGTGAATTTTTCTTTTAAAGAAACTATAAACATATGATGAGGAAGTCTGAACAAAAGTTAACTGTATTTCCACTAGTACCTTTCAAGGAACAAGAATCAAAAGAACAGAGTAACAGTAAACTATACTCTTAATGATTCAAACACTTAGCTCATTCACAAGACATTTCACAAATAACTGTAAAAAAAAATTTTTAGAGGCTGGAGGAATGGCTCAGCTGTTAAAGCACTTGCTTAGCAAACTGTAAGTCAAGTGCTAAGTACCCACGTTGGATTCCCCAGAACCACATAATCTGGGCGTGGGCCTGTAATCCCAGCACACGGGAGGCTGAGGCAGGAGGATTGTTGTTGTTGAGTCCAAGGCTAGCCTGAGCTCCATAGTGAGTTCAAGACCAGCCTGGCTAGAGAGTGAGACCCTGTCACACACAAAAAAAATGTAGAGCTATGAATAAACCAGATCTCAACATCTCAATAGCTCTAGGCCCCTCAAAAGTCATGAGTAGTAACATAATCAACATGACTTGCCTGCTGAGAGAAATTTCATCACTTCCTTTTAAAAAAAAGCTATTTATTTTAAAATATTACACAAGGCAAATATTTTAGACTCTAGATAGAGAATGGTAACTATATTTATATGACATATTTCACCCTTCCTGGATGCTTAAATATTGAAAATGGAGGAAAATAAATCTATAGTATACAAAAATGTTAAGATGCCTAAATAAAAAACCATCCCCTAACTTTAAGATGACAGCTTTCTTTCTACTTAATTCCCAGAAGTAGTAGATCAAATACACTTTCACTAATATTTCATTTCAGAAAACATTTCTCACCTTTTGGCATCCGAGTAAGTGGTGGATCACAACATTCCATGTGAAAACCTCGATCACATGAGTCACAAAAGAGCATGTTATCCTTAAAAAAGAAAAAAGAAAATAGCTCTGCTTAGCTTTATTAGGAAAAAAATGTTGATATCATGACTTCATAAAGCACAGGAAATCTCAGAAATCTCAAGATGAGTCATCAAAACATTAGGTTTTATTTGTATTAAGTAGAAAATCTGAGTCAGCAAGAATGGATAGTCTCAATTAGCAAACTAAGTTTTGCTTCATCCTATTTTTCTTTTTAGTTTCATTACTTTCCCGTATAACGAGTAGCTAGAAAAGCTGTGTTTTAATGAAGAAGATTTATAATTAGAAAGTAAGCACTCATAAATGAACACTTCCATATTGCTCAACAAAATGTGAGGATTAACTCACTACATAGGCCAGGCCGGCCTCGTACACACAGCAATCCTCCTACCTCAGCCCCCCGAGTGCTAGGATTACAAACATGCACCCGGTTTATATGATGCTGAGGAATTGAACCCAGGACCTTGTGCTTACGTAGAAAGTACTCCAATTGCCAAGCTACATCTCTAGCCCCTTCCTGGAAATATCTTAAGTCTACATGAGCAAATATTGCTGGGTCATAGTAGTGCAGGCCTATAATCCCAGCACTCTGGAAAAGCAGAGGCAAGAGGATCACCAGGTAAAGCCTAGCCTGGCTAACCGAGCCAATTGGTGAGATCGTCTCTTGAAACAAACAAAAACGGGCTGAGAGGATATAGCTCAGAATGAGGGCTCTGGGCTCAATCTTCAATATTAAAAAAAAAGTATTATAAACTAATGGCATATAATTTAAAGAAGTTATTCTTCAAGACTCTACCTGGGGGAAATATCACTGTTAACTCAACCTCTAAGTGAAATGCTCATTTGGAAGGCAAGACACTCACTGCATTTTTGCCTTGATCTCGACAGGAGCTGCATGTTTTACACTCGATACACTGCCACCGTAAGGCCTTCACTCTAACCGTTAGTTCTGGGGAAAACTTTAAACAGGATGGATGACCTAATAATAAGAGAAAAATTCATCAATGAAACAACCAAGATTTATTTTATAATTGTACTAGAGAAATGGTGTATAAAAATCATCTTAAATACAAAATATATACCCAATAAATCAAGATGCGGCTGGAAGCTGGCCACACAATATCATCAGGATGTGGTACCCTAATTCAGTTTTATTAACATGAAAGAGGACTTAGAAATCTTTTGCCCATTTTGCTTACAAAAAAGCAACTTGATACACCCAAAACTTTTATTAAGCCTATTTCATCAAAGCATTATGCTTGTATACATATATGCCGGTATATATATATATGTGTGTGTGTGTGTGTGTGTGTGTGTGTGTGTATTTATACATATACATATACATACACATACACACACACACACACACACACATACACACACACACACATATATAAATACAGGATACCTCTGGAAGAACACACAAAAAGCTTACATTGGTAACCCTAGATAATAAAGGTATATACATTTTGAAGAAGAATTTTACAGTCCACCATATATTTTTTGTGCTCACTTTTAAAATAACATCTTACTTTTATATTTTGAAAATGTGTAATAAAATCCCATCATTTAAAGTGAGGTAGCTGCACATGATTTCAGATACTCAAGCTAAAATTTAAATGAAAAGCAGTATTTCTATTGATATCAGAATTAACAGCAACAGAAAAACTCTTTCAAAAACTGGTATTGTTTTGAGTCTCAATAACTTAAGATTTACCAATTTGCCTTTAATTCTGAAAAGATTTCTTCCATTCCTATAAAAGTTGGTTATGTTTATTTTTCTCTGGGGAGACAAAGGACTGGTTAAGTCATCTTTATGCTTCTCTTTTCTATTTCCAAAGAAGTTTAGGAGGGCTGGAGGAATGGCACAGAAGGTAAAGCGCTTGCCTTGCAAGCACAAGGCCCTGAATTCAATTCCCCAGCACCACAAAAAGCTGGGAGTGGTGGGCACACCTGGAATCCCAGCACTCGGGAAGCTGAGGCAGGCGGAATGTCCTGAGTCCAAGGCCAGCCTGGGCTACACCAGTGAGTTCAGGACCAGCCTGGGCTACAGAGTGAGACCCTGTCTCCAAAAAAGAAAAAGAAAAGAAAACTAATTTTAAGAGGTAAGTTCATCATCAAAACATCTCTAACACTGAAGGAGATGAGAGGAGGTGTGAGCACGTAACCAACAATCTCATCACCCTAGAGTAAGACTTATTTCCATGTTCTACCTTTACCTTCTAAATTAGTTAAAGCCCTTCAACGGTTCTGATGATAGAGCATGTAGTTTGTTTTGCTTGTTCTTCACTATTTTACTCAAGTAAATTTTACACTTACATTTCTTAAACTGATTATATTCCACTGACTTGATATACTGTAATTTACATGATTATTTCCCGATCATTAAGACATGTAGACTACTATCCATAATTAATGAACAGAGAAGTCTGAAACAAATTATTTCATGTGTACATATTCTTTCCTTCTTTTAAACTAAGTTCTTAGAGCAAAAACTTAATAATGAGACTGCCAAGTGAGTGGGGCAAATTTTTTTTAACTTGACAGGTTGAGGTGAACTGCTAAAACTGCTAAAATATCCAACACTACTCAACAAAGTATAAATGTTTTAACATTTTATCAGCTCTCGGTTATCTATTTCAATTTCATTATTATGGCAACTACTAGATAGTGTTTTGCTGCTGTTTTAGTATGCATTCCTGTTATCACTTGGGCAAAACTTCCTTTACATGTTCAAAAATCAACTTACTTTCATTAAGCCGCCTGTTCAAAGGCTTTATCTACCCTTTGGACTTTATCCCTAAATATAAGCAGGGTCTCTATTTTTCTCCAAACAATTGTTTTCTATTTTGGGTTTGTTTGTTCTCACTTCAGAAAATGACAACTTTCTTATACTGATTGTGTCCATTTTTTCTTCCTTGGTCACTGTGATGGCCAATCTCCAAGGGGTTCTATGCAAACATGCCTTTTCCCACCAAATAGGGTTAATCTGTGTAAACAACTGCATTGCATATTGCTTAGATGATAATTTCTAAGGCTAGGTTATAAAAAAAATACTGCAGATTTCACTTTGCTCTTTTTGTATTCTTGATCAGGGGAAGACAAATGCCATGCTGTGGACACTCATGCACTCTACGGAGAGGTCCAGATGGTAAAAACTGAGTCTTCTTGTCAACAGGGAATAAAATCCAACCTGCTAGGAAGAAGCTTTCAGGTAAAGCTAGCATCAGTTAAAATCTTAACTGGGGCTAGGTGTTAACGTTCATAGAATGCTTGTAGCATAATGTTCGTAGAATGCTCACCTGGCATAATAAGGTCCTGGTTTCTACACGGGGCAGCAGAAAAAGAAAACTTTAACTGCGACCTCATGAAAGATTACAAATCAAAACTGCCTGAATTTTAAACCATTTCTAAATTCCTGACCCACATAAAGAATATGAAATAAATAATATTTATCATTGTGTTAAGCTACTACATATCAAGAATAATTTATTTCTGTAGCAACAGATAATAAACCAATTCTTACGTTCATTTACACATTTGGGTTCCCATAAAATTGCATTTAGGTTCCACCACTACAACAGTTTGGAAACCACTGCTTTGTATGACATGTCAATGTATTTTTATCTACTTCTTCATGAGTTTATGGCTCATATTCACTATGGTTTAGATCTAAAATGTTCCCATAAAGGTATCACATGTGCAGAAGTGAGGCTTTCCAAAGACAATTTTTGGATCATGAATAACCTCATCAATTCATCAATGCATTTGATGAGCTCACTGCTGAGTAAAAACTGGGTTGGAGGAAGTAGGTTCTGGGAGAATGTTGTTAAGAAATACACCTTTTCTCTGGTTCTTCCCGGAGGTGTGCCATGAGGAAAGTATACTCCTCTATCATGATGCTTCTTCCAGCTGACTATGGACTAAAATGTCTAAAACTTTGAGCCAAAATAAACCTCTCTTCTTTTAAGATGTGTATTTCAGGTATTTTTTTTCCCCAGTGATAGAAAGCTGACTAATCTGATTTTTTTTTTTTTTTTTTTTTGGTGACAGGGTCTTGCTCTGTAGCCCAGGCTGGTCCCGAACGCACTATGGAACCCAGAATGGCCTTGGACTCACTGCAATCCTCCTCCCTCAGTCTCTCTGGTACTGGTATTACAGGTGGATTAGAGGCACGCACCACCATGCCCGGCTTATGTGGTACTGGGGAATCGAACTCTGGTATTTAGTGCTTAACTAATTACTGAGCCATTCCTCCAGTCGCACTAATATGATATTTAACTGTAAATCCAACCAGACTAATTTTGGTTTATGGTATTTATTGGATGGATAGGATCACCCAGTTTTTAAGATCTACTTCTTCTAAGGCTTCCATACATTAGAACTTTTCAACTAAAAATTACACTTTGTAGACAATTCTGCAAGTAGGCTATTAAGTTCTGCCAAATGGACAAGTTTGAGGGACATCTGGAAGGCAGAAGTGAAGTGAGGATCATCTTCCTACTGTACTGGTTTCTGATGCTAAGCAAAGTCAGGCAAACCACAGTATCCACTCTTCTACTTTGTGGCACTCTATAGAGGCAGTTGTGATGGTGGTCAAACTCAGCATGTCAATAGCCAGCTACAGAACTCAACTGCTCTGCACTGGTTTCCAGCTTCTACTTCTTCTCCCCAGGAAAGGCTCACAAGGCAACTGCCTGGTGGGAGGGATCTGCAGGTCTCAGAACTCCTGTCCTTAAAGTCCAGCCCTAAGCTGCCAGCCACTTAGGCCTTTCCAACAATTTCACAAACACCTAACTCCAGCATTGAATTCCTTTCCTCTCGACATATCTAATGCGGCTTTGTTTTCTGAAACAAACCCTGACTGTTTTTAATGACTTCCTAAAGTCTTCCTGTAAGGTCTTGTAGGTTTTTAAAATACAGAGTAAGAATATCTCCCCAACTGAAATTCGGAGTCTCTATAAAATCTTTCTTAGACCCACTATTTCACACCGCCCACTATACTGCAGTGTCAACGTTCTGTATTCCAATGTGACACAAGCAAGTTCCCATCAAGAAAAAATAAATCTCTTATCGTCCTGGTTCTTCACATGAATGCCAGGGCATAAATCAAGATAAATATAAATATCAACAGGAAACATTAAGTTCACCTAACATTTTCATTAAAAAAAACCTCTCAAAACAAATTTCAAAAAGTTGAGTTAAACATCTGACTATTCAAACTCTCCTAGTGTTACCTTAATTGCCTACAACTCTAATCAGATTAAAATATTAATTTCATAAAGATACAGGATACCAACTCAGCTATACACACTTTCCCTTGCCTTGCCAACAGCATCAGAAAGCAAATGGGAAATCACATACCACTGTTGCCGCAGTCTGCACAAGAGATGAGTTCTTCTGGCTTCTTTTCCCGATTTTGTTCTTTTGTACCAAGGCAAAAACTACAAATGGGGATAGGTTCAGCAACCGGCTACAAAGGAAAACACAATTTGTTCTAGTATTAGTATTTTTAAAGAATTAACATAAAGATATTAAAACTGCAGTTCTATATACTTTTGAATGACAGTGTTACTCTCCTAAAATCCCAACTAAGTAGGCTGGGCTATTACAGCTGATCCAAACAAATCACATCCCAATCTTATTTGTTACTTAGAAACTAAATGACACAGTTAGGCAAAACAAAGGAAATCCTTCACCTAAGACTTAGAGATTCAACTGAGTTAAGTACACAAAGATACATAGTATTAGCCCTGAAGAAGCATGTGACCTAGTATAACAGCAGCAGATAAGCATAAAGTAAGGCAGAAAGCATCAAGTGCTATAAGAAATAATAAGTACTCTAGCACACACACACACACAGAGAGAGAGAGAGAGAGAGAGAGAGAGAGAGAGAGAGAGAGAGAGATAAGTTCTCATTGTGCTGTGGAGATACAGAGGGTAACACTTCTTATGTGTAAGTATATTGTTAACAATTCTAAGGAAGCTAGTCCAAAGACAATAGGGTTTGAAGTATATTTAAATCTAAGAGTTTATGGTCCTATACAGCACGGCTTCTCCCTGTAACAGAGGGAAAGGCAATGTATGTGATATAAAAAACACAAATTTAGGTATGTTGTCTACTTAGGTTTGTTCTTAAAGTATATGTCTTCTGTGACAAGGGAGGCAAGGGAAAAGGAAAAAAGAAACTAATCATTTTGTGAAAACTGCCAAACTATCTTGTAAAAATGCTGGGCTTTCAAGTTCAACTACATGTATACATTTAATAATATATGTCTATATATAAAAATATTATACACATAATATATACACACACACACATTATACATATATGTGTGTGTGTGTATCACTATATACAAATAAAGCTTAAAAAAATCAAGAGGGGCTGGAGAAATGGTTCAGCGATTAAATCGCCCACCTAAGTCAAGCACTAAGTACCAGAGTTCAATTCCCCAGCATCACATAAGCCAGGCATGGTGGCACACATTTGTAATCCCAGCACTCGGGAGGCTGAGGCAGGAGGACTGCCATGAGTCCAAGTCCAGCCTGGGCTCCATAGTGAGTTCAGGAGCAGCCTGAGCTACAGAGGGAGACCCTGCCTCAAAAAATCAATTGATCAATCAACAGAAGCTGGACTTCATTCTGCAGACAAAAACAGAAGGTTATTAAATGACAAGATAACCATCTGTATCCTGAGAAAAATAATGCCAGCAGCAGTATCAAAGACAAATGGGGAAGGATCATAAAGGCAGGTAAGACATTTAACAGTGACTGTGACAATATGAAGATGAGAACCCTAGACTAGGGCTAAGAAGACGAAACAGAAGACATTCCAACAGATTTAGAAACAAGCAGCTATGGCACTGACAGAAAAGAAAATGAGTTCAATATGACTAAGATAACTGAAGAGATGGTGATGTCATCAACTATGAAAGAAAATTCTGTAAAACGCAAGGAAAGAGTGAGTTCATTTTAAAATATGTTTAGTTGACGGTACTATCAACCAACTCTCAGCTTTAAAAAATTTTTATATGCCTTATACAGGATGGCAACAGGAAGCCCTTGAGCTGCTTTAGTTTACTGGAGAAAGCATACATATTAAGTACATTAATGTTTGTAGGCACCGTAATAGTATTAGAACAACAGGAAACAAAAAGGAAATCCTCAGGTGAGGGTAGGGATGTAAAGGAAGAGCTCTGCAGATGTACCATTAACTTCAGTTCTTCAGCCCACCAGATGAGGCTGTTCCAAAAGGGCAGAAAACATATAACCAGTCCCAGAAGGGGGAAAAATGAGCTTAATTTGGAACTTACTGAGCTCAAAATGCTATGGAATATACATAGCAATGTTCATGGCCATTAGGCCAACAGAAAGCTTGGCTTAATGACAAAAATTTACAAGTCATATATATACAAAATGACAAGAAAGCCATCAGAGTTGACTTTTCCCAAGGAGAAAAGGTAGAAAGAAGTCAGCTATCAGAACATTAATACTTAAGAGGAAAAACAAGAAGGAAATGGTTAGTGATACCTGCATGGAATAGCAGTGTCCAACATAAAAAAATAAAGAAATGTTCAATACAAATAAGCTAGCAGCAGTGCTCAGTCAAGAGATTAAATGAGATAAACAGCCAGCAGGCACCTTATTCAATTAATTATTATGGCTATGGTAAAGATTTCTTTCCTCGAGAAAGAATTTCTTTTTTTAAAGCTGGAGAGGGTAGGTACGACAGACTTTATACAGGAGTAAAAACTAGAAGCAAACCCAAATGAGGTTTAGAAAGAAGGCAGAAGTGAGGTCATGAGTATTGGGCTTTATTTTGTATCTTCATACCACTGAAAGATTTTAAACAAAGAAATAGTGTGATTAAGGTTTAAATTTTGCAAAAATCACTCTTTATATGCAGTTAAAAATAAAAATGATTTATAATCCAGGCTACAAGTAATGAAGACCTTTACTACAATGGCCAAAGACAGAACAAATATTTTTTTTAAAATAAAATGGATAAGACATAATGGCTAATTGATTGGGAGGCATAAGCACACTAACGAAGAGGGAAGACTAGAAAAATGTCACTCAAAAAAATGAGAAGGCAAGCCACAGTATAAGATACAAACAGTCCATTTAATCAACTAACAAATGGTTCATGTCCAAAATACAGTCATTCTTCAGCATCCACAGAGGCTTGGTTCCAGGACACTGCCAGCCTTCTACCTCTGGGAATAACTAAACCCTGCAATCTCAAGTCCCTTCTATAAAAAAGCTATCATATTTGCAAAAACCTATATACAACCTCCTGCATTACTTACAATATCTAATACAACGTAAATTCTATATAAATAATTCTATACTATTGTTTAGGGAACATATAAAATATCTGTAAGTGTTCAGTATGAACACAATTTTTCTCCCTCAAATATTTTCAATCTGCAGTTGGTTGAATCTACAGAGGCAAAATCTGTAAATACAGAGTGTCAATGGAATACACAGTAAGGAAAAGGCAGACAATCCAACAGCAAAGATTTCTATAGGCACTTCACCACAGAATATACATAAACAACATACAAATGGTCAACAAATATAAGAAGAGATGTTCAATCTCATTAGTCATCAAGGAAATTCAGGTGTGTCTAACCTGTGCCCAGGTGTTTTCTGACTTCTTTTTTTTTTTTTTTTTTTTGGAGTAAAGGAGTCATCTTGAGTCACATATAAAATATGATACAGTTAATATACATGTATAAGTATTGAAGCTTCCTTTTAAAAATTTCATTGTAACATTTTAAAATATCAAGGGCAAAAAAGCAGTGGGCTGCAAGTTGGGTACACCTAAAACAGACCTTACTCTAAGAATAGTTGAAATTGAGTTCAGGACCAGCCTGAACTACAGAGCAAGATTCTGCCAAAAAAAGAGTTAAAATTATGGGGAATAGCAGTATCAAATGTTAACAAGAAAGTGGGTCAATTCATACACTGCAGACAGGAATACAAGCATAACTGGCAAAATTACTTTGAAAACTATCATCTACTAATACCATCTACTAAAACAGAATATATACATATGATATATGTGATCCAGCACTTCCACTCTTAGCTATTTTCCCAAATGAATACATACATGACAAAAAGTTCAGAGTAGCATTTCTCATAATTTTTACTCAAAAACTTATCCAAATAATGGTATAAGCTGTGCTGTATCTATCTTATGTGTGCTATTACTATCTCATAGTAAGGTCGCCAAGTATTTTTTTTTTTTTTAACTCAGAATCCAGGTCCCTTCCTGCACCACTTTTTTTTTTTTCCCCAAACAAGTCTGAGAGTGCAGAAAGGCTGTTCTCCTAGGGAGATATGGATACATTTCAACCAACTTAAAGAACTACTAATAAGAAGTCAGAATGTACTCTTCAAATACAAAATACATTTTATCACTTCAACAGTGTGATTTTTAAAAAGCACAAAGTTAGTGCAGATAAAGAACTCTGTGTAATCTGTCATGACTGTAGAGTTGGAGAAGCCTCCATTCAGATAGAAAGCTTCAGGGCAGACCATAACTTAAACTAAGTTCTTACATTAATATACTTAAGGACAGCAAAGTACTTAGCTAATAAGTTATCACTTCTGAGAGATGGAGTAGATCATTTTATTGCTTTGAGGGAGCAAAAATACACAGAAAAAGAGAAATTCTTAAAACACTGTTGGTGTTCTACAGCACAGGAAATAAAATCCTAGAAAAGTAAAACTACATAGCAATATGTATCTTTTTACTTTTTCAACATGAGTTTTAGAAGGATTATTATTAAGCCATGGAAAGTAACAAAATTCTGTTATTTGCAGCAATATGAATGAAATCAAAGAAAATAATATATCTGAAAAAATCAGGCACAGAAAGACAAACGTGCTACCTTCGGCTTACATGTGGGGCATTAAAGGCTAATCTCAAAGAAGCAGATAAGAGAATAGCAGTTACAGAACCTAGAAAGGCGTTTGTGTGAGGGGTGTTGTGTTAAATGGAGACGAGGATGGTTAATGAGTCCAGAGGTGCAGGTGGGGAGGAGAAATTAGTTGTAATGCCCTATAGCACAGTAGGAAAACTATAACTGACAAATGCATATTTTCCAAAATAGCCAAGGAGAGGATTCTTAACGTCCCCAATATAAAGACACGATAAATGTTTGCAGTGATGGATATGCCAGTTGCCCAGACTTGATCATTACACATTATATAAATGTATTAAAATGTCACACATCTGGAAGTAGACAAGGTTTCAGTGTTTAAAAAAGCATCATATTTAAAGCAATACCTAAGAAACTCTTAGCAAAACTGTTCCTGTATGTATCCCTGTACTTCTTCTCTTTTTGTACATGATCAATACTTTATATCACTACATTTGTCTATTCTACACCAAATTTACCGAGAACATTCAAATCTATTCATGAAAGTAGGATGCGCAGCACAGTGATTGAGACTAATGACCTGCCTATTTACCTAGAGCTGTTGCAGTCAGTGTGACTCAATTATTCTAGCACTTATCACATGACCACAGTCTATCCACAACAGTAAGCAATTCTCTGATCAGATTCAGACTTAGTAACTACAACTTAAGTTTAAACAGTACTGAATGCAGTGGCAAAATAAAACTGAAAAGTAATTTGTTAAGTTAGAGAAACTACATAACTTGTGGAGAAAATTTCCAGTATGACCTGACAAAGCAGCCATAGTTTACTTAACGTATACACTTCCCATTGAAGATATAATTTTTTGACATCATAGGTCCAAGCATGAAAAATTATAAAAGTTCAGCTATTTACTATAGAGAAATAACAATACTCATAAAGATGATATTTTACTAAGTGACTAATTTCAGTTTCTGTTTCTTTTTCAGCACAATTTAGAAAAGAGTAATAGTGCTTTAGGAGTTAGTTATTTTAGCTGATGACCATATAAGCAAAAAATATTTTAGACTAAGATATAGCCTATTAAGTTTTCTTTAATGTACTGATCAAACAACACTGTTAATGCCAGGCAGTGCATGCCTAGAACCTCAGCCACACAGGAAGCAAAGGTAGGAAGGCTGCACATTCCTGGCCAGCCTGGACTATACACTATACAGCAAGACCCTGTAACAACCATGAAAACCAGTGATACAGAGCTAAAACCACACACTTAACTAACTGTAAGATTTGAACTTGAAATGTAATGTGGTAATATAAGAAAGGTAAACAGATAACTGCAAACTTTTTCAAGTAAATTTCTATAAGCTGATTATCCTGCCGCACACAGACAAAATAAGAACAACTGATGATCTATCATCTGTCAACACAACTTTAAAATTTCTATATTAAGATAGACAATGTCATATAATGGCTGCCTTGTCCTTGTCCACATTTATTCTTTATACCTATTACCATGATCTATATAAAGGAAACCTATTTCTACAGCTAATAAAGCAAGAATGACTTTACACACAGACAACAGTGAGAGCAAACCTCCTAAAGGGAAAAATCAAAGCATGTCATTCAGCTGCCTCAAACCTTCCAGTTCAATGGCTTCCATCTCTGATTAAATGCCACACGAACTACAATGCACGCAGGCACACCACTCATCTCCTACTGCTCTTCCTTGCCTGTTTTCTTCCCACACCAGGCATTCCAGGTACAGAGCTTCCATGCCTCTTTCCTTCTGTGCACAATGCCCTTTTCTAGATCCTCCAGTTCTCTACTCAAATGTCACCTCAGCGAGGTTTTCTCTAAACTATCCATCTAATACTTCATAATAATCCACATTCCTTTCCCTGCTGTATATTTTTCCTTAATTCTTTTTATTAATTAGTGTGTATGTCTTTATAGCTTGCCAATCTGTCCTCAGCTAAATGTAAACTCTAAAGGTTGTAAATTCTATCTGTTTAAGACTGTATTAGTAGTACTGAGAACAGTGCATAGCACCCAGCAAGTATTGTTTAATTAAATTACTTTATAGAACTAGAAATAATAATAAATACAGAATCCTAACTGGAAAGAACAGTGAGTTGGGTATTAATCCGATAAAATTATGTTCACCTCAAAAAATAATCAAAATAAGAATGCTCCCCTGTTAGAAAGCAATCTCAGAGTGGTTTTTACAGTCTCAGTAACTACAGACTTCCGTCACAGCAACCACCTGTATTTAATTCCTCAAAAGTATTGGAGAGAAAAGGCTAGGGGCAAAGCTCAGCAGCTAAAGTGCTTGCCTAACAAACACAAGTCCCTGAGTTCAATTTCCCAGCACAACACAAGCCGGATGTGTTAGTATTGACCTGTAATACCAGCTCTCAGAAGGCTGAGAGTTCAAAGCCAGCCTGGCTTACTTAGTAACCTCAGGACCAGCAGGGACTAAAGAGATCCTGTCTCAAGAAAACAAAAAACAAAACAAAACAACAACAACAAAAAAAGTAGGGGAGAAATTCATGGCTGGGGCATTCAGGTTGTACCTCCTGTCATATCACCTTAAGCATCACTCTGAGATCACCATAATAATCACCATATGGTAGCACTGAGGTAAACTTACATTACAGGTTCTGATTACAAAACACCTGACTTTTTATAAATCACTTTGAAAAATAGAAACAGTAAGAATTTTGTCCAATTACGTCCTTCATTTGTGTCATGAAATACAAGAAGTTTTGGACACAATCATTTTCTTAAGTACATTTTTTAGGTACCCAGATCTAGCACCTGAAATTTAGTCATTTTAAAGTCTAATTTTTATTTCTTTCTCCGTAAGCCTTGTTTATAAATTTAAAAGAGCCATTATAAACCTGTCATTGTCTCCATTTTCTAATGTCTCCAGGGAAATTAAATCCATCTTCACTTTGTCTATTCTTGCACACCGACTTTAAAAAAGTCAGTAACTTATTGCATTATATGTAATTTTGTCTAGTTCATTCATGATGGGCCTGAATGATAAATTCTAGAATTTATTACCATCAGAATACTCAAAGAAAATAAACTTCACCTGTAAACTCAGACGTGAGACTTCAGAAATTTCCAGGATCATTATTTCATAAACTACCAGACACAAAAATAGAGTTTAAGCATCCCTAATACAAAACACTCATAATGTGGTGTGACGTGATGCCACAGTGGAAAATCCCACACCTAACTCCTGTGATGAACTCTAGTCAACACACAGGCACACTACAAATCATGTTTCAAACTACCTTTAGGCTATTTGCATAAGGTATATATATGAAATATAAGTGAATTTAGTGTTTGCATGTGGGACACATCCCTAAGATACTCCATTACATATATGGAAATATTCCAAAATCAGAAATTAGAAATATTCCTAATTCCAAAGTACTTCTGATTGCAAGCATTTTAAATAAGGAAAACACAACCTATATATAACTTCTTAAAAGCTACAAAACTCTTCAAGTTTTAAAATGACTGAAAATTACTGGTATATGTTAGGATAGCCAATTTAGATGAGTATGGAAACAGCACATAGTTCACATAAGAATCCCTAGAACACTCAAACAAAACACTAAAAATAAAGAAATGATGACACATCATTCTTCCACAGACTTGAATACAAAACTGCAATTCATTTTTAATGAAGTGGTATAACACAAAAGAGTATACATTATGATTTCATTTCTATGGAAACAAAGCACAATAATTTACCAGAGCACCCCATTATTTAATAGGGGATATTGTCTGAGATGATAGAGAAAAGTCTGAACTCTAAAAAATGACTAGCAGTCTTGATTTCACAATACAGTGAGTGAACTTAATGTCACTGAAATGCACACTGAAAAAGGTTAAGTCAGTTTTTATTTCATGTAAATTTTAGCACACCAAAAAAGGGAACAAATCCAAGTGGCCCAGTTTCCATACCTTAACAAGTCAGATAATTTAAGTCATGGTCAAAGCTCATGGCAGTGAAAGCAGCTATTGTTTGTGTCTTCTTCTTGAAGCCCTATCTTTAGCTGTCTGTGAAATCCCATTAATATGTTAACCTTACTAACTAGATTTAGAATAGTTGTATTTTTCCAAAAAAAGAAGAAAAAAAATCAATGATTAACAACAAACTTCTGCTACTGAATTTTAATGCTAACCACTTTATTTTCACTGTACCTGCATGGAAGTTGGGTTATCCTTTACATAAAAATAACTCACATTTATGCCTCAACAACTTTCTTGTAAGATAAGAATTAAAAACCACCCACCAAGAACTTCTCAATCTGAAACTAAGAATTCTTTCTGACCATCATTTATCTTCCCCAGCCAGATGACTACACACAAACTACTATAAGCTTCTTAGATCTACTTACCCCAAAGCTCAGGCTAGATTACCTCTTTGAATCTTCTGGTGTTTTGAGGTACTTGTTTATCCTGCCCCTTTCTTCTTCAACAATTATAACTGAGTCGTTTTATCACCAGATTACTTTTCTTCAGTGAATATTCATTTCACACAACTTAAAACTAGAAGAGGTTCGGCAGAGCCATTATTATAGTTAGCAAAATTCACTGCCGAAGTACTCTATTATATATGATATATATTTAAATGATATAGAAAAATGTCTTGTGCTGGGGAAATAACTTAGTACTAGAGTACTTGCCAAGCATGCAAGAGTCCCACAAGTCACTCCCCGTACAAATAAGAAAGAATAAGAGTCTGAGAGAAGAGGAGGAGAAGGAGGAAGCAATGGTTATCAGCTTAGAGAGTAAGAAAACGGACTATAAGGTGCAGTACTACTGTAAAGAAACCCAAAATAATGCTTAACAGCTGAGAACTAGGAAAATAAGCACTGCTAGATTTTCAAATAGCCAATGCATAAAAAGTCTGGTAAATGTCACTGTTTGGTGATTACTGTAACCTAACAAATTGTGAAAAAAACACAGAAGAAGCATTACTCACATGTATAAAGTATTTAGGTCAGCAAAACAAAATGAAACCTACATAAAATCATTAGAGATCAATTAAGCACTATTCATATTATCCAAAATATTCAAAGGTTTTTTGAGAGAATCTATGTACAATTTATCATTTCTAACAGCATAAGGAAAGTAAAGTGGCACACATCACTTTAAAGAAATTCAACTTTGTTGGAAAGCAGTTAGTTATACTTCGTTGAGAAAGCCGAACATTCTGAAACATACAGTTCTTATCCAGTCAGGCAAGCCCTCCACCTTGGTTTTACCAAATTTTCCTTTACTTGACTACTAATGGCCTTGGATAAATTTCAGTTCCTCCCAAATTCTGACAGCTGAGAATTCCATTTCTCCTCATCTCTTCCAAAAAATACAATTTTAGGCAATCAGTAACCAGCTCTTGACTTACTAGAACTTGTCCAAACTGAAATACAGTGCAACAAAATCATGCTTAGCTCCAAACAGGCTTATCTTCTGAGAGCTGTTCCATGGTCAATTTCATCTCTAGATTCTCCACAGCATCCCATATTAAAGCATTCTATGGCTACTGCTGTGGATCTGGAGTTTCCCCCCAAAAGGCTTCATGTTTCTATGGATACTGTGTAGCGTTTGCTGGTTCTGCCCTTCCTCTCAGTCTCTCTCTCCTCCACCAAGCTGTAAGGATCTCTGTCCCCAGAATCCAGCTCTGGCTCTAGCTGCAGCCCCACCACATGATTCCACCATTTTCTAGCTGCCACCCATGAATGGACTGACACCTTCTGAAACTGTAAGCTATAATAAATCTTTTCTCCCTAAGTTGTGGATGTTGGGTATATAGTTACAGTGAGAAAAAAAAAGTAACTAAGACAGCTATAATTGAATACCTTTTAGAATATAATCTCCTTCATAAAATATACACTTACAAGAGATACATAATAACAAAAATACAAATGGCTAGGATGAGAGTCTACTCTTCATTATTTATAGTCTACAGATAGATAAGTATATAATGTTAATCAGCTTCAATGCTATGTAACACAATGGTCATTACAAAGCCTTAACAGGAGTACTAAATTGAATTCATTTTATTATGAGTTCATTCAATGATATCTATAGCTAGATACAACAGTAAGATCAGTGACAAAAGAAAATAAGTTAATCATATAATTAAATCAGTAATGATCACTTTTGATTTGCCCTTTTACTATGTATGTGGACTACTGTAAATTTAAATGAGAAAAAAGGCAATCATCTATTGAGATACTATATTTCTTAATCAGAGATGACACAAAAAGCGTATCTGCTAAATTTAAATCCTACCCTAAAAAAACTACAAAAGCTATCTTCCTTTCATGTTGAGTAGTTACCTAATTCCTCCACCTTCTGAGAGCTCCACTTTGTGTCAGGAATACCTCATTTTCCTCACTCACTCACATATGAAATTTCTAAAGCCCTCTCACTTCTTTTGCGGTACTCTCTACTTTTCAATGTTTTTACATGCCCATAGCTCTCACCTAATTCAGTCATAACAGTATATGCTACCTCTTACCTGAACTCTCTCTACTCTATGACTTTTTTCTGCACCTTGTTACACATCAATCCTCCTACAATACCATTTTAATCTAGAAATGCGGCTGGCTCCATATTTACATGACACTATCTTGAATGTCAGCTCCTACATGCTGGTGTTCAGCTCTCTTCTCCATACACCACATTAGCCTTCTTACTCTTAACTTTCTCTACTCCCAGTCCTCCTTGTGTTCAGAGATCACACTTCACACTCTTCTCCAGGCTGTTCTACTTCATTCTTCAGGGTCCTTTGTATCATTTCTTGTAAAAATGAACTCAAGTAGTGCTTAGAGACTGGATTCTGCCACTTTACAGCATCACTTTGAGCAAATGAGTTAACATCTTCAGTGTAAAAAGTTCCAACAACATGCATACTTACCTTTTAAGTTATAGGTTAAATTCAAACATAAGAAATATCTAGGGGTGGAGGAATAACACAGTGGTTAAAGCACTTGTCCAGCAAGCATAAGGCTCTGATTTCAATTCCCCAGTACCACATAAGTCAGATGTGGTGGCACTTAACACTTGGGAGGCTGAAGCAGGAGGATTGCAATGAGTCTGAGGCCAGCCTGGCTTACAAAATGAGTTCAGGACCAGCCTGGACTACAGAGCTAGACCCTGTCTCCAAAAGGGGGAAAAAAAAAATAAAAATAAATAACCTACTGGTTCCACATACCTTTAAAACTGTATCTCTAGATTTAAGTGTGAGATCAGAATGTAGTGCTTTGCAAAAGGGAAAGCTCAGAAACAAGTAAGACAATAAGCTTGGAAGAGCAAAATTAGAAGAATTGTTTTTTAAAATTAAATACATGAGAATGAGGATGATCATTACTTACTTAATATCCTTAATAAAATGTTTTAGGTCATAATTGAGTACCTTTCTAAATATTAACAATTTCTAGTATATACTTTTCCTCTTTGAATTTTAATGACAAAATTGCTTAAGTAATTTTTAATTCTACACATTTGAAAATGTATAGCAATAACCTGATTTGCATATTAAAACTTTAACTTTAAATTCTGTTTTTAACAGTTAATGTACTTCCCAGAGAAACTGCTGTCTAGTCCAGGGAACTGAAGAATAACCCTATTGTGGTTTGGATCTGGAATGACCCCAAAAGTCTCATATATTTGGATGTTACGGGTTATCTTATGGAACCATGTGTTGTTAGGAGATTGGACCTGGTCTGGTGGGATGGATTATGGGTGTGTGGTGGATTGTGGGTATGTGGTAGAAGACAGGCATGTGGAAAATTATAGATTATAGGCTTATGGAGTAAATCATAGGCATGTGGTAGATTAAGGGCTTAAACCTGGACAGGCAGAATACTGGGACAGGACCTGGAAGGATACATGCTACTTCCCTCCTTTCTTCTTGGACTTGACTTGGCTTCCTGTTTGCAATGGCATGAGGAGCTGCCTCCACCTTTGCCATGTGCTTCCTCTGTTGCTAGCTGCCCATGAACGGACTACGACCTTCTGAAATTGTGAGCTAAAATAAACTTTTCCTCCTCTTAAAAAAAAAAACTGTATCTCTCCTTCAAAGCTCATTTTTGTTTACTGATTTCTACTTATCTCAGAATAAGTTTCTGTTCTATGTTTAACTTTCTAAAATAGGAAAGGCAATAAAGTTTTCTATGAACTTGCCAGGGATGAACAACTTAGTGAAACTATCTTAACTAAAAAATAAAAAGTGCTGGGGATGTAGTACGCTATCCCGTTAAATCCCGTGGACTAATAAATTTCTGCATATGATACACTGTTACACAACTGCATTAAGACTTTTAAAGCCTTTTGACGTGCACCTGTACTACACGATAGCTCACTTCATAGTTTCTATGTGAATATATATGTGTGTTATAGTTTAGAAGGAGCAAGATGTTCAGTAAGACTTTCATGTTCATTACATTTTCTAAAATTTTAATTATAGTCACTCCAGTCAAACTAAG
Source organism: Ctenodactylus gundi (assembly GCA_004027205.1). Lineage (NCBI taxonomy): Eukaryota > Metazoa > Chordata > Mammalia > Rodentia > Ctenodactylidae > Ctenodactylus > Ctenodactylus gundi. The sequence goes on from PVKB01000387.1 coordinate 417,099, forward strand.
ACAAGTGGAATCTGAACAAATTGGCAAACAGCATAATCTCCTCCAAGACCTACCACTGATATGTATCTTATAGGATGAATTATTCTGCTACTATCAGGATCATGGTGAGGGGAACTAGAAGGATTCTTCAAAAATCTTCACATACTTATTTTTACCAAAGACAAAATCACTACAAAGGCTGTACATGACTATATATGAAATGATTAAAATGATATTTAAAGTAGGCACTCTCATTTCAGGTCCACAAACTTAAATACATTATGCAGGGTAAACATACTTACGTTAACAATCTGTAAATAAAATTATTCTTTCCAAAAAAAGAAAGAAAAGCAAGAATAAATGAGCTTCGAAGGTGGAAAATGGGTTTCCATTACTGATGGACACTGACACCAAAACACAATGGTGTGACAGGCTTTAATGCTAAAATTGGCCAGAAGTTCTCTCCTGCCTTCTTTGAAGAGTAGACAGCATTCATAGCAATAACAAATCAGTTTTATGCCCCCTTTCTTCTACTCTCAGAATTATTAAGGGGACAAAAATGTGGAAATGACAAGTTCCTAAGTACAACTAAAAGTATCTATTATTTTCACATAGCACAATAGCAGTTCTGTAAGTGAGTAAGGCAAGAGCAGTTCTACCTAAGAAACTCAGAGAGGATACTAAGAGAGTCAAGAAATGTGGAAGGAAGTTGGAATGTGGAAAAGGAGGTGGCCAGTAAAAAATTCCTAGAGGCACAGTGCTCAAAGCACTTTTAATGAATGTGTAATATTAAATTCTACATTTTTTTTCTGTCCTACAACAAAAATCCTGAAATTTCCAGCTACGTGAAAGCACAACTAAGCAGGCAGCACTTAAGTTCTCTTATCTAGAGCAGAGGGAAGAAAGCAAACTAGGAACTAAGGCAACTAATGGAGGCACTCAGGATCTTACCAAAGGAAAGCAATGAAGCAATGAGAGTCCTTACACTTCTGTTGACATCTCAAGAAAAAAAATACAATTTCCCTACAAGGAATAAGAGGCTTGCCAAGACATGTCTCAGTTTTCAGCTGCATCTAGGCTGTAGGCTTGCTTTCTTACCTACATGATAAGTCTTCTAGAAGTAAGCAAGAATGTGTCAATATATTTATGCCTGCTTCATTGCTTTTTCTTTAAATAAAAATCCTAAATAATTTACCCTAATATTAAATCATGATTTAAATTTATCTTCTTGGGATGTAACTCTGCAGTACTCCTTTTCCAAGCCTTTGGAACAACCAGACAGTGGCTACTCCTCATAGAGCTGAAACACAGTTCTATAAGTCACCTTTTAGCCTCTTAAAAACTCAAATGTCTTTCTTTGACCCCAGGCCACAGATACAGTAGCTGTTTGGGGAAGCTATTATCTGTGTGGACTCATCTACATCAGTGTTTCCATTTTGCATTTCAGACTGCCAGCATCTGCCTTATCAACTCTGTATACTACATTGTCTCTACTAAAATACCTAGTGTGGTTCCTGACTGGATCTTGATCGGTACATTGACTAGCAGCTTAATAACATGACATACCCACCTATCTTCGGAGGATCATTGTTAGTGTCTTCCAACAAAAACGCTTATGCTGAAGCCCTCACATCCAATGTGACTTGCTGTATTTGAAGACAGGGCTTCTAAAGGAGATAATTAACGTTAAACGAGTAGAGGCCTAATCCAAATAGAACCAGTATTCTTCAAAGAGGAAGTAACATCAGAAATACAGAGACTGAGAGAAAAGGTCATAAAACACAGCAAGAAAGCAGCCAGTTCTAAGGCAACAAGAAAGGCCATGCTGGAAGCCAGTCTCATCAGGACCTTGATTTGGACTTCCAGCTTCCAGATTATTTAATAAAAACAAAAAATTCTGTTGTGTGAATCACTAGCCCATGGTGCTATAGGCCTCACAGACCAACACACCCAGCCAGAAAACTCATCTCACACTATTCTCATTTCCAACACTACCACTACACATCACTATTTACTATTAACAAGAGCACTGCACTGGATGCTAGAGAAACAAAGAGGCTGCTAGATCTTACAAACTAGCTGTGAAAATAATACACAAAAGTAGGCACAAATAAAATGAAAATGCTATACACAAATGTGTCCAAGTAAACCTAAATAATGCTTTCAGAACTATAATAAGCCCAAACCATTCAGAAAGAAAAAAAAGTGGGTTTCATCTTATTTTTAAAAGACTAAAGTTTTAATTTAATAGGCAAAATTTTTTTAGACTTAGATTTAAGCAATATCACCAATTTCAACATATAATAAAAAGTTCCTTTTTGGTCTGAAATCACCACATTCTGCAGTCCAGATAACTGATCTTATTAAGTCTCAAAAAGAAGAATCCCAAATTTCAAAATCTCACATTGTCTTTAATGCAACAGACAGTAAATAATGAAACCATTTCTGTTCTAGAAATGGCCATTTACAATGCTGACATTACTGGATTCACACAGTAAATAGCCTTGGAGTCTAGTTTTTTTCACTTAGCTCAGTGTGTCTGAGACTCACTCATGATGACAGCTATATCAGTTTCTTCCTTTTGATGCTAGTAACATTCTGTTACATGGATGAACCAGAGTCCATTAATCCATTCCCTAGTTGAGCAACATGAGCTGTTTTCAGATTTTGATTCTTATGAAAAAGCCATTATAAATATTCATATTAAAAATCAGTACTTTTCTAAGCTGTCTTCAAAGTCCATTGAGAAAACATTCCTCTTCTTAGGGAACACAAAGATATTTTCTAAAAAGCAATCTAATAATTTCAGGTGGCTACCAGTACCTTATCTTTTCAACACACACAAGTTTATTCTAGGTCTACAGCTCATCAAATTAAATTTCTCTTCCAGATTTCAATGTATTTTATCTTCAACACTACCTCCATAACAGTATAAATAAAGCCTCAAATAGTAACAAGTTTGAAGACTGAGGACAGTAGCTCTCTCCAAAGAACAGAGTGCCATAAGGGTGGAGAACACAGTGACGTAATGCTTAAAACGGAAAGCCCTGACAAGCTCAGACTACACAAACACAATAAGAGATCAGACATACACAATAAGAGATCAGACGAGCCAGGATGGAGCAGCCAGCTTGGTTCATGCTGCAAATTTCTGGCAGACATTCAATTCTTTCTGCTGCTTCCCTGGCCAGAACATTTATCTGTGTATTCTCACCAGATCGTAGGAGGGAGGAAGGTTGCAAGGAGGTAGAAAAGAAAAAAAAAAACTATTTTACAGACTGCTAGCCGCTCCACACATGCTCTTACTATACAAAGACGTCTAGAAAGCTAATGTGCTGCAGAGATTGAAATGCTTGAGAGTAAAAGTGTGTATATGTACACACACACACACACACACACACTCACACATGCAGGTGATCCACCCAAAGAACAACTGCAAAAGAGAAAACTGCCTTAAAAAGGGAAAAAGCCTGCAATCAGTCTTGACTTCCTTCCCGAGGAGATTTCAATGGGGGGAGGGAGGATTCTAAATCCTAGGGGGAAAACTTGATTTCTACAAAAATACCTGACCTGACCTGAGCCACATCAGCTATAAGCATATGCTACCAAAGAAATAAAAAACTCACATTTCTGGGCACCAAGGACAAAACAATGAATCACTTTTAAATACCTAACGTACTTTCACCACTTTACTAATGACTGTAGGAAACAAAAGTGCATTTTAAAAGAAACAGTTCTGGTGCCCTGGAAATTGTATTCTTGTCTGTATCTAGGAAAGACTGCTATTCTAGCACTCCTGGATATGTCTGTGACTGTGTACAGGCAACAGTAATACTGAAACCAAAACTGTAAATGGAACACAAAATTGGTGATCAGAATTCACAGCTCACAAAAACAGCCAGGTATACTGGTTCTATAAACGAACATTACAATCTTGTAACACAAATTATTATTACCAAATCCAATGTATGAAAAATACAAACCTGAAGTATTTATTAATACTTAATTGAAGAAGCCAATCAATTTATTCTAGTCTAAAACCAAGAGCTTCTTCAAGATTACAAGACTGTTATCTCCAAAAAATAGCATACAATCCACCCTAGGAATGCATCACAGGAAATGAACAGGAAATATCGTGTTGAAATAAGCATGTATCATAGTGGCCTTACCCAAATAATGTTTAGGACATCCTTCATATTAACTATCAACTAATTAAGGAGATAGCTAGTAGAAGGCTAGTTCTTCTAGTCCCAGCTCTCCAACCATGAGGATGTAACCTAGCCTGCTAGGATTTTTCATCATAAAATGAAAATACTTGACATGATTTTCTTTAAAGTCTTTCAGTTTTTTATTTCTAAAATTATAAGTACTTCAATTATAAAACTGAGTTTCCTACTTTCAAGAAGCTCATCATCTGGTTAAAAGCTAACCATAAAGGGTAATCATAAAGAATAAGGAATTAGATAAATGAATAAAATAAATAAATTATCAAGTAATGAAAGAAAGTAGGTGTCCAGAGTAGTTTACTTAAGTATATGGACTACATTCTATGAGGCACTAAACTGTTTTAAAGAGCTTAAAGTCTAGAGAAAGAATGCTGAAGTTGAGAAAACTTCAAAACAGAGCAAAGATTTCTGCTGGGACTAGTAGGTTTACTGAGATATGAACTGTAAACTTTATAACCTAGGCTTTAACTACACATTTGTAAATTCTGCAGTACTTAGTCCAAAGTTCCCTCAGTCCAGTATGACTGATTTATATACAACCAGTGAGACTAAGAAAAGATCACGTAAAGTGAGCAAGCAAACTGAATCCATCGATTACAAAGCTCCTTTCATGAGGGCACTTGTGTGTTGAAATAAACTTCAAAATCCTGAAGCCTAATAGATGAAAATAAGATGCTGTCTATCCTTGGTAATATTTTCTTTAATACTGCTCTCCACACAGAGTTGTCTAATAAACTCTGTGATAATGAAAATGTTCTGTGTCTGTGTTATCCAAAACAATAACCACACACAAGTTAGTGGGTACTTAATATGTGGCTAGTGACTATCATAAATTTGTTCTAGCTTCAATTAAAATTAAATTTTAAAAGTTACATATGGCTGGCTAATGACTAATGTATGTGCTTGCTTTGGCAGCACATACACATATGGCTAACGGAAACTTATTAGCATAGGTCTTGAAAGTCTGTATAAATGCAAGATATCTTAAAACTAATTTTAAAGTTAAGACTAAAGCAATAATAAATGACGTAACTTCTCTCAAAGTAGTCCCCATTTCTTTCAACTCACTTCTCCTATCCTTCTTGTCACTTTCTGAAGCCGTTCTGGAAATCCTTTTTAGTGTGTTTAATTATGGTGACATGACTGCCTCAATGTCCTGAATTGATTCATAAAGTCTATTTCAAATGTCTATTTCAAAATATACGTTGTGACTTTAATGAAGAGTTACAAGTCCTATCGTGACAGATTGGGTAAGATAGATAAGGACACACCAAAATATTTTTTAGGAGTCTCCTTCATCATTGGATGGTACTCAGCAGCAGCATTCACATTTTGATCATACCCTGTAAAGATACTCATCAAAGAAGACTTCCAGAACTGCTTCAGAAAGAGGCAAGAACAATGGGGTACCTGTGTTCAACATGAGGGGAGAAACAGCAATGTGTCACTTACGATATTTTAAAAATTTAAACATTCACCACATATTCTCAACATACATCATACACAACTACTTTTTACCTATTACTTTATTATTAAAGTTATTACTATTAAAGTCTTAAAGATTTTAACGCAATGAAATTTTGGGAAATTTCATTGTAACTGGGTATTCACTAATAACTATAAACAGAACTATGCTAAGGAGAGTAAAGGAGGAAAAAAAAATCAGTAACTACATGAAAAGCCATAACATTGTCTTTATAAAAAAGATAACCTATGTCTGGTCTTTTATATTCTTTACAAACTTGTAATGTTTCTCTTTCTACAAAGCATGCAACATTTCCTTTGTGAAAAGCAAATTCCAAATGTTTATTATCTCATTACAGAAAAAAGTACACATTTGTCTAATAAAAAAGCAAATCCAAATCTGAAGTGGTCAGCCTTTCCATGTTCACTATAGCTATTAAGTCCAGTTACAACATTCCTATTAGAAAGTCCCATAATGAAACCTAAAAACCAAAGACAAGAAATGTATATAAAACTTGGCCCTTGCCCCTATTTAAGAGCTCAAGTGAGCTATATACAAGATCTAAAACTAATCCTATAATTGCCTTGCCAACTGGTTCTCAAATTTGTACTACTATTATCTAAAGGGTAAGTTGACAAGAACGTATAAACTTATCTGGAAAATCCTTCAACAGTCATGCAAACCAGTCATAACCAATTGACAACAGGACAGTGTACCCAATGAATGAGCATTATTATCAAAGCACTAGTTTCCTGTGAAAACTTCTGAAAAATTAGGTCCACAACCTTATCTACAAGGCAATTAGTTACTAATTAGGTCAGAAACACAGGAATCTTAGCTTACCTCAAAAGGATTTATGAAAGTTCAGGTCTCTGTCCCGCTTCCTCCTTTTACAAAATACACTTAGGAAAGTCTTTTCCCAATCTCAAACTCTCTGCCTCACAGCATCTTATTTTGTAAAATCTCTAATCGTCACCTCCCCAATCCTGGGATGTGTGAAACAGCCCAGATTTACAACTACTGTAGTAACACTACCCTTCATCTCATAAGTGACATGGATTATATGACAAATTACATAACAGTCCTAACCCTCCTAACACAGCAGTTGTTCTCAGCCAGGTTTACAACCATCAGGCTTTACCATGCGCCTAACCATTCTTGACACTGGATCCTTCTATGCCTCAAAATTTTCAGTCAGCTAAGAAAGGAGCAAATAAATGGGAAGCTCAAGACAAAGCTTTAGAAAGGAACAATACATGAAGGTAAACAAATCCCTAAGGGTAAACATAATAGAAGAACGTGAAAATGAAGGTCATTACTAATGTTTCAAAACAGATAGCTGGTGTACTAACATGTCACTCAATCTGCCTACTAAAGAGCTAAAGAAAAGTGCACTAGTCAGATTCTCTTGGCTATTGCTATAAGTAAGAATTTTAAAATTATGTAGTTTAGATCTATGCCTCATCTGAGATGTTACTTCTACTCAAAAATATTCTGAAATACAGTGGATAATACCAGAATTAATTAGCATTACTACTTAAAAATTAAAAATAAAGCATTAAACGAGCATTAATGGAGACCCACTTGGAGTCTATTGCTGTGGCTAATGTGCTTCTATCCAACACCCCACAAGAGCACTTAAAATAGGCTGGAACGATCTGGTTGGAAAATGCATTCTCCTGACTTATTCATTCCAAACCATTTTCACCTACTATATGCTCCATGCAATATAAGGAATGGAGACACAATACTAAACAAAATAGCATTCTAAATTTATTCAATTTAGTCTAGCAGGAATATATTAAAAAGTTAGAATTTAGAAGTTTATTCTTCAAAAGTCTCAGGCAACCAAAGGTAAGGCTTTCATAAGATTGTATCCTAAGGGTTCCAACTTCATCAGCAGATTAATCCATTGATGAGATCATAATTTGATGGTATTATTGGAAGAGATAATGGAAATTGTGGTGGGGCCTAGCAGAAGAGAGCAAGTCATGGAGGCACGACCTTGGGGACTATGTTCTGTCCCTGGCCCCTTCCTCTCTGGCTCTTTCCCTCTCTCTGCCTCTTGGCTGCCATGAGTTAACAGCTTTCCTCCATGATGCTCTTCTACCATGCTGCTTCTGCTTGAAGCTATCTAACATGGACTGAAATCTCTGAAGCCATGAGCCAAAATAAATATTTCCACCTTTAAACTGTGTACCTCGAGTATTTGGTCAGAGTAATGAAAAACCACTAATATAAAAGGTAAAGATATGGATAAAATGGTATTCCATTTTAAGAAATAATACCATGAAGCAAATAAATAGCTTAGAAAAAGAGAAGAGTAAAGGAGAAATTACACTTTAGGAAGGAGTGAGGGGACTTCCGGTCAAGATGGCAGCCGAGTAACAGAGCTGCACAAGGTCTCCTCATCAACCCACATGAAAAGTCAAGAATTTAGTTAGAAAATGCATGTTCAATGTAGCTAGGAAAGAGAGGAGCACCCCAACAACTGAAAGAAGGACAGGAGAAGGCCAGAAATTCCGAAGAATCATCAAAAACAGAGAAAAAAAAATCCCAGCAGCCTAGGAAGCCGCCCACAGGCTGGCTGAAAATGGCTGGGAGCTGCAGGCAGCTGCAGACAGAGGAGTGGGCCTGGGACATCTGACGTAGCATCCCAACAATGGACAGGAGGCTGCAGGAGGGTGACAAATCCTGAAGTCGTATTGGAAGAGGAGGAAAAAAGCAGTCAACTTGGCGTAGTCCTGAGCTGCTGGCGTCCACAGATCATAGACGGAAGAAAGCCCGGAGGCCAGAACCTTAGTCTGAGTTAAGTTTGGATCTGGAGAAGTGAGAATTGTCAGCAGGGGGCTTCCTGTCAAGATGGCGGCTGAGTTACAGCGCTGCACAATGTCTCCTCAGCGATTCCCTTAAAAAGTCAAGAATTTAGTTAGAAAAAGCGTGTTTGGTGTAGCTAGGAAAGAGAGGAGCATCCCCCAAAACTGAGAATTGTCAGCAGGTGGCAGCCCCAGCCTAGGAAAAACGAATCCATGGGTAGTGTGTACTACAAACACAACATGTGCTCCCCCTAGAAAAGGCTCCTGGGAGTGCAAATCAGAAGCAGCGGTTGGCAGCCATCAAAGGCAATGATGTCAGCTGGAGCCATATAAAACAGAAGGAAAAAAGAAAAAACCCAAAAGTGAACCCTCTGGAGTAGATGAAAGCTCAGAAGAGCACATCAGGGCTTCTAGAGTCACCCTTAAACAGTGCCTAGCAAGAAACTGGCACAAAAGGCCGAGAGAGGAGAAAAGAGGGGGGAAAGGCTACTGATCTCCTGAACAGCTCAAGGGCACCTCCGAGGGTGGGGAGCCCCGCTCTGGGGGAGGGAAGCCAGGACAGACAGACAGCTTTGCTGAGTGGACTGGGGTGAACAAGATACCTCAAAAGGGGAATCATTGCCCCTTTATCCTGCATGTGCCAGAGGTCTTCTGGTTCACCACTGCCCAGCATGCCAGAGGCATCTAGGACTAGGAAGTCCATCGCCAGTCAATCCTGTGAGCCAGAGGCTTCCAGAAGCTTCCAGGAAATTACATCACCCTGTCAATCCTGAGCCCCAGAGGCTTCCAAAGGCATCTAGGACCGGGAATTCCATCGCCCTTTCTGTCCCTTGGGCCAGAGGATTCCAGAGGCATCTAGGACTGGGCCTTCACCAAACCTTTCTATCCTATACACCAGAGACAGCAGAACCATGAGGAAAGGTGGTAATAAATCTCCTACAAAAAGATCTGAAACCCCAGAAGATGATACCAGGGATACTGAAATTGCAGAACCCAAAAAAGAAAATGGCAAAAATGATGGTAACTTCTGGGCCCAGAAATTCACTGAATTAAAGCAGGAAATGAAACAGCGCAAGAGCTACAACAAGACATGACTAAGCTAAAAGCAAGCCTTGAAAAGCAAATAGAGGAAACCAAAGAAGAAATAAACCAGAAGACAATGAAGGCAATACAAGAAATTAGAGAAGAACACAACAGAGATATAAAAAAATTGAATGCAGATATTCAGGAAGTGAAAAACACACAGAAAATAATAAGTAACCACTTTGAACATTGTCAGAATAGAATGTCAGACCTAGAAGATAAAGTGACTGAGCTGCAACATACAGACCACGAAGAATACAAAGTAAATAAGGAAGAAAGCGAATCATTACAACGGCTGATCAATGATTCAGAGAAACAACCTCAGAATTACGGGAGTCCAGAAGACTGAGGACAAAACAAAAGGAGGCTTAAAGGACATGTTCAATAAAATCGTGGAAGAAAATTTCCCAAATCTAAGAAAAGAAACGAACAGGGAACTATTGCAGGCATATAGAACACCAAATAACTTTGATCAGAAGAGATCCTCATCACGACACATCATAATTAAAATACTAGAAACCCAACACAAAGAGAAAATACTAAAAGCAGTATGAGAAAAACAGAAGTTGACCTACAAATATAAGCCCCAGGATAACTGCAGACTTCTGAACCCTGACTCTGAAAGCCAGGAGATCATGCAGCAATGTCATCCAAGCACTAAAAGAACATAAATGCCAACCAAGACTGCTATATTCAGCAAAATTATCTTTTAAATTAGAGGGAGAAATTAAAACTTTCCATGATATAGAAAGCTTAAAGAAATTTGCAGCCACTAAACCAGCATTGCAGAGAATACTTAAAGAAATCTTAGATAGTGAAAGGGAGGCCAGCAACACCAATGACCCCAGAGAAAAAGTGACAACAGCTAGAGAATGAGCTGAGAAAAAAGTAAGGCAATTCATGAAATTAGGGATGAATTGATAGGCAAAAGGATAAACCAAATAGGGCAAAATGTTAATAATTAGCAAAATATGATTAAACAATTGATGAAAGTCAAAAAATCTGAAGTTAACTAAGCATAGCTATTTATCTATTGCTTTAACTGTAGTATACTTATGTGATACAGATTTAAGTCCATTTAATGTAGCAAATTGATAAAGTCTTCAGCTTGTTGAATGAAGCAATTCACTTTTTTGATGTTGAATGTGAGTTTATCCTCTTTGAAAGGCAGAAAGATAAGCAGTACCAAAATAACTTGGAGGAAAGGTAACATCTAAAGAAAATGTAATGAAAAAAGATTGGTAATTAAATTATCTGACTGGTATACTTTTAAAACAGTACCAGCTGTTCTATAAAATCTGTGAAATCTCCCTACATCATTATTACTAGTAATAGTATAATAGTATGAAAAATAGAATAATTATTAATAACGCAACATGGGGAATTGACATAAAATCTTTTAAGAATACGAATGCATGAATATATGGATAGACAGATAAAATTATAAACCAAATCTAGCAGAATGTTAGTAATCAGTCAAATGTGAGAGTGAATAAGTTATGAGAGTTAAAAAATTGTGAAATAACTAAATTTGTCTTCATATCTGTTACTTTAAGTATATTTATGTGATATAGATTTAAGTTCATTTAATGTAGCAATATGATATAGTTTTAACTTTGTTTTATTGTAGCAATTCACTTATTAGGTCACTGATGAAAACTTATCCTAAGAAAACTGACTGATGTAAAGATAACTCTGTGAATGCACAAACATGTCCCTTCCAGTATTCAGCTAAGGCATTTGAAATTTAACTTTTTTTTCGTCTTTTCCAAATTTACTAGTCTTTTGAATTATATGCTTGTACTTATTTTCTAATGTGAACCAGTGGGTAAAGCCAGTTTTAAGAATATCAACAAAGATATAGCAAAATATAGGAAAAAAAAAACTTTTGGTAAATATCCCAATAAGGGGATTGGTTGGATTCAGAGAAGAGGCATCAAGATTTGACTACTGCCACCCATTGAGGAATAAGAAGCTGATTTAGAGTGGTGACTTATGTGAAATGATTTAGATGTGGAAGATTAAATACATTAAGTACTGTATAGTCTCTCTGACTTAGGAAACCCAGAACACAGACATTCTATAGAACCATATGAAGTGATAGCCAGAGCAGGGGGGAAGGGATAGGGAGAGTATGGCAGGGTAAAAATGGGAAGGGATTGTAAAGTTAACATGATACATATGTGCTCGAAATACCCAAATCCATTGTACACACTATGTATTGCATATGTATATTAATAAAATAGTGGGGGAAAATAAAAATAAAACATTGTTTAGCAGAAAAAAAAGGAAGGAGTGAGGGGTAACATTTAAGCAAACAGCTAGGGGCTGGAGGAATGGCATAGCAGTTAAAGTGCTTACCTACCAAGCTCAAGATCCTGGCTTCAATTCCCTAGTACCATATAAAGTGAGCGAGGTGGCACATGCCTGTAATCTCAGCACTTGGGAGGCCGAGACAGGAGGACTGCAGTGAGTCCAAGACCAGCCTGGGCTCCATAGTGAGTTCAGGAGCAGCCAGGGTGGCAGAATGAGATCCTGTCTCAAAAACACAAGACACCTAAACAATGGATGAGAAGAGGCTGGCCTTGGAAAGGTTTGAGCAGCGAAACATTGAATGTAGAAGTACTATCTAAGGTTATCACTTGGCGTCTCAGAACAAGGGGAGGGATGGATTACTGTAATCTAATCCCCAGATCAATTATCTCTGAGGCCAATTCCATCCTTACCATTCTTTACACTCTTTTTACCCAAGGCTTTAGGTTGCTTACAACCCCAGATCCATCTAGTACACTCTACTGTGTATCAATTTAGATTTTATTTCCTTTACTAAATAAATCTTTCAGAAGCCAAAAAAGATTGAAATTTCATATAACTCCTTTTAGAAACTAAAAAAGGAAATAAATGTGCAGCAAGAATATGTGAAATGTATCAAGTATTATAAAAGCACAAACATATTCTTAATTCCCTGGGGCCCAAGACTAACTTTGGGGAAAATAGGCGTGTCAACTAAAAAAAAACAAATAAAACAAAATAGAACATCTCAACAAGGAGAAAATAACCCAACTGAAAATTTGCAAACTATGTAAACAGATAGTTCACTAAAAAGGATATAAATAAGTACATGAAAAGATCAAAAAAACTAGTCACCAGGGAAATGCACATCAAAATCACAATAACTTACTATTCTACTACACATCTATTAAAATGGTTTTTTAAAATGACAATATAGGTTAAATATCCTTTGCCCAAAATGCTTTGGACCAGAAGTGTTTCAGATTTCAGGTTTTCGGAGAGTTTGGAATAACTGCTTAAATAAAATTGGGTACGATGGGGATAGGACCCAACCTTAAACACAAAATTCAGTTGTGATTTACATATGTCTTCTACACACACCTTAAAGGTAATTTTATACAATATTTTTTGTGTGTTTGCATTTTAACTGCAACCTGTCACAGATGAGATGTAGAATTTCTACTTCGGGTGTCATTCTGGTACACAAAAAGTTTCAGATTTTGATTAGATTTTGATTAGGGATGCTTAACCTATACCAAGTGTTGAGAGGATGCACAGCAAAACAAATTCTCACATATTTTTGTAAGAATGGAAAAACAGTATAGCTGGTATGAAAACACCTGGGAGATACAGCTCGGTAAGTAAAGCATTTGCCCAGCATATATGAAATCCCAGGTTTAATCTCCAGTGACATCATCAACCAATCAATGCATGTGAATATAGTAGACACATATCTTAGAAATGCCCCTAATCTTACAACTCAGCAATAACCCTCTCTATGTACTTACTCAAGAAAGATGAAAACCTAATATAGGAGGCTGAGTTACAGCCGTCTAAATATCAAGTCCTAATTCTTGGAACCTATAAATGTTAACTTACTTGGAACAAAAGGTCTTTCCTGGATATGTTTAAATCAAGAATTTTGATATTGGGAAAATATACTGGATCATGCAGGTGGACTTTAGAGGCCATCTTAAGCAACCTTAGAGGTAAGGGAGTATAGGGGTAGTGTACATGGACATGCATAATAATGTCAACACTGAGGCAGAGACTGGAGCACTGCTACTGGCCACGAGCCAAGGAATGTCAGGAGCCACAAAAAGCTGAAAAAGTCTGCTGAGGGAATGTGTCCCTACCACAGACTTCTGACCTCCAGAACAGTAAAAGAACAAATGTCTATTATGTTAAAGCCAACCAATTTGGAAGTTTGTTATGGCAGTCACAGGAAACTAACATGGCTATGTCCACACATAAACTGATATGAGAATATTTATAGCAGCCATTTTTGTGGTTTTGTTTGGAGACAGGGTCTGGCTCTGCAGCCCTGGCTGATCCTGGGCTGCAGTACAGGCTATCCTTGGACTCAGGGCAATCCTCCTGCCTCAGTCTCCCAAGTGCTAGAACTACAGGGATGCACCACCACACCCAGCTTTATATGGTGCTGAGGAATCAAACCCAGGGCCTTGAGCTCGCTAGACAAGCACTTTAAGTGTTGTGGCATTCTTCCAGCCCCTATTTGTAGTTGCCAAAAATTGAAACCAAATTTTCCCTACTGGGGAAAATATAAACTATGGTACACCCTTAAAATGGAATATTGTTTCACGATAAAAAAGGAACATCTATTGACATATACAAGATAAATCTCATCTATGTAAGGTTAATTTTTTTGAAAAGACTCAAATGGTTATATATGATTGTATTTGTATGACAATCAGGAAAATACAGTACCACAGAGATGAAAGGCAGTCGTCTGATCCTCTGGAAAGGAAAAGAAAGAGCTCATAGGTGGACAAAATGGAAGTAGGTAGGTGGAGCCCTCAGAGTAGATCACACTGACCCAGGTGTGCAGCCACCTGGTAGTTATCCACAGGTGCTGTTCCAGGTGATGTGAGGCACACTCCCTGGCTCTGCCTCTGGTGCACATCTCCCCACCAGACCCTCCTATTGAGCTCCAGTATGTGGCACATGCCCTCCAGCATGCACAGGAACACTATGCCTGGAGGTATGGCAAGGCCTGTGCCAGTGTGAGGCAGCAGTGCCAGCACATGGTGTAAAAGGCCAGGGCAGACTGCAAACATTCAAGTGCTGAGGTGGCAAGAGTGGAGTGAGCACAGGAAGCACGCAAGAGCAAGTGTGAGAAAAAGGCTGAAGCAGCCCAAAGAGAAGTTAGGAGCACAACAGGGCAGCTGCTCAGAGTAGCAGTCCTGAGAGCGAGTCCCAACTTCCTGAGTTGCCTCTATGCTGCGGTGGGCTGTCCTGAAATGGGACTGCACTAGTCACTCATAGGCCTGTAAGTGACTCCTCACTCATGCTCCTGTAAACAGCCATCATTTGTGTTTCTGTAGGTAGTTCCTCCCCATATTCGTATAATTCCAATAAACTCACTGGCTCACCAAACTGGACACTAGTTACTTTGGCCTATCTGCTGTGCCTATTCTGGGGTGAGCAGATGTTAAGAGTTCACATCCCCTTAGAAAAAGTTATTTCTTGTAACAACAGGGAAAATAGTAGCTCAATGATTTGCCAGAGTTGGGGAAGGAGGAAAGGTCTGACTACAAAGAAGGAGGAAGTCTGAGAGTGGATAATGAAGCTTTTCTGTACCTTGGCTATAGTAGTACTCATACGACCCTATGCATTTGTTAAGTCACACAAAACTATACACAGAAAACGATAAGGTGAAGAAATGGGTATGCTGCATTGGAAAGAAGTGGATCTGCCATTTTCCAACTTTTAAAAACAGTTCACACACATACCTATAGTAATCTCTTTATACAACAAACATTTAGATGGCAGATATGTGAAGATTGGCTCCTGGAAGTGTTAGTCCTTTTGTGACATACTTTTATCTAAAACCGCCCTTGATATTTTATAACCCTGTTTTGTCTATTCATAAGGTGAGAGATTTTTGAATTTGAGTGCCTTCCATACTTCTCATACTAAGTGACTCCCTGCCACAGATGAGGTAAATTCTGAATTAGCACTAATCTATGCATAAATGACATTCTGAATAAGTTAATAGGTTTCCAGCATTTTGTCAATATACACTAAAAACAAGACCACCATGAATTGACACATATGCTCCATTTCCTACTGTCCTTTCTCTGCATTTTTTTTCCACATCTCCCAAAACACAGTTACTAAAAATGCAAGGAACAAAATGACCAAAAAAATCTTTTATTTTTTTTTGAAAAGTAAATCTCAATCTACAGACTAATTTTGTCCAAAAGTTTGTACGTAGGTTGGTATGGCAGGAAAGGCCTGTAATCCCAGCATTCTAGGAGGTAGAGGCAGGGTGATCATAAATTGAAATCTCAGCTGAGCAATTAGCAACTTAGTGAATGACACCCTGCCTCATTGTCTCAAATAAAGGGCTAAGACAGGGAAAGTGATCCCAATTTAGGGAACAATAAATGCAAAATGCAGAGACAGGGATGTGCTGATAGGTAAGAAATACATAGGGGTCAATATGGGTCGTGAGTAGAGAGGAAGAAGAGGACAATCATGGGTAAAACCAAAAAAGTGTGTATGTGAGACAGAAAGGCCGTGGGAAGATTTAACATCCTTTAAAACAGGAGTTAGCAAACTATAACCACCAGGGTAAATTTAGCCTGTTGTTTTCATACATAAAGTTTTATTGGAAAATAGCTAATTCACCTTTTTTGGTATCACTAACTCCTCTAATAAATGACAAAGCTGAGTATTTACAAGAAAGAACTGTAATCAAAAAAGCTTGCTAATGGCCCTCATAAAAATTTTAAGCTTACTTTTCACACCTATTCTGAGCAAGACAGGAAAATACTAAATGGCTTTAAACAAAGGATAGTAAGATATAGCCACCTTTTAAAAGGACAACTCCACCACCCATGTAGATTAAAGGGATAGGGACAAAGGCAAGGAGCTCAATTACAAGTTAACCAAAAAGTTTTAGTGAGATAGTAGTAGATAGAAGTAAGACCTGAAGGATTCTGGCTATACTGCAGAACAGGATTTGGCAAACTTCTTATTTAAAGGGTTACAAAGTCAATAAGCTTTGCAGGTCATAGGATCTCTGTTGTAATTAATAAATTAAGCATCAAAGAAGCCATCAACAATCAAGAAACTAATACTGTCCATGTCTTAATAAAACTTAACTTTATGGACAGTGAAATTCTCATGTACATGAAGTAATATTACTTTGCTCTTTTCCCACCATTTAGGAATGTGGAAATATTTTTAGTTCACGGACATAGAAAGGTAGGACCAGACTTGGCTGGAGGCTGTAAGTTGTCAAGCATTGCTCTAGGAAGGATCAAAAAGATTTGCTACTACACTAGAAGTGACATTTGAGGGAAAAAAGTCAGATATGTTATTATTGTCTCTTTGTTATAGCTAATACATATAATATATGATACATAATACAAAGCAAAATAATTTTGTACCATAATTCTGTAACCAGCAATTATAGACTATTCATAACAATCACCTATACCACGCTTTAGCTATCCAAGGTTAGTCTACATAGAAAGATCAATTAAAGGCAAGGTACAAGTAAAATGAACCACATTTTTGAGCTGAGATTAGAGGCTATGCTCTTTCTTAAAACACACATGAAGGGCTGAGAATATGGCTCAGTGGTAATCTTTGCTTAGCATATGTAAGGCCTTGGGTTTAATTCTCAGAATCATCAAAAAAATAAAATAAAATGAAACAAAATAAAAATAAAATACACACAAAGAGAAATCCCTCAGGCCATCAGTTTTTAAATATGTAGAGATAGTTAAATCAAATACATCTTCAATATGATCAAATGGGATAGAGTGGCCATAGTAATGACAAGGACAAGCTGAGGGGACAAAAGTGAGCAAGGAATATAAGAAAACAGAAAAGGATAAAATGGGGCAAGGAAAATAGAGGATAAGTTAGAAAAAATCTAGCTGGGCACAGTGTTACATGCCTGTAATTCCAGCACTGGAGGAGGCTTAGGGAAGAGAATCTTAAGACTGAGCCCAACCTGGACAATTTATAGATAGCTTGTATCAAAATTAAAATTTAAATGTAAAAATTTGAAATTAAAATTAAAGTAAAGCAAAAGATGGAACAGTATGTGATCCAATAAGATACTTTAGTACATGCAGTTAATACCTTTAGTTACACATTCAGGGTTAGGTTAAGTTAGGTTAGACTATAGGTTCAGGTCCATTTATAATTCTCTAACTACTTCTCATCCTTAAGCCTATACAAACTCTATTTTAAACGGGATAACCAGTACATGAAGGAAGATGCTAAGGCAATGAGGAAAGTAACACAAAAGAATAAGCTACAATGCCAGAGTCTGAGGTGCCCTACCAATGTTAGCCATAAAAATATACTAAAACCCAATAGTAACCTCTCCAATGAGGTCAGGACCATGATCTCAAGTCACCTCTGCACTAAAAGGAATCCTCATTTCCAAGATGGCAGTCCGTACTACAGCAAACAGAAATACAACCTATAGCCAGATTTCTTAGCCTGTGTAACCTAGGGAAAAGCACAACTAGAAAGCTGGGAGGGCACATAAATTAGAGGTTTACAAGACATTTTCTAGAAATCCTGTTAGCATTTAATAGTAGATCCCAAGTGACTGTCATAAGAGGCGTTCTGTAACTGAATATACATACGTTTCTTGCCTTACATTTAGAACACAAATTACTATTACTCATAAAACAATATATGGCAATGAAAGACTTGGCATTTCACCTTCAAGATGCTTACAAATTTATAGATCTGGAAAGTTTTCACTGCCAATCTACAACCACTTGCACATTTTTAAATTATTTATTTCTTAACACAGGGTCTCGTTTTGTAGTCCAAGCTGGTCGTGAAGTTACTATGTGCCCAGGCCACCCTCAAACACACAGCAATCCTCCTGCTTCAGTTTCCCAAGTGCTGGGATTACAGGTATGTACCAACTTGCTCAGTTGTGATGCTGGGGAAATTGAACCCAGGGCCTTGTACTTCCTAGGCAAGCACTGTAACCAATGAGCTATGCTTCCGGCCCCCTCCTGTACATTTTTAGAGATACATTTCAACTTTTAGTATATGTACTGTTCTATGCTTTAAGCAGAGAAACCAAGCTTTAAGATGACTGAAATAAATATGTTCAAAGGTCTTTTTCTTCATTTGCAGGGTTTTTTAAAAAGCATTTTGATTCAAGCATAACTTTGTATTAACTGCTTTCTTTTGTTTTTGTTTTGATACTGGGGACTGCATTTAGAGCCTCTGCAATCAGCTACATCTCCAGACTTAAAAGTACCCCTGCCTCAGCTTCCCACAGTGCTGGATTATAAGCATGTGCCACCAATTACAGTTTAACCATCTTTATGGCCCTTCAAATGCTACAATAAGCAAGTTGAACATCAGTTTATCTATTCCAAAGCACCTTTCCTCATGTCAGTGAACAGTAGTATGCTCTCTTCTGTATATCCTACTCCAATTATTCAAAATGGCCAAATCAGAGCTTAGAAACTTTCACTAAAAAACAGCAAAGACGTTTCCTCAGAGATATACAGACCTGAGAGACAGGCTTTTCAATTGAAATAGAATCTTTTCTACTCTTTAAGTAACTCCCAGATACTATACTCCCACTAAACTCCAAAAAAAAGCCAAGTTCCAAAAGACTGTTACAGCCTTAGTAAAAACAGAGTAATGCTTCCTAAAAGTCTTGAACACAGTAAGAGATGGGGGAAGGGAGGTAATCTTCCCTTAAGTAAATAAACAGCACAGAGAAACAAGTTAGAGATGGAAATTCTCTGGTTCCTTAAATATATTTATGCGAACTCTGAATATGTACTGTTTACTAGACTTACGGTTCTATGAACTCATACTCAGAACTAAGTAAAAAACACAGCAATTTAAGAATCACATCTCTCAGCCAGAACTGGTGATATAGGTCTTTAATCCCAGCACTTGAGTAGGGGGCAGGAGGACAGCAACTTCAAGCCTTACCTGGGCAATCTGGTAACTTAGGGAGACCCTGTCCCAAATAATAAAAAGGGGCCAGAGATGTAGCCTAGAACAAAGGCCCTAGGTGCAAAACCCAGTTCTGC
Organism: Ctenodactylus gundi; assembly: GCA_004027205.1. Classification (NCBI taxonomy): domain Eukaryota; kingdom Metazoa; phylum Chordata; class Mammalia; order Rodentia; family Ctenodactylidae; genus Ctenodactylus; species Ctenodactylus gundi. The sequence continues at coordinate 436,744 of PVKB01000387.1, forward strand.
AAAACAAACCAAAACAAATACATCTCTCTTCTACCTATTGCTTTAAAATTAATATTTTAAATGGGCAATATCAAAAAGCAGCATTCATTAATTAACGACGGATTACACCTTTTTAATGCATACGAAGTATATTTTAATAATCTTTTTCACAATAATAGATTCACATATGAATATCCTTGAACTGAAAAGCCAGCATAAGGTACACACATAAAATATTTTAGGATCTCTGTAAATATAAAATAGGCTGGTAGGAATAGCTCAGTGATAAGAGCAAAGGAATGCCCTGTGGGGAAGAAGGAACAATAAATCAACAATGCATGATTATAAACCAGATTGTAAGATTAATGGTTATAGATCCAAAAGTCAAATATAACATTCATAAAATAAGGTTCAAAAAGAACACTAGGAACACATCTGAATGCACTATATTTAAAAGGGGGAGGACTGTTGGTGAAATAGATATGAAAGTAAATAACTCTTCCATAAAGGAGTTACGAGTTGGATCTGGAATGTCCTCCCAAAGCCTCACGTATCTGGATGTTGTGGAATAGCTATGGAATCATGTGCTGTTTAGAGGTGAGAGGCCTGGTCTTAAGAGGTAGAAAACACTGGGGCTTGACCCGGAAGGGGTGGGCCACTGGGAGAAGACCTGAAGGACATATATTTGCTCTATGCTTTCCTGTTCACTTGGCTGCCTGTCCAACATGCCCTCTGCTATGCATGTGTTAGATACTTCTATCACTGCTGGCAGCCCACGAATGATCTGAGAAATTCTGAAACTGTGAGCTAAAATACATCTTTCTTTTCCTTAAGTAGTGAATGTCAAGAACTCTGTTCCAACAATGAAAAAGTAACTAAGATAGAGAAAGGGAATGCAAAAGATTTTTCTCCCAGAGTAGCATTAAAGGGTCAAAATTTTGACATTAATAAGGGAAAAAAAGGTATGGACTCACATTTTTAAGAGATGTACAAATGGTTTAATGAGTAAATAGTTGTTCAAAATATTTCATATATTACAAAACTATCCAAATGACTTTGGATCTTGGAGAACTGCCAAAAAATATCAGCCTTGCATACATTTCTGTTTTCTCCAAATCTTTTACAGTGTCTCTTCAGTAATTTAAAACAACGCTTGATTAAAAAGGTACTCTCAGCACTGCTTAGATTCTTTCTTTATTACACTTCCCTTTTTATTTTATTTTTGGTAGTTTGGTAATGCTGGGAATTGAACCCTGGGTCCTGACACACGTTACGCAAGTGATTTCTACCAGTGATCTACATTGTGGCCCACTGTTTGAACACTTGAGACAAGACTATTTGTTAGCTTTGTATAAATACATATAAAGTAAAAAGAATAGTCTACTGTGACAGTAAAGAAGCTGTCAGCCTTATCACTGACATGTCTGAAGACAGGCTATCAATTTCTATCACCTGGCATACAGAAATAAATACTCCACAAATTTAAAGCTTTATAAAATGTACCCAAACATTCTCTAGTCATACATACAATGGTGAGATAGTAGACAATTTAGCCATTCATTCATTTGCCTAATGTCTATTTTGAACTATGACTCTTGACACTGAGAAAAGAAACAAAAAAATAGTCCTTGCCAAGAGAAGTAGGACAGGCGGATAAATAGATTACCAGCCAAGTGAAGTAGCATATACCTGTAGCCCCAGATACGAGGGGAAGGGGATGAAACAGAAGGATCATGAGTTCCAGTCCAGCCTGGTATAAACACTGATGCTCTTGTTAAAAAATATATATATATATTTCATCACAATATCATAATACAGAGAGAAAAACATAGGTAGGCTTAATGCATAGAGAGAATACATTTGTTTATAAAGGGGTCATCTCATCTAGGCAGAGAAGTGGCAGTTAAATCAAGGAGGCTTAAAAGATAAATACAGTAGTCCCATAGAATCAGAAACAGAAAACTGGGCCTTCGACAAATGCCAAAATCCAACGATGTTCAAAAGTTTCTTATATAAAATGGCATACTATTTGTATTTAACCTGTGTATATCTCCTATTTTAAATCACGTCTAGATAGTTTATAACTAATATAGTTGTATTGTTGTATTGTTTAGGGAACAAGAAAAAAGTATACATTTAGTACAGGTGAAATTTTAAAATATTATACTGTAGTTGGTTAAACCTGTAGATGCAGAACTTGAATATATGAAAGACTGAGTATATTAGTCATTTTTTTTGTTTCCATTGGGGGATATAAATGAATAAAACCCCAAATAGGAATATGTATAAAAACTGAAATGTGAAATACAGTGGTGTCAACAAGGAATTACAATATGCTAGAAAGCTAAGGATTAAAAGAAGACTAAGCCAAGAGATAAAATTGTTTAAGATGTTTGTATGAACTTTGTCCAAATGACAATCAAAACCCAATGAATGTGAGGACTACAAAGAAACTTCAGAGTACTCAGACAAAAGTATAGTAAGTAAGCTCTGAAAGTATAGAGCTGGAGTGAGCGGGACAACATCAGTTCCAAAAGGGTAGAAACTTTACCCATTTGGCTCACTGCTGAATCCCCAACACTGACCAGTCCCGCCACATGTCAAGTTATCATTAATATTTATTGAAGAGATGAAGGGAAATTATTTTGAAAGACACATTACAGTAAAAACACATACTAAAAATTGAGGGTCTAAATTAAGGCAACTGGCAACATATATGGGAGGTATGTCTAAAACTGTTAAATAGCAATGTCTCCCCATTTGTGCTTGTCAGCAATGTCATCTTGCCCTTCTACCAATGCAGCTCAGATAGCTGGGATTCAGGACAAAATGGCCCAAAATATGAACACAGGAGTCCAAAATGCACTACAACAAAATAGACTTCTTAGGCATATTTCAAGAGGGTCATTCCACAGACACTGTGGTTCTAAAAAGCTATCCTTTTGTAGAACACATTTAAAGGAAATCTACATTAGTAAAGTGCTAAGTAATCTTAGCCTAAGAAGGCTGCTTTGAGATCTAAGTACCAAGTAACCTAAGCCCAAAAAGGCTGTTTTGAGATTAGTGTTATCACTTCAGAATTGTTCACTGTGTATTTTCCTCCTGCACCTCACACTTCTTTCTTCACTTTGTGGCAGGTTAGTGGGCACTTCGCCTCATTTGCCACCAATGACCTGGGGCCTTTACCCCTTTCGGTAGCTCAGGGTGACACACTCTTCCATCTGGCCATTCTTCAAGTATCAGATTTTGTGGGAGTCCAGTACATCTGCACTTACTTAAAACAGTTTCTCCTCTGTTATTCTGTTAAACTGACAATAGTTTATTGCATAGACTCAACTATGAAACCTTCAGAATGAAGTTTTCATTCCCGTACAAGACTGATACATTCTAACCTCTGCAAAACTATTTTACTATAGAGCTACAAAAAGTCAAAAATTATTTCTAGTGACATTAAGGAAATCAAAACTTAATTTACAAAGATTATGAATAGTTACTTTCCACCTCTTTTGAGATCAGAAAATATTTTCAGTTAATATTTACCATGTGTTCAATGTATGTATGGCAAGCTATAATGTTTAAACTGAAACAAATGCATTTAATTTAGAGATAAAGAAATTCCTAACCAAGCAGCAGCAACATCTGGTAAATGGATGGATGCTAGGACCTCTTTTTCAACTAGAGATGGTGGTACACAACTGTAATCCCTGAACTCTTGAGAAGTTGAGGCAGTAGGATAGCAAGTTTGAGCCGAGCCTAGGCAATTGAGCAACTTAATCTCAAGAAATAAAAGTGAAAAAGATTGGAGGTGTAGCCCAAGCGCTATGGTTTGGATCTTAAGTGTCCCCCCAAAAGCCTCACGTGTTTGGAACTGTGCATTATAGACTGGTGGGCCAGGAAGTGAGGGAGGCACACTCACCCTGGGGGGGAGGATGGCAGCTCGAAGTAATTTAAGGAAGGAAGAAGAGACATTATTGCAGCTTCTTCCTGGGAAAATTCATGCTTTGCCTGAGTCTGCAGAGTTCACTTGGCTTCTATGTACAGTGGGGTGAGCACCTCTCCAGTCTCTTGTTTCTGCCATGCACCTCAGCCGCACTGCCAGCTACTCCATGAATGGACTGTGTGTGGAGAGACCTTCTGAAACTACAAGCTAAATAAATCTTTCCTCTCTTAAATTAGCCATAAAATATACTGTCACAACAGCAAATAAGTAACTAGGACACCAGAGACACATAAAGACAATACAGAAATATTTAGGAGCACATTTAAAGATGAGTCACATTCTCATATATAAAAATTAAGGATTGAATTTTTAAAAGTCCCAAGACTTTGTTTTACAACTATCACTTTTTACTCATGGTGTAGTGTCTCTTCAGGAGAGGCTTTACCTTTGTTTGCATGTTACTTCATAACTGTTTCTATTTTTACTCTTTTTATATATCAGTTCGATTTTTGAAGTCTTAGGTACTAGGAATGTTTTGTTTCTTGTCTCCTTTAGTGCATTAATAAACTGCTCTACAGACAGGTCAGAAGAGAAGTGGTATCTACCAGAGCTGACTACCACTCCTGCGCTTTGGTGCTATCCAGTGTTCCTATAATCCTCTGAAGAAAGTGAGAGCAGAGAGGTAAAATACTTTGTCAAAATTCAAACAATGAGTTAAGTGTAAAACCAGAAAGCAAATTCATAGCCCAAATAAACTTTGTTGCCCTAAAGGATGGTAAATGACTGCATACTGAAGGATGTCCTCATCTCGTCTGGGAAGTACAACACTTTTTCTATTATGTAGAAAAAGCAATTTACAGAAATACCTCATTGTATAACTACATTCACATTTTCTAACTCCTGCTTCTACTTGTCATGGCTTTTTTCACCCACGTATTAAAGGGGAAAACACATTTTGTGCAGCTTTTAGGAAGTACTAGATCTTAACACTTTTCTTCCCAGTAACATATGTGTTTTCAGAGGTGCCCCTATGTGTAAAAACAACTCATGTTCCAGGATAGCATGATCAAATGTAAATGAACCCAACATGCTATTACAGACATAATAACCACTTTAAATTTTAAACAAATCATTCTTTAAAGTGTTTCAACATATCTTATGAGTGTAATAAAGTGATTTAGAGCACAGGGTCCATAGACCACAGCATACCTGCCAAATGTAGCCACCACCTGTTTTGTAAATATCACAGGAACCCCCAGGAATGCCCCCCCCACACACACACACATGCTTGCCCAACCCACGACTATAGTCCACATGTAGCCCAGGACAGCTTTGAATTTGGTTCAATACAGTCATAAACCATCTTATTATAACACAGATTTTTTAACAAGCATTTCTGATACGCATTTTTTGAGTTCACAAAAACAAGGTCAAACATTCCACTAGTTTTATGTGTACACTGCCCTATTTTCTTAAACATTATAGTACAACATGTTTTAAAAGTTGTTATACACTTTAATTCTATTATTATTTTATATGTGGCCCAAAACAATTGTTCACTCAATGTAGCCCAAGCAAGCTAAAAAGTTTGACACTCATGGATTAAACAATGCAAAAAATTTTTAAAACCTAACATAGCTAACACAATTGAGGGTTTTAAAAATTGAAAAAAAAATCAATTTTTCTAGACAGTTTACAAATTTGTGTTTAATCATACATTAAGAACTATCCTAAGGCTCAAGAGCCTGGGCTGGACAAAATTGTATTAAATCATTTGCATACTGTCTATTATTGCTTTGTGAAGCAGAGTTAGCTTACTATATGGCCCAAAAAGCCTAAAACAATTTACGATCTGGTCCTTTACAGAAAAAGCCTGCCAACAGCTACCTAAGAGTGACGATCCATTCAGTCAAAATGCCGTTCTATATGTACCGAGAACCTAGAGGTCAATATGCAAGACACACTTCATAAATCTGATAAAAAGTAATTTTTGTCCCTCAGGATTCTGGGCACTCCCTGGAGTTCCATTATACATACTTTATTTTTATTCCCTTGCACTTAACTAAAAGAAGAGTATATCTCCAGCATTCCTGTTTTAATCGCACTCCCTAGCATGGTGCTTGGGACACAGACATTGAATAGAAATCTCATAATAGGAATATAATTTTATGAATGTCTGAAAACAAGACCAGGATTTACAATAACTGGTCAAAAGCTAAATGTGGTGCCTCATGCCTATAATCCCAGCATTCTAAGAAACTGAAGCAAATTAAAAGTTCAAGCCCAGCTTGGGCAACTTAATGACTTAAGGAGACCCTATCTAAAAACAAAAAATTATTTAAAAGGCTATATGGATGTAGCTCAGTGTTCAGTATCCAATACGGGGGGGGGGGGGGGGGGGTGTTTAAAAGAGATTCAGTGCCACAGAAACTTCTCACATTTCTTTTGTGCAGCAGTGAGATAACTGACTGACAGCTTGTTACTAATGCACAGTTTCAGTTGGGTCTCACCAGTCTTGAAATTGCATTTTAACAAGATTCCCAAATGCCAGTTTGAGAACCAGTGCAATACAACAAGGTACCTAACTATATTAAAGCCATTAGTCTGATTCCTAATACCACTTCACCTGAAGGAATACTCTGTAACTCCAATCTTAGCTTAATCTAGAATTTCACAATACAAAAATAAAGACCTATTTTGGCATCTTTAATAAAGATGGTGCTCTCCTTGTAATTTGTTTCCTAAGTTTTTGGTTTTATTCTTTTACTGGGGAGAGATAGAGAGCTGTTACTTACAAATACAAAATAAATAGGGCCATACTTGGGTCAAAGAGGTATTGCTCAAACATTATGCCTTTCCCAAAGAAATATGACCAAAGAATGTCTATCTTAATTAAATAACTACAGAATAAATGATAAATGCTTTTTGTATTATATAGATACCTATTTCTATATCCTGTTAAAATGTATATATAAATCCATGAAGATTTTGAGTAGTCTCCAAATATGGCAATATTTTGTAGATCAATAATATGCTTTTTTGTTTGGTTTTACTAGAGAAATGAAAGTCAGTACTACTTCCTACTATTTAATTTTGAAAATGAAAGCTAAAATGTCACCAGAAGTAGAAGCCCATGGTGCAAGCCTATATATAATCCCAGCACTCTAGGAGGTGGAGGCAGGAAGATTTCAAGTTTGAGTCCAGCCTGGACAATTCATAGATGTAGTAAGACCCTGTCTCAAAATCTAAAATGAAAATAGGGGTGAAGATGTAGCTCAGTGTGAAGACCCTGGGCTTGATTTCCAGTATAAAAAAAGAAAAGAAAAGAAAGAAAGAAAAGCCACCAGAGCTATGACTGCTCAGGGTAAAAACAATCTTTAAAAACGCATTTGCTGTATGTGATAATTTAAGTATTACTGCTATTCCCCTTTTTGCAGAAAAGGAACTGAAGCTCACGAGGAATTATATAACTTAAAGATGAGGTAAAAATGGTGAGGGTGGGATCTGTGTTCCTTAATCCTATTATATAAATCCCTAAATTAATCAGAATTAGTTGAAACCATTCCAGATTTAAACTACTCAACACTTAAACTGCAGCACTAATTTAACAGATTTTCAGTTTATCAAAACTCTGAGTTTTTCTTTTAAAATAATTTATTTTCTTTTTTTTAAAACAAGTGACAAATAGGGTGCTTTTATTTAAAAAGAACAAAGCGGTAGAAGTTTCTGCTAACTGGAAGAGGTCCCAAATTGAGCTGCCCTCAGATTTGAAACTCTGAATTTGTAATTTCCGACCACTCTTGTTCATCTACTAGCCTGTGCTTCTGCTATATAACTTTTGGCCAAATCCTTTGACCTCTATGACCCTTTATTTTATTCTTTTTTAAAGCATTTCCATGACCTAAAGATAATGCTTATTCAAAATTATCCAGGTTTTCAAATATAAAAGCTATATAATGCATGCTGCAAGAGAAGGATAAGCTCCAACATCTATTAGACAAGCCTCCCCAACAATCAGAAGACAAGCAAGAGACCCAGACTTCTGGTTGGGGGAAGAAGGGCTCAATCTACAAGACAAAAAAAAAAAAAAAAAAAAAAAAAAAAAAAAAAAAAAAAAAAAAAAAAAAAAAAAAAAAAAAAAAAAAAAAAAAAAAAAAACTATCAGCTTAGAAAAACTTAGCAAATTTTTGATTACCAGTAAGAGCTAAATATTTTAAATAACCAGGTTAAAAACAGCCTAATGGCAGAAAAACAGATCAGAAGCTCTCTCTTTCTAGGATAGGAGAGCAAACTCCAAAGAGTAAAACAATGGAGTAAAAAATGGGTTAAGATAAACAGGCTATGGGGTGCATGCCTGTAATTCCAGTACTTTAAAGGCTGGGGCAGAAGGACTCCAAGTGTCAAACTAAAAAGTGCTGGACTGGAGCACTGCTCAGTGGTTAGAGCACTGGTTTAGCATGTGCACCACATAAATACTAGCCTGTTATCCCAATAATCGAGAGACTGACACAAGAGTACTGCCATGAGTCTGAGGCCAGATTGGGCTACATAGTAAATGCAAAACCAGCCTGAATTACAGAGCAGGAACTGTGTCTCAAAAAAAAAAAAAAAAATCAAATCAAAACAAAACAAACATATATATATATATATTTCAGTGAAGGTAGCAACAAAGAATAATAATTTCAAAACGTGTACATACATGGCAAAGAGTGCAGAGAAACCAGTTCTCTCAAAGCACTGTAAAATTTCTATGGATAGAAGCTCAGAATATTAAAATTATAATGACACAACACTCTGACTTAATCGTTTCACTTCTAGGGACCTGTAAGTGAAATATGTATAAAAATGGTCTTATTTAATACAACACCAACTGTAAGCAAAAGAGTTGTAAACAAATGTCCACTAACGAGAGACTAATAAATTATGATACAATGGAATACAACCAGGCTCTATGTACCAACACAGAACACTCATATAAAGGAGAAATGTGGGCTGGAGGAATGGCTCAGCCGTTAGAGCTCTTGCCTAGTAAGTGCTATGTCAAGCACTAAGTACCTGAGTTCAATTCACCCACACCACAAAAGCCGGGCATGGTGGAGCACACCTGTAATCCCAGCACTCCGAAGGTGGAGGCAGGAGGGCTGCCACGAGTCCAAGGCCAGCCTGGGCTCCACAGTGAGTTCAGGACCAGCCTGGGCTACAGAGCAAGACCCTGAGACCCTGTCTCAAAAAGAAAAGAAAAAGAAAAAGAAAAAGGAGAACATGTATACAGAGAATCTCTTCAGCTGTATGAGAAATATAAAAGTCACTGGCTGTCTCCCAGGAGAACCAGGCAGCAAGGCAACAAAAATGGAACAATATTTTTCATGGAATACTCTTTAAAAAGATTTCCATATACGAATGTACATACTATATACTGAGAAAGAATATTTTAACTAAAAACACAACATGGATAACAGCAAATACTACCTCGAAGAAGCTGCGAATAAGTTTTTTTAGATAAAGAATCAAACTTTCTTAGTAAATATCTGAAACTATCTCTTCTTTTAACCTACAGTCAATAAACCATGAAAGGATAAACAGTTCAGCTTCTAATTTATAAAGAGAACTAAATGTTCTTTTTAAATCAATCTAAATTCTATCATTAGGAATTCAGAACTGACAGGTTCGATTTGGAAAACATTTTCTGAACATCTCAAAGTACCAGGAGCTGCACATAAAGATTAATAACAAATGTGATTTAATATATGATTTGGTAACAAATGCTAAAGGAACGCTCACTTTCGTGAACTGTACTCTTTCTCAAGAGGCAGCTATGTGCCTGAAAGAGTATAGACTAGAAGGACCTGCTCTAAATCCATTTACTCCTTGTAACTAATAATGCATAATTTTGCAAAGGCAAAAACTGGCCAGCACAACAGGTAGATTTGTCTATCTTACTAAAAAAGTGTTACAGCAAAATAAAATACATGTGAAAGCCAGATATGATCTGACCACCACACTGAAGCTCTAGAAAAAACAATTTTATTTTCCCTTTTCTTTCTCTACCAGGTTTATTCTGCTTAGCTGATATCATCAGAAAAATGGGTTTATATGAGTCTTCTTTAAAAGTTCACAGGTGACAAAGCCAATTTATTTATAAATCATTTAAGAAAAAGCAAAGTTCATACTGGAAACTACATACATAAAGTCCCAAACACCCAAAAGTTGGTATTAACAGCAAACAAATAGCTGGCACTTGCAACCAACATGACCCAGTGCATTTTTACTCTTGAAGGAAGGTTAAGGAGACCGACAGGAGTCCCACGGAGCAGGGTTAACCAAAGCAACAGCGGTGGTAGTGGGCCTAAGGGGTGGCCTTCAGCATTGTTAAATAATATGCTTTCTCAATGTTCTAAGTTTAAAGATGCTTGGTCTATTCTTATTAACTGAGAAGAATGTGTTCCTTGCTTGCTCTGCAGAATAATTTCAGATAAAAGCATGTCCTTTTTTCTACTTTAAAAGGCAAAAAGCAATAAAGTTAAATAAATAAAGGTATCATGCTGGCTTAGTGGTCACCCTATCACACCTTAACTATCAGCACAAAGACAGTGTGATATCAAGTATAAAATCTACTTTAAAAGTACAAAGCATATAAAATGCAAAGTTTGCTGGAAAAGGAATGTGGTGACTTCAAAACAGATCTAAAAGCTAGATATGTAATTTTAAAAATACCCCATTAAACACTAAGTGCCTACAATGTTTTGCTTCTAGGCCTTTGTACATACTGTTCCCTCTGCAGGAACTGCTCTTTCCCACCCCACCCATTGATTTCCCTGGTTCACTAACCTCTCACGTGACTTCCCTCTGAGAAGACTTCCCTGGCCTTCCAAGTCCCTCCTGTTTTCACAGCACTCTGCCCTAGCCCATCCGAGCACTGTATCATCCTACATTAATTGGAGATATTGTATCTCCTTTACCCAGGACGTAACCATTGTTCTGACCCTGGAAGAAGCTCAATAAATATCTGCAAAGCAACCAGATACTACTAGATAGATGGAGACACAGACATGAAAAATCAGATCCTACTTTCATTGGTAGAAGACAGGCTAAAAAAAAATAGTAATACAATAAGGCCTAGATGGGACTGTGTACAGGCAGGGTATCAAGGGTTTAAAAAGAACCCTTTAATTCAGTCTGGGAGCAGGGCTGGTGACACAGAAGGAAGAAACAGAAAGAGGTTATTCCATAAACTAAGCCTGCAATGTCATTCAAGAGCTAGCATACAAAGAGTGAGGGATGATCATTCCAAAAAGAAGAAAATTACAGGAACAGAGAAAACAAGGCAGATCTTTGAAACTGCAAGGGGCCTGATAATGGTGCAGTGCTACTCAAACTTTAGGGTACATCAGAATCACCTGGAGGGCTTACTACCATATAGCTTTCAGGATCCCAACTCCAGTTTCTGATTTAGTAGGCTGGGAATACGGCTCAAGAACTTGTATTTCAAGTTAGATTTGGTGGTGCAGCATGTAAACCCAGCACTCTGGTAGCCTGAGGCATGAGGACCACAAAGTTTCAGCCCAGCTTGGATACCTTAGGAAGACCCTGTCTCAAAATAAAATAAAAAATTTTCTGGGGATGTAGCTCAGTGAGAATGCCCTGGGTTTAACTGCAAATAAAACTAAAAACAAACAAAAAATTGTATTTCAGCCCAATGTGGTGGCACATACATGTAATTCTAGCACTAGAGAAGCTGAGGTAGAAGGACCAAGAGTTTGAGACTAGCCTGTGCTACATAATGAGACTCTGTCTCAAAAATAAAATAAAATTGAATCTCAACAAAGCTTCAAGGGACACTACTGGTTGGCCCTGGTCTGTGCACCACAGTTTGAGAATCTCTGGTATGGTGGAACATAGAGGACATACCAAGCAGCTGCAGTAGACAAGTATGAAGCAATTTAAGGGGAGGGGCTACAAGTTGTATATATTGTACCACAGAATTTGGCACTGAGACATTTTAAGCAGAGGAGTAAATTTAATTTTAGAAAGAAATAACAGCTAACATTCATTTTCCACTATTATAAGGATTTTATATAAATCTGTACTGTCCAGTGCAATAACTATTAGCCACATGTGGCTATTTCAAATCAACTATAATTAAGTCTAAAACTTCATTTTCTTGATCAACTAACCACATCTCAAAAGCTCAACAGCTACACTTTGGCTGTGGCTACTGTAGAGGAGAACACAGAATACTTCTCACGGCACAAAGTTTCATTAGGCAGCATTGGTATATTTTAACTCACTAAATCTTCACAACTTTGTTATGCTAAGAACTGTACCATCCCCATTAAATAGAAGGAAATGAGCAAAGAAAGATTAGGTAAGTCAGCTATGGTCATAAGGAAAGTAGTGGCAGCATGAGATACTAACTAGGAGGCCTGGTCTTTTATGTTCCTCATATGATCATTCTTGGCAGTAAAAAGCCTAGACGGAGATGATATTTAAGGAAGGAAAACCATGGAGGAAGCTGCTAAGGTAAGTCAGCAGAGAAATGCCCAGGATCTACTAGTCTTAAGAGTACCAGAGAGAACAGAGATGAGGTTTATAAGTGATTTGCTTAAAAAGAAAGAAGTTTGGGTAAAGACCAGAACTGACTCTAAAAGATATACAAGCAAGGTATGGAAAATGATGCCAAGGTTTGTGTTGTAAGCACTAGTCACTGACAATGCCTCTTATTATATAGGAGGAAATCAGAAGGTCAAGTTGAAGTAGTGATAAATTTCACCTGGATTATCATAAATGCGCAATAATGGAAATAAAACACAACATAGTGGGACATTTAAGTTCAGAACTCAGAAGTCTGGGATTAAGGTATGAAATTAGAGTTATCAATTTAGAGGAGAAAGGTCTAGAGATAACTTAGGAAGACAGAAACCACAAGAAACAAGTGAAGAAGAAAACCTTAAGGAAGACCAATATGTACATTATAGGATACAGGAAAAATATAAAATGCCAGTAAATTGAAAAGGAATTTTGGAAAGAGAAGGAAAAGAATTTCTAGGAAAGATCATCCCAGAGGTCAAAGTAGAAAATGGCAACAAGTGCTAAGTGCTGCTGGGAAGTCAGGTAAACGAGATGGGCAACTGTCCACAAAAGGAGCTTCCAGTAGTATTCCAGAGTCAAATCCAGACTGCAGCAGATTGGGAATGAACATGGCCTGCTTTCAGGAAGTTTGAAAATGAAAAGAAGTGTGCAGAGCATAAGAGAAAAAGAAGGATGTGGAGAACGTTTTTGTTTGTTCTCACTCGGGAGGAAGAGACTTCTGCACACTCAGGGCTGAGAAGTGAAAAAAAAAGATGGCAGACATGGAACAGTCCTCCAGGCAAGGGAGAATCCTGTACACAAACAGAGAGGTATGCCCTTGACACTTCTCTATCTGCTGAGAAAGAGTCACGGGGGTAAAAGTAAGCCCAGGTGTATTTAGATTAGCATAAGAGGCTACAAACTGAGCTCATATGGACAGATTCTACTCTGAAGCTTATGGAGGGATGTAGACACAGAAACACAAACAACTTGGAGGAAATACTGTACTGCTGCAGCAAGAACAAAGATACAGAATCTAAAAGGACAGAGCAGTGACTAAGAGCCACAAACCCCTGAGTGGCAGCCCACCACAAGGCTGTGTGATTTTCTCCAAAATGAAAAGCCATCATACAGAAAAACAGGGAGGGAAAATGCTTCGGTTATCTTCAAGCTAGGGTCCGCGAATGGGAAGAAGTAGCAGGATGAGCCGTACAGCCAAATGGAAGAACAGCCTAAGAGTAGCAGGTCTGATCTTGGAAACTAAGCAGGGTTGGGCCTGGTTAGCACTTAGATGGGAGAGGAACAGCACTTGCCACCATCAAAGACAGGCAGCTGACTCCACACTGTACACTAGATGAGGCAATGAGATACAATACAGGTACAGTGGGAAGAAGGAGAACAGGAAGACAGTATTAGGGTCAGAAAGTACAGTAAAACAACTTAGGTTCCCAGAAGTACACTATCTTTGAAAAGGGTGTCATCATGTGTCTGAATTTCAATTCACTATCTCCCTCTGTTGTTCTCTGGCACCGACTGCTGGCTCCCACTCCAGAAATGTTGCTTTTAGGAAGTGAGGCAGTGCACGTTATACACATATTCTTTTTTTTTTTCCTAACCACCGGGCTCCTCTATACACATATTCTTTAAAACACACATAACTCTGAAACCTGCGCCCTACTACTAGAGTTTAATCTAATTGGTTCTGTGTTTAGTTTTTTAAACCTCGTCAGATAATGGATTTAAAATCAAGAACCACTGCTTTAGAAAGAACAGAAAATTTAGACTTATGTTACAGAATTTTTAAAAAATTGACTGGGATGAAGAAAAACTTTACAGGAAAATGGTCAAAAAGGATACAACCAGACACTTAAGGATGTCCTGAGTGGAAAAACTGGGAGACCACATAAGTATCACACTCAATGTACACTGCAGTATGCCTAAGAGGTCCACAGCAAGTTCTAGAAAACACTGCAATTAAATGTTTCGGTGTAGCCAAAGACTTGGGGGGCAGGAGGGGAGAAGGGAACACACCTATATTCTACTAAGCTGAAAGAATTGAAAACCAACCCTTAGCAGCAGTTCTGTAGGTGAAGTGTAGTTCACAATTCACTGAGGAAAAAGCAGCCAAGAGTAAAGGTCTCTGATGTCTTATATATATGAATCCACCTACATGGTACAAAAGTTTAATGGCACAGGCGTCATAAAATCTTTCACAAAGATTTTTTTTCAGTTCCAAGGATTTTCTTTCTACACCAGTTATTTTCTCCTTAATAACTTTTACCAATAACCTTAAAAATCACCTAATTATTTTACAAATACCTCTCAGCTACTACATGAACTTGAGATTGCTGGAGTATACCCTGCTGGTCTACTCAGACTGAGTATCTCTGACAAAAATTATTTCATTAGTTAGTATAAAGGCATGTACCTTGCCATTTCTGTCTCAGGCTTAAGAATTTTAAATCCTAACCAATTATCCAAGTCACTCAGAGGCCATCTATGTTGCAGACCTACTGAAAACTTTTTCTTCCAGCATTAAGGTAGCTCAAAATGTTTTTCTATTAATCAGCAAAATAAAAGGAAACTTTCTAATTCTTATAATTTGGACTGTAAGAAAGTAGTCTTGAAGGTTGTTCAACTTCTAACAAGAATGCACAGCTATTTTTAAAGTCTGAAGTAAGTACATGTACACACTGGTAAGTTTAAAAAACACCAAAATTCTCTAAACCAGGGTTTATTCTACGGTTTCTATTAAAGAGGAGAGTTCAAACTACATAATTTTATATGCACGGCTCTCTTAATATTATAAAGCACTATTAAAGGATATTTTTTGCACAGAACCACTAAGGACCTGATAAATTCTCTCAAATGTTATTAACCTGCTGTCTGACACAAGACAAGACACTTTAATCTCTTTAACTTTCAATTCCTCCATTTGTGAAAATAAGATTAAAATCACTATACTCCAAGATTGCTACTTGTTCAAAATTCTACAAAAGGCAGACAACTTCTCTTTATTTTCTACGACTTTACATATACTTTGTAAGCATAATATTTGACCACAAAATATACACCCATCAACCCTACAGCCAGATGTGTTTTTCTTAGCAGTTTCTTCTTTTTTCACTGCTGCCTGCACTCCTATAATCCTAGCACTTGCAAGGCTGAAGCAAGAGGACTGCTGCTGAGTCCAAGGCCAGCCTGGGCTCCAAAGTGAGTTGAGAACTGGCCTGAAAACAGTGAGACCTCTCTCAAAAAAAAAAAAAAAAAAAAAAAAGAAAGAAAGAAAGAAAGAAAAAGAAAAACATTGTTGCTAGTTACACACTATTTTAACTCAGAACAGCATTCTGCAATGTAAATGCTACAAAATGTAAATGCAACATTAACTGTAATCTCTATGCTTAATTTCAGCTCTTAACAAAATATTGTTAGACTATAAGCTGTTTGTTCACCTGCTTCCTAATGAAGTTAAAAGTAATTCTTTGGCCCTGAATTTACAGTTATGTAGAGGGTTGATGAAAGACATCTATCGGCAATTATGACTTTCCTGTCAAAAGGAAAAACCAAAAGGAACAGCCTTCATTTTCCTGGGAACCAGCTGCAACTGACAAACAGAAAGATGAGCTTGTTGCTGGTCTAAATCATCTGGTCAGGCTTTGTCAAATAACTCCACTCTTGAGTAGCCAACAGGTAAACAACTTAAGAATCAAGCTCTTAATAATTCCCATACAGGGCTGCAGGAATAGCTCAGCAGTTAAAGTGCTTGCTACAAGCACAAAAGGCCCTGGGTTTAACTCCCTGGTACCAAATAAAATCAATGTGGTGGTGCATGCCTATAATCCCAGCATGTGGGAGGCTGTGACAGGACTGCTGTGAGTTCAAGGCCAGCCAAGGATATATATTAAACTCAGGACCAAACTGGATTAAGGACATGCACTTGTTCTGTTAAAACAGTTTAAATTGGAGCTTGCAAATTGTCATTATTGTAATTTTAAGAAACATTCTCCAGTTCAGCATAAAAAATTAATGGCAAACTTGGATTTGGATTCCGTCTTCTTATATAACTAAGAACCAATTCAACGTAAAAGTACATTTTCCCCAGAATTTTAAATACGAAGAGGGAGAAAAAAAGCCTCAAAGATGTCAAGGAATTTCTTACAACCTCAAGAGGAATGATTAAAAACTGAACTTCCCCAAATTCCCCGACAGCTTTCCCCAAACAGCTCTTGTTATGTATCTGCTTTCACACTACTCAAGATAAGTGTAAAATAAAGAAATATGCAGATAACATGACCAGGGTTAATTCAATAAAAATCTGGCAGCGAGGATAAAAAGAATTCAATGAATCTTGCATATCTTTACATTCCTTTTCATGGCTGGGGGCAAAGCTCCATATTTATAGCGTTTGTCTAGCGTGTGTAAAGTCCTAGGCTTGATCCCCTCGCCACCATAAAAATATCAACTGGCTGTTATGGCACAAACCTGTAATCCCAGCACTTGGGAGACTAAGGCAGGAGGACTGCCATGAGTTTGAGGCCAGCTCATGCTACATAACTGATTAGCTGATTTCAGGACCAGTCCAGACTACAGAGAAAGACTTGGTTTCAAAAAAAAAAAATTCCACCTTCCGTTATTTATGAGAAGTCATACTGAAAACTTATACTATTAAATGTTACTAAATAGCTATTATATAAATATTTTGTGTAAACTTAAACATGTAGAGTTCTTTTGAGACTTTAATAATACTAAAGTATATGTTTAAATACCCAACACATCATCAGCCCTGTAACAAATGTTAGGTATTTATAGGTTTCCATAAGCAACCATTCACATTCCCTTAGCCTGTAGATAAGAGCAGAAAGAAAGAAAGAAAGAAAGAAAGAAAGAAAGAAAGAAAGAAAGAAAAAACAGGCCAAGATGGTTAGATCTGACATCTTATTTTCTTTTATTTCGTTAACTTGTTGAAAGGTATGCAAGAAAGAATGCAGTGCTAGTAACCATAAATATAAGACAAAGCTGTGTACACTGCTTGAGTGGGTATAGATGCTTTAATACTGGCCAATCCAAGTTTTAGTAGCTTAAATCTTTCCTCATGGTTTGTCATGGGCTGAAAATTACCAAAAGTCACTGAGTTTGCAGGCCAACTAGAG
This sequence comes from Ctenodactylus gundi, assembly GCA_004027205.1. Lineage (NCBI taxonomy): Eukaryota > Metazoa > Chordata > Mammalia > Rodentia > Ctenodactylidae > Ctenodactylus > Ctenodactylus gundi. The sequence continues at coordinate 454,381 of PVKB01000387.1, forward strand.
GACTTGTATTTTTATACTTAATTATATTGAAACACAGTTTAGATAAAGTATTACAAACATATTTCTACACGAGTTCTGAGTTATTTTTAATTTATTTTAAAGAGCAAGCGTGGTGAGACAAAGTCAGTTCCTAACCACATTGACAATTAATCTTGGACATTGGGTATACAGCTTAGTAATTAGAGCGTTTGCCTAAAAAACCTGAGGGCCCAGTTCATTTCCCCAGCACCACACAATAGCTAGGCATGGTGGTGCACTCTTCCAGCACTTGGAAGGCTGAGGCAGGAGGACTGTTGTGAATTGAAGGTGAACCTGAACTACAGAGCGAGGTCCTGTCTCAAAAACAAATAAATAAGAGTAAGCTTTAAAAAAAAAAATCTACCTTACACACTTGTTAATGATACATTTTTATAGGTCACTAAAAAAAGATAAAAACAATATATGCTATGTATAGTATTAGAAGTTATAGTATACATATAAACACTATGTACTGGTGAAAAACCTGAGATCAGTTTCTAATTTGGTAACATAAAATCTACATTATCTGTTACTGTATTCTAACCTCTTTTATATTATCTTTTGCTTTCAAAAGATGTTTCTTGAAAACATTTTAAGAGACCAATAATTGTGTCAAACAATCCATACATCCCAACAGCATGGACAACTACAAGTCAGTGCATTCCTCATCAAGTATCAGAAAACAGGTTCTGAAATTAAAATTACCAAACTTAGTTTCTTACATAACGCCACTATTCTAAGATCTAAAATGTGAAAAAAATTGTGCTATATAGAGCATCTTCAAATAGCTAAATCAAAACTTTAGCATTCTTATTCTCAGTAATTTGAACACATACCCCATTCTAAGCAGTATCTTTATCTTTAAAATCTAAATTTCTATCAAAACTCAAACCTATGAATTTAAAATAGACATTTCAGTAAAACTAAATAATTTAGTCTCTATCAGGAGATTAATCTATTAAGATACAGTAGAAGGCAGAAGATTAACACTCAATCTTTCTTCTCTAGATGACCTAGCTGGCTAGTAACATGAACAATAACATGCCTTCTCTTCTCTTTCCAACAGAATGTTTCAGTAAATTATAATTCTGCTTCAAACTACTTCAAAGAATAACATTTTAATGATTTAGACAATTACCACCAAAGTGCATACTTTTCTGGACTAGTAATATGGGTCATAAACTACATATATTCAGGTAAATTACTGTGAATGTATAAAATGAACCTAGAAGTTTGAAATCAGGGTGAAAATTATTCTGGAAAGAACATAAATCTAAGACAGTAGAGCATCACAATCTCAAGTAACATTAAGATTCACTGAAGAAACATCTAATTATGGGGGAGTAGCTCAGCAGTTAAGAGTGCTTGCCTAGCAAGTGCAAAGCCCTGACTTCAATTCCCAAGTACCATACAAGCTGGGCAAGGTAGTGCACGCCTGTAACACCCACACTCAGGAGGCTGAGACAGGAGGACAGCCACATATTCCAGGCCATCCTGCGCTATACAATGAGTTCAGGACCAGCCTGGGCTATGGAGCCAGACATTGGTTCAAAAAAAAAAGACATCTAATTATATCTCAAAGATAATCAGAACTAACTGGCTTATAAAATAACTCATCATTTTATAACGTATTTAAAAACTGATTCCCCCCAAAATATTTCATATCTCTGTCTTCATGTTCCATAGTACCTGAATCCTACATGTGCTATTGATGACAGATATTCAAGTGTTTGTTGAATAAGCAAAATAAATGAACAAATTACCTTCTGGTTACAGCTACATTTCAAAAAGAAAGCAATCTGAAACTAAGTGTGGAGACATTTACACTGGAGGCTGAGGTAGGAGGGCTGAGAGAACAGTGGGCCAGCCAGGGCTACAGAAGGAGTACAAGCTAGTTTGGACTACAGAGTCAAACTATCTCCAAAAAAAAAAAAAAAAAAAAGGAAAGAAAGAAAGAAAGCAATTTATGATTATCTTCTTCACTTATATTCATCAAGAAAAGCAACATTCTGCCCAAATTCTACAATTACAGCCATACAACCAGTTCCCAAACTGCAGATTAGAAAACTTTAGTGACAATTAATAAGCACAGAAATTACTATTTTTCCTCCTATCCCTTTTTCAGTATTTGATTTTAAAACAGGGTCTGGATAAGTTGTTAAATTGCCAGGATTGGCTTAAAACCTGCCGGAGTACTGATATTACAGACATGTGCCACCGTGCCTGGTCATAGAAAATATTCTTAAGAAAAAAACAAATACAATGAGGAAATGTGGTATAAAGTTAAACCTCAAGGATATTCATCTACACATGAGTGCAGTACTAAGCGTTACACATTACAATCCCAGGAGGAAGGTGGTATGGCTCGATCACTCTGGAGCCAGATGCCAAAGGTTCCTATCCTAGTTCTGCTGGGTTCTAGTGCTGTGACTTGGGAAAGCTGATGAATCTCTTTTATGGCCCAATTACTAAACTTCATTGTTGGTACGCGTAAATGTTAGTTACTAAGGATTAGGGCCTTAATATTTATACAGTAGTCCCACCTATTCACAATGTTGCTTTCTGCAGCTCAGTTATCACACAAAAAAAATTAAAATGGAAAATTCCAGAAATAAGCAACTTACCAAGTTTTACTGCAATATATTGTTATATTTTATTTATAATTACCAGTCTCTTATATGCCTAGTTTATAACTCAAACTTTACCAGAGGTATGTATGTATAGGAAAAAAACTATACACATATGCTCCTGAAGTTACAAGAGGAATAAACACATAGCAAATGAATAAACACAATAAATTTAAGTATCAAAAATTGAAAATGTGGGGCTGAGTATGTAGCTCTGTGATTAGAGCACATGCCTAGGAAGCATGAGGCTCCAGGTTTAATTCCCCAGCACTATATAATATAGCTCAGTGTGGTGGCACACACCTGCAATCCCAGTACTCTGAAGGCTGAGGCAGGAAGACTGCACTGAGTTGTAGACCAGGCTGGCTACAGTCAGTTCAAGACCAACCTAAACTATAAAATAAGATCCTATCTCAGGAAAAAAAAATCATGAAAATGTATTTAACAAACCTAACTTACTGAACCTTACAGTTTAACATCGCTGTGCACTATAAAATACTGGCAGCTTCCCCCATTGGCTGGCTGGGAGCTGGGGCTTGTTGCTGCTGCCCCCAGCCCTCACAACAAGAGAGTCAGTCCACAGCCCAGGAAAAGATCAAAACTCAAAATCCAAAGTAAATTTCTATTAAATGTGTACTGCTCTCATGACACTGTAAAACCAGAAAGATTCAGTGGGGAGCAGTGTTGCGTGTCTGTTGTAAACCTAACAATTAGGGAAGCTGAAACAAGAATCGCAGCCTGGAACTTGGCCCTGGCAATTTATCTTTTAGTGAGATCCTGTCTCAAAAAAATTTTTTTAAAGGGATAAGTATATAGTTCAATGCAAAGGCCTTGAGTTCAATTCCCAACACTGAAGAAAACAAAAATAAGTAGAAAAATCTTAAATCAGGGACTATCTCTATGGGCCCATCTCTTCAATTTCAGTGGTCTTGGAATACATGCCAGATGGATAAGGGGGAACTACTGTAGAGCATTAAAGTAATGCCTAGTACATAGTAAATATTTAAGTAAATAAACTCACCATAAACAATCACATCTTAAAGCTGGCTCAGAAATTCCTTCTATAACACAAAACTTTTAAACCACAGTACCCTATGAATTCATGCTAATTTTTAAAATGAAAACCACACACTAAACTTCAAGTGACTTCACAATGCCCCTTAAAAGTGTTTCTACAGTTTCCGTCCTCAAAAAGAACAACTTTGGGTTACTGAAAATCTAATATACAATTTTAAAGTTTCTCTCAAAGATTAATAGCACAAAATAAATAGAACTGATTCAGAAAAAAAAGGAACATACTCTACAGCTGACCAGACCAACAGATAAATTCCAGAGAAGACAAATTACTATCAGTTCCAGGTAAAGGGGCTGAGGGTGTAGGAAAGTGGAAACCCCTGGTTGGATCTCCAATTCCAGGCCAAGTGCCTGGCCCAAAGTAGATGCTTATAACTATTTGCTGAATTAACACCTAGAAATGATTACTCTATTACTACCAAACACACTCTGTATATGTGTGTGTGTGTGTGTGTGTGTGTGTGTGTGTGTGTGTGTGTGTGTGTGTTTACTGTGTATAAATATGTGTATACACATATATTTTTTTCTTTTTCTGTAACAGCAAGTAATCAATTCTACAAAGGAATTGACTGGGCTGTTTCAAGAAGAAGGCAGTTAAAATACAATAAAACAAGCTATACTATCTGTTCAGAGGAGGAATAATTGCTCACATTGAGGTTCACTGTATTAGGTTTCTGAATGGACTTTTAACATCTTTGGGGAAAGTGACTCAGGAAATTTAGTAGTAAAAGTAAAACTTCATTAAAAACAATAGAAAAAAGCTCATCAACTTTAATTTCATAGCTATTATCAAGAAAGCAATTTTCCAATGAGATCAGTATACACAAAAATCTACTCAAAGAAGCTGGGTATGGTGGTTCACTTCTATTATTCCAGTATTCTGGGAGCCCGAGGCAGGAGTATCACAAGTTCAAGCCAAGCCTGGGCAACCTAGCCAACTAGTAAGAAATTGTCTCAAAAGAAAAAAAGAATGGATATGCAGTTCAGTTAAGAAGACCCTGTTAAATCAATCTCCAGGTCTGCAAATCTCATTCAGGTAGGGAAAACTGTTACAAAAGCAAACATCTCAGTGTTCTAAAAACTCAGAACTTATTTCCAATTAATCTGTTAGATCATCTGATAATATGTGTAGGGTTGAAGGCATAGCTCAGTGGTTAGAACATTTGTCTGTCACATGCGTGCAAGGCCCTGAATTTGATTCCCTAGTACCATACGAAGATTAGCTGGGCATGGTAGCACATGCCTGTAATCCCAGTCCTTGGTAGGCTGAGGCAGGAGGACTGATGTGAGTTTGAGGCCACCCTGGGTGGGATACACAGTGGGTTCAGATCCAAGTGGGACCACAGAATGAGACTGTCTCAAAAAGAAAAACTGTAGAAATTTAATCATTATATTTCATTTCACTTTCAGCCAAATGATCAAGAAAGAGTTCTTACAGATAAGTGTTCTTAAAGCACTAACTACCAAACAGCGCTTTAGTCATCTGTCTTCCTTGAATTTCTAATGCACATTCTTAAAATGCCCAATCACACAAAACCATTTTTTGAATTAAACTATCAGTTCCCAACTTCATGCAAATTAGTTTATAGGTTAACAAAAACATAGTATCTCTTATCCAAAATGATCAGGACTAATGTAGTTCAGATTTCATATTTTTGAATTTTGAAGTATTTGCATAAATTTTAGCAGTTAAGCATCTCTCATCTGAAAAGCTAAAATCCAAAATTCACCAAACTCTTTGACAGTTTGGAAAATTCTGAAACTTTATGCTTTATAACATTTGCCTGATACTCAAAAAAGATACAGATTTGAGAACATTTTGGATTTTTACATTAGGGATGCTCAACTCTACATGCTTCTATTTCAAAGTTCACACAGAAACTGAACCCTAAAATAGATTTCTAAAAATTTTCATTAAAAAAACTAATTTACAACTTAAATAAAAATCTAAAGGTAGTTAGCTATTCAGTGAGATGTTCGTAAGTACAATAAATTTAGACCAAATCTCAAAATATTTTTAAATACATTCAATGTGGACTTTATAATCTTCTCATCCTTGAAATAGCCTCCACGATATTAGGAAAACCAATTATTTAACTAATATGTACTGGTGTGCAACAGATTATACCATTATGACACTCAGTACAGCTCCAGAGCACTGGAAATAAATCCGTAACTAGATACCAAGTCAATAGCGGAAAAAAGCTCCTAACAAAATTCTCTTCATCCCCAAATACTTTACTTAAGGACAAAAATTTACTGTTAAGAATATACACCGAACTACCTAAAATAACAGCACAACACACAACAAAGTATAGCAGCCATGAGTCAAAGCTCCCAACTCTCCAGAACTTTTCTACTACAAGGTATTGTATACTTGTCCCTCGTAACTATAGCTCTCACAATGTTTTTAACATATATAAAGTCATAATATATGACAGAAAAGCACAATAAAAACAACAGAAAATAAAAATTGCTGAGTCAAGAGTATAGCTCAGTGGTGAGAGCATTTGCCTAGCCAGTGGCCTGGGTTTAATTCCCCAGCACCACATAAACTGGGCAAGATGGCACATGTCTGTAGTTCCAGTACTCAGGAGGCTGAGGCAGGAGGATTAACATGAGTTTGCGGCCAGCCTGGGCTACACAGTAAGTTCAGGACCAGTCTGGACTGCAGAGGGAGATCCAGTCTCAAAAAAAAAAAAAAAAAAAAAGCTGAATTTTCTTTTAGCTCCAGTTATGAGTCAGAAGAATCTATCTCATTCCTATTTAATGATATTAATGATAACCTGCAACAAAATGGAAAAAGGAGGAGGGTCTTATAGTCATCTGCTTCTTTCAAATTCAAGTCTCCATTACTGGCTGCTCATCACTTTCCAGCAGTAGTCCTAAGAACATTTTACTTAAAAGTTTTATGTCACTTTTAAATTTTAATCTAAATATACTAAATATACTCTTCTGGGTAGATCAACATTCTACACTCTGAAGCTTAGCTTGAAATATTTCAATGTACCAGAATAATTCATGAGTATCAAATTCTCATACCTAGAACTCACCAATAAAAACACAAGGAGAGCTCACGCCACAAGTCTCCAAACTCAAAATTCGTAACTTCGACATGACATTCTGGAAACCTGAATTCTATTATTCTATGTCATCAGCTCTACATAATCACTTGACGCATACACCTTTCTTACCTTGTCCTTTTCATGTGGAAGCAGTGACACTGGGGGTAAACAGGAAAGAGACTCACAACTCTCCTTCCCATCAGCATTAGTCGCTTTAGTGTTAAGCCGATAAAGAGATCCATCTTTAAGGAGTCTGCCATGGCCAACGGCACGTTTGATAGCCAATCGTAACTGCTGGTGAAAGCCCGTGGCAGCACTACCTCCAAACAATGCAGACACATCCTTCTGACCTTTCAAAAAGTGTTCAATACTTTTCAAAGTTGAGCCACCAGACTCTGCCAGGCCCTCAAATGCCCGCTTGATCAGTTTATTCCAATCCACATTTTGTTTATTATCCAATTTTCCATGGTTTCGAGGCTTAGGAAGTGCTATTCGCCCTGGATTATCAGGATCTTTATAGGAATTGAGTCCTTTGTTTGATACCTTTAAAATTGTTCCATCCTTAACACTCAACTCCAACTGTTCTAAAACAGTTTTACGATCTAAACCGTGGGATGAAGACACCGCATTGCATATCCTTTCTTCTGAAGGACGCTGTTTCTGCTTCTTCACTTTTTTGATGGCCTCCAAAATCCACTCCGTATACAGCGGGTTAGCAAGTTTTACCATGGTGAAGGATTCTGTATATCCATAGAGTCGTTATCCCTTATCCTGATGCTGAATAAGTTTTACACCATGGAAAACAAGATTTGTGAAGGCTGGGAACCAGTTAACCATAGCATACAAGTTTTCTGACTCGAGTCTTTCCTCCTTTCCCGCAACAGAATGCCTCTCCACTTTTACTTTAGAAACTGACGCAACTGGTTATCTGAAAAGTCTTCAAATTTCCCAATAAATTTTTCAATAGCACCATACATGGGTCTCTTCATAAAAGTTGTAAAAACTCCATACATCCCATTCCCGTCAGAACAGAAAATGTGCATCTTATGCCTGCAAAATAAAATAATGTCAGTTTTCTGTCAAGCTCCATTCTACAAATATATTATAATTGAAATATCCTAGTCTTCTGAATCAGTTAAATAGTAAAGTGTTTACTGAGCATTCCTATGGTTTTAACACACTTCTGTTAACATCTCAACCACATATTTACACAACTGGAATAAAAAAAACAGAAAAAAACATAATTAAGATGTAATGAGAAATACAATGAGATGTTCTATGAATGACCTTAAGCTACAACTAACCAGAGGAGTGAGCGCTGGCTATCCTGTACTCCGCAATCTCTGCTCATCAGTCTATGAATTTCAACTCTTCCTTGACATCTTTCCCCAAGAAACTATTCAGCACTTCAACAAGTATCTGGATTAGTAGAGAAAATCCTGCAATAAAAGGAAGAATGAATCATCTTTCAAAATTCCAGATATTCACAGTAAATAAAAATAGTCCATCATGTAGGCAGAATACCACCAAGAAAAATCTGATTTCTTCATACAGTAAGGAAATAAAAGTTCAAGCTTCACACACCAAGTTTACAATTTAAGTACAGTATCACAGCCAAGTATGAAAGTGCTTAAAGAATTTGATAATTCAATTTTTTTCAAAATTTAAGAGATACAAACTGATAACTTCTCTTAACCCAAATTAAGATACGAATATATCTGTATGCTGAAGGAAGCATCAACTGCCAAACTGTTTATAAACTGTTTACAGTATGAAAAATTGCACTGGCTATTTTGTGGGTATAGAGAATAATTGATCTGGTAAAGATACGAATTTTAAAATGCTGTCTCAAATGAACATTAATGAGTAAAACACAAACATTACCTATCTGGGTCAAAATCAATCAATGTTCTTTGATACAAAAGAATCTGGAATACACAGATTTCTTTAAATCACTACTATAATGAATCTGAACCTAAAATAATTCCTTTGCCTCCACAATCAAGTTTAACTTAAGGGGATTTTTTTTAGACCTTCTGCCCTTATTAGGGGAAACATTGATATCGATATAAACAATGCTAGAAAAAAATTACTCCCGAAGTAACTATTCTTAAGCGTTCCATTAAAATAAAAAAGAAACTGATGGACATTAGGTAAAAGGTACTATTGTACTAACTGTGCTAGGAAAGCGAAGGCTGACACAAAACAAACCTGAGCCAAGACCTATCTTAAAACCAGCTGCGTTTTTAGAAGCTTCAGAGACTTATATTTCATTTAGATTAAGGTCTTCAATGGCTGGCAAACAGAATTATTACTCCAAAAAACAGTTCATTATGTGGACATTAATGCTACACCAAACAAGCTACAACTTGAGTTCAGGAAGCTGGGAAGTCCTAACTATGCTCACAGTTTTTTTAAAAAATGACAGTCACTCATTGTCTTTCTGGCCAGGATTTTCATCAGTCTACAGGTCTGCAGAAGTGACGCGCTGTGGACTTGAACCTTAACTCCCAGAAAGCGCACCGGCGGCTTAGGCAGAAGGCGCAACCGGCTCCCGACAGTCCTTCCTAGTAGCCGCTCCCCACCCCCAAAACACGTCTTCGCGCTCTCTTTTTAAAGAGCCAGAAACTTTAAAAAACTTGAAACCGCACATCCGTGCAGCTTGCCGATGGGCTGCTTCACCGTTCCCATCCGCTGGAAACTGAAGCCGTGGAGTAAGTTAACAATGAAATCACGTGGAATCGGGGGCACGGGATGCCCTGCTCCCGGCTCCTCGGGACCGAGCTCCGGCGGCCGGCTCGCGGAGGAGCGTGGGCCACGCGGGCGGCCCGGGGAGCCTGACAGGTCGGGCAGGTCCCGTCCCAAAGCAGCCCAGGTGACAGGCAGCCCGCGCCTCCCTCCCAGCGCCGGGGCTGACAGCCCGACAGACACAACACCACACGTGCTGCCTCCGCACCACAACACCGCCAGCCTGTCACCCACTGGCCACCCGGCTGGACGCGGACACCCGCGCACCCGGCGGGACCAGAGAGTGCGCGCGGAGAGCGCGGCCCGCCGAGGTGCAGGTGGCGCCGGCGGTGGGCGCGCCCGTGCAGAGCGGGCTCGCCGCACACCGGCCCGCGGCTCCGCGGCTCCGCGGCCTGGGCGCCCGCCCGCCCGCCGCCGGCCCCGGGCTGGCTCGGCCAGGGGGCGGCGGCTCAGAGCGACGAGCGCACGGCCGGCCGGCGACGCGCGAGCCGGGGCGGGAGGAGCCGGGCGCCGGCCGGGCGCGAGGGGGCGGCCAAGGCGCCCCAGCCCGAGGCCTGGCGCAGAGCAGCGGGAGGCAGCGCAGGCCGCGGCGGGGCCTGCAGCGGCCGCCGACCCCACAGGGCAGCACAGCGGGCCCGCGGCGGCTCGGCCTCAGGCTCGACAGGCGGGGGTGGCCGGGGGCCGCCCCTCGGCTACTTACCGGGGGGGAAGAGAGCTGGAATCCTGGGGCCCCGGGCCAGACCGCGGAGATGCCCCAAACTGACACGGCCGCCATCTTGGAGACGGTGAGCTCCGGCCGGGGGAGGGGCGGCGCGGCGGCGGAACAGCCGCAGGGGGGAGGAGACACACGCGAGGGAACGGCCGCCCTGGGAGGGAGCGGGAACAGCCCGGTCAAGAGGCGGAGGGAGGGCGGAAAGAGGACTGACACGCGGGAGGGGGGCGGCCGGAGAGCGGGAAGAGCGGCCCGGAGCCTGGAAAGGCCGGAGGGCGGGGCAGAGCAGGAGGGAAGAGCCCGCCGTACGGGTCACGTGGGGCTGGTACAAAAGGCCAAAGCCAGAGTGGGAGGAGGGTTGATGGGGACTGGAGGCCAACTGGGGGTTCTGCTGGCAGTTCTCACGCGCTTAGGTCAGGCCGACTCCAGAGGAAGAGGGCGACCCCCGTTACATAGCCGGGAAAGCCGAGGGCAGGCGTGCGGGTGGGGCGGCTGTGGTTTGGTGCCGAAACTCGGCGGCCGGGCGGGATCGGAACTCCGTGGCGCCCTTGTTTACAGCCGGCGAGCTTGCACCCGGTGTCGCCCGCACCCTCGCGCGCCCGCGACTCCCGCTGCCCGGGCGGGGCGGGCGGGGCGGGCGGGAAGTTGTCTCTTTGCCCTCCTTCCAGCGCTCTTTGATGCTGGGGACCGCTCTGCCCCAGTGCGGGCGCGAGTGGTGACGCCGAGGAGGGGAAGGGTGCAAACTTAGATTCGATCTCATCCTTCCCACGCCTCCCGGAGAGTTGTTAGACCTTGCTAGAGCCGGCATAAGGGACGGGTACGGAAGCGGCTGGTGTTCCTTGCGCAAGGTCGCACAGCTAGTTTGTGGCCCGCGCCCGATGCGCCTGGCTGTGGCCTCGTCCCAAAGCCGGTCTTGCGTTCATGCCTGCGCAGGATTGCTCCAGTCCGCGTTTATGACCGAACCACGAAGTGGCACTTTACCATGGCCTGCCTATCCTCCACGGATTGAGAGTGTCTCTTTGTCTTGCCTCTCATCCGCTTGAAACTCTGAGGCGGGGAGACAGGATCAGACTTTTTCTGCGGCGTTCAATGGAAAGGCAGTAAACGACAAATGAAAGGCATAGTAAATAGTTTTATGTGGAAGTGTATTTCTGCTGCTGGACTTTTATTTGCTTTGTGTTGCCTGCCCCGCCTCATCCCGCACCTGATTTTGTGGCAGCTTTGTCTTTTAAAGACTTCCAATTGCTTCCCCCTTATCACTCCCTGTCACTGCCTTAACTTTGTTGTTTACTGATGTGAACTTTTGCTGTATTAATCATTTGCTCTATTCACTTTGCACTTAATTTGTGTATATTTATGAATATGGTCTCAGATAAATGCTGACTACTACTCATCCTTGCATCTCCAAGGTCTAGCATAATAATAGCCCTCCCACCCCACCCCCCACCCCCGAAAAGTGAAAAAGTGCTTCTAGTGACTGAACTTTCCTTCCATTTTGCTAAGCTGCCCAGGCCGGCCTCAAATTTGTGCTCCTCGTCACAGCCTTGCAAGGAGTTGGAATTAAAAGTATAAGCCGCGGGACCTGGCACAAATGAACTTTTTTTTTAAGCCACTAAGAAAGCGAAAGTTTCAACTCCACCTGATATCTTGTTAAACTTCAACTGATACTTTGGTATCTCTATAGTCCTCCTCCATGGTAATCCTTAGCTTAACCTGGTTCTGTGACATGGATTGTCGAGGCCATTAAGTAATAGCAACAAAAGAAAAACTTACTTGCGGATGCTGGCCAGCCAAATCAATAGCCTGACACTGATGCTGATAACAGCGTGCTGTGGTAACCTTTTCTTAATTGCCCTTCCTCATGGACTTCCCAGGCCCCCCTTTGGAACAGAGGAGAAGTTTGGGGAGTCAGGTATTCTCAGGCAAAATGGGGCCTGTTTGTAATGAAAACAAATGTTGGTGGGGGCACAGATTCTGTCTTGGGAGAACAACGAAAGTTTCATATTTCCCAAAAAGGGCAGATAAAAATCACATTAATAAAAATTGAGTTCTTTGTGAGATTGAAATGTGTGATTTTTGGAGGAAAAATAATATACAGAGATAAATTGTGTTTGGTTTGGAATAATTTGGAAGAAAAGTAGCCATAGCTATCCTTGGGAAGAGGCCAGAGTGGAGCTTACGCACAGATGGCCTTTTAGACAACTTTTCACAGAATATATTTGTATACTTACATAACCAAATGGCACATCCTGGAGAACTTCTCAAAATTTTGCAACAGAAGATTAATAATATCTTTTGCAAGCTAAAAAGCACATTTTGCACATTTTTTCTTAGCTTACCTTTGTAATTTTCACTGAGACAATTCAGCCTTACAGGACTTACAGCTGAAGATTACTCCCCCTGCTTTTCATTTATACTTGGTAATATAGTTTATGCAGAGTCCAGGTCAATCTAAACTTAAAGATTGCTCTATCCTGGTTTCAACAGAAAAAATTTTAGTCCATTTACATTTAATATAATTACTGATTTAGATTTATTATATTTTAGATTTATGTCTACCATCACATTCTTCTTTTGATGTATCTGTCATATCTCTTTTTGTCTTCTATTTTTTGCCTACTTTTGAATTAATTGAATTAATGTGTTGATTATAAATTCTTTTTCAATTTATTTACTCTAATGTGCGTTACTTTTGCCAATCCCCCAAGAATGCTAATACTTTAGAATACTTTGCCTTGTGAGCTAAAGTTCTCTGATAAAGCTACATCTATATTAAAGATTACAGGTGAGGGTGGTAGAGCACTTACAGCTTAGTGGTAGAGCACTTGCCTAGCATAAGGTAAGGCAAGGCCCTGAGTTCAATCCCCAGTACTGGAAAAAAAAAAAAAGAAAAGAAAAGAAAAGAAAAAAACTACAGGCTACTTGACTTTGGCTGACCTGTCACCTCCTTTAACCCTAACGCTGAGAATGCTGTAAAGAAACATCTGAAATCTGCAGCAGAGATTTTCCTGCTTTGATATAGACCACCTACTTGATGCTCCCATGACACTGTCATTGGTAAAAGCATTGATTTATGACTTTGTTTTGTTCTGTGACTAAAAGTTTTTGTACTTCTTCCATGGTTTCAGGGCAACTTGAATCCCAGGAAATGGTCACTCATATTTGGCTCAGAATAAACTATTACTTCCTTGAAATTAGAATTGTTATTTTACATTGATAGCCTCCACTTAGCTCTCCTCTTTTTGTCTTTACTATTCTTATGAATTTTGATTACACTTTTTTTTGGTGAGAGGGTACTGGGGACTGAACCTGGGGCCTTCAGACTTAGCTACATGACCAACCCTTTTTATTTTTTTATTTTGAGATACCTCTTGGTAAATTGCTAGCAACTGGTCTGGAATTTGCCATCATGACTCAGTCTCCCAGAATACTGGGATTAGTGGTGTGCACTGCTATGCCTAGATAATTGCATACATATTTTAAGCAATACAGTTACTGTTCTGTACAGTCAGTACCCCATTAAGTTTATCAGCACCCTCAGCCTTTCTTCCTTCCACTATGCACTTCTATGCTTCTGTCTGGATTTTTTTTTTTTTGTCTTTTTTTCTCTCACACAAGAGTGTGTGTGTGGTACTAACACTGGGCCGTCACACTGAGCTATGCCCCCCTCCTATTGTTATTTTTTATTTTGAGATAACATATTGATAAATTGCCAGGCTGGACACAAATTTGTGATCCTCCTACTGCAGCCTCCCCTGGCCTGGTATTATAGGCCTGTGCCATTGGGTTGGCTTGGAATATTTTTGGTGGGGTTCTAGTTTGGCAAGTCAGTGTATTTCTTCATGCTACCCCATACCTCAAGCATTTTAAAGGTGTCCTTCCATTGTCTTCTGATTTCCACCCTTCCTTCCCTTTCACTTCTGAAGATTCCAAATAGCCTTCCACAGATGCAGTTTCTGCGAGTTCTGCAGCCATTTATTCAACCCGATGTGGATCAAACTACTGGGAAAAGAACTTGCTGGACATTTTTGAATCTTTTTTTTTGCCATTATTTCCTACACAGAGCAGTACATATATGACATTGTATTAGATTTTATAAGTAATCTAGAGGTGGCTGAAGTAACACAAGAGAGCCAGGCCTGGTGGCACAGACCAATTCTAGCACTTTGAGAGGCTGACTCAGGAAGAGTGCATGTTTGAGCCCAGTGTAAGCAACTTAGCAACTTGGTGAGACCCTGTCTCAAAATCAAAGATAATAATGGGCTGAGGGTGTGCAGAGGCCTTGGGCTGTGTCTGGAGTACCACAAAAAAAAGTCATGCAGCAGAATATACATAAATACAATGCCATTTTACTTATGGGATTTGCATGCCATGGGTTTGGTTGTCTGTGGGGAAATCTTGGAAACAGTTCCTAACAGATACTGAGAGTTAATTGTCATGTTTTTTCATTCTGACTCTTTTTAGCATTTTTTAATCTTTCATTTTCACTTTTTTTTTTTATACTGGAGCTTGAACCTAGGCCTTTGTACAAGCTTTTGTTGTTGTTGTTGTTGTTGTTGTTTGTGGGTTTTTTTTTAGATTGGGTCTTAACAGTGTCACACATCCATAATCCCAACGCTCTGGGAGGCTAAGGCAGAAAGGTCACAAATTCAAGCCCAGCCTGAGCAACTTAGTGAAATTCTTTCTCAAAATAAAAAGAGCTGGAGATACTTTCAGTGCAAAGGCCGTGGCTTCCATGCTCAGCACTGGGAAAAGGGGGCTTGGTAAATTTACGATGATCACTGACAGCTCCATCTCTGTTGTGATGCTTTTGCTGTTGGCTTTGGTGGCTTTCCCACCCTGCCATACCCCTGGCTGGCCTGATTGTATAGAATGCCATACCTTGAGTATGGAAATCTGTAGAGCCTTTTTTTTTTCCCTTTGGGTTACATCCCCATCCCATTTTTATTTTTGATTTTGAAACAAGATTTCACTAAGTTACTATATTGCCCAAGCTGGGCTTGAGTTTATGATCCTCCTGCCTCAGCTTCCCAGAGTGCTGGGATTACAGGCCTGAGCCAAAGGGCCCCGCTGTAAAGCCTTTTTTATCCAGACCTTTGTTAAGCAGTTAGAATGAGAGCTATCGCCCTTCTCAGACTGAGCAAACTGGAGATTGAATTTCAGCAGGCCTTAGTTCACCTTTTGCAGTTGCCCATCCAGCACAGACCTCCAGGGCCCCACCTGGGAGTTTTGGGTGTCCTTTGGGAGGTTTACCCCCTAAATGCTGTGCTGATCCTTGCAACCGCATGAGAGGGCCCACCCACTCTGCTTCTCAGAGGCCTTTGCTTGGCTTCTCAGCCTTCTGTTTTGTGCATCGTTAGAATTTGGCAAGTGACTTGTGAGAAACTGGCAAAGTACTGGGCTTGGTTATTCACCCTTCCTTTCTCATGGGGAACCCTGCCCACTCATTGCTAACTTTTGTCTCTCCAACCCCGCTGAACTGACAAAATTCTGGCTTGTGTCTTGGCCTCCTAGAGCCTCTTCCTGCACTCAGACCAAAGCTCCAACTCTGGACATGTGCCCAGAATTTCCCCAAGGGACTAGGTGCTGCTGAATATCATCCCCCTCTGGGTCAGTGACCACAAGAGTCCTGGTTGTCTCAGCAGCTTGCTGGTGTCCTCAAACATATGTTTTATATTTTAGGTGACTCTGCTAATTGTTTTCAGCTGGATCACTGAATGCTTGGAAGTACTTCCATCATTCTCAAAACTAGGAAAAGGTTTATTTTTATTTTTTAATGCAAATTTCTGACCTTCCTTTAAATAGAAATATACCTGAACAAGACTCTGAAGTATCAAGATGGAGTTTCAGGTGCTCCTTGTATATCAGTCACTTGAGTACTTTTTAATTAGAGTCCAATGTTCCACACACCAGCCTTACTGAATCTGGGTTTCTGAGAGTGAGATGAGTTTGGTTCTGTATTTTTCAAATCTCTCCAGGTAAGAATATCTGCTGACTGTAGCTGAGTAACAGGGACCTGATTTTTTTTTCTCCCATTTTAAACAACTGGCAAACCTAACAAAATACATGAAACAACAGTTTTCAGACATTCAACAATAGACAGTAGAGGACAGTGATCACTGGAGTAGGAGAAGCAAACAAGGTGAGCTGCATAATTGCCCTGCCTGCTGCCAGGAGATGGTTTCCAGGCCACAGAACAGGAAGTGGGAATCCCAGAGGTCAGGGACATTGCTAACTTAAAGAGACACATACCAGGGTTCAGGGAGGCCAAAGTAGCTAAAATTCTCAGGGCAGAGAACCAGAAATGGAGAAGTACACAAATAGAGAATTTCAGGTGTCTAAGAAAGGGTCTTCATAATTCTTTGTATAAGTATTGATTTGCACATGTTTGAGAAGAAACTAGTTAGGCAAAAGAACTCCAGAGGGGCAGACAGAACAATTTCCAGAATGCCCACATGGATAGAAATAGTGCCTGTTTCCATTAGGATTTTAGGCCTTAGTCCTATAGAGAAAACGATCCTAGTACTGAGAATGAATTTCTGTGTCCTGAATTTGATAAATCCAAACCCACAGATTCAAGTGCAATGAAGACCAAACAGAAGGAAAAATTCTAACCAAATCAAGGCTTCTTAGTTCTCTATCTCACCCATCTTGTGAATATGATAAATAACTTGAAAGGACACATTGTAGCCAAATTACTGAAAAACAGGAATAATCTCAATATTAGCCAAAGAGGAGCAGAAAAAGACACATTACATCCAAAGGAACAAAGGTAGGACTCAGGCTTCTATTCGAAACTAAGCAACCAAGAAGGAAATAAATGTTTTGTAATTACCGAAAGATTTTTTTTAAACCTAGAATTCTTTACTCAGCAAAGTTTTTCCAGAAATGGAAATAAAATAAAATTCTTTCAGATATACACACAGCTAAGACAATTTATCACTAGCAGACTTGAACTGCCAGAGATGTTAAAGCAATTTTGTCAGAAAGTAGGGAAGCTGGGCCAGGTGGCACAGTCCTATAATCCCAATGCTTTGGGAAACTGAGGCAGGAGGACCACAAGGTCAAGCTCAACCTGGGCAACTTAGTGATTTAGTGAGATCCTGTTTCAAAACCAAAAATTGAAAGGAGCTTGAGAGGGTCTGGAGGAATGGCACAGCATTTAAAGTACTTGCCTTAAAAGCACAAAGTCCTGAGTTTGATTTTCTAGCACCACTTATAAAGACGGACGTAGTGACACATGCCTGTAATCCCAGTACTCTGGAGGTTAAGGCAGGAGAATTGCCTTGAGTACAAGGCCAGCCTGGGCTACAGAGCAAGACCCTGTCTCAAAAAAAAAAAATAAATAAATAAATAAATAAATAAATAAAAGTCCTCAAGTCTCATCCCCAACACCACAAAATTTGAAGAAAAAAGAGATTTAGAAATAGGTGTTAAGATCACTAGAAATGTGAAATTTGGGGATACATTTAACTTTTAATCTACCAAATGATTGTTTAAGACAAATTCATAACACATTGGGGGGTTTAAAACTTATGTACAAGTGAAAATGGATAATGGATTGGTGTTTAAGCAAAAGGAAGTAACTGTTACAAGATTTTGCACTGTACATGCATTGGCAGGATATTTAAAGATGGACTGGAAAGCTAAAGAATGCATATTTAAAACCCTGGAACAACCCCTAAAATAATAATAAAGTGAGGTATAGCTAAATAGTCCAATAGTAGAAATAAAATAGAATCATAAAAACATTCAATCCAGAAAAATACCAAAAGAGGAAAAAGAAGCAAAGAATAGGCCAACTAAGTAGAAAAGTAGCACAATGATGCATTTAAATTCAGCCATATTGATAAGTAATTAATCTAAATGACCAGCTAAAGAAATTATCAGATTGGATATAAAAGCAAGAACCAGATACATACTACCTGCAAGAAGTATATTTTAAGTAAAAAGACACTATTAGATAAAAAAGGTAAAGAAAGATGCCAAGCAAACACTAATTACACGTATGGATGACTGGCTGTATTCCTGTCAAACAAGATAGATTTCAAGACAAAGTACCAGGAACAAGAAAAGATATTGTGGATGGTGAAAGGGTAGATCTAACAATCTGAAATGTTTTGGAACGAATAACAAACTTTCAAAACATTGAATCAAATGATGACAACCAAAAGGAGAATTAGAAAATTCCACAATTAAAGATTTCAACATCCAAATGTCAACAATTGGCAAGCAGTAAGAAGAATATGAGTAATGATGTAGAGTACTCGAGCAGTGTCTCTCTGAGCTTGACAAGTTGGTTGCACTCACCCACAGGCGTGGTGGCACACACCTGTAATCCCATTGCTCTCTACTGGGGCAGGAGGATCACAGGTTCCAGCCTAAGCAGAGGAACTTAGCGAGACTGCCTCAAAAATTAAAAAGGGCTGGGGATGTACGTAAGTATGAAAAATCTAGGTTCAATTTACAGTACCACACACACACAAAAAAAGAATCCATATTCTCTGGCAGTGCTCACAAAATACCAAGGTGGACTATATTCTACATTGTAGAATTAACAAATTTGAAAGAATTGTAAACCTTTTCCTTGGACCAAAATGAAACTAATTTGTATATTACAGAAAAGTTACTGACTTTCAGAAACTATCTGGAAAAATCTGCCTAGAACATATCAAACAATACATGAGTCAAAGAAAAAATTAACAGAGAAATTAGGAAAACATTGAATAAAAGTTAAATGCCTAAATTTGTATAATACAGCTAAATCAATGCTTAGAACATTAAATAGTAATATTAGAAAAGAATAGAGCCTGGCATGGTTGGTTCATGCTGGTTCACAGCACTCTGGGAGGTTGAGACAAGAGGATCACAAGTTCAAGACCAACCTTGGCACTTCAATAATTTAGCAAGGCCCTGTCTCAAAATCAAGCAGTGGAAAGCTCATGGTATAGTTCGTGTTTAGCATATGTGAGGACCTGGGTTCAGTTCCTAGTACCTACAGGAGGAGTGGGCAATAAGTGGGTCAAGTCAATTAACTAAGCATCCATTTTTAAATATTCAAAAAAGTAGAGCAAATAATTTCCATAGTAAGTAGAAGAAATGAAATAAGCAACAACCAATGAAGTGGAATACAAAAGCAATAAAGAAAAATAAATGAGACACTTAAAAGGAAAGCAAGTTCTAGAAAGACTGACCAGGAAAACAGAGAGAAGACATAAATTAATAATGTGAGAAATAAAAGGAAATCATAACCCTAGATCCTATGTGCATTAAAAGAATGGTAGGCTGGTAGTGTAGGTCAGTGATTAGAGCACTTGCCTAGCAAGTGCAAGGTCCTGACTCTGAGTCACAAGCACCACATAAGCTGAGCAAGGTGGTACACACCTGTAATTTCAGCATTTGAGAGGCTGGGCTAGGACTGTTGCGAGTTTGAGGCCAGCCTGGGCTACATAATGAGTTCAGGATCATCCTGGACTACAGAGCAAGACCCTGCCTCAAAAAACATATTATATTTATTATATTATATTATGTACACAGCTGGAGGAATAGCTCAGTGGTTAAAGTGCTTGCCTGGCAAGCTAAAGGCTCTGAGTTCAATTCTCCAGTAACACAAAAGCCAGATGTGGTGGCATGCTTGTGTTATCTCAGCACTCAGGAGGCTGAAGCAGGAGGATTGCCATGTGTTTAGGATCAGCCTGGGTTCCATACAGAATTCAGAACAAGTCTTGACTACAGAGTGAAACCCTGTCTCAAAAAATATATTTATATTATGAACAGCATTTTTTTCTTGTGGGTACTGGGAATTTAACCCAGGGCCTCTCACATGTAGGGCAAGTACTCTACCACTGAGCTACTGTGAAAAAACTTTATGTCAATATATTTTACAACTTAGATTAAATGGAAATTTTTGAAAGATATAATCTAAAAGACATGAGACTAATTATTTCAGTAATGTTGTATCCATTAAAGTGGTAAAATTTGCAGTTAAAAGTCTTCTAGAAAGGTTCAGGCATAGATGATTTCACTAATAAATAATTCTACCAAACATTTTACTAATGAATAAAATGAAAATTCTACAGGAATACTTCCAGAAAATTGACAAAGAGAGACTATTCACCAGTTTATTTTGTGAGTTCAGCATTACTTCCAAAACCAGAAAAAGATGTTATAAGAAAGCAGATATCCTTTATGAATATCACCAACTGGTTTGATCCTAGAAGAGCATGTCTGGTTTAATATTTGAAAATCAGTATAATTCTTCACATTTATAAATTTAAAGAGAAAAACCATATATCTTCTCAAGACATACAGATTTACATGATACTTAGAGATGAAAGACAGATGTTTTCACCAAAACATGAGCATGACAACAGTATCCATTGTTATCTACTCAACCTTGAACAGTAGGTTCTAGCCAGAAAATTATGGTTTGGACATGGCTGTTCTCCAAGGTTCATGTGTTGGAAGCTTGATCTTCAGTGTGGTGGTATCATTAAGCCTGGTGGGGTTTCAGAAGATGATTAGATCACTAGAGCTCCACCTCATGAATAGAATAATGCTATCTCATGGAAATGGGTCTGGGCTCATGGAGCTGGTACTTCCCCTGAATCCCTCACTGCACACCACTTTCATCCATGTTCCCATTATTGTGATACCATCTATCATAAGACCCTCCACAGAGCTGAGCTGATGTCAGTGCCATGCCATTGAGCCACAGTTGAATAACCTTGCTTCTTCAAATGTTATCCAGCATCAGATAGCTTGTTATAGCAACAAAAAATGAGTTAACACAGGACATCCAGAAAGATGGATTTGTCTTTATTCACAGATGACATGATTATCTATCTAAAAATCATACAACTACTAGGAGTGTCTTAGTTACTTTGTCATTGCTGTTACTCAATATCTGACACCCACAAATTTAGGAAAGGAAAAGTTGATTTTAGCTCACAGTTTCAGAAGGTCACAGTCCATTCAGGGGTAGTCGACAACAATCGAAGTACACGGCAGAGAGAGAGGTGGAGGCAGCTTCCCCGGACAAACAGGAAGGCAAGCTGAGGCTAGCTGAGTCCAGTCCAAGTCCCAGTTCTAGTCTTTGTCTTCCAAGGAAGGCAGGATGCAGCTTATGTATCCTTTCAGGTCCCTGCCTAGTGATTAGCCCCTCCTACATCCAGGTGTGGAAGGTGTAGCCACTATACACCATTAATCCTAACTTAACTGTAATTCACCCCTCCAGACTAGACCCCAATCTACCAACAGCACATGGTTCCATAGACAATCCACAACATTAAAATACATGAGACTTTTGGGGGACATTCTAGAGCCAAACCACAATAAGGAGTTAATACTTTTGTCGAAATTGCAAGCTATAAGATTAATATACAAAACTCAGTTAAAAAATAACCCAGTTCAAAACTGAGCAAAACACTTGGACAGACAGCATTTCTCTGAAGACAAACAAATGGTCACTAAGCACATGAAAATGTTCTTGGCCTCAGGTATCTCTAGGGAAACGCAAGTGTAAATCACCAGGAGAACGCTAGGTTTGGTGGTATATACCTATAGTCCCAGCCTTGTGGGAGGCCGAGGCAGGAGGATTGCAAGATGAAGTCCAGCCTGGGCAATTTAGTGAGACCTTGTCTCAAAATCAAAACTGAAAAATGAGTTTTTTGTAAAGTTCTTGTTCTAGTCTTTTGCCTATTTTTTTGAGTTGCTTATATTTCTTCTCTCTATATTTTTTTCAGGTAGTAAAACATGCCAGTTATATATGTAGCAAATAATTTGCCCAAGTTTTAAGCTTTTTTTTTTCCCCCAGAGCCTCACCCTTGTGCACATGCTAGGTAAGCACTCTTCCACTAAACTACATCCCCAGCTCCCTTTTCCTCTGCTTACTAGAGTCTTTTGTTGAACAGAAACAACTACTATTACTTTACATAAATATGTCAACTCTTTATCATTTGTGTGGTGATAGTTCACTTGTCTTTTAAAAAAAGTTTTGGAGGGGAGGTCTTGAGGATTCAACTCAGGGTCTTCACACTGAGTTGCATCCAGTCTTTTGTTATTATTTCTAAGTTCTTGCTAAGCTGTTAAATTGGCTGGTCTTATAGTCCTCCTACCTCATCCTAGGACCTAAACTCACAAAAAAATACTTTCAGATTAAAAGTGTTTGTTGCAAGTATTTTGAGGATGCTATTTATGACACTGAAGAACTTCTCTTTTATTTCCTCATTGCCAAGAGTTTTGAATATAACCAAATATTAAATTTTCAAAGGTTTATCCTTCAAGTCATAATCATTGGTTTTCACTCTTATTCTCCAAAGGTGGTAAATGGCAATGATTGTTTTCTGAGGTAAAGCCAAACTAATGTCTCTGCACAACCCTAACTGGATTACATCTGTTGATTGTTTTAGTATTTGCGTGATCATGTCTGTGAGTAAAACAGGTCTATAAAATTCCTATCTTGAATTATTCTTGCTTGTTTTGTTGTCAAACTTATGTTGGCTGCATAAAATGAATTTCTCTTTTTTTATATTCTAGGACTTATAAATGGAATTATTCTTTAAATATTTGGAAAAATCTACCAATGAAACCATCTGGACCTAGTGTTTCCTTTGTAGGGAAATTTTCACATACTGATTCAGTTTCTTACCTGAATTTGTAAGATGATTAAGGTTGTCTATCTGTAATCAGTTTTGAAAACATATTTTTCTAAGAATTTGTTCATTTTTGTTTTCAGGGCTTGTTTGTAGTATCTTTTATTAAACATAATTTCTGTAGCATCTGTACATTTTCCATATCATTCTTATTTATTTTTGCCTTCTCACGTTTCCTTGAACATTAGTGACAGAAGGTTTAGTGCTATGAATCTTTTCAAAAACCAACTTCTGGTCTTATTGATCTTATTAATGTCCTCCTCCCCCCTTAATTTTTCCCTTTAGCTTTAATATTTCTTGTTTTCTGATTCCCCCATCTCTCTCTCTCTCTCTCTCTCTCTCTCTCTCTCTCTCTCTCTCTCTATATATATATATATATATATATATATATATATGTGTGTGTGTGTGTGTGTGTGTGTGTGTGTGTGTGTATGTGTGTGTGTGTGTGTATGTGTGTGTGCAATACATAATGTTTACGATGAACTTGAGTATTTTGTGCACATCAATATTAGATCCTTTTCCCTCCTCATTTTTGGCCCTCCAATACCCTCCCCAGCCCCACTAACTCCCACTATCACACTCATTTGGTTCAATAGAAGGCCTCTGTTCTGGGTTTCCCAAATCAGGGAAACCATGCGATATTTATCATATTTAATCTTCTGTGTCTGACTCACTTTACCATTCAAATCACCACTTATTAGTTGAATTACCCACCCCAGGATGGGCTGCAGTGGCCATATCTTGATGCCTCTTCTCTGGGTCCAGCAGAGCTCTTTATTGGGGTGATTTGCCCGAAGTTCTTTATTTCTGTATCTTACTATATCTTTGCTGAGATTCTTTAATGTGGCTTCACCCACCAGTCTGCATAGGAAGAGAACTATAACAATGAAATTCGTATGGTATGAAAGTGTGAGAAGCAAGAGAGAAGTTAAATTTCAAATTCCTTAGCTGAGTACTGAAAAGTAAATATTTGTACATTCAAAAGACATCCAGGTTGTCATTGCATCAATCAGTTTTCTTAGGATGAACTTACATCCAAGATGAGTGAATCACTATTTTAAATGAGCTTAAGTCTACATGGAATACATTAAATGAACTAAAATTCATGTCACATAAGTATACTACATTTAAAGTAATAGATAGAGTGGCATGCTTAGGTATTTCAGAATTTTTTAAACTTTCATAAATTATTTATTCACATTTAACTAATTACTAACATTTTTTCAGATTTGGTTTATCATTTTACCTACCTATCCATCCCTAACTTCATGCATACATATTTTAAGGATTTTATATCAGTTCCCTATGTTGAATATAATTATTATGTTTTGCAAACTTATATACTATTAAAAACAATAATTATGGAAGATTTACAGATTGTATGAGACAATTCGTGCTGTTTTTAAAAGGGTACCAATCAAACGAGTCAAATGATTTTTGTTGTTGTTATACTTTCTCTTTAGATGTTTCCTTTCCTCCATGTTTTTTGGTGCTGTTTGTCTCTCTGTCTCTCTCAAAGATTCCTTCAAGTATTTTCTGCAATTCTGGGCTAGTGGTTGCAAATTTCTTTAGGGACTCTTGGTCATGAAAAATTTTCACTTCTCCTTCAATTTTCAGGGATAATTTTCCTGAATACAACAACCTGGGTTGATATTTGCTGTCTTTTAAAGCTTGAAAGATCTTGTTCCAGGCTCTCCTAGCCTTTAAGGTTTGCATTGAGAATCTGCACTAATTTGAATGTGTTTGCCTTGCTAGGATAATGCCTGTTTTTCTCTTGTTGCTTTTACTATCCTCTCTTTATGTTTTATTTCTGAGGTTTTGATTATGATGTGTCATGGCGAGTCTCATTGCTGGTTGAGGTTATTTGGTATTCCATAGCTTCTTGTACTTGAAAATTTCTTTTTCTAGAGTAGGGAATTTTTCTTGCATTATTTCAGTAAATAAATTCTTTACACCTTCAGTGCTATCTTCTACTCTTTCTCTTACACCCAGAATTCTGAGATTGGTTCTCTTTGAAACATCCATCAGCTGTTGTATCCAGCTACTTTGATAATTTCTAATTTTGGAGTTCTGCCTAATTATAGCATTTGTTTTCTCAACCTTGTCTACAAATCTGAAATTCTGTCCTCACAATATTCAAATTGCCTTTCCCTGCTTTGACATATATTTTTTATATTCTTAATTTCATCTAGATGTCCTTTATAATTTCCACTTCTCTTATCAAAATGTTTCTTCAAGTCATGCTTAAACAAGAAAAAAGGGATAGAAATAATTCCCTGTATACTTTCAGACCATAGTATAATAAAACTGGAACTTAACAGCAGCAGAAACAGAAGAAAATACACAAATACATGGAGACTTAACAACTTACTACTGACTAAACAATGAATCACAGAAGAAATCAAAAACTTCATAGGAGGGATTGGGGATTTAGCTCAGTGGTAGAGCACCTGCCTCACAAGTGCAAAGCCCTGGGTTCGATCCTAAGTTCTAAACAATAAAAATCAAATTTAAAAAAACAAAACAGACAAAAGACAAGAAAAAAACTTCAGAGAATTCAGTGATGATGGAACTACATCCTAGCAAAATCTGTGGGACACAATGAAAGTAGTATTCAGAAGAAAATTCACAGCCATAAATGCACACGTCTAAAGAACAGAACAGTCACAAATAAATACGCTAATGATGCACCTTAAGGAACTAGAGAAATAAGAACAACTTAACCCAAAAGGCAGCAGAAGAGAAGAAATTATAAAGATCGGGTCTGAAATAAATGAAATTGAAATTAAAAAGGCAATAAAAAGATTAATGAGTCAGAGAGCTGGTTCTTTGAAAGAATTAACAAAATTGACAAACCCCTAGCTAAACTCACCAAAAAAAGGAAAGAAAAGGCACAGATTAGTGCACTTAGAAACAAAAAGGGTGAAATTACAATAGACTCTGCAGAAATCCAGAATATTATAAGAAAACACTTTGGACACCTATATTGTAACAAATTTGAGAACTGGGAAGAAATGGATGACTTCCGAGATACATATAAAATACCAAAGTTAAATAAGGAAGACATAAAAAGTTTGAACAACCCCTTCACGCACACAGAAATTGAAGCAGTAATAAAAGCTTTACTTACAAACAGAAGTCCAGGCCCAGATGGATTCACAGCAGAATTTTTTCAGTACTTTAGGGAAGGATTAACTCCAATCCTCCTCAAACTGTTTCATAAAGTAGAAAGTGAAGGAATACTACCAAACTCATTTCTTGAGGGGACACTAGTCCCAAAATGAGACAAAGACTTAACTAGGAAAGAAAATTATAGACCAATATCCTTAATGAATATAGATGCAAAAATCCTCAACAAGATTCTGGCAAATAAAATCCAACAAGTAATCAGAAATATCATACACCATGATCAAGTGGGCTTAATCCATGAGATGCAAGGCTGGTTCAACATACATAAATCAATCAATGTAATACACCATATCAACAAAAGCAAAAACAAAAACCACATGATCATTTCTATTGATGCTGAAAAAGCCTCTGACAAAATCCAGCACCCTTTCATGATAAAAAACACTGAGAAAAATAGGTATAGAAGGGCCCTACCTAAAACTCATAGAAGCCATATAAGCTAAACCTACTGCAAATATCATAGTAAGTGGAGAAAAATTGAAATCGTTCCCTGTCAAATCAGGAACAAGACAAGGCTGCCCACTCTCACCACTCCTGTTCAACTCAGTCCTTGAAACACTCGCCATAGCAGTCAGACAAGAAAAGGAAATCAAGGGAATCTGCATTGGAAAGGGGGAGGCCATACTATACTTATTTGCAGATGATATGATTTTCTACGGGGAAGACCCTAAAACTCCACTACGAAACTCTTGGAAATAATAATAAAAAAAATTAGCCAAATCACAGACTACAAAATTAACACTAAAATATCAATAGCTTTTCTCTATACTAACAATGAACTTATTGAGCAAGAACTCAGAAAAACAATTCCATTCTCAATAGCTCAGCAAAAAATTCATTACCTAGGAGTATACCTAACCAAGGAAGTGAAGGACCTATATAAAGAAAACTACATTGCATTGAAGAAAGAAGTTATAGGAGACATTAGAAAATGGAAAGGCATCCCCTGATCTTGGATAGGCAAAATAAATACAGTCAAAATGACTATACTACTAAAACTGATATATAGATTCAATGCAATTCCTATCAAAATACCTACAAATTTCTTCAAAGAACTTGAAACAACGATTCTTAAACTCATAGAAAACCAAAAGAGACCAAGAATAGCCAAAGCAATCCTGAGCAATAAAACCAAGGCAGGAGGCATTACAATACCAGACATCAGGCTGTACTATAAAGCAATAATTGTAAAAACAATTTGGTACTGGCACAAAAACAGACAGACCAGTGGAACAGAACTGAAGATGCAGAGACAAAGCCAAATACTCTCAGTTACTTAACCTTCGACAAAGGAACCAAATTCATGCATTGGACAAAGGACAGCCTGTTCAACAAATGGTGCTGGAAAACTGGTCATCCACATGCAGAAGAATGAAACTAGTCACACACCTATCACCATGCACCAAAATCAAATCAAAGTGGATCAAAGACCTAGACATTAAAAGTGAAACACTGAACCTCCTAGAAGACAAATTAGGCAAATATCTAAAAGATATAGACACCAAAAGCAAAAGAAATTATCCTCATTATTAACAAATGGGATCTTGTCAAATTAAAAATTTTCTGCACAGCAAAGGGAACTATCAACATTGTAAAAAGAGAACCAACAGACTGGGAAAAAATATTCATCGCCAACATCTCATATAGGAAGCTCATAACTAGAATATACAGGGAGCTGAAGAAAAGTAAGCCTACCAAAATAAAGGATCCTATTGAAAAGTGGGCAAATGAAATGAAGAGGAGTTCACTCAGGAAGAAGTTCAAAAGGCCAATAGATACATGAAAAGATGTTCAACATCCCTAGCCATAAGAGAAATGCAAATCAAAATGCTAAGATACCATCTCACTCCAGAGAGAATGACCTTTATCAACAAGTCAGTCTGTGCTGGTGAGGTTGTGGGGAGAAAGGAACCCTCCTACACTGCTGGTGGGAATGTAAATTTGTACAACCACTCTGGAAAGCAGTATGGAGATCTCTCAAAAGACTGTAAATAAATATCCCCTTTGATCCAGCGACACCTCTCTTGGGAATATATCCAAAAGAGGTCAAAAGAACACATAACAGAGATGCATGTATACCCATGTTCATAGCAGCACAACTAACAATAGCTAAAATATGGAAGTCACCAAAATACCCATCAACAGACCAGTGGATACACAAACTGTGGTATTAATACACAATGGAATAATATGCATCTATGAAGTCCAACAGCATGGAGGCTTTTATAAACAAATGGAAGAAACTTGAGAACATCATGCTTAGTGAAGCGAGTCCTAAGCAGAAGGTGAAACATCGAATGGTCTCTCTGATATGAGAGACCCAGATCACAACTACCTCATGGAACTTAAAGTGAAAAACAAAGAGAACCAGGGGTTAGGGTGGGGAGGGAGGGAGGGATGGGTAGTGGGAGGGACAAAAGGATAACCAGAAAGTCCTTGTCACCAAGACAAGATACGTATGTGCACAAAATGCTCAACTTTATTGTAAACCTTAAAATTTGCACTTACACGTATCAATAAAACGGGAGAAAAAGAGACTGGAATGTAGCTCAGTGAAAAAAATGTTCCTTCATATCTTGCATTTCTATATTTATCTCAGCCAACTTTTTTATTTGTGGCTTCAATATGCTCAGTGTGTTTTGTCTCCATTAGGACCACTATTTGATTAGTAAGTTCCTCTTTAAGCCCCCTGATCGAGGCTTGCATTTCTTTGAGAATATCTTGTTTGAACTGGTTGTTTGATTCATTTATTTTCTTTCTGACTTCCTTCCCTAGGAGTGCCACTATTTCAGGGCCCATGACATTAGTTTCTGGGGTCTCAGGCATGTCTGTGGGTGTCCTGTTGCCCTGTCTTCTTCCCATGTTTATGTTGTTGAGAGACTTCACTTTAAAGGCCTAGCTGAGAGGTTTCTTTGAATGGCTGTGAGGATGTGTAAGGGGAGCCAAAATTCCTCTGAGTTCTGTGCTGCGAGTAGACAGTAAGGGCAGACCTAACAATATGATGGCCTCTGAGGTATCTTGCTCATCCCCTACCTCCCTTTGCAAAGGTGTCCTGCTTTTCTTGGCTTCCCTACCCTAAGGGTAGGGTTCTCCACCCTCGGAGGTTTACTCACTACACTAAGATGTTCAGGAGATTGGTAGCCTTTTTCTACACTCTGCAACTGCCTCTCATTCCAGCTTCTTCCTAGATACTGCTTAAGAGTGAACCCCAAATCCCTGGCTTGCTTTTCTGAGCCTTCTTTAATCATTTCAGTCTCAGGTTTTTTTGTTTGTTTGTTTTGTTTTTTGTTTGTTTGTTTGTTTCTTACATTGTTACCTGATATGGCTGCCAAGCACTGCTTCTGATCTGGGCTTCAGGAGGCCTTTTCTAGGGGATAGCTCACATTTTGTTTGTAGTATGCACTACCCCCAGGTTCGTTTTTCTGAGTCTGAGCTTACCAGCTGCTGACAATTCCCAGTTCTCCCAGATTTGTGCTTACCTCAATCTGAGGTTCTGTACTCTGAGCTTTCCTCCATCTTTGGTCTGTGGGTGCCAGTACCTCAGGGCTGCACCCAGTCGCTGCTGTTTTTCTCCACTTCCAATATATTTTCAGAATTTCTGACCTTTCTGTGGCTTCGTGTCAGTTGTTGGGGCACTCCTTCCTCTCCTATCTCCATCAGACGTTCTGGGTTCCACATGGGTTTTCCTCTGCAGATGCTGCAACTTCCAGCTGTTTGCAGTTGTTCTGGGGCAGCTTCCCAGGCTGCTTGGTTTTTTTGTTGTTGTTTTGTTTGTTTGTTTGTTTGTTTTGTTTTTTGTTTGTTTGTTTTGTTTTTCTCTCTGCTTCCAATGTTCCTTTGAGATTTCTGACCTTCGCTTGGCCTCCTTTCAGTTGTTGGGGTGCTCCTCCCTGTCCTGGCAACATTGAACGGACAGTTTTTGACTAAATTCTCAACTTTTTGCTCCATGAGGAGTCACTGTGCAGCTCTGTTACTTGGGCACCATCTTGACCGGAAGACTTTTTTTCTATTAAGATCTTTTTCTGAGTTCTTGAGTGGATGCTTAGCACACTTATTTTAACCTCTTCTATTCTAAAAATTTCAAACTTCTAAGTTCTGATATGTATTATCAAATTCTATTTTTCTGATTTGTTTTAACTTATATTTGCTTATTTTCAAATATAGAGATTTTTCTGGTAGTCTTTTTGTTATTTATTCATAATTTACTTGTGCTATAGGTAAGGACATAAATTCCAGTAAATAATTTTTTGAAGTTTAGGTGAGAGTTGCTTTATGACCTAGTGCGTGTGGAAAATTTCATAAATATTTCACTTAAAAAGGTTATGTTAAGGTTTGTATCTGGGATATCCCCCAAAGTCTCATGTTTGGAAAGTGATTCAATCCAGAGTTAATCCACTGAATTCCTGTGCTGGTAAGAGGTGGGGCTTGGTTGGAAGGGGCAGATCCCTGGAGCATGACCTAGAAGGATGTAACTGCCTTACTAGCCCTACCCTTTACTCACTTAGTTTCCTGTCATGATGCCATGAACAGCTTTTCCCAAGCTTGGTCCTTCATCAAACCTTTCTACCATCTCCAGCCAGCCATGGATAGACTGAAACTTATTCAAATTGTGAGCTAGAATAAACATTTTCTTCTGTAAGTTGTGGCTGTCGGGTATTGTGTCCCAGCAATAAAAAAGTAACCAATACATAAATTGGTATCAGAGAAGTAGGATAATTGCTGTGACTTTTTTTTTGATAATGTGGTTTAGTAGAAGCCTTTGGAACTGTTTCCGTGAAGGAGTTTTAAAAGGTTTGGAAATGTCAACTAGAGAGAAGCCTTTGATTGAGGAGAGATTTTGGTCAGAGCGCAGAAGACCAGAACACTGTTAGAATTATGGATTGTAAAGGCCACACTCAAAAGGTTTGAAATGAGAAGGAAAATTGTCTTGGCAATTGGTCTAGAAACCATGCATGATGTATTCGGGTAAAAACCGTATCAGCATTTCTTCCCTGTCCTGTGACTTTGCCTAAAATTGATTAGGGGCAGTGGACTAAATAATCTCATAGAGTCAGCCCAGTATTCAGGCTGTCACATGGGTACTGCTTGTGACCTTTAGCCAGCTCTACTCTGAAAATCAAACAACAATGGCAGAGGGAAAAGATGTGGAGAGTTCACAGTTTTGCCAGAAAAAAAAGGTGAGTGCAGTGTTGGAGCAAGAGAGCACATGGTTGCTGAAGAGATTAGCATTCAAAAGAAGCTAAGTACTTAGAATGAGAAAAGACTACTTGAGGCATCTCAGGACTCAGCAAGATCCCATCTTTTCCTAAGTCAAGGGTACAAAGGCAAAACAACTGGCTTTGAAAAGAGAGCCCCAGGGTACCCTGGAGAGCCAAAGAGGGAAATGGTTTCCAGAGTTCAGCTCCTCAGAGGTCGTCCATATAGGCCCTTGGAGATGTTGTAGCCATGGTTCAAGGGAGACCAAACTATTGCTCAAGCCAGCAGCAGACCTTGACATCACCCACATGATGCTGGTTTCACAGGCATGCAGAGTAGAAGAGCTATGGGCTTCCACCTAGACTTCAGAAGAAGGCTTTAAAGGCCAGGCAGTGTGCCCCTAAGAGGATGGTGCATGAATTGTAAAAGGGAAGCGAAAAGTGCAATGGAAACTCTGGACATTTGGAGACACCTGGATAGATCATCTACAGAGGAAGGCTACAGGCTATGTATGGAGCCAACCTAAAAGAGAAGCCATAGAGGTGAAGCTGAAGATAAGGGAGGCATTGCCCAACCCTTTGGATCTAACTTGCCTCAGCTTACCCTAGGTGTTAGACATGGAGCTACAGAGTTGGCTTTTGGACTTGTTTTGGTCCAATTTCTTTCTATCCTCCTATTCTTGCCTTTTGGAATAGGAATGTTTATCCTGTTCCATTGCATGTCAAATGAGCTTAACTTTTCTTATTTTTCACAGGGGCTCACACCTGAATTTGCCTTGACTCTCAAAGAAGATGTTGGACTTTTTAGCAGTGCTAGAATTATTAATACTTTGGCAATGCTTAGAGCTGGACCTAATACATTTTGCTTAAGGAGGAGAACATGAATCTTTTGGGGGCCAAGGGCAAAATGTCATGGTATGGATCTGAATGTCTCCCAAAAATCTCATGTTTGGAAGGTGATTCAGTCATAGGGGTTAATCCATTGATTTCCTGTGCTGTTAAGAGGTAGGGTCTGTTTGGAAAACGTAGATCACTGGCTCATGACCTGGAAGGATATAACTCCTCCACTGTCCCTGCCCTTGGCTCACTCACTTTCTTGTTTGATGCCAAACATAGTTTCTCTCCTGACTTTTCTGCCATTGCCAGACGACCATGAATGGACCAAGACTTCCTGAGAATGTGAACTAAAATAAACCTTTCCTCCTGTAAGTTGTGGGTACTGAGTATTGTGCTCCAGCAATGAAAAAGGAAACAAGACAGTGATATTCTAAACTAATACTTTAGATATGGCCATCAAAACAAATTTGAATATGATATCCAACTGTCCTGTTTCCTTCTGGTATTTATCTTCTGCTCGATTTATCCATTATCAGGAGTAATAATTTAAAAATCTTCTATAGTGATAGATTTATCTAGGGCTTCTTGAAATTCTCTCCAAATTTATAAATGTAATATTTTAAAGGGCTATGTGATTATCTGCTTGACACATTAAGAATCATAATACTCTAGGATACTGAACATTTTGAACATTGTTATTATTCTTAGTACCAATAATGCTCATTGCCTTAAAGCTTATTTTATCTGGTACTTTCTTCCAGTTAGTATTTGTTTTCTATGGGGTTTTTTTCTATTCTTTTGCTTTCAATTTTTTGTATTCTTGAGTGAGAAATTTCTCTTGTAAACCATCCTGTATCTTTAATTTTTTAAAAATGAAGATTAATATTTGTTGCTTAATTAGAACATCTACTCCATTTATTTCTATTTTTCTTCTGTTTTATTTTGTGGTTTATATTATTCTGTCTTTTCTATATTTCTTCATAGCTATTTTCTTACTTTGGAATTTTTGAAAGTATTTTTTAAAATTGTTTTGCTGATTTAGATGATAAATATCTTGCTTTCAGTGGTAACCCCAGAAATTTTAATATACATAGATATCAAAGTCTAAAATTAAAATAATCTTGAATAGCACAAGAACTCTAGAACATATTAACTGATTTTTCTTCTGTTAACATAGCCAGATTTTTGTCATGAACATTGTCTTTTTTTAAGCTCTTGAAACATTATTCATTGTTTATATGGTCAATGTTGGTTTAGTTAATCAAGTACCTATTTTTTCTTTACTCACCATTCTCCTTCTTTTTCCTCCATTTTCCTCTCTAATTTTCTTTCTCATTGGTGCTATTGGATGGAAACTGAGGCCTCATGCATGTTAAGCATATGCTCTACCCAAGTTGCACCCCAGCCCTTAGAATTCTTTCTTGAATATTACTTCTTTCATGTAGGAGCACTTTCAGTCTGTCTGAAATATTCATTTATAAGGCTACTTATTTCCTGGTGCAGTGGCACATTTCTACAGTCCTAGCACTTCGGAAGGTTGAGGCAGAAGGATTGCAGGTTTTGAGTCCCAGATGGGCAACTTAGTGAGACCTTGTCTCAAAAAAATAATTACTACTACTACTACTACTAATAATAATAATAATAATATAAGAAGATATGCTGAGGAGGTGCAAACAAGAACAAAAACAAAGGACAGAGAAAAAGAAAAAATCCCTTTAGTGAGTATATTTTGAATGAAAAGGTATCATTCACCCCTACCTCCTTCTTTAAAACATTTTTTATTTTGAAATCATGTTTTTGAAAATTTGCTATGGAGGGCTGAGGTATATCTTAGTGATAGAGACAGCTTACCTAGCAGGCACAAGGCGCTGGGTTAGATCCCCAGCACCACAATAAATAAACAAAGCAAACAAATTTATTTTGAAATAATTTTAAATTTACAGAAGAGTTACAGCACAGTACAGAAAGTTACAGTAACTCCTCTCAGTTTTTGGGAAGAGCCTCAGGGAGGTGATGTGCTGTTCCCATTGCATCATGTCATGAACTGGAATTTCTGCGATCTGTTACAGGGGTTGTTAACCTTGACCAGAGAGTTTATGGGGTTTCACCATCCTTCAGTCATTCCTTTCCATGCTCTGGTTAGGTGCCAGCCACTGAACCCAGCCAGCACTCAAGATGACCAGGGAAGGCCCACCCCCTGGAAGGGAGGGATGCATATCAAAGAATTTTTGGACATCTGTGTGAACACCAGGCACTCATGAAATTATCCTCTGGGAGAGGGAATTGTGCCAAGGATTGTGGAGGAAAGGAAGTATGAGAGCTTCTCTCCAAAATGTACAGTGTCCTGGGACCTGGGCTGGTCCCTGTCACTGTCCTGTGGCATTGGCCTTGGCTCCCTGCCACCCATGGGAGAAAGCCCATGCTGCGCAGTGAGCTGTGCAGAGCTTTCCTTCCTACCCTGCGCTCCGCCCTCCTCAGTTAACTTCCTTGCCTCAGCTGTGCCACGCCTGCTCATATCTATGTCTGCATATCCAGTTCCTTCTGACTGCAGAGTTCTTTCTGGCTTTGTCTCTAAGGCAGTAGACAATGTTGTTATTGTTCCTGCCTGGCAGCAGCAGTCCATTCTGCCGTCCTGTACAAGCAGCTACCAGCAGTTGGATGACTGAGTATATGGAAGGTTGATGACTCCTGAGAAGATGTGAGCAGATTTTAGGAAAGTAGTATTCTGTGAGAGTGCTAGGACATACAGTGTTCTGTAAGCCCATGGATGGTGATGACAAAGGAAGCGGATCCAAATTCCAAGCAAGTGTCTAGCCTTGGGAAATGTGTTGTTGCCTGCTACATGCAGAGGTCCGGAGGTACATGCCCAGCCAGCCACCACACACGACAGATTCCTATAGGAAGTGGTTCCATATTGAAGGTTCAGGATCAACTGTTGCACACAGATAGAGCACACAAAGTTGGCTTTGCTGTGAGTGCATGTTCATGTCCATGACGTTTTGCACAGCTTCTGCCTGCCACTTTTACCCCTGCATTCATGAGTCACTGAGCAAATCCTGAAGTGTCTGAAAAACGACTGGCACCCACAGCGTAACTCATCTTGCTGACCTGATTATTATGAATGCGTAGAACTATGGTGAACATTCACCTGGGTACAAATAGTTTCCTACCATGGCCTATTCTGTGAAGCCTGTCCTCAGTTCTCTTCCTGAAAGCTCCTGGTCTGCCATCTCTCAGTCCTGGTCAGCCTAAGTCACTGATCACCCAGTCAGCCTATTAGCCTTTTCCTGTGATTAACGCAGTTTCTTAATTCAGGTGAATTTATTCTTCAGAAATAGCAGACCAGGAGATACATTGTTGGTTTCTCTGCTTCCCTATCCTTCAACATACAACTTCTGAGGGAGGTGACATCCCCACAAGCACCATCTGGAACCCAGGCTCAAAACAGCTCTTCCTCAGTCTGCTGGATTTAGGGAACTTTCCATCAGGACACAGCAGTATCTGCCTTAGAGCAGGGACTGGAATACACCATCTGAGGGTGTATTGCAAATACAAATCCATCTGCCTTTGAAAACAATTGTCTCTCAAGACCTGTTGGGGCACAGTTCTTGTTATGCATTCCTGCTTCTGCTGATGAGGTAGTGCCTGTGGGCAGGAGCAGTGTCTGGCTAATTGGATCTGCTGACACTTGGTACTTGTAAGGCAACTTGGGTTACGTGGTGCCTCAGTGTCTAATTGCTAGCTGTTCAATTGCTACAAAGCCAAAACCTGTTTTTCAAAAAAAAAAAAAAAAAAAAAAAAAACCAAACCAAAACAAAACAAAACTATTTTCTTTTAGAACCTAAGGCATTTCCTGTGCACTGGCATAGTACATGTTACCGGAGCTTCAAGGTGCTTCCAGACCTATTGCAGACAGCTGATCAGGAAAGGCTGGGGAATGCAGAAGTCACTGGGAGTGCAGGTGGAGAGGAGACCTCCCTTGGCACAGGAATGTTTCAGCTTAAAATGTCCTTTATCATCTTGTATTGTGACACTCATGCCACTCTTCTAATCAGACTGAAGTATTGAAAAATGGGCTTCAGAAGGATTATTGAAATTATGTAAGGATAAAACTGCTTTAGATGGGTCTGCCAGTGTCTATAAATTCTTGATTAAACAAAAAGAATTTTTGAGAAAAATGTCAGTGATTTTGTTTAATATTTTTTAAATTTCTGCTGTAAAAATAGTAAACCTGTAGATATATTACACAAAATATAAAGCAAGTATAGTTTATAGTAATTAAACAATAAACATCCATGGAACCTTATCACCCGTGTACACACACACACACACACACACACACACACCCCTGTGCACACCGAAGTTAACAAGTCGACTGTCTCCAGTCACTAGCTGTCTCCCTCCAAATGCATTTCTTTCCATTTCCCCATTGTGGTTCAGGGAACCACTATGGTTGTTAATGATATCCTTGCTTTTCTGTATGCTTCCCAGCGACATTTGTGTTCTTACACAAAACAGTATACTGTTTATAGAGAGAAAGCAACAGGTTAGGGCCGCATTGTGTTGTATGAAGGTCAGTGGGTAAGGTCGCACATGAGGCTGGGTGTCACAGGACTGGAGTGGGGAACATAGGACAGAAATGTATGAGTGAGTTGCTGACCTCCCCTCTTAAGCACTAGCCTGAAATAACCATTCATCTACTTTGACTCTATTAGACTTGCCTGCTCTGGGCAGTTTATTGAGTCACACAATAAATGGCCTTAGTGACCAAGTGGCTTCTGCCACTTCAGATAATGTTTTCACAGTTGATTTGTGTTGTAGCATGTACCTTGTTTCTTTTTATAGCTAAATAATGTTTCATTATATGAATATGCCAAATTGTGTTTATATACTTGTCAAACAGTTGACATTGAGTTGCTTCCAGTTTTGAACGGTTATGAATAATGCTGCTATGGACTTTCATCTGCAAGTTTTAGGTAGACATGTGTTTTCGTTCCTCTTGGAGTAGAATTACTGGTATCATTATTTGTTTATATAACTCTATGTTTAAATTTTTGAGGAGCCACCAAGCTGTTTGTTGATATCTAGACTTTTATGTCCTTCTACCAACCTGTGAAGGTTTCAATTCCTTCTTGTCATCCCTGAAGGTTTTTAGAGCCATGCTAGTGGGAATATATATATATATATATATATATATATATATATATATATATATTATTTGCAAATATTTTCTCCCATTTTGTGGGCGGTGTCTTCACTTTTTCTTTTCTGTTTTTCTTTTTTCTTTGTTTTTCTTTTCTTTCTTTCTTTCTTTCTTTCTTTTTTTTTTTTGATAGGATCTCACTCTGTATTCCAGGCTGGTCCTGAATTATGTAGACCAGGCTGGCCTTAAACACATGACAATCCTCCTGCTTCAGCCTCCCAAGTGCTAGGATTTACAAATATGTACCACCATGCCCAGCTGTTATGTGGTGCTAGGGGATCAAATCGTGTCCTAGCACTTCCTAGGCAAGCCACGCCCCACTTCCTCTCTTCACTGTTTTGATGGTATTTGCAGCACAAAAGTTTTTAATTTTCATACAGTCCAAGTTATTTTTCTTTTATTGTTTGTGCTTTTGATGTTATATCTAAAAGCAAAACAAAGCAAAACACCAGTTAGTTCACAGTCGTGAAGATTTACCATCCTTGCTGATAAAAGTTGTGTGGAGGTGTCTCTCGGTGGTAGAACACTCACATAGCAGATGAGTCCCTGCATTCAATCCCTAGCTCCAAAGATGGGAACAAACTTGGTAGTTTTAATCTTTGAACCATTTTGAGTTACTTTTTGTGGGAAGTGGAGGTCCAGCATCACTTTGTGCCTGTGAACATCTAGCGCTCCAGTACCGTCTATGCCTATCCTCCTTGAATTACTGTGGGACTTGTGTCCGGAGTTCACTGACTGTCAATGTACGGCTGTGTATCCGGACTCTGGACTCAATTCCTTGGAGCTAGAGAGCTGTCCGTATGCCAGTACCTTCTGTTACATGTTTTCATGTTGGAAATTGCAAATCTTCTTATAATTAGGTCTTTTTCAGGACTATTTTGATTCTTCTGGGTTCCTTCTGTGAGAATTTAGAGTCAGCTTCTTGATTTCTTCAGAGAAACAGCTGGAATTTGGGAGATATTGCCATCTTATCCAAATTTGTGCACTAAACTATATCCTTAGCCCTTTTTAATTGAGTCAGGGAGTTGCTAAGTCTACTACCCTCTAGTTGCCCAGGCTACCCTCAGATTTCCAATCTTCCTGCCTCAGCCTCCCAGAGTGTTGAGATGAGAGGCATGTGCCACCACACTCAGCTAATATTAAGTCTTAACTGTGAGAATGTCATTTCATTATTGAGATTTTTCTACTTTTCTTCCAACAGTGTTTTCTAGTTTTCAGTGTGCGGACAGGTCTTGTGCCTTTTTTGGGTTACATTTATATTTGAGTATTTTATTCTTTTGGGTTCTTAATTTCATTTTTGGAATGTTCATTACTACCGTATAAAGACATGATTGATTTTTCTATAATGACCTTGCATTCTATAAGCTTGCTCAACTTATGAGCTCTAATGATTTTTAATGGATTCATTAGCATTTTCTACAT
Source organism: Ctenodactylus gundi (assembly GCA_004027205.1). Lineage (NCBI taxonomy): Eukaryota > Metazoa > Chordata > Mammalia > Rodentia > Ctenodactylidae > Ctenodactylus > Ctenodactylus gundi. The sequence goes on from PVKB01000387.1 coordinate 493,124, forward strand.
ACAAAAGATCATGTTGTCTGCAAACAGAGATTGTTTTACGTCTTCTGCAGCCACAATGCCTCCCTCATTCTCTGTCCTCCGACAGCAGATTGCCCTAGCTGACCCTTGGATACAGAGAAACAGAAGACACGTACTCGCGTCTAAACTCAGGAAGAAGACACCCAGTCTACCGCCAGGAAGCATGACAGCTGGGGCCATGGACGCTTTATCAGGTGGAGGAAGTTCCTTTCTATTCTTATGCTGTTGAATTTTGTTGTCCTGAAAAGGTGTCAGGCTTTCTCAAATGCTTCATCTGCATCTGTTGGAGTGATTGAATGATTTTTACCCTTGATTCTGCTAATTTGGAATATTGAACTAATTGGCTTTCCAATCTGAAGCCAGTCTGGAATTCCAAGAATAATTCCTACCTAGTCATAGTGTATAATCCATTTTATGTAGTGGTGCATTCAGTTAACATGACTAGATTATCTCCTAGCTTTATCCTAGACCTGTTCAGAACTTCAATTTTTTTTCCTGAGTCGGTTTTGGTACTTTGTGTCCTTCTAGGAATGTGTCTGTTTCATCTGCTTCCCTAATGTGCTGTCATATGGTGTGCATTGTTTTCTCTTCTAGCCCTACCCCATAAATTGGGTCGATGGCTTCCTCAACAGCTCCAACTTTAGTAGTTTGAATCTTCTTACTTTCATTCTTTAGTCTTGCTAAAGATAGATTGCTTTTGTTGATCTTTTTGCAAAACTTTTTCTACTGTCCCATCTTTCTCTATATTTCACTTATTTCTGCTATAGTCTTTATTATTTTCCTTTCTTCTTGGTTTTGGTTCAGGTTTTGTTTTGCTGTAGACAGGGTTTTAGGAAAGCAGAATGAACAGAAATCATAAAGAAAGGGTATTTATTTGAAGGGCTTAGAAGTCTGAGGAGAGAGAGTGTTTAAAGTGGTGGCCTGCATGTGTGAGAGCTGGAGGACCCGGTTGCTGCTCAGACGTGAGGTAGAATACCCGACTGCAGGAAGCCAGTGAGAGCTGCTGGGATCGTGGTGGTTCAAAGAGCAGTAGTGAGACTGGAGACTGGAGCGAATCTGTGCTGGATGGAGATCAGCAACATATAGACAGAATCATGTGGATGTCTGCAGGCCATCGTGAAGGTCAGAGCTTTCCCAGGAAAGCTATAACATTTTTTTCTTCCTTCTTTTTATTTAGTTCAAGCTGCCAGTTGGGCCATCCTAATGCCAGGTGGAGGTTGTTCTCTCATTTTCTGGCCCTCAAGTCACTCACACACACCTATAAGCTCAACTCTGGGTGTTTCCTAATCTCAAATTGACATAATGCCACCAATGGTCCCATAAAAGGTCTTACTGAATTGCCTCGGTGGGCTTGAGTTTGATATCTTCCTGCCTCAGCCTCCTAAGAGGATTGTAGGCATATGCCACCAGTCTGGGTCCTACTTCTTTTTGTTTCTACAGTGCTGGCCCCAGAACCCAGGGCCACTTGCTTGCCAGACAAGTGCTATAGTACTGAGCTACACTCTCAGAACCTTCTTTTCCTAGTTTCCTAAGAAAGTTAAGTTCTAGTTTGAGATCTTTCTTCTTTAATATAGATGTTTAATATTGCTCACCTGGTCGACCTGTTATCTGGTCTCACAACAATACAGATGTTATTTTTATCTTTGCAACTAGTAACGTTTGGGAAGACATTTCTTTAAACTTCTTTGTAGTGGTTTTCTGGTAAGCAACTGCGAATTTTCTAAAAGCCACAGCTGTGAATTAGACATATGTACTGGCTCCTATGTCTAGTGTTGGTGATCATAAGGCATCTTATCTTGAAAGCAAATTTTTTTTCTCAAACTTGTTCTTATAGTAGCCTTTTCAAGTAAGTTCTATTGTCCTGGGATAAAGATGCAGCATGACCTTTTTGCCAGTATTATTTTTGAGATGAGGACTCTCCATGTTGTCTTGATTGGCCTCAAACTCCTGGGCTTAAGCCTCCTGCCTCAGCCTTCCAGCTAGCTGAAACTACAAACACACGTGCCATCATGCTCAACTGCATAACTCTTTTAAAACTTAACAAAGGATGCAATTTTCAGTGCTCCTTGCTATACAGTGAAATGGACAGGAAACTGCACAGGGGTTAGAGTTTCCAAGGATCTTGTAGGATTGAGTATTCTTACACACATTGCTTCCCTCTTGAAGTACGAAGTTATTAAAGTATTCCAGTAGTGTTGTGTCAGGCCTCTCAGGGGTTTGTTATATAGTCATCCCAACCTTTTTGGCACCTGAGATCATTTTCACTGACCTGACAGGAGGCAGGCTCAGGCGGTAATGCAAGCATTGGAGAGCAGCTCTAAACACAGGTGAAGCTTCACTAGCTCACCACCTGTCTCCTACTGGCAGGGATGGGATTTAGGAACCCCTAAAGGATGCTAATAGAAAAGACCCAGGTTTCCCCAGGCAGCCAGTGTGAGGGAAAGAGAATCTGAGCCCAAACCTAGCCAGATGATCGGGGCAGCAGGGTAACCGGAAGCACTGTCACACATGGGAGGCTGGACATGCCACTTACACAGCCCCAGGCCATGCTAGTGCTTGTACGGACTGAAGGCAGAGCGTTGGGACTGGAACAGCAAGGGGGAGTGGAGTCTGTAGGATGGTGCCCAGGGACTGGACCCAGGTATCGTTTGTGGGCAGGTAAATGTGATCTGTCTGTCCCAGGAGGCAGATTATTTTGACTGTTAAAAGGACATGGCTACAAAGCTCTGGCCTTCACGATTGCCTGCAGACATTATCATGATCCTGTGTTATGAGCTGGTGGAGCTGGTCATTCCAGTCACCCTGTCCATTTTTGTTTGTTTGCTTTAATTGTGGCTACTTTCATTTTTTTTTTCTGGTGCCAGGGATTGAATCCCAGAGCCTCCCTCATGCCATGCACATGCTACACCACTGAGATGCACCCTAACCCTGCACTCATTTACTTTCATGGCATGGGGCACACCCAGCAAGAGACTAACTTCTTTAGGCAAAATAGAATTCTAGAAGGGGTTCCTCTTATTTTGTTTGGCAGATGTCACTGATCAGGTAGAGGCTGCCTGGTTTCCATCTCCATATTTAACACCTAAAGCAACACTTTAACGTTGTGAAATCAAAGGGATTGTTCGATGAATCAGTAACACAGGCTTTCAGCAACAGACTGACTGGAGGGTCTACAGAAGATCTATAAAGCCAACCAAAGTATTAAAATCACTCATTTAAATAAACAGATACACCTGAAGAATTCAGATGGAATTTCTTTGAAGCCAGAAACAGGCCAGCACCAGAGTGCACGGAAGTTAAGTGAGCAGGGAGGCGGCTTCCTGATACCATTGCCTCCTCCCCAGACACCTGGGCTGAGGACCAGGCCTGTGCTGGGTGGAGAGTTCCTCAACTCCAAAACAAAGGAGCCAGGGGCTCACCACCACAGTACTCCAAGAAGAAGAATGAACTAGAGTATAGACCAAGAACAGGCAGGCAGCAATAAAAATTATTTTCATATTGTCTTTGGGCAGAAGTTTAAATAAAAAGGAAGAACCTTTCCTGTCATCTTATGGCCACTTATCTTTTTGAGGGGTTCTAGCCCAAAATTTCACTTGGTATGGTCCAGAAAACCATCGGCTAAGAATTTTAGTTTACAGGGGACCAGATCAGGGCTAGGGTTAGCACAGTGTTAGAGACATGCTTAGCACACCAGGGACCCTGAATCCTATTCCTAGAACAAACAGGATAAAGCAATACAGTGAAATAGATGTAAGACAATGTCCCAGACACTGACAGAAGCAAGTGTGACTTCTAAGAGGAACCTAGACTTGGAAGAAACCTGACAGAGAAATTTAGATCGACTTAATAACAACCCCAAGCCACAAAGTACCCAGGAAAGACATTGTTACAAGGTTCAGTGGTAGAAGTGAACCGATCCTATAGCGGCTTCATATGGGAATTACCAGAGAGCGGCCAAGTGGAATGAAGGCGTCTAGTTAAACTAAAATTTCAGATAAGCAAGAATAAAGTTTTAGTATAAGTATGTCAACAAGCAACATTTGGAATCTGAAATTCAAACATAATTTGGCATCCTGATTTCTCAATTGCAAAATCTGACAACCTTAAGTAGAAACTATAAGGTAAATGTACCTATTTATGGGATAAAAGAAGGACTTAGGAAGACAAGTGCTAAGCAAGAGAGCATCAGAAATCAATGGGAGGATTGAAAATAGGGCAAGTGGACTCGTAGAAATGGAAAATATCAAATTAGTAAAAACTAAACAAAATTATTGGGGGTGAGTATACTAATGCTGTAACTTTTTTTTTTTTTTTTTTTTTTTTGAGACAGGTCTTGCTCTGGCCTGCAAGTCATGGCAATCCTCCTACCCCAGCCTCCTCCTGAGTGCTGGGATGACAGGCGTGCACCACCATACCCACATCATGTGGTACTGAGAAATCAAGTGCTTTAACCGCTGAGCTACTGATTTTGATATATACAGAGAGCTGGATGGGTGTGTAACAGTTATAAATATGAAAAAACAAATTAAAAAGTAGGAATGATGGGTATCTAGAGGGATAGATGCAAAAATAGAGATATATACAAAAATAATAATGTAAAAAAGCCCCAGCATGAACAGCAGGGTAGAAAGAGAGGCAGTAGTCAGATAGGAGAGGGGTGAGCCCCTGAAAAAGGGATGGACACAGACACTCACTAATTCTCCAAACCTCATGGTTCTAATGTATTACAGAATTTGGAATTCATGTATCTATAAAAAAAAAAGTTTAAAAAATTGAACATCTCAAAAATTTCATGAAACCATTCTTTTTAAAGTTTATTTTTGAAATGGACAAAATTGTACACTTTTAGCATAGAAAACAGGATGTTTTGAGACATATGTAACTACAGTATAGCTTAACTGAGCTTGTTACATGTGTATGTCTCATGTATTCTTTAAGCCGTTCTTTGATCAATACCCCAATATACATCATTATGTGCTACTCTGAGCCTATCAAGTTAGACACGACAGAAAATGGGTAACTATGGAAGTATTTGTTTTGGTTAAAGTAAGTATACAAAGCTATTTTCATGGCAAGGTATCTGTAATATGATGAATTAATCTCTAAATAAAAATTACTTAAGACCAAAAAATAGAGGTATGAGAGAAACTGGGTCTGTGGGCATAGCCCAGTGGTTAGAGTGCTTGTCTAGCAAGCGCAAGGTCTTGGGTTCAGTTCCTCAGTAATACATAAGCCAGGCATGGTGACACACACTTGTAATCCTGGCACTCAGATAGCTGAGGCAGGAGGATTGCTGTGAGTGAGACCCTGTCTTTAAATAAATAAATAGTAAATAAGTAAATAAATAAGATATGAGAGAAGATATAATAGAATGTGAATTGTAGAATACAATATAGGCATTTAGCATAATAATTTTAAATTTATTTGTATTTTGACAATTACCATAAGATGTTGGGGAAAGCCCAGAAAACCTACAAAGCATAATGGACAACATTTAAATACTAGACTAGAAGATAAATCTGCTGGAACTTCAAAGAATGCATTCCCAAAGCAAAAGAGGTAGAGACTGGAAGACTGGTTGGTGTGGCCAGCGTGCTTCTGCCCCCACTCCAGTATCACAAGCTGGAATCCTAACCCCAGGGCTGTTGTGGGGAAGTGGGGCCTTTAGGGGGCAACTGAGTCATGAGGGCAGAGGAATGGAATTAGTGCCTTACAAAAGAGGCCCTACAGCCATTTCTTACCCCATCTGCCCTCTGAGGACACAGGAAGATGATAGCCATCTGTGAACGAAGGACTCAGCCCTCTCCAGACCCAGCACACAGGCACAGTGGGCTTCTCAGTCTCCAGAACTGTGAGAAAGCAATTTCTCTTGTTTAGAAATCATCTAGATTGTGGTATCCTTCTCACGGCAGCCTGAACAGGCTAAGACATTAGGTAAGACATGTTGATAAAGTGAGCGGCTGCCATCCATGTCTTAACAAAGTTCTGAAAAGGAGGTGACAGTGTAGGGTGGGGTGGCAGTGTGCCGGGTGGTACTGGCTGGGGGTGCTGTGCCCCTTGGCTCCCAGCCCCAGTCGTGGTACTGGGGTTTGAATCCAGGGCCTTTACACTGGGCTACATCACCAGTCCTTTCTTCCTTCCTTCTTTTCTTTTCTTTCTTTCTTCTTTCTTTCTTTCTTTCTTTCTTTCTTTCTTTCTTTCTTTCTTTCTTTTTTTTGATACAGAGCCTTGCTAAAGGTCTAAGTTGCCCAGTCTAGTAGGCTCAAACTTGTAACCCTCCTGTTTCCACCTCCCACTGTGCAAGAGTTACAGGTATGTACCACCATGCCTGGCAAGGAATTTTTCAAAAGCAATGAAAGCAGTAATCTATAGGTTCGGGAATTCCAGTGAAGTCTAAGCATAATTAAAGAAACTTGCTTCCCATTAAAGGACATTAAAGGGTGTGTTTCATGAAGAAATAAACTGATCCTGGAAAAAACATCTATGATATGGGTAACTCAAACACTGAGTAATAATAAGCGGGAGAATATTTAATGGTAGGGTAAAATAAATAGTACAGCATATTCTTCAAAGAAGTGAGTAGATCCAGACACTGGAATATTGTTCAACAGTAAAAAGCCATGAAAAGATACAGAGAGACCTTAAATACCTGTCACTAAGTGAAAGGACTCAATAGAAAAGTTGCGTGTTATATAATTCCAGCTATATGATGCTGCAAAAGGCAAAATTGTAGAGGCAACAGAAGATCTGTGGTTATTGTGAGGAACTAAGTTCTTTTCCATCAAATACAAGCCTATTACCCTGTGTAAAACCCCACGTTAAGACTCCATTTTGTTAAGGTCCGTGTCCCCCGCCCTCTTCCCCTTTCTTTGTGCGCCCTCTCCTTCGTTCCCACCTCTCGTTCCATCTCACTCACCCTGGCCACGACCAGTGGAGAGCTAGACTGTGAGGTGAAGAAGTCCCAGCCATGGGGTAAGGCCGGTGTCCCTCTCCTGTGCTGGGTTGCAAGATCGGGCACATCGCTTGCTAGGTGTGCTGGTGACCTCGCTCGGAGGCGCTGTACACCCTCTTCCAAAGCAAAGTTTGCTTCACCAAGAACTCTCATTTTAATTGTCCTTTTTTTCGACACCGGGCTCTATCTCTAAAAAATTTGGCACCCACCATGGGGCCCCAGGCTCACCCAGGGAAGAGATCCAGACCTTCGGCTCTGGGGGACATTTCCCCTGCTCTATTTCAGGGGCCTGGGGTCTTAGGTCACTTGCTGCTCCCTCCGGATTAAAGCAACCTGAGTTAGAGAATTCCTTGGTAACACAGTTAGGGCCCTGGGTAAATACCATGGCAACCAGTGACCTTACACATGTACCAAGGTAGAAGAACATCACAGGGATGACTGAGTATCTCCTTGGTGTTTGGGACATCCTGGAGTTGTGTGTGAGCAATTCAGACTGCAATCAGGAGAAAAGCAGATCAAAGTCTATGGATTAAAGTTGGCACCTCAGCCTAAATGGGAGCAAATATAGGAGGACACTCCATCCTCTTCTCAGCTCACTTTTCAGAGGCACCACCTGCCATGATCTAGCACGATGGAAATGGCATGGCTGAGTTCTCCACTGGGAACCGTTGGGCCCAATGCATTGGATTGGGATCGATTCTAGCTCGAACTCTCTTCTAATATGGCTCAGTGGCACCGTGCTTGCCTAACTGCTTAGGTGCCTGTTACTAAGGAGGAATCCAGTTCATCTGGTCCAAAGGCAGATTCAGGCAGGGACCCCCTCCCGTTCGTCAGCTCTAGAAGCAGGGCGGAGGAGCACACCAACTAAGTAATCAAAATGGGAAACGGGGACACCAGTGGTATCAAGGGACAGAGTGAAAAGATACTTCCCAATAGCCTGTTAGCGAAAGTGCTCCAATATTTGGATGGCAGTAAATAAACAAAAGGAAAGAGAAAGAGGCAGGTGATAAAATGTTGTTTCATTCGGATCCAGACACCCACCTTCCAGCTGTCAGTCTTTTGACCAAAGTTTGGGTGAAATCATGACTGGGTCTGCAAACTCTTGATAGAATTTGCTAATAGCAAGAGTCCAGTCTCACAAGAGGAAATAGACTGTGTCCTTTGTTGGAGGTGAGGACCAATAATATTATTCCTCTTGGATCCTGCAGATTAGGGAAGCCCCAGAGGGGACAAGGAGATGGGACACCCCTCTCCTCAGCATGCCCATTGTACCTCAGCTCTTCCCCAGCCAGACCCAGTGCCAGGTTTGGCAACTCCCTCCACTTCTCAACTGCCCTCTGACCCATCCTCAACCCTGAATAACCCCCCATTTCCCTAACCTCCCTCTCACACCCCCTAAGAGATAGAACTGTCAAAGGGACATTCGAAATCTCCCTTCTCCCTCTTCCCTTTATTATTTCCCTCAAGACTGCAGCCCCCTTTTCCTCAGGGAGCTGCACCTTGGAGGGGGAGAAATTGACTTTGTAAATGTTCCCCTCACCACTTCCAAGGTGAGGAATTTAAGACAAGTGCTAATTACCCGAGTTCGATTCCCCAGCACCACATAAGCTTGGTGTGGTGGCATAGTCCCGTAATCCCAATACTTGAGAGGCTGAGGCAGGATTGCTGTGAGTTCAAGGCCAGCCTGGGCTTCATAGTAAGTTCAGGACCAGCCTGGGCTGCAGAGTGAGACCCTATCCTGCCAAAAAAAAAAAAAAAAGGTGGCCACTCCTTATTTGGAGTGGTTGATCGAGCAAATCATCTTTCTTTTCAGGCATCAGTTTTTCATTTGGTCAGAACAAATGTCCATTTTAGACATCTTCTCAGGGGAGAAAAGAGGAATGCTTAGGAGAGCCACTGTGGCATTTGGGAGAAGGAACATCTCTGTGGTCAGGGAGTCCTGGCGGCAGATGTCAAATTTCTTAACCAGGACCCATGATGAGATAACAGTGGCCTGAGTCACCAGGAAAACATGAGAGACACCTGAGAAATGATTATCAAGGGAATTCGAGAGTCAGTCCCCAGGTTTCAAAACATTTCTAAAGCCTTTGATGTTCAACAAAGGAAAGAAGAAGGACCTGTTGAAATTTTAAATAGGCTTAAGAATCAAATGAGGAAGTATGCAGGACACAATTTAGAGGAGCCCTTAGACCAGGGTATGATGAAACTTCACTTTGTGACTAATAGTTGGCCGGACATTGCCTAAAAACTACAAAAGATAGAAAACTGGAAAGTCCAACCCATAGAAAAACTCTCTCTCTCTCTCTCTCTCTCTCTGGCAGGGTCTTGCTCTATATTCTAGGCTGGTCTTGAACTCACTACATAGCACAGGTTGACCTCAAACTCATGTCACTTCTCCTGCCTCAACCTCCCAAGTGCTGGGATTACAGATATGCAACACTATACCTAACTTATGTGGTGCTGGTGAATCAAACTCAGGGCTTTGGTGCTCGCTAAGCAGGTGCTCTAACTGCTGTGCTATTTGTCCAGCCCCAAAGAAGAACTCTTAAGAGGGGCACAAAGGATGTATGTAAAGAGGGATGAAGACAAACAGAGAGAGAGAAAAAAAACAAGATTATGATGTCAATCCTTAGCCAAACAGCTCAAAGGAAGGGATTCCTGTAGCCCTCTGGTTCCCTTCCTTGACCCCCTCATGGGGGGCACAGAGGATCAAGAACACAAGGGACTCAAAGAACAAGAGGAGAAGACAAACTCTTTAAATGTGGTGAAGTAGGACATTTAAAAAAGGAGTGCTCTGAATAAGAAAATGAAGCAAAGGTCTTTCCCTTCACGACTTTTGATGAGAACTAAGGGGAGTTGGGGGCTCTTCTAAATTGATGGGTCCCACTCTGAGCCTTTGATAAATTTAGAAATGTGTCTTAGGTACTTCTTTGTTGCTGGGACAAAATACCCTATATCCACTATTTAAGGTAGAAAAGATTTATTTAGCTCACAGTTTCAGAAGGTCTCACACAGTCCATTCACAGGCCATGGGCAACAGTGGAAGTACATGGCAGAGGCGGGAGAGCTGGTGACAGCGTTGCAACCAGAAGGCCAAGTGAAGCAGGAATAAGCTGCTGTCCGGAGACTCAGGCAAGGCCGGAACTTCCCAGAAAGAAGCTCTAACAATGTTTCTTCTTTCTTCCTACTCAGTTTAAGCTGCCGGTAGGGCCCCCACACCCAGGCAAGGAACGGAGATTGAGAGAGTTTACAGGTACCACCTATTTTCATTTAAAGGTCCTAGAGGAAAAATTAGAAAAAGTCAATACCTGATCCCATTGGAGGGGAAAACAGGTTCAAACCAGGGAATGAAGGATTGATCAAGGACGTTTCTTTAGAACCCTGCATGTACTCCTTTCACACCCGAATCCTGCTGGTTAAGCAGTCTGATGGGTCTTTCCAGCTAGTTTAGGACCTCAAAGCTGACAATCAAGCAATTAAACCCAATTACTCTGTGGTCCCAAACATACCCTTCTCAATAGGATTCCCCATGACCACCGATGGCTTAGCATGATAGATCTTGAAAGCCTTTTGGGCTTGCCCCTTGGTGGAAGATAACAGGGACATATTTGCCTTTGAATGGGAGGACTTCTACTTTGGCAGAGGTAACAATACAAATGGACCATCCTTCTGCAAGGCTTTGCTGATTCCCCTCACTCTTTGGACAAGTCCTGGAACAGGTCCTTGAAGAATTTCATTTGCCCCCTAATTTGTACCTTATCCAATATTTAGATTGTCTTCTGCTCCCAGGAGAGAGCCAAGCTGAAGTCATTAATACCGCAATAGCCTTTTTAAATTTTGTGGGCTCACAGGGTCTACAAGTATCCAAAAATAAACTCCAATTTGCTAAAAAGGAAGTGAGATATTTGGAACACCTAATTAGTTAGGGACAAAGGAAGTTAAGTCCCAAGAGGATCAAAGAAATCACCAGCTTTCCCCTTCCAAGAAACAAGTAAGATCGTAAAAAATTTGGGGGCCTAGAAGTGAGTCAGACGCAGAAGTTTAAATATATTAAATATTGCATGGTGTCTCTGATTTGGGAAACCCAGAATTCAGGCCTTCTATCCAACCAAATGGGAAAGATAGTGGGAATTGGGGGGATAAGAAGGGTGTGGGAGGGCCAAGAAGGGGAAGGGATTATAAAATTGGTGTGATATATGTGCACAAAAGACTCAATTTCATTGTAAACATTATGTATTGTGTATATATTAATAAAAATGGTGGGGAAAAAAAGAAAATCTGGGGGCCTAATTGGGTCCTGTCACCTCTGAATAAACTCCTATGCCCTCCAGATCAGAGAACTTATTCTTAAAACTCACCCAGGAAAGCCTAGAATCTCTCTTATGGACACCAAGGGAAATCAAATTGATAGAAGATTTAAAACATCATTGCCACAATCCTAGCCTTGCTTTCATTAGAAAAACCTTTCTATCTCTTTGTAAATACTAATGGAGGGCCTAGCTCGGGAACATGGAGGAAGACACCAGCCTGTTGCTTTCCTTTCCAAACTCCTTGATCCAGTTACTCAATATTGGCCAGAATGTGTCTCGTCAGTAGCAGCCATAACTTTTTACAAAGGAAAGCTGGAAATTTACTCTGGGTGGAAAACTGACAGTGAGCACCTCCCATCAGATTAGGACAGTCCTAAACCAAGGGTCTGGCAAATGGTTAATAGACTTTAGGATTTTAAAATATGAAGACATGTATTTATAGAGAGAGGATTTAACCCTTATAACTGGAAAGCCTTTACATCCAGCCACCTTCCCAATACGAGGAACCCTCCCAGGACACTGGAGCACCAATGTCTAGATACTATCAATTACCAAACAAAATTTAGATCAGACCTTAGGGCAGTCCCTTTGAAATGGAAGCCCATCTTTTTATCAAAGGATCATCTTGAGTCATAAAGGGGAAAAGGGCACAATGGATATTCTGTTGTTGATGGAAAAGCACTCTCGGCATGGAATCCAGTTGATTTCTAAATGATTGGTCTACTCAAACCTGTGTGCTATTCACCCTAAACCAGGCTCTAAACACTTGAGGGGAAGGGAGGGAACAATTATACAGAACCCTTTGTGTAAATCTGGGCCAGATGGCGTTAACAGTAAAGGACAGGAGTTGATGCATAAGGAGTTAATACAACAAGTGTTAGAACGCTGAATGCTTCCAAAAGAGATGGCAGTAGTCTACATGCCAGGACACCCAAGGGACGTCACCTTTAAAGGTAGGGGGAGCTCTGGCAGATAGAAAGCTAAGCAGGCTGCCCTTATTCCAAGGCCCCAGTTTTCCATTTCCCTCCTTAACTACCCATTCCTTCTACTCACCTATCTTTTCTCAAGTTGAGGAGGAAAAATTGAAGTTGCGAGGGCCTCCAAAGATCCTGAGGGAAAATGGCTACTCCCAGATGGGAGGGAAATGCTCTCGAAGGCCCTGATGAGAGAGGTTCTCAACGACCTTCACCAAAGAAGTCACTAGGGACCCCAATGTGATATAGTCTTATGAATCTTTAGCTGTGAGGAAACATACAGAGAGGTGTCTAATATGCTGTAAAACAGACAGGCAGACCTTTGGGGGAAGAAACCCCAGGCTAAGGCCCTTCCAGAACCTACAGATGGATACTCTGAAATGCCAAAAATAGGAAGACTAAACTATCAGTTACAGTAGATTATCTTACCTATTAGTTTGAAACTTTCCCTCTTCTTAGGGCAACCACAAATAATGTGATCAAAATCCTGTTAGAAAAGGTTGTCCCCAGGTTCAGAATTCTTGAAAATACTGATTCTGATTACAAGAGCCATTTCACTACTTTCAAGACTTTAATGTGAAATTTAGAAATAAATTGGGAATATCCCACCGCATGGCTTCATCCTCCTCAGGAAGAGTTGAGGGGTTAAAGCAACCCCCTAAACACCATATCACAAAACTAATCCTAGAAACAAAGTTACCGTGGGCCAAATGTCTTCCCCAAGCACTTTTAAGAATTAAGAGAATCCCCAGAAAAGATCTGGGTCTCTCCCAATATGAAATGTTGTATGACTACCCTTCTTGGGTTCCAAAACCAAAGTGCCAGCCTCTGAAATCAAAGATTATTTTATTAAAAATTACATATTCAGACTGTTATTTGCTCTGTATTTTTCTCAGGAAAAGGGGTCTCCTGGCTCAGACTCTGCCTTTTGATTTTCCTGTCCACCCCTTTCAACTTGGAAACAATGTACTGATCACGCTGTTGAAGGTAGATAAACTTAAACCATCCAGGGAAGGGCCCTTTTCTTGTTTTCCAAACTACTGAGACTGCAGTCGGGAAATCAGAACAAGGTTGGATGCATCACACCCAAGTAAAGAAGGCCGCCGCACCAAAGGAATAGCCAACCGCGCATCCTGGGCTGTCAGAGATCAAGTTCACCTTAGAGCAACTCTAATTGGACTTCTTACCCTATCCTCCCTGACTGCCTGCCATTCCACTGTTAATGTCACCCAAAGGTATTCTCCCTTAGCCATCCAGTTTGATGCTTGTCAAGAACAGAGGCAACTGCAATAGTACTCCATTTATACGTGTGTGGTTCCTAGGCCAACTGAAAAGGAGGGTAATTTGTTCAGGATGGTGGGATGTAGGGTGGAACATCAGGCATCAGGGTTATATTTCACCCCGATATCAAAAATCAGAAAATGTAAATGACTGTGGCAGAACCTCTAAAAAGGGAACTACCAAGGTCAGCACAGTAACCAAAATTGTGCTGAGTTCTCTGAACTAAGGTCTAAATTACAGTTAATTCAGAAGACAGGTCCTCTGTACTGCCAAAGAATGCAGAGTAACCCACTCTTTTCAACAATACGCAGTCCTACGTCTATGAGGTCACATTCTACCATTTTTAGAAGGTATGGGCAAGGAGCTGATGTATCTGGAAGGGTCCCATTAGGATTAATGGAACTAAAACTACTTTCCCCTCCCACATCTCATAACCCCCAATATGTCTATCCCTAATCTTACCTCCCCTCATACCTCTGGTTCATCTCATGTGACGCCAGAAACCTCTTCCTGTGATCCCTAAACAGTGTTACTCAGGTCACCATAGTCTTGGTTAAGGAATTGAGACAGATGATAGAAATAGAAACAAGATATGGAGACACAAATGCTGGTTGGAGTGGATAAAACATTCTGTCTGCACATTAAGTAAGAATGACCATTACACACATGTGGCAGACCAGAAGCCCAAATAGACCCATTCCAGTTGAGAAGGTCCTCCAACCCCAATGTCATGAGCTGTATAATAATCCTCTACCAGGACAGCAAAGCGTGGAGCTATCCATCCTGTAGGTCGCTATCACTGTTGCTCCTGGAGACAAAAGGTCCTGGGACTCAGCCCCAAGGACTGTCAAGCCACCACTCCCAGACACTAATTTTACTTCATGCCTAAGCAGGCAAGGGGGAATCATTTGTCAGGAAGGTTATGGGATGCAGTGAGAGTCTCTGGCAACACTCAGGCAGATGTTTGGTGGTACTATAGAGGAAAACAGGGTCATAAATGTAGACAAAGCACATGGCCTATTTGACCCACAAGTCTATATGATGAGATTGGAGTCCCTAGGAGAAGACCTAATGAATTTACAGCAAGAAATCAAATAACACAATCTTTGAGTTCTTCTTCTGGTGGGTAACAATAAATAAAAATGTGGACTGGATAAATCACATATATTATAACCAATAATGATTTGCAAATTACCCTACTAAGGAAATAGCTGGACAACAGGGGCCAATGAGTCAGATAACATGGAAGAACAGTATAGGGACTAGCAGAAAGGGGAGGCTTCTGTGCAGATGTAAGGATTGGATTGGAGCTCAGTGCAACAACGCTCCCTGAAGGAGCTGTAACCACAGCAATTCCAGCACTAAAACTCTTGCAGATGAGCTGGCTGAAAATTCAGGTATCAATGGCCTTCCCTCAAGCCTTAGGAGAAAATGAAAAGTGGTTGTAACCTCAATCTTGACATCATTGATTATAGATTTGAGGGCTTTAACATTAAGGTTGTTGCACCATTCCTTGTGCAAGGAGTCTGATACAGAGGCTTACAGAGACAACCGCTCCCCTGTATTCGGCCAGCTTCCCCTTGCTAGACCATCAACAACAACAAAATCAATTTTTATTAGATGAATCTGAGGAAAGGAACATACAAAATGAGGGAAAACTGTGAGGAACTAGGTCTTTTCTATCAAATACAAGCCTATCACCCTGTGTAAAACTCTACTATACACAAAACCCCACATTTGTTAAGACTCCATTTTGTTAAGGTCCATGTCCCCTGCCCTCTTCCCCTTTCTTTGCGCGCCCTCTCCTTCGTTCCCACCTCTCCGTTCCATCTCACCCACCCTGACCACAGCCAGGGGAGAGCTAGACTGTGAGGTGAAGAAGCCCCAGCCATGGGGTAAGGCCGGCATCCCTCTCCTGTGCTGGGTTGCAAGATCGGGCACATCGCTTGCTAGGTGTGCTGGTGACCTCGCTCGGAGGCAGTGTGCACCCTCTGCTGAAGCACAGTTTGCTTCGCCAAGAATTCTCATTTTAAATGTCCTTTGTTTTGACACTGGGCTCTAACATTATAAAAAGTTAGCAGGAAGGAAGGGGAAGGGACAAATAGATGGGCGCAGAGGACTTCCAGGGCAGTGACAGTGGAATAGGGAGTGTGTGAAGGGGCCTTTCTCCTGGAGGAGGCCATGCTTGTGTGGGGGCGGGGCACAAGGAGAATCGGCTTGCTGCTCGATTTTGCTGTGAAAACAGAGAGAGAGAGAGAGAGAGAGAGAGAGAGAGAGAGAGAGAGAGAGAGAGAGTTGTCTAGAGGAATGGCTCAGCAGTTAAAGCCCTTGTCTAGCAAGGGCTAAGTCAAGCAGTAAGTACCCAAGTTCAATTCCCCAGTACCACATAAATGGGGCATGGTGGCACATGCCTGTAATCCCAGCACTCGGGAGGCTGAAACAGGAGGATTGCCATGAATCTAAGGCCAGCCTGGGCTCCATAGTGAATTCAGGAACAGCCTGGGCTATAGAGTGAGACCCTATCTCAAAAGAAAAAAAAAAAAAAAAGAAAGATAAAGGTGAAGTAAAGTGGGTCACCACAATGGCAGTGGAGGCTTAGAAGTGTTTTACTAGAGGTAAAGCATTAACGACTGTAAGAAAAATACGTTTTACTACATACCTTTAAAGCTGATAAAGGCCAAAGTGGATTTCATTTTTCTTCTTTTTAATTTAATTTATTCTATTTTTGCAGATAAAGGCATAAATCCAAATATATCAACAATAGTAAATATAAATAGATTAAAAATATAATTGGCAATTGTACATTTTCAGGCTGGATGTATCTGCCTTTTTCTGCCCCAGTGCTGTCTCCCTGACTGGCTCCTCAGATAAGCAGCCCTCAGGCCTGGTCACAAGAGCAAGGGACATGGTGGGAAGTGGGTTTCTGGGAGCCTGTGCACTGGCCACTGGGAGCCCCAGAAATCCAACTATGTGCCCTCGAGTTCTGGATCTAGTTCTTTCCATCTTTATGTTATTTCCTAAAATTCAGTGAGACATGAATTTAAAAATAGTTTAAAATTTGTGAAGGTCTAGGAGTTAACCACATACTTAGTAAAATTTTCTTAGAAAAGGATCAATATTCATATATGTGTAAAGAAAATGAAACTCTTGCCAAATAAGATCCTGAGTTTATGCAGCTCTGCTCCTTTCTTTCATTTCTTTCTCATTCTAATTGCATTTTCTTTTTTTTTCCTCCATGTGTGTGTGTGTGTGTTTGTGTGTGTGTGTGTGATGGTGCTGGGGATCAAAATGAGGGCCTCATACATAGTAGCCAAATTCTGTACCACTGAGTCAAACTCCAGCCCTCTCATTCCAATTTCATAAATTCCTTTAAAAAAAAAACATGGGTATACATGTATCTCTGTTGTGTGTTGTTTTGACCTCTTTTGGATATATTCCCAGGAGGGGTGTTGCTGGATCGAAGGGGATATTTATTTCCATTCTTTTGAGAGATCTCCATACTGCTTTCCACAATGGTTGAACGAATTTACATTCCCACCAGCAGTGCAGGAGGGTTCCTTTCTCCCCGCAGCCACATCAGCACTGATTACGACTTGACTTGTTGATATAGGTCATTCTCTCTGGAGTGAGATGGTATCTCAGTGTTGTTTTGATTTGCATCTCTCTTATGGCTAGAGATGTTGAGCATCTTTTCATGTATGTATTGGCCCTTTGTATTTCTTCGTGAGTGAACAGCCTCTTCATTTCATTTGCCCACTTTTCAATAGGATCCTTTATTTTGGTAGGCTTACTTTTCTTCAGCTCCCTATATGTTCTAGTTATGAGCTTCCTATCTGAGATGTTGGTGGTGAATATATAGAAGTCACCAAAATACCCATCAACAGACCAATGGATACACAAACTGTGGTATTTAAACACAATGGAATACTATGTATCTATGAAGTCCAACAGCATGGAGGCTTTTATAAACAAATGGAAGAAACTTGAGAACATCATGCTTAGTGAAGTGAGTCCGAAGCAGAAGGTGAAACATCGAATGGTCTCTCTGATATGAGAAACCCAGATCGCAACTATCTCAAGGAGCTTAAAACAAAACACAAAGTGAACCAGGCAGGTAGGGTGGGGAGGGATGGAGGGGAAGGTGGGGGGGGGGACAAAAGGAGAGCGGGAAAGTCCTTGTCACCTTTACAAGATACGTATGTGCACAAAATGCTCAACTTCATTGTAAACCTTAAATTTTGTGCTTATACATATCAATAAAATGGAGGAGGGGAGAAAGAAATAAAACACTTCTGGAACTGAGGGCATAGCTCAGCAGTTAAAACACTTGCCTAGCAAGCACAGCTCTCTGATTACAGTTCCCCAGCACCATATAAATGGGGCATGGTGGTACAAGCCTGTAAATCCAGCACTCAGGTGGCTGAGGCAGGAGGATTGTCATGGGGTTCAGGCCATCCTGGGCTCTGTAGTGAGTTCAGGATCATCCTAGACACAGAGCAAGACTGTGTCAAAAACAAACAAATATTTCCAAGATAACCCTATCTGTAAGAAATAAATATTATTTATGACAATGACATTGAAATATAAAAATGTCTTCCAACATGTTTTAGGGGAAACCCCCTAGGCAGAACGTGGCTACTCTTCCGTTGTGTATTCCCTGTCATCCTGGCAGCAGCGTGGCGGGGGAAGAGTGGGCTGATAGTCTTGTCCTCTCCCTCATGGCCAGCTTTAGGTGGGCATTTTACCCCATTTGAGCTACAGACGCTGAGAAGTGGGACTGAAGATTTCAGGAAAGGTCCTTTTTGCTCTTAAGGAGAGTGCTGGGAGGCCCGTCTCATTCTGTCTCTGTGGATATGAGGAAGAAACATTTGGCCTCAGCTTTCTCAGAAGCCATTCTGCCTAAAACACCTCCAGGGCCCACCCTGCCTCTTTATCTCATCAGCTAATCTTGTCAAGATCTGTATTAGTTAAGCCTGTTTGAGTCCCAGTGTCCACGTCCAGGAGCCAGAGGTCTCTATCGCCATCTCATTGAGGCATTGTTGGAGTATCCCACTACCTCTGCTGCTGAGAGAGCACACACACTTCTTGGTTTAGCAAGAACTACTTACTTTCGTGGTAATAAAATTAAAACACATCTTTGCCCTTGTATTTTCAAGTACAAATCATAATTGAAAAGACTGTAAATACCCAATTTTTAAAAAGTATTACAGTAAAGGATAATCCTCAATAATTCAGGGCATTCACAAGCAAACTCCTAATAATCACATTTTCTCTGAAGGGGGAGGCAGTATCATAGAAGGTGTGATTGAATTGTACATTGGATATTTAAATAAAATGATTATTACATGAATCCCCCCTCAGAATACCCCTCCCACTTCGAACACGTGATTCCATCTTTATGGCCACTTCCTGAAGCAGCTCTAGAAGGTCTCTTTCTTTAGTGTCTTTGGAAGGTGTAGTCAAAATAAGGTGAATGCCATTGCTAGGTGCCATCTGAATGAAAGGTAGCCTCACAAAAACATGATGGTATGTCCTCATTCACTTAATTCATTGGATCTGGTACCATATGACCTCTGGCTCTTGCCCCAAATTGAAATGACCATGAAAAGCAAACATTTTGAATCCATTAGGACATTGAGAGAGCCACGACTGCACAACCAAAGGCACCCTTGAGAAAGGACTTCCAGAACTGTTTCAGAAAGTGGCAAGAATGACGGGTTAGGGGAAGTATTTTTGAGGGGAT
Organism: Ctenodactylus gundi; assembly: GCA_004027205.1. Lineage (NCBI taxonomy): Eukaryota > Metazoa > Chordata > Mammalia > Rodentia > Ctenodactylidae > Ctenodactylus > Ctenodactylus gundi. Next base: position 512,402 of record PVKB01000387.1, read on the forward strand.
ATTAATGTAATAATAATTTTATTTAAATGTCCAATGTACAATTCAGTCATATCTTCTATGATAGTGCCTCCCCCTTCACAGAAAATGAGTTTACTAGGAGTTTGCTTGTGGATGCCCTGCCCTCACACCAACTAACTTCTTCCCAGGATGTAAGCTAATCCTCACATCTGGAATTCAGAGGCAGGCTCTCTTCTCAACTCAGAGCTCTCAACTCATCATACCTTATCACTTTTTCTTGTCTCTCAGCTGACAGAATTACTCAAATCTCCACCATCTCAGAAAAAACAAGACAAGGCCAACATATTCCTCTTTGACCTTTGGAACACGTATATTACTGGAGCATTCTTTTTCCTGCCCCTCATAGCAAAGTATTTTATTAAGAAGTTTCAATTCACTATATCCATTGTAAGCAACTGTAACAGTAAAAACTTGTCTTCATAGATGCACATGGATATAGGTAGGTTGAAAGTTACCAATAATCACTGCAAGTTTCTGGAAGTGTATTAAATCTGACATGTACAGGTTTTGATTTCACTGATTGTGTGTGTCAGGTAAGGGAGACAGAGAGGACTGCCTTGCACCCTCCCCTACATGGCTTTAAGTTGTCACCTGCACACTCTGTTCACCATCTTATGCGGCTGCATTATTATCTTTCCAAGGCTGCATGCCACCTGTGGGACAATGATTGGACAAGCTGGACTTACATCTGTTACTGCAATCTTCAAGTCAATGACGCAAAATAGAACTCTCTAATTTTTGTGGAAGATGCTCACAGAGATTTAAATACCTTTTCCTGTTTTGAGTAGCTGAAATGTGACAACACGTGCACAGGAACCTCGCCCCTCTGAAGGCTATATACGTTATCTCCCTTCAGTCAGAGCACCACAGCCCTCAGGGGACCATACATAGGTACAAGTTCCTGGGTCCTGTCTCAACTCTGACAGAGCCCAGGAACCTGCACCTTTAAAGCGCCTTGTGTGAATCTGCTACGGTCCAGGAGACACAGGGCTTCCCTGCACTGGTTTTCACCCCAGAGTTCCTCCCTGCAGCCCAGCCTGGACGATTTGGTAACTTAGTGATTTCCCGTCTCAGAAATAAAATAAAGGAAAGGAAAGTAAAATGAAATAAAGTGGAATAGAATGAAAACCTGGGGACAGCTTAGTGCAAAGGCCTGTCAGGTTTAACTCCCTCTACCATTAAAATGAAGTGTGTTGGCACCTCAGCAGCTTGGTTTCTAGCCTCCCTCTCTTCTTTACACACCGTGCTGGGTGATCTCATTTATTCCCATGGGTCTAATTACTGTTTACGTATCAGTCATTCCCAAACTGGTATTTGAGACTCATTCTTGGCCGCTGGCTCGTTAAGTCCACTTGTGAGGGAGGAATTGCCAGGTGAATCTCACACGGTTTCCTTAGCTCACCCACCGGGCCCCTGATGGAAATCATGGTCTTCTTCAAACAACCTGCTCTCTGGCTTAACTTCACACAGGCATCAGTAGGACTGCCACAGCAAAATACTGTGGGTTGGTAGCTTAAACCAGGGGTCCCTAACACACATGCTGCGAAGGGTACCAATCCATGGCCTTAGAAGGACAGGGCGCCCAGGACAAAGAGCCTCCACCAGGAAGGGAGCAGCAAGCGAAGCCCCGCCCCCTGTCGCGAGCTCCTACCAGGTTCTACCGCCCCTGATGATGGGCAGGAGGCGGAGCTTCCTGAGTGGGGCCCTCGGCTGCTACTGCCCCTTCAACGCTATTCTCCAACATCCTACTGTAGAACAAGCCCAGCCTCTCACCTCAGTCCTTGAGAGAAAGGTCTTCAACTACACCGGTCAAAAAGTTGGGGACCACTGGCTCAAGCAACAGAATTCTTCTTTTCTTACAGCTCTGGAAACTGAAAGTTTGAGATAGGTTGCATGCATAGCTGGGCTTCGGGGAAGTTCCAGTGAGGGCCGTTTCTCTGGCCGGTACACAGCTTTCTCACCGTGTGCTTGCACAGCTGTTGTGGGTACATGCTCATGGAGGGAAGAGAGAGGAGAGAGAGAGAGAGAGAGAGAGAGAGAGAGAGAGAGAGAGAGAGAGAGAGAGAGAGATTGTTCCTATAAGGATACCAGTCCTGTTGCGTTAGGAACCTCACTTTTGGACTCTCATTTAATTACTTCCTGAAAGGCCTGTTTCCAAATGTAGTCAACTGGGGTTAGGACTTGAACATAGGAGTTCTACTGGACACAAACTTCAGTCCATAAGCATGGGTATGAAACTAGTACAGCCACACAGAGCCCTGTGCTTGAAGTTTAAAGCTTTTTGAGACTGTTTTTATGACTCTTGATACTTTTATCTCTTTGAGTTTATGTTTGCAAGTGAGGTCCTATGGGACATGTGCTCAGAGCTTTGGCTCCCACACCACCTTGCCTGTCATGGGCTCCCTGTGTCCCTGCTCCCCCCTTCATCTCATGGCTGCCCTCTTGCTCGCCGGCCTGCCCTCCCCAGCCCCTGCTGCCAACCTATGTCCTCAGTGGTGAGGTCCTGGACTGGGCGCAGGGAGGGGCAGGGCAGAACACAAACCTAGGCTGGCAGTGCCACTGCCCCTCAGGGTATACCTCACCAAGGCAGACCTGTCCAACCCCGTGAGGGGGCCTAGAGTGTCCAGGGACAGAGGCAGCAATACTTTTGAGGATCAACATCTGCTGTGGGTTGAGCCTATATGCCCCTGGGAAGAGGAGGTGCCTGGCTTGTCCTACAGGGCTGTGTGTTCCTGGCTGGCAGCAGCTGGGGACCTGGAAGCTCTGTGCCCTGTCCTAAGATGAATATTTACACTTACCTATGTATACCTGTGTTCGTAAGGGAGAGCAACACAGATAGAAAATGAAACGATCATGATAAGCCAAAAGAGGGGTAATCATGGGAAAAACAAAAAATATTTTCCAGCATTTTGAGTAAGGGAGCCTTGAATTTTTATTTTATTTTTCATCGGGCCACATAAAATGTTCAGCAGGCCCTAGCTATCCTCACACCCTTGGTCCTTCTCTTAGTCAGTGATACTATCAGCCTAGTCGTCACCATCAAATTGAGGAATTCTTCTGTCTCTGTTTCTCCCTACTCCAAAATGTTAGAGTGATTTTTCTCGATATTCCTCAGATCTTCATTCTCAAATGCTCTGTCGTCATTAAGATAATGAAAAGAAAATTGGAATTTCCCCTTTTTGATTCAGCCATTTAAGGACAGTTTCTCCGCCTGTCGTCTGGGAAAGCAAAAGCAACAGCTGAACCTTAGGTCACGTTTGGGGTGGCCACTTGTGGGACCAGTGTGGACAGGTAGCAATGGGCAGTTATTGTCTGAGAGCCCTGGCAATGCCTGAGAGGCCAGCAGTTTTCAGGGTCTCAGGACCTGCAAGAAGGACCTGCTCAGACACTAAAAGAAAAAAGGAAATAGCCTGGGACACCAGGATTTTTTTAACTGAAAAAATCTTTATAGAATAACTATAGAATTTTCTAGACCAACATTTACTCCTTTTTTATTCCCCCGATCAAACCGAGCTTCATGTGTGGTAGGCAAACATTAACTACTGAGCTGCAGCCCCACTCTAGACCAACATTTATTAAAGTTAATTGCTAACTCAATTCCAAAATTCTTTTCCCCACCTGCAGGGGCCCCTGAAGCTGTACCTCTGACAGAAACGTCAGAGAGGAGAAAGGCCATGAGCTCACCATGAGTATGTGAGGCTTCTCAGAGCATCCTTCTACGGGCAACTTAGTCAGTGGCTCCTGTGTGCCAGACTGGCATGTAGATGTAGGGTGCCAGCCCAAAACCACACTGAGCACTCCTCCCAACAGCACCTCCTCTTTCTCACCAACTTGCTGGGCACCCTTCCATAGCATCCCAGTATTTTGTAAGCGAAAGCCTCTCCACCCCTGTCCTGCCCACATTTTAGGTCACTGTTTCACAGTACCAGCTTGCGTGAAGGTCAAGGCATGTTCCTTCCTATCCTCCAGCCTTGCTGTTCTTGTGCCTACCTTGAAAATCTCTTCACTCATTCAGTAATCTTCATTTCATCCAGATACAGCATGGCTTCCATTTCAGTTTCTTTTTAATCAAACATGGCATTAAGTTGCATCAAGCACGATTTAAGTGTAACATTAACTACATCAATCTGCGCAACACCCCTGTGATGTGAGGCCTGTTAGCCGTCGCCAACTTACAGATGAACTTCACCAGCTACTCCAGGGCACAGTGTCAGTATTTGAACCCAAACCACGCTTGGTGAGTCCTTGCTCTCTCTGCCATGCTGCCCCAGTTAAGCCCTGTTTGCCCACTTGAGGCTGCAGTAGCTTCTTGTTTGTGTTTAACACTGGCTCGCTGGCATTTATTTCCTGATGAGTCACCTTTTCGTCTGTCCTTAACTCCAGCACATTTTCACTTTGTTGGATTTTGAAATCCTTTATAGAACAACTATAAAGGTGTTCAAGCAAGAAATGGGAGCAAGAATGCTATACCCAGTTCTCAGGTCAGCAGACATTTTTATGGGTAAAAGGAGAGGAGCAAAGAAATACACAAGAATTTGATACTTTTGGTGGCTCGTTAGCACAAAGCCACCCTCAGTTCATTTTTTTCCCCTGGAGAAGTCATGTGGGACGTGCTCATGTGGCACACTACGTGCAGGCTGGTTCAACAGCAGAGTCAACACTGGTATCTTAAACAGGGGAGGGATGCAGTCCAATGAATGAGATTCTCACAAAACTGTTGGAGGGGTTGGAAAAAAAAGCTTCCGGTTAGACCTTTGGAAGTGAGTCTCAGAACAGCACTGCTGAAGCATCCTGGTCTCCCCACAGGCCGAGAGAAGTGAACTTGGACGGTGGTTCCTGACTCACGTGACCCACAGCCCCCGTCATCTGGTGGTGTGAATCAAGCTTCCCATCTTTGTGCTTACCTTGAGAACACCTGTGAGACTTCAGGCCACCCAGCATGAGCACATGTAAAAAGCTGCCACGTACCTGGAGGCTGTCACTTTACAGCAGCAGTGTGTACCCTTCTGAGGTTCCAGCAGTGAGCCTAGAAGGTGTCCCTGGGCAGACACCTCCCGTCCACTGCCCTGGGGCCGCCAGGAGGCGAGCAGGCTTCCTCGGCCCTGCCCTTCTGCCGTGATGTTTCTGCCTTGGAGCCAGCTGAAGGTCTCTGAAAGCCGTTGAGACGGACTGAAACCTGGAAACTGTGAGCCAGAGTTAACCTTTCCTCCTTAAAGTTCACTCCTATCAAGATATCTTGTTACAGTGATGGAAAGCTGGCTCAGAGAGCCAGACACTGCTGACATCTTATACTGGATAATTCTCTTGGAAGGTTCTGTCTTGCACGTTGAAGGCGTCTGACAACATCCCTGGCTGCTACCAGGGCAGATGTCATCCATTGTCACAATAAGACATGTCTCTAGACTTGCCTAAAGGTCTCCTGGGAACAAAATCGCCCCCGGTTGAGAACTGCTACTCTAGAACATTATAATCTTCATTTGCCAGGAGCTCCTGGAGCTGCTTCCCTGTTGCTTTCCTCTGCCCAGAAATGCCCAGGAACAGGCTGCCCCCACGGTGCTCCCTGGGGTAGCAGCACTCCAGGAACAGAAAGCACAGGAGCAGAAGGGGGTCCTCTGCCGCCTCCCCCTGAGCTCCCTGAGAGCCTCCTGCTGGGGGAACCTAAATCATGTCCAGACTCCCAGCTGCTGTTCCCTATTTTTTGCAGGAGGGGAAGGTACCCCAGAAAGAGACAGCAACAGTGTGGAGAGCCAATCTACTGTATTTGTTACAGAATGTCAACTTTTTGTTCTTGTCAAATGAAGCAGACAAGGTGGGATGCTAATCTATTTGAAGGAAAAGTGTTTTTAAAAGGAGTAGTAGGGGAGTCAGGACCCTCTACAGTGTCTATTACCATAAGAAGATAAATTCTGGTACATGGTGTCTAATAATTTTTGTCTTAATCAGCTGCCTGAACACTAACAATACTGCCCTTTGAATTCAGTCTTACATGTGTAAATGTCTTGTCTCCCTGAGAGCCTACAGGTCTGTAAGGATAGGGCTGTGACTTCCGTAATGCTTCAGTGCAGCTATAGACTTCTTGTGTATCTTCAGTAAGAATTGTTAAATTATTTTTTTCTAGGATCTAGGGATTGAACTTCTGTGTGCACTACATCCAACTCCTCTTTTTAATTTTTTTTGAGACAAGGTCTTCTTAAACCATTATGTTGCACAGGCTAAACTCAAATTTTCATCCTCTGGCTCATGGCCTCATCCTCCCAGAGTGCTTGGAATTACAGGCCTGTGCCACCACTCCCAGAGAGGTTCATTAAGTACTTATGCTTTTCCACTCCCCTTTCCTTTCCTCTGCTCCCTTCCCCTCTGCTCACCTCCCCTCTCCTGTCCTCTCCTCTCCTCTGCTCCCTTTTTCTTTGCTCTCTCTCTCTCTCTTCTCTGTCTCTTTCCCTCTGTCTCTCTTCATCTCTCTGTGTGTGTATGTGTGTATGTATGCATGCATGCTGGAGATTGAACCCTTCAGCCTCTTAAATATTCTTTCAAAGTAAGTTTATCTGGCTTCAGAAATAGATCAGGATCATTGCAAAATATCATGGCTTGGGAACACGATGGAACCATCAATAACATAAAATTGTTACTTTACTATTCATCTATACACACTGGAAACCATGAGTTTACACCAATACCTCTAATCAATTCTAATTTTCTCCCTTCCCGTTTTGAAACTCCCTTTTCTGATCCAAATCAACAACCCAGTGCATATTAAACCTTTCATACCACCAAAACAATCCCTCACCATGCAAATCCTGTCCTCACCCACCAGGGCTTTGACATAGTGCGCCTGGCCTTAGCTGCAAAACCTTGCTTGGCCCCTCTCACGGTTTCTGGACTGAATTATCCAGGAAAAAAAAAAGAAGGCAAATGTTATGTCTCCATTTAAATTTTTAAACCTATGGAATGCAGTCATAATGACCATTTTAGTGTCCTTTGGCTGCTGATTCTGTCTTCATCAGTGCTGTGACTGATCTTCTGATTGCTCACATTTTTCTTCTTTGCAAAAGTGGAACTTGTTTATTGGATGCCAGACACTGTGGATTTTACCTTGTTGGGTGCTGGAAATTCTTATATTCGTTTAAACATTTTAAAGCTTTGTTCTGGGAAGCTGTCAGGTCACTGGAAACAGTTTCATCCTTTGGGTATTGCTTTATGATTTGCTAGGAAGGTCTGGAGCTGAGATTAGATTTGGGCTTCTTATTTCTCCCTGCTAAGGCCAGGTCCTTCTGAGATGCCTCCCCCGTACCAGCAACCCCTCAGACCCTTGCAAAATGTCTCGCCAAAACCAGTGACCTGACTCCCCTGAGATGTCTTTCTGATACCAGTGACTCAGACCCTTGTAAGATGTCTCCCAGCATCATTAACCCTTAGACCTTTCCACAATGCCCCCCCCACCCCCGCAGCAGGTCCTCTGAGATGTCTCCCCAGTATCTGCGGCCCCTCAGGTCCTTCAAGATGTCTCCCCAATACCAGTGGCCCTCAGGCCCTTCTGTGATGCCTCCCCAGTGCCTGCGGCCCCTCAGGCCCTCCTGAGACATCTTCCCAGCATCTGTTACTCCTCAAGCTTTCACTGCAGCTGGCAGAGCGGACTCAAGCGCTGGCCCAGAGCCAGTACTGAGCTGTCTCACCTTTAATGCTTTCCCTTCCGCAGCCCCAGTTTCCACCCCCCCATACACACTGGCCAGTGCTCAGCTGAACGCCAGACGAGGACCCTCTGAAGATCTTGAAGTTCCTTCTCCATGTACCTCTCTCCTCTTTGGGACTTTTGGGACATAAGAAAATGGCCTGATGCTTCCCAAGAGAACCTTTATGTTTTCTCTCCGTGGTTGCCCCCAAAAGTCGTGCAGCCAGTCCAGCTGCAGGAGACACCCCACAGTAGCTGGGGTAGACATTTGCTGCAGCAGCCTTCAGTCACTGTCCTATCACTGATAACTCTCTGGGTGACCCCACCCATCTGCAGCTGTCCCTATTCAGGTCTGAGAGGTGCCTCCCCTTCCCAAGTCCAAACAGGACATCTGCCACTGTGCATGCATGCCCATCTATTTTCCTCTATAAGCAACAGTCCCATACCCTTAGCAGGTTTTGACGTGCACTATTCCCCATATAGTCTACAGTAGCATCTAGTCCTAATAAAGCCCCTTCTGGGTGATATATCCTGGTCTGTCTGTGATTTCTGTCTTGAGGAAGCATGCTGAGCTGCAACCCTTGGAGCTGGTGGCACCCGAGACTCGGTGCTGGTAACAATGAAGATGGCTAGTGGTGAAGGAAGAGACCAAGGAGGAACGGCCAGGAGCCATCATCTCGAGTGGCCGAAGATTTTCTGAGGCCCAAAACCTGCCAGCGGCTGCTGGCTTGAGCTGCAGGGAGGGCTACTAGCACTAAGAACTGGCAGCTTCTAGTATCAAAAGCCCACAGCTGGTAACACCAAAGCAGCTTCCCTGTGCCAATTCATGAGTTAAATGAGAGCCCTCATCCAACTGGAAAATCTTGGAAGCTAGCATGGGAGTCTTCGCCATTTGAGGGCCCTGATGAAGGTGGAGAATGGTGACATTTCTCAGCAGGCTGAAGATCCAGCTCATGTCTGGTTCCCATTGTAACTGCAGGTAAGAATTCATGCGAGAATTCATTCTTCCTGATGACTCTAGTCACCTTGCTCTTCCTCCATATGGCTCCACTCCTGAATTCTGGTAACCTGCCAGCTTCTGCCTCAGTTTCCCCTTTTTGAGCCCAGACCTGGAAATGTCCTCGAAGCAGCTTCTCCTTTACTTACTCCTTATCTCTCAGGAATCACTGTCCTTCTGTGACTGTCCTTCAGGCAATATTTGCCTGAAAAAACAATACTTTGTATATTTTGTCTGTCTTGTGTTGCTGTCATTTTGGGCAGAAGGGCAAATATGATCTGTTATTCATGGTATGTAGAAATGGACTAACAGCACTACACATTGAAAATATTTTTAAAAAATTCTCAAACCCTTAATTCTCAATATATGCCTCAATTCAAATCCACACGCCACCACATCACACATCACCCTCACACACATCACCTAGCTCACCACGAGAGCCCAGAAGCAGCCCTACCCTCGGGTCATGGACTCTTTTTTCCTTTTTTCTTTTTTTCCTTCTTGTCCTTCTTCTTCTTCTTTTCTTCTACATTTTTGTAGTACTGGAAACTGAACTTAGGGCCTTCACACTGAGCTACATCCCACACTATTTTATTTTACTTTACTTTATTTTTATTTTGAGACGAAGTCTATAAGTCACCCATGCTGAGCTTAAACTTGTGATTCTCCTGTCTCAGCCTCCCAGAGTGCTGGGATTATAGGACTGTACTACCAGGCCTGGAAATTGAGGGTAAATAAAAGAGCAGACATTTCAGATCTAGTTATAATTTGGTAATTGGAGGAGATTTTCCTGAAAGAATGTCTTTGATCTTTTTAAGTCATAAAGATAAATAGTAAAAAGGCAATAAAAACTATAAATACATTTAAATTAGCTTATTTATCACATAGAAAAATAAATGTGAGCTTTGGGTTAGCCTTAGGGTATGATTTCAGTTTTTAACTGTTGCTAATTTTGGGATTCTAAGGACTCATTTGATCTCTGAGCCTCAGCTTACTTAAGTATAAAATGTTCTTAAGGTTCTGTGTTCTTAGATTTTGTAGACCCCCACAATGCTAGACATAAAATACTCAGCAAATGATTGTTATTAGCACATTTGTATGTGGTGTGTTTGCAGATTGTCCTTACTATAGTGTCATGAGAAAATGAAGGACTGCAAATTATTTATGTATAGGGTAAGTCCAGAGAGAGGAAAACATTGCCAGAACAGGAAGGGAAAGAGCAAAACCCCAAGGCAGACAACAGCTGGAGACATATAGGCCTCACCACTGCCTGGGCCTGGTGGGAGCAAAGATGTAGGTGGAATGTGGGGACCAGGGGGTCAGGTATGTTTGTGTCAGCTTGGGTGGAGTTTTAACAACAGACTAAACTAAGCCAAAGACTTTGGTCATTATTCTGTAGCATAGATCTCTCTCTCTCCCTCTCGATCTCTCTCTCGCTCTTTCTCTCCCTCCTCTCTCTCTCTCTCTCTCTCTCTCTCTCTCTATCTCTCTCTCTCTCTCTCTCTCAGCTGAGATCTTCCCCAGAGCTTTACGCTTTACATATGCTATGCATGAGCTATGCCACCAAGCTTTGCCCCTGGCCCTGAGATATCCCTTAGTAGAAATTAGCCAACCTCATTACAGCATGCCATATTCAAGTCAAGAGGCCTTTGGCTGCTGTTGGTTTTAAAAGTGAAGGCTGTCTTTTGTGTTGCTGGAGTAGGTGTATTTCAGGGCAAGGAACAATTGCTAAAAGAGAAGTTGTGCAGTGTAAACTCCCTGGGAGCGATTCCCTATGGTCACCAGCCAGGCAGCTTTGGATGGATGGCTTCTGCACCAGGCCACACACTGACATCTGCAGCACAAGGAAAAAATTCAGGCACAGGAAAAACAGTCAGTTCCCAAAAGGCTAAAAGGACTGGAAGTATTTAATGGTAATACTATGTAATGCAATAACCTTTGTCCCACTAATAAAGAAATATTGTAAACAAAAGATTGCATAGTCCTTGACAGAATTATCAGAAAAATTCAAGCTAATATTTCTTCTTTGACTTAGATCAGAAGTATTTCCATCACGTCATTTGCATGGGACTTAAAATATACAACAGATCCATAGGCTCCACCCTCAGGTCAACAAAGGTTTAAATATTAGCTATCCTGTCGATTATAGAAGTGCAAACTTGTTCCTTTCCCAGAGGGTGGCGTGCCTTTCTGTCCACTTGTCTTGTACTTCTGCATTTGATGCCCTATCACTCTGGTCTGTGCACTCCACATTGCAGAATGCTGAACAGGGGGTTGAAGGAGAGGGGCTGTACCTGCTGTAGGGTGAGAAAGGAAAATACACAGATTTAACTCTAGGCAGAGCTTGTCAGAGACTGGAATCGATGGAAGAGCAATGAAATTACCTTTTCTAGAAACTGTTGAAAAATACAATAAATATCTATAAACATTACTCTTTTTTGGCAATGCTGGGGATTGAACCCCTGGCCTCGCATGTGTTACACAAACACTTTATCACTGAGCTACATCCCCAGCCCTACCTTTCTTTAATGTATGTTGAGTAAGGCTTGGGTAAGCACCAAGGACACATGGTAAATAGAACAAAGCACCTGCCCTGAGGAGCTCACAGTTCATGGGAAGTCAGACCTGCATGCTGGGAACTCCTGTGCCATTGGCAGACACATGGGTGGGGGTGGAAAGAACTGTCTGGGTGATCAGGGAGGCCTAAGGGCACAGGTGCCTAGATGAGACTAAGGCAGCCTGAAAGCCAGAATCTCTGGGCAGTATGAGGGTGTGGAGCCGTCAGCAGAGAGCACCGATGCCCAAAGGCAGAGAGGTCTGCAAGAACAGGAAGGCTTTGGGCCTCCAAGGTTCAGCGCCTGCCCCTTCGTGTGGGTGGTAGAGGATAGGAGAAAAGAAGCTGTGCGGGGAGTCTGTGGTACTTCTGTGTGGGGTGCATGGCACAGAAGCTCAAGTTTATTAGCATACATATGTGCAATGCCAAAAAAAAAAAAAAAAAACAGCAGGCTGTACACCAGCAACATGGTTTCCAGGGAGTTCGAACAAGATTGCTAGTGTCAGAATTAGTAGGCCTGACCCCTAAGATTACAGACGCTTGAGCCTGCTGCCTGGACTCAAGGTCCAGCCCTGAAACTTACTTGTACTTGTACCTTTGGGAAAATTACGTGACTTCTCTGTGCTTCAGCGTTCTCACCAGTGAAGTGGAGGTACAGCAAAACCTGCTCGGTAGAGTTGTTGTGGAGTAGATGAACTAACACATGGAAGATGCTTGGACTGGCACCTGGCACATAGCAAGCACACTACAGGTGTTTGCTTCACTGCTGTTATACACTAGAGAAATCTGTGGGTTTTTTCCTGAGAGGAAGAAGATGAATGTCATTGCAGTTGAAGCAGTTACCCAATTTGTGCAGGTTGTGGGTGCCTGGGGGAGCTTAGGAAGTGAAGGAAACAAGTGAATTGTACAGTATCTGCCTTGTTGTGCCAGAATCTGAGACTCTGAATACAGCAATGCCACTTTAGGACTTAGTGGCCAAGTCACCCCAGAGGGTAGGGAAAGAGCATCCTCTGTATTGCATGTCCCCACAGGGACACTAGGGCCAGATGCATCCAGGGAAGGACCAGCAAACAGGGTCAGGTGTCAGGGTAACTGGGACACGTTCCTGAAGGTCTGAGATGCCATGGAATATCCAGAAAGAGACTCATCAGGAAGAGCTTACTTGTCGCTGAGCACACATGTCCTGGGACCCTCGAGAGAACCAAGAGAGCCCTGAAGGAAGAGTTGAGCTTGACCCTCTACCGCACGGAGATGCGTTCTGAAAGCCATTTAGGTATTTGTGTCAATGTGATCTAACTTGCTCCTAGAGCAAATTTATATGTCTGAATACTTGCTGTTATATAATTATGGGTGAATGTTAGCCTTTCCTGTACCTTATCTATATTTGTCAGCTATATAATAATAATTTCATCAGAAGAACACATTAATTTTTAAAGCAAAAATTAAAAGTTTGGATTTCATTGTAGATACCCATTGAGATTTCTTTATTATTGTTTTATTATTATTATTATTATTTTGTAAATACATGAATTCCAAATTCTATAACATATTAGAGACATAGGGTTTGGGGAATCAGTGAGTGTCTATGCCCACACCTTTTTCAGACGTTCACCCCTTTCCTAGCTGATCTTGCCTCTCTTTCTACCCGGTCATTCATGTTGAGGCCTTTTTATGTCAATGTTTTTGGCCATTTCATAAGAATGACACCCATCTATAGTCTGTCTTTTGTGCTTGGTCCATTTCATTGAGCATTATTGACTCAAGATGGCCCCATTCTCATTCAAAACTTCATATCCATCTTTCTTTGTGGCTGCATAGTATTCCATTGTGTATAGGTACCACATCTTCTTTAACCATTCCTCTATTGATGGGCAGGGAGGTTGTTTCCAGGATTTGGCTATTATGAATTGTGCTTCTATACCCAATGAGATTTCATTGAAAGATCTCTGATAGCAGAATGTACTAATCGATGCTGAGAGCAGCATGAAGACTTAGAGAGGGTGAGGGGAGAGGAGAGCAGTCACTACGTAATCCTTGCGGCAGAGCAGGAGAGAAAATGACTAATGCTTCGGTGGGGAGGCTGGAAGGGAAAAAAGATGGACAGTAAGCATGTAGGGTGGCTGGGTATGCTGGTATGTGCCTGGAACTCCAAAACTGAGGAAGTCAGAGGCAAGACTATCACAAGTCCAAATTCCACTTGGACATGGTAGTGAGGCCCTATCTCAAGATATTAATAAATAAATAAAAAGGATTGGGGATGTAGCCCAGTGGTAGAGTGCCCGTTGTGGTTTGGATCTGAAATGTCCCCCAAAAGTCTGATGTATTTGGATATTATGGATTATCTGTGGAACCATATGCTCTTAGGAGACTGGGGCCTGTTCTGGAGGGGTGGATTATGGACACGTGGGGGAAGACAGGTGTGTAGATTGGATTACAGCATGTGGTGGGGGCTTAAAACCTGGAAGGGATGGAGCACTGAGGCTGTACCCAGAAGGAGTGAATCACTGGGACAGGACCTGGAAGGATATATGCTACTTTTAGCCTTCCTTTGGGGACTTGACTTGGCTTACTGTTTGCAATGCTGAGAGGAACAGTCTCTACCTCCACCTCTGCTTCCACCATGTGCTTCCACTGTTGCTATCTGACCATAATGAACAGTGACTCTCTGAAACTGTGAGCTAAAATAAACTTTTCCTCCCCTAGTTTTTGCATGTCATACCTTGAGTCAAGAAAAGCAACATGACATGGAAGAGGGGCCTCCTCTGGGCCCTCATGACCCTCTTTGGCCACTAACCTGCTGCTTTCTAGAGAACAGATGCATTTGATCCTCATCTACAGGGCTCGAAAGTTCAATGTGTGGTACCAGCTGCAACTTTGACCTGCTGAACTGCCTTTGTGACCAAGGTCGCAGGTGAGTTTGCTGCAATTCTCTCCACCTACTAGTAGAGAATTTCTTTGTGTGGCCCAAAAAGTAAGCTATGCAGGAACCTGGTGAGTGATTGATTATTCTGTCTTCAGCATGCCCCATGTGGCCTTCTTGGGTTTCCATTGTAATAGTTGGAGAACCAGCAAAATATAGGATTTCTTAACCAACTAAAAAGTCTTCATGAAGGATGAGTTCCTTTAGGTGGAATTCAGGTTATTTTCCTTAGTAACTGACTGCAATGACGGGAGGAGAGGTGGGTCTGCATAGACATGCCAGGCAGGCATGGTGGAAGGTGTTTCTACATGAACCCCAGCCTGCTTCAGAGGATGCCATATGAGCTACTCAACCTGTGTGACCAGGTCTTCAGAGGCGTGGCTCCTTCTCAGCTACAGAACAATGTCACTCCTAGATAAGGACGTATTTTGAAACTCCATTGAGTGGTACAAGGTTACTGTGGCCACTTGCCCAGCAGTCTATTAGCTGCTGCCTCCACTGTTTACCTCCAGCCTTGTTGGGCTGTACCTGAAAGTCCCGTCTAAGACCTTGAAGTTCTCACTAAGCACTTTCGTTTCTGCACTTACGAAGGCCCTTAGTTAATGGAATCTTTCATGAACTCCCATATATAATTAGTTCCACAGATGATGGACAAAGCAGCCACATACAATCTAAATAAATGGGAATTACTTTATGACACATCTGGTGTTAAGTGGCTAGACTTGAACACCAAGAGTCTCAGTTTGAAAAATAAGTCATTGGTTCAATTTCTTCTGCTACATGGGTACCTGAAATATTGCATTCCCTCTGGTTCTATATTCCCACCTCCAGACATTTTTAGGATTCCATTCTATGCATCAGCTTCAGCAACTTCTGGAAATTCTGTTTACTCTGCCCAGTGAAAACTCTTCTCTTCTCCCAGAGCTCTTCCTCCGTGACTGGTTGGCAGCAAGCTCTTCCGCTCCTATCTCAAGGGAACCTACCTAGACTCTAACTCTTGTCTTTCTAGCCTCCTCTTTATAGGAAGCTCCTTGTAGAGAAAAGATGCAGAGACTAGTGACTTATTTGGTTTTCTTTTCTTGCCCAAAGATCCACTTCCCATATTCCCTTGGTTCTCTGGAGACCCCCTGACTTTGATCTGCCACCCTATTTCAGTAGTATATGCTAGACTTACAGTCATTTCAAATATCTATTGAGTGGAGATGGTAGAAGTGTCTCCTAAGGATCCCTCCCTCACCAGCTCACTGACAGCCTCATCCTCCTCCTAATTTCTATAGCAATCTGTCTCTTCTCATCAGGCCAAGGGCATGAATCCTGTAAGTGCTTCTGAAAAACACATTCTCCAGCCTGGTTTTGTCAGCCCTTTTGTCTCACCTGCCAAGTCTGTGATCTTACTGATAATTTTCTTGGGAACCTTGTTTGTGTCATCATACAGTTCCTTAGGGCTTTGTGACCTAGTATCAGGGTTTCCCAATGTCCAAAAGCTGCCCAGTGAGGACCTTCAATCTGATGAGGATCCATTAGATGATGAATAAACTCCTGGTGTCTTCATTTGTTCATGCTACTGTAATAAAATACCACAGATGGGGTCACTTATAAACAATAGAAATTTAGTTTTCACAGTTCGGGAGGCTGGAAAGCCCAAGATCATGGCACTGGCAGGCTGGATGTCCAGCAAGGACTTGCAAGACCTCATTGTTGCTTTATTTTCATATGGAGGCAGAGATGGAAGGAGCAAAGTTGGTCCCTCAAGCCCTCTTATCAGGGCACTAATCCCATCTATAAAGGAAGATTTCTATCACCCAAGACAGGTTTCATCTTTTAATACTGTTGCCCTGGGAACTAAGGTTCTCAGTGAAGGAGACACTAACATTGAGACCATAGGATCTGGATTCCTAACCCATATTTAGGGAGCAATATCTGAATCCACATCTCCAACCTGTCCGTTCAGGTGTCTCCATAGCAACTTTTTCAGTCTCTGCTTCACTCACAAAGCTTGAAATATATGTTTTAACACCAAGACATGGTAATTAGGCATGAAATCCAGGCTGCTATTCAAGACTATAGGTAGGTGCTAAGGCCTTCTCAGGGTTCACCAAAGGTTAGATGCACATGCCTTTCGATGGCTCATTCCTGACGATCTCCTGAGCCTAAACAGGAATCTACTCAGCCCTCTCTTTCGTCCATAGCAATGAGAGTTGCTACCAGCAGCTGCCACCTCCACCCCAGATCTGTGGCATTTTTCTCCATCTTCCTCCTCTGCATACCATGCCAACCAATGGCCTGTGCCAACCTACTGCACTTTCATTTTCCCAGTCTCTCCCCACAATGAGCACACAGGTCTTCAGGACTTAACTTTTGTTTTTCTAGGGGAAACCTGGAGAACATAAAGTTGGAAATTGGTTCATTAGTGGCTCCTAATTCAATGCACCTGAAAACCTTTGGTGCTAGCCTAGGTTTCACCTCGATACCTTTACTTCCAGTGATGGAACTAACCCACTGACAATACTCCTCCATCTGACAGAGCACCCGTGAGTGCCTCTCAGAAACTGGGTTCCCAACCCTAACATGTAAACTGAATAATACATATTGTTTTGCCTCCATGGGAAACTTGCCTCTTTGAAATGATTGCTTTGGGGTGTTTCCTCAGATCAAATATTACCTGCATGTGTCCGTTAAAAGGATTATGTCAACTTGTGTGGATTATGTCCACACCTGCATTAGGATTAGGATTTGTGAACCACCCCTAGATTGGGGATCAAGAGCTGGTCTGTATTAGAATGTGAGTGACTTGTGGGCTGGCCAATGAGAGAAGAGCACCCACCCAGATGTGGGAGGGCCAACTGGAACTCCAAGGGTAAAAAAGGAAGAAAGAGGGAAGGTTGTTACAGCTTCTTCCCCTAGGAAAGCTCACACCTTCGCAATTGTCTATGGACGCTGACTTGCTACACATCGCAGATTGTCATCTGTGAGAGCAATCTGGAGATTTGCTCCAGTCTCGACTTGTGCCTGTTTGCCCATTGCTGCTCTTCAGTCACCAATCTTCAGTCTTCAATCTTCACCTGAACTCTACGGCAGACTCCCACCTCACTGGCTGTTCTACAGTCCCTGACAGGAGATCTACTTCATGGCTGAGCAGCCATCTTGGACCACCTCTATCCTTGGATTTGTAAGCATTCCTAATAGATTTTTTTTGTGATAAAATCTGTAAATTCTGTCTTTTGAAAGAACCCGAACTGATACACTGTACTTTGCAGAGCCTCCCTTTTTCTAAGGCCTGCCTCAGACCCTTGGAGGAGAAGATGGGCATTGCCATCACTGTGACAAACCCCACTGGTGTTGGCAGAGTCCTGTGCCCCAGGATGTCCCCGTCTGTGAGGATTAGCTTCATGTGTCAACTTGACTAGATTTTAGTACCCAGCTATTGAAGGCAATAATAGTGAGTTTTCCTGTGAAGGTACTTTGTAGATGTGGAAAACATCTACCACAAGTTGACTTTAAATGAAGGAAATTCTCTTAAATACTATGGGTAGGCTGTATGTAATCAATAACAGGCCTTAGGATTAAAAACTCAAGTTTCTAATTCCATTTAAAAGTTCTTTATATCACACAATGCAAAGAGTGACAAATTCAATTCTGATCCCAGTGACTCAAGTCCATGATGTCTAAGGGACCTGCCATAAAAAGGATGTAGAGACTGGGATTTAGATCACAGCAATCGCAGCTTTAAAGTGATAGTTCATCGGTTCACTCATTTATAGAAGATGTATTACTTCCCTATGATGATCCAGAGCCAAGCAAGACCCTGTAGGTTATCTTCAACTGAGGAAAGTCCCACAGAATGTAGGAATCAAACAGAACTGGCAGACCTGTGTCCACTCTTGGGGACTAGAGACCAGTAAGATCAATCAGGTGAGCTGATTGACGGATTTGGGATCCAACCTCTGTTCTTTGTGCTCATAGATTGTATGGGAAGGAATTCGCACATGTGATGAGGATGGGGCCTCATTGGTCCTGGGACCCCCTGTGAAGATCTGATGGCTAACGCTGTGATGACTCATTGGCTCCTTTATTTACAGGTCTAATGCCTGCCTGGCATGTTCCAAAGCCTGGGACCCAGCTGAGGCTGTCAAGCGGAGCATTTACCCATGACCCTTCCATGCCACTCAGGCATGTCACACACAACATGTGGACTGGTTTTCAGGAGTGACTTTCCTGAGATCCTGAGAAAATTCTGGAGAATAAGGGTCCTGGAGAGGCAGATGCTATACGGCCTTTGCTGACTTCGTACCAAAGTCAGGCAGCACCTTGTTCTATTGACTATAACCAAGTCACTGAAGTCAATGACTCTCTCTCTCTCTCAAAAGGATAGTGATATTGCCGAAAGGCACATGGGTCCCCAAGATGATAAAGGAAATTTGAAAAGAATCTTACTACCTACTTCATACTTACAGGTGAAAGAATGAATATTATTTTTCTAAGATCAGGAAATAGACAAAAATTTCTCATCATTTCTATTTAATATTGTACTGGAGATTGGTAATGAGGCAAAATAAAAAAAATAAACAAAAGTCACCTAGACTGGAAGAAAAAACTCTATTTGTAGATACATTTCTATTTACAGATGACATGACCTCAAATATAAAAAATTCTTAGGGAATTTATTAAAAACTGTTATAACTAATTACTTCATCAAGGTTGCAGAATACAAAATCAATATGTTAAAAATTATTTTTCTGTATACTTGTAATAAATGATCTGAAAGTAAAACAGAGAAAATAAAATGCCTAGAGATAAATTTAACAAAATTAAGAGCAAAATGTATTCTGAACATTGTAAGACACAGTTCAAAAAATTAAATAACTGAGTAAGTGGAAAGAAATTTTATTTTCATGGATTAGAAGATTGAATATTTTAAAAACTACAACACTGCAAATTGATCTATAGACTCAATGCAGTCCATTCCTTTCTAGTTACTCTCTTGTTGCTGTAACTCAATACTCAACACCCACAATTTTAGGCAGGACAGATTTATTTTAGCTCACAGTTTCAGAAGGTCTCAGTTTATTCACGTGTGGGCAGCTGGGAGATGGTGGAATCACATGGCAGGGCTGGAGCTGAGTCTGGGGTCAGAGTAGGAGCTCCAGAGACAGAGATCCTCACAACATGGCAGAACACAGAGGAAGTCTGGGAGGAAGGGTGGAACCAGCACAAGGCCCTATGGGTCAAGCCCCAAGCATCTGCCCCTTCCAGCCAGGCCCCACCTCCCAACACTACACGGTATCTACAGGTACATGAGGCTATTGCGGGACACTACAGATCCAAAACACAAGAATATCAAAATTTCAACTGACTTTCCAGAAATTGGCAAACTGATTTTAAAATACATAGAATTGCAATGGACTTAGGTTGTCAAAACATTCCTTGAAAAGAACGAAGTTGGAAGATTCATATTTTCTGATTTCAAAACTTACTGTAAAACTCCAGTAATCAAAATGGTGTGGTAGTGGCATAAGGATAAACATTTAGATTAATGGAATCAAATCTAGAATCTAAAAATATAATATACTTTTATAGTCAATTGGTTTTCAACAAGGGTGGCAAGACTGTGAAGTGGTCAGTGAATACAGTAGACTTTTCAACAAATGGTCCTAGGAAAATTAGATACATACATGCAAAAGAATAAAGTTGGGCCTTTGGCTAACACCTTATATGACTGCTAATTCAAACTGAATCAAACTTGAATGTAAGAGTTGTAAAACTGTAGAAATTTTAGAAGAAAATATAGAGTTGGGCGTGATGGTACACACCTATAATCTCAGCACTCTCAGAAGCTGAGGCAGGGTAGTTGCAGCTTTAAGCTGAGCCTGGGCAACTTGGCAGCTGAGCTTAGCAGACTGGGCAACTTAGCAAGACTCAATCTTAAGACATGAGACAAAAGGTTTAAAAAACAAGGCTGGGATAGAGCTGAATGCAAAGGTCCTGGGTTCCGTCCCCATTGGCACATACACACATAAACACACATAATCGCATAGGCATAAATCTTTGAAATTTTGAAGTAGGCAAAGTTTTCTTAAATACAACAATAAAACTACAGCAACAAAAGGTAAAATAAATAAATTAGACTTCATTAAAGTTAAAACAAGTGGCTGTGAAGAACACAGTCAATTAAGAAAGGAAAACAAGCCATAGAATGAAAGAAAATATTTTGAGTAATATATCTGAATATATCAAGAACTTTTAGAGCTCAATAATGAAAAGACAAGGGACTGGGGGTCATAGTTCATTAGTTAAAGACCTCGCCTAGAGTTTTAGTTACCTTTTCATTGCTGAGACACAATATCTGACATCTATAACTTAAGCAAGGAAAGATGTATTTTTACCTCACAGTTTCAGAAGGTCTCAGTCTATTCATGGCATGCCATCAATTGTGAAAGCATATGGCAGAGGCCTACCCCGTAGACAGCTGTTCACAGCATGATAGACAGGAAGCCTAGTGTATTTCTTTCAAAAGGCAGAATTTACAGAAATTATAACAAAAAGATCTATTAGGAAGGCTTACAAATCCAAGGATAGGGATAATCCAAGATGGCAACCTGCACATGTGAGAGCTGGAATGTCCCATGCTCAGCTGCAAAGTAGAACTCCCATTGTGCGGGACTGCAGGATAGCCGGTGAGAGTCTGCTGCAGATCTCGATTGTTTGGAGAACAATGACAAGACCTAGAGACTGAAGATCCGTGACTGAAGATCAGTGACGGGCAGACAGGCACAAGTCGAGACTGGAGCGAATCTGTGATGAGGATCTGCAGCATGTAGCAAGTCAAGGTCCGTAGACAATTGTGAAGGGGAGAGCTTTCCCAGAGGAAGAAGCTGTAACACACTTTCTTCTTCCTCCCTTTTACACAGTTCCAATTGGACCTCCCACATCCAAGTGGGTGTTCTTCCCTCATTGGCTGGCCCACAAGTCACTCACACTCTAATCCAGGCTGGTTCTCAACTCCCAATCCAGACATGGTTCCCAAACCTAATCCAGGTGTGGTTCCTGATTGCCTCAAGTTGACATAAGCTCTCCAATGGTCACACCTAGTGAGCAAGGAAAGCAGAGCTAGTGTATACCATTCCAGGTCACGTTCGGTGTTCTCCTCCTCTCCAGTCAAGCCCCAGTGCTCCATCCCTTCCCACCAGGCCCTACCTCTTTATAGCACGTGGTTCCACAACATCCAAATACATAAAGATTTTGGGAAACTTTCCAGATCCAAACTATAATGCCTAGCAATCCCAACACCCTGAGTTAAATCCCCCAGTATAATCAGTGGCTATGGCAGCACATGCCTGCAATCCCAGCACTTCATAGGCTGAAGCAGGAGAACTGTAATTAGCCCAAGGCCAGTCTGAGCTACATAGTGAGATCATGAGCAGCCTGGACTACAGAGTGAGACTCTGCCTCAATAAATAAATAAATAAATAAATAAATAAATAAATAAATAAATAGACAAACCAATTAAGTTGGGAAAGAATATGAATAGGCATTTCCTAGAAGAATATGTACAAGTGGCCAATAAGCACAAGAACATTAGACATCACTAGTCATCAGAGAAATGCACATGAAAACCTCTATAAGGCACCACCTTGTACCCAGAAAGGGTGGCTATAATGAAAGACAGGCAATACTAAGTGTCTCTGAAAATATAGTGAAATTGAAACCGTCATCCACTGGTGATAGAAATGGAAAATGGCACAGCTGTTCGAGAGACAGTCTGGCAATTCCTCAAAAAGCCATACATACAGTTACCATATAGGCCAACAATTTTACTTCTAAGTACTCATTAGAAATAAAAAAATGTTTATACAAAAACTTACACATGAACATTCCCAGCAGCATTACTCATAATAGCCAAGACATGGAAATGACCCATTTCTATCACCTAACTAATGATTGAATAAGAGATAGCAAATCTGTACAACAGGGTAGTGTTCAGCCATAAAAAAGACATGAAGCCCCCAAAGAGGAATCATTCTCACCTTCTGTGACAGCAACTGGGTAAACTTTTGAGAACATTATACCAACTCAAAGAAGCCCACCAGAAGCATGTACTATAGTTTCATTTACATCAACTGTCCACAATAATCAACTCTACAAAAAAGAAAGTAGGTCAGGGGTTGCCTAGGACTAGTGAGAAAAAGGGTGATTTCTGGGTAAGTGTATTGAGGGGCAAGTGATGCAAATATTATAAAGTGATTGTAGTGGTGCTCTCATGACTTGATATTTTGAAACCATTGAGTTGTACACTCTAAATAGGAAAATTGCACGGTATTTGAGTTGCACCCCAGTCCAACTGTTACATCTGAAAGAGCACATAGGGTGGGCAATGTTATGGCTGCCATCTTTAGGAAATACAGTGGACATGACTGAGCACAGCCAACTGGTGAGAGGTTAGTGGCCTGGTCTACAGGGCATGGAAAGTTTGGGAGAGGACTGTGACTACAGCCCACTCTGTCCTCTAAACTCCGGCCTTTTAGTCACTCCAGAGTGCCCCCAGGTGTCCAGAGGCGGCTCAGGAGAAGTTCATGCCCCGAACTAAGTGGACGTCAGAGGGGGCTATAATAGGGACTGGGAGACACCTGACCTTGTGCAGAAAAAGGGATCTTAGGTCTCTCAATAACTAACCCAGCCATCCCCTTCTGTTTCTGTTCCTGTCCTTGCTACTTGTCCCCACTGTTCTGTACTGAGGTTTGAACCCAGGACCTTCAAACTGAGCTGCATCTCCTGCTCCAATTATTTTCTGTTTTGAGACAAGGTTGCTCGAGGTTACTTACTAAGTCGCCCAGGCTGGGCTTGAATTGGCAGTCCTCGTGCCTCAGCAACCCAGAGCGCTAGGGTTGTATTCTTCTCCCTTTTTTAAAGGGAGGTCTGCAGAACTTGACTCCCCTATGTACATGCAGTGTTCCTAGTCACTGAAGTCCCATCTGATGCTTAATTCTCTCTGGAGGGTCCCTGTACACGTCCACAGTCTGTGAGCATGTGGCAAAAACCTGCTCCTCTAATACCCTGCTCCTGGCCTGGGATACCCAAAGCCTCAAGCAAAAACAAAAACAACAAAACAAACAAACAAACAAACAACAACAACAACAACAAAAACCAGTGCTAGTGCCAGTGCTGATAGTGCTGAGACCCGCCATCTATTGAGACTAATTCTATGCCAGTATCTTGGCCAGGAACTGCAGTGCTGCCACTTAATTGTAATCAGTGCCTCCTCTTTACCACCTTGCTTCCTGCTTCCAAGTCCCCTCTGAGGGTGGGGACTGCATCTTAACTGATTCCCTGGAGTCCACATCTTCTTGTTACCGGCTCACCCCCTTCCCAAGTCCTTTGTTGATCGCTTACTGACGTTTTTCTGAGAGGGGCAGACAGAGTACACATCTACATCTGCTCCCTTTGCTCTTCGCTATTTTGCCCAAAGGGCATTTGATGTGGCCCTGGAATATCCTGGGGTAGCCAGCTGGCCAAGTATAATCATTACTTTAGGAACCAGAGGCAATATTGTGCCTTGTGGAGGCTGCTCCTATAACAGCTACTCTGTACCTGACAGGGATATGACAGTTTGCCTTTCTCTCTCTCTCTCTCTCTCTCTCTCTCTCTCTCTCTCTCTCTCTCTCTCTCTGTGTGTGTGTGTGTGTGTGTGTGTGTGTGTGTTTGGCACTAGGAATTAGACCAAAGGGCCTTTACTCTAAGCAACATCATGGACAGTGTGGGAGTCTACAGAGTCTCTGGACTCTGAACTCTACTCTTTCAGACAGGATATCATGCTATATCCCAGGCTGGTCCTGAACTCACTATGGAGCCCAAGCTGGTCTCAAACTCACAGAAATCTTCTTGCCTCATCCTCTGAAGTGCAGGGATTACTGGCTTGTGCCACCATGCCCAACTTATGTGGTGCTAGGGAGCCAAACTCGTGGCACTGAGCTTGCTAGATGAGCACTCTAACCACTGTGCTATTCCTTTAGCACTTCCTCAGCCACCTTTATTAAAAATTTTTATTTTGAGAGAGGTTTCCACTAAGTTACCTCAGCTGGGTTTGAACTTGTGATCTTCCTGCCTTTGCCTCCTAGAGAGCTGAGGATTATAGGCCTGTACCACCAGCCTGCTTAGATTTTTTGCTTTTGTGAAATCCTGGTGTTGGTAATAATTCTAATTGCCTAACCCGACTTCATGTCTGCAATTCATCACATCTTGCTTTTCTTTCTTGGTGATTAGCTCAAATTTGTCATTTTGTCCCAAGTCTCTGGTCCTCTGGCTGCCCAGCTTGGTTTCCTGCTTGTCACCTCTGGCTTAGTAGGTCTGCGTAAAAGGAAGGATGGCCTACCACTTGGCTAAGGCCATTTATCTGCAGACAGCTCCCATACACAGGCTAAGTGAGTCCAGGTTCTACTTTTTCAAGGCTGAGGACTCTGTGTCCTGGAGAAGGCTAGCTGGCCTGTTGACTCTGGTCTCACGGCCTCTGGTACAACTTCACTTCATAGCTACCCTGTGAGCAAAATTGAGGCACTGGGGTCGGGGCCACCAAATGGGAGACAGAATGTGAGAAACAAGCCCTTCACAGCTCTGTAAGAATGCATGTTTACCAGAACATGTGGGAAATTGACAGAAGGAGTCTCTTAAGAGGGCATAGGAAGCCCTCTTCTTTTTATAAGGCAGCTGTTAATTTCTGGCCCTGCCCCAAAAGAACCAGCCAAGAACTGAATAGTCCAGTATTCATGGTGGGACCAGAAGTACTTAGCAATATGGGATTTAGGAGGGTTGAAATCAGGATATATTAATTGCACGGAGTTTTTTACTTGCACTGGCACAGCAAAATTAAATCTAGGAAGGTGGATCTGAGCCAAACTCTGGATGGAGAGCCAGAAACCAAGGTATAGCTCTCCAAGAAGGCACAACATTGCCCTTGTACAATGAAACTGCCCAGGTCCCAAGGAAGGCAGCCCATGGAGGCTGGGGGAGGCTGAGTGTCCATGCACATCTGCCTGCTGAGGCTAAGTCAGCAGGTGGTTCTCTATCTTGCTTGGCCAAAGATGCATGCACTTGGCTCTCGCAGGCCATGGCTCCCACAGTGTCCACAGCATTGCTCGTGGTTTGACGATCTATCCTGGGAGGCATGGTCAAAGTGACTTACATGCTCCTACTTCCCACACTTCTCAGCTTTGTCACCTGGCTCCATTGTTGTGGACCTAAGGTGAGGCAGGGAGAGGCAGAGCAAAGCTGCTCATCATGGCAGGCAGGAAGTGAAGAGTCAGGAGAATCAGGAGGGAGCCAGTGACCAGATGGAGTCTCCAATTTCCTAGCCCCATGATCCATCCCCTTCAGCTAGGCCCCACCTTCTGTATCCATCATCTCATAATAAAGCATCAAATTACAACTCACCACTGGGTAAATCTACTTAGAATGTTTGTGATCCAGTCACTTCCTACAGAGCCCGTCAGCTGCCAGTTAAGCCTTTAGCACATGGGTTTTGGGAAACATTTCAAATCCAAACCATAACAGCAGGCTCTTACTGGGAGAGCCAAGAGATTGACCCACCAGGCTGCGGAGTGGGCTAAGGGAAGTTGTACCCATGGGACAGCCCAAGGCTGGACACACACACACACACACACACACCCCAGTGTGCAGTGCATCCTCCAAAGCACCCCCCTGGGTGGGTCAAGGTTTGGCTGGGCCTGCTTCTGGCTCACCTGGCCTGGCTTCTTCCACCTCTGTTCATAAGTGCTAATCTTGAATAAACATCTTTATCTCACTGTGCACTTCTGGAATTTCAACCTGTGACAACAGTAATTAGAGACAAGATTCTGTAGCACCTTCTACCACACCTCACAGGCGTTTCATCTGTCCCCTTGCACAGTACCTTATCTCTTGTTACTGCAGGTGAGCTATGTCTTGCTCCTAGCAGAACTGGCCCCTCTCCTGTGTGCTAGGTTCTGTCCCAGCTCACCTGTCACCCAACTTGCCCTAATCCAGTTTCTTCTTCTGTGTAAATATTTTCCTTCCTACTGGATCATTTCCAGCACCATATAAACTTACTACTGCTTGTCCCATTTTAAAACACAAACCAATATCCTCCTCCTCGTTTCTCTTCCTCCTTGTACAAAAAACTACTGGCTGAGTTGCTCTAATTTCTTGTCTCATTGTTCCTTGAACAGTTCCATCACTCCCCTGAGACTTCTATGATCCTGGCTTCCTAACACCTCCACATTGTTGTATCTAACAAAAATGTCTCCACCTCTATCTTCCCCGCTTCTTGGCAATGTTAGATTCAACCACTCTTCTTTAAGAGCCCCATGCAACTCCCTGCTCTCCTCTCTGGCCAGCGTTTCAGTCTCTTCCTTGTCACTTCTTCATGTTGGCAAGGCCTCCCAGGGATTCTCTCTCCTGTCCATGCCCACTCCCAGCCCTTTAAACACTCTGCATGCTCACACTCACAGCGCTTGCTCTCCAGCCCCGACTATTTCCTGAGTCCCGAGTTGAACACCAAATGCCCACTTCTTCCATTTCTGCTCCACCTGACTCAGCAGTCCCTGGGCTTGCTGCATCACAATTCAATTCTGATTCTAACCACCAGTGTCAGCACTAGACTCTCCAAAGCTGAAGAGAATTGTCCCAAATGGAGTGACCCTGACTTCAGCCACCAGCCACTATGTCACCGGCAGTTCTGACTCAGAGGCTGTACATTTGGGAAGCCTCATGATCCCCTCAGACTCAGTAATTTAATAAAATGCTTCCTAGTCTCATTGGAGGTGCTATGCTTTCTGTCCGAGTTGTATTATAAAGGACATACGTAGGTCATGGTCTCAGAGAGGGTGCAGCTCTCCTGTACCTCCTCCTTGTAGAGTCAGCACACACGGCACTCCTGGCACTAACCAGGAAGCTTCTCTACATGGTAGTGTCCACAGTTTTAATTGGTTATTGAGTTCAAGTGTGTGAACTCAATGTCATCCTCTCTTCCTGTTATGAGGCTGGTCCAGATATCCAACACTCTACTCATTCATGTGGTTGATTGGCATTTCAGGCGCCAGTTCCCATCGAGAAGAAATAGAGGGTGTCACCAGGAGTCGCATCATCAACGCAACAAAGACCACCTTATTGTCATCACTTGGGAAATTCTGAGAGGTCTGAGGTTCTGTGCCAACCACACAGACAAAGACTAGATACATTTATCTTTTTATTATACTGCCCAACAGCTCCACTTGAAGGCATCCAAGTTTAACCTGCTCAAAACCACCCTTCTAATACTCCCCCCAGAGCTGCCTCTCTGGAACTCTTGCTCCTTTAGTAAAGAGTAGGAATGCACTTCTTTTAAGATACTTAGACAATAACTTTAAGGCCATTCTTGAGTCCCTTTTCTCTTATATCTCATAATTAGCATGTCAGCGAATCTATTGGACTTACCTCAAGTAACACAGAGTCCCCCTAATTCTGGACTCTACACACAATGCAATCGTACCTTTCAGGGATGGCCTTGTTCATTTAGCATCATGCCCTCAACATCCGTCCTGTGACAGGTCAGACAGGCATCAATCATCCTTCCCTTATAAGTCTGGAATGTGTAGCTCATTGTATAGATAGACCAACATTTTGTTTACCCATCCACTCATTAATGAACATACAGATTGCTTCTCTCTCCTGTCTCTCTCTCTTTTTTTGCTATGTTGAATAATGCTGCCATGGATATTCATGTACAAGTTTTTATGTAGAGACAAAGTTTCAGTTCTCTTGGATATATATCTAGACCAATTTCTGGATCCTCTGGTGACTTGGAGCAGCTGGAAGCACAGCCAAACTCTTGCCCAAAGTTTTACAGTTGTGCTATACTCCTCTTTCACCAGCAACATATCAGGAGATAAATGCCTGCAAAGGCATAGGAAATTCAAACTAGGAACATAAAATAACTTTACAAAAGAGGGAACTTTCTTCATTTTTTATTTCATGTTACAGAATATTTTAATAGTAATATAAGATAGAAAGTTCCAAGATAAGATAGAAAGAAAGAATTCAGAACTAAGAAAAAAATTGAGGCCTGAAACAACATCATTACAGAACTACTAAATTAAAAGGAGCAAGAATGAGAACATACAACACTGAAAAGGAATGAGTTTGAAGGACAAAAGTAGTCTTCTCCAGACACAAAAACAAAACGACCCCCCCCCCCGAAGAGAAACATATGTGAACCTATGTTGCTAGAGCAGTAGCTAGAAATTTCTAAGCAAAAAGTAGTGCAACCCATGAGTATAATCTCCAGCAAGGTACTATTCATATACAAAATCAACAGGGTGATGTTCTCAGACATGAAAAATTCCAGAAATACAAACCCGTGATGTTAAACCAATCTCCCGACACCAGGTTTCCTGTAAAATAAGACTTCCTTTGTCATGTGTTTCCAACATGATGTCTTGTGCCACTCCAGACCCAAAGCGGCAGGGCCCATTAAACAGTGACTGTACTTTCTGAAGCAGTGAGCCAAACCAGCCTTTCCCCCTAGGCACTGGTGGCCCCGGCCACATTGTCACAGAGCCAGGAAGCTGACTAACACAGAGGGGCTACCTGATGGTCCTCTCATTTGGCTCCTTTTGCTGTCTTTTGACTCTTGCAATTAAATTTAGTACATCTTGGAATTTAATTGTATCAGAGTTCTTAGGGAAAAGGCTTGGCAATGAAATCCAAATAATTACAAAGATAAATCACCACAAACAATTCAGAAGTAAAACAATTCAGAAGTAAACCCCTGGAGGTGGTAGTTCACTCATTTTTTTTTGAAGTAGAGGTTTATTATGCCTCGCATCATGATGACTTTGATTTGCATATCCATAGTGATTTCTAATGTTGACCATATTGCCACATGCTGGCCGTGTGTGCACCTTCTTTGGAGAAATGTCAATTTAGGTCCTTGGCTGGGTTTTTAGTCAAGTTGTTTGCTTTTTTGTCGTTCAGTTGCAAGAATTCTTTATGTATCCTGTATCCTTACATCTTTATGTATCAGATATATGTGATGCACATACTTTTTATTATTATATAGGTTGTGCCTTTTCATCTTGTGTCTGTTAATGTATAAAAATTTTAATATTGCTCAATTTATTTCTTCTTTCGTTGCTTGTGTTTTGGTGTCACACCCAGGCGATTCTGGCTAAATCCGATGGTGTGACACTGTTCCCTGAGTTTTTCTCTGTGAGTTTTATAGTCTCAGCCCCATATTTAGCCCTTAGATCCATTTTGAGTTAATTTTTAAATGTGATGGAAGGTTAGATAGCCACATTATTAATATTAATTGATTAATTAATTGATACTGGATACTGAACCCTAGGCCTTCAAACATCCCCAGCCCATTTTTATTGTTGATTTTGAGACAAGGGTTGTGGTAAGTTGCTAGGTTTTGCAGGCTGGGCTTGAACTTGTGATCCTCCCGGCTCACTTTATTCTTTCGCATGGGTAAGTCAGGCTGAATTTTACTTAGATAAGGTGACACGTGTGGCTCACACATTGTATGGTGGTGTATATTTAGGGCGAGGCTCCCAGGGCCGGCCGGGCAGAGAGCCTTCAGCGCTACAGTAGCAGTTCCCCGGGGGTGAGCCTGGGAGACCGGCAGTTCCCGGGGCAGGCTGGGACAACCGGACAGAGTCTCCCTGTCTGATTTTATGTTCACAGGGGAACTGGAAGTGGCAAGGAATGTTGAGTCAAATGGGTCAGACCCGGCTTCTGGATTTAGCCAGAGACCTCGGGTCCCTCCCGCAGCTGACTCAGACCTGATCGGCCCCATGTCCCAAGGCCAACCCCTTCGTGAGTCCCCAGTGTCAGGGTCACGCTTCCGTGTTTCTCTGCTGTCACCGTGTCTTTCTCGGGCTGCTTCTGCGTCATCGGGGCTTTCTTTCATAGATAATGAAGGTCCAGTGCTACGTTAACTCTCAATCCGTCTCCCTCCCCGCCCTAGTCTAGTAACATCTCACTTAATGCTAAATGACTGTTCAGTACTCGTTTATCAAATCATCAAAAATTTTCGGCACCAAAATTCCTCTGAGTTCTGTGCTGGGAGTAGACAGTGAGGGAGGATCTAACAGCCTGATGGCCTCTGAGGTGTCACGATCACCCCCAGCCCACTCAGCAAAGCTCTCCTGCCTGTCCTTGCTCCCCCTGCCCCCCGAAAGCAGGGCTCTCCACCCTCTAGGTGCTCCCACTGCCACCCAAGCCATTCAGGAGGTCAGCAATCTTTCTCTTCTCTTCACAACTGTCTCTTGTGCCATTTTCTTCCTAGGTACTGTTTAAAAATGACCCCAAAAACCCTGATGTGCTCTTCTGAGCTTTCTTTTACTCTAAATAGTTAAGTCTGGGGCTTTTTTAAAAAAAAAAAAATGGCTCCTGCTTATCTCACTGCCTGTTATGGCTGCCAAACACTGCTTCTGATCTAGGCCTTTTCTAGGGGGAGCTCGCATTCAATTTGCAGTATGCACTACCCACAGGCCCGTTTTTCGAGGCTGGGGCTACCAGCTGGTGTCAATTCCCACTTCTCCCAGATGTGCACTTACCTCGGTCTGAGGTTCTGGGCTCCAGGCTTTCCTCCATCTATGGATGCCTGCAGCTCTAAGCTGCGCTCAGTTGGCCTGGGGCTTCTTCCTGGTCTGCTGTTTTTCTTCACTTCTGATATGTCTTCCAGACTTCTGACCTTCCCGTGGCCTCCTTTCAGTTGTTAGGGTGCTCCTTCCTTTCCTAGCTCAGTCAGAGTTTCTAGGCTCCAGGCTGGCTTTCCTTGGACTGTGGCTGTCAGCAGCTCACAACTCTTCACAGTTGGCCTGGGCTGCTTCCTGCGCTGCTGTTTACCTGTGCTTTCCATGTGTTTTCATGATTTCTGACCCTCCCCTAGTCTCCTTTCAATTGTTGGGGCACTCTTCCCTGTCCTAGCTACACTGAATGGGCAGTTTTTGACTATATTCTCAACTTTTTAAGTGGGTCCATGAGGAGATATTGTGAAGCTCTGTTACTTGGGTGCCATCTTAACCAGAAGTCTTGTATCAGTATGTTAATAGAAAAAGCATTAGATAGATAAGAAAATTCATTAGGCCTAATTAAGTAAATGCACAATTTCCATGAGTCTCCTGATATTCTTTTCTGGGTGTTTATATGTGCACTTTCAGGTGAACTGGTGGAAGTCAGTGGGTAGCTAGCCACTGTTGGTACTGATGGCCACGGCTGCTAATTAAGAAGATGGGAGAAAACAAAAAGAGGGACTGACAGCAACCCATGTATGTTGTGTTTAGGCTACTCTTGGTAGATGACAGTGTTCAAAGAGGACAGATGGGTAGTTAAACCCAACTAAGTCCTGATGGCGATTTAAAATCAGAAAGGGAGAACATTCTAGTCATATACAATTAGTGCTATCGCCATCCACTGACACTTTGGAAATAATACTGCGAAGCCATTTAATTAGAAAATGTTTAAGTGCTTTCAAGCTGTGGGAACAGACCACTGAAATCATTATAGATTTTGAGCCATAATCTATATTTTTATTATTCATAGTATCTTTATTTTTGTTGTTGTTTTTGTCACACTAGGTCATGAACACAGGGCCCTGTGCATGCTAGGCATGCATTTAACCACTGGGTGACCTCATCAGCACTTTCTTAAATTTTATTTTAAGACAGTTTCTCACTAGTTGCCCAGGCTGGCCTTGAACTTTTGGTCCTTGTGTGTCAGCCTCAAGAGTAACTGGAATTATAGATAAGTGGCACAATGTCCAGTGCCTTATGAATTTAATTGAGGTGGGAGGTTTCTTAGGGGAAGGGGGATATTTTTAAATGAGAAATTTTAATATTTTCTTAAACATAAAAATATCAATTTTTTATTCCAAGAAAACTGACAAAGATAGAGCTTATAGATCAGAATCAAAATTTTTCTAACAGGTAATTAAATTTCAAATATGCAGAAAATTTGAAAAATACATACAGCAAACACCTATGTGCCTACTACTTAAGATTGTATAATCAGAATTTAATTTTTTATCAGCTGAAATTAGCATTTGCCTACACTTATGAGTGATAATGAATAGAGTAATAGCTCTACCATAATTACGTAGAAGTGGTCTGCTCCTACTGGTAAGTCCAGTGCTTCCTCAGAGCTCTGTACTGAGGCCAGTTTCATAGAGATTTAAACAAGCCAACACAGGTCAGCTATTAGCTGGGTGGAGGAGCTTCTAGAGAATTCTTCCCAGCTTAAAAAAATAAAGCACCAAATTTCAAAGTCATCTGGCTTGCTGCCTACACACACCAACAGCTTTCGGCTTTCAGAAGCAGGCGATGTCCACAGGCACAAGCTAGGGCCTTCCTGTTGTGCAAGAGGTAGCAGCTGCCACTGCCGAGGGCTAGAAGGTGATGTAGGTGAGAGGAGGGGACACCAGGATTTAAATCTTCTCAGCATCAACATTGCTCAGCATCCTGCCTTGAGATGAGTGGACCAGGCACTGAGTAGCAAGACGCTCTTGCCCCACATGCTCTAGAAACACACTCTGCTGTGTTCTTTCAGGGCCATAAAGCTTTCAAAATCAGCAAAAGTTCTTTAAAACCTGAAGAAAGCAAGAGGAATTGTCTAAGCTCCAACTACTGTACGTGATATCCCAAGCCAGATGACTTTGAGTCATTAGGATTGCTTCATTTTGGCAGTGTTTCGGCATCTTTCTTCCCTGCAAGGTCTTTGGCTAAGAAAAGCGACTCGGAGCAAAGGATTTACATTTGCCTGCAGCTGGCTTCTTCTCAAAGAAAAAGCAAATGACAGACACTGCTGAGACTAAAAGAGTGTACACCCCATACCCATCCCGTACAAGCAGGCAGCGTTTTCTCAGTGTTGCAGCTCCTTGGGACACTGCTGAGTGCACAACTGGGGACAGGAGCAAAGTACTTGGGTGGATATGAAGACGACACTTTAGAATGGGGAGATAGGTGTCTTACATTGTACATGTCTTTTCCTCTTTTGCCTGAGTATATGACTACCACTGCAAATTGTGGATCCGCAAACATATCTGTAAAAGTCAAGGTAGTCAATATTTTAGATATGAGGGCCATATGGTCTGTGTTACAATACTCAACTGTATCATAACGGCACAAAATATAGCTAGAGGCAACACATAAGTGAACAAGTGTGGCTTGTATTCCAATAAAACTTTATTTCTGGACACTGAAAATAAGATATTAGTTGTACATAAAACAAAGATCCTATATTTACTCTGACCAACCAAGCTGTTAACGTTTTAAAATGAGCAGGTCCTCCAGACTTTTTATGACTGTTTGCTCAAACACCATCTAATTCTCAAACTTTAGATACCTTTTCTTCAATTTGTGAAATCATGGGATTAGAGTCAGGGAGCATGGTTTTTCATCATAATTTTAAAAGGAACACAGAGAGATTAAAAACAAATAAAAATGTTAGTCAGATGTGAAGATGTGAATTCAATTTTATTTATTTATTTATTTTGAAACAGAGGCTCACTCTGAAGTCCAAACTGTTCCTGAAATTACCATGGAGCCCAGGCTGGGCTCATGCAGCAATCCTTGTCTCAGCCTCCTGAGTGCTGGGATGACAGGTGTGCGTCAACACACCCAGCTATAACAGACTCTACAGCTTTCTTTGTTGTGTGATATGAGATAAACTGAAGGACATTTCCACATGATTTTATTTTGTAAAACAGGAAAAGTTTATTTTGAAGATTACAAAAATGTTATACCAAACTTTCAAGTGTTCAAGGAGGCACACAATATGTGTTCCTGTCACTATGCAGTAAATCATTTCTAAGTAAATGATTTTTATCTATGTAGAAAGATCATGACATTGGGGTTCAAAAGCCCATCATTTCACTGATTATACTATTATTTTGCAATTAGAAAAGTTACCCTAACATAACTTTAATAAACAAAATTTTATTGTTTATTATATTTTATTATAGTAAGATATTTAATATGACCATATTTATTTAATTGAGAGTACTTATGATTAGTTTCATATCACATGCTCTAAAAGCTGGTCCAGCTGGGGACTACTGGAAGCTGGTGACACCATTAGTAAGTGGGGCCCAGAGGAAAGAAGTGAAGCCTCTGGAGGAGTGCCCTGGAAAGGCTATGGGGCCCTGACCCCTCTAGCTGAGGAAGTGAGCAACCCCTCTGCCACAGACTTCTGCCATGACATTCTGTCTCACCACAGGCCCAGTGGCAAAGGGGCTCAGTGAACATGGGCTGAAACCACAAGTCAAAATAAACCTTCGATCTTTCTTTATTCTCTCAGGCATTTTGTCAGAGCAACAGAAAGCTGACTAACTCAGATATGCTAAGTAATGAGTTCCTCAAATGACAGTGGCCTCCTTCCACCTCAGCATCACAGGTGGGATGGGAGGATTGTGTTCTCATACTTGACTTACCACCGTGACTATCTCTACATTAGTTATTATTTGTACATCTATATTTTAAACAATTCAAGTGTTTGAAAAATGTTCAAGCCAGGCCTGGTGGCACGTGCCTGTAATACCAGCACACTGGGAGGCTGATGGAGGAAACTTGCAAATTTGAACTTAGTCTGGCCAATTTATTAACTTAGTGAGACCCTGTTTCAAAAAGTTTTAACTTATTTTATTTACTTATTTTTTTTTTCAAGACAGGGTTTCACTCTGTAGTCCAGGATGATCCTGAACTCAGCACGTTCCAATTTTGGCAATCTTCTTGCCTCTGCCTCCCAAATGCTGGCATTACAGGTGTGCACCAGAGAACAGGAATGTGGGGGAATCAAACCCAGGAGGCTTGCACATGCTAGGCACATGCTTTAACCATGGAGCTATGCCTTCAGCCCTTGAAAAAAATTCAAACAAATGAGATTTTCAAATTTTTTTTTTACAGGTAATACATGTGGCAGATTTTGGAAGGTGCAAAGGAATTCCTCTAAATCTCTTCCATTCCATCCTCCAGTTTCACAGGTGCCCTCCTAAAAAAGCCTGAAATGCCAACACACACAATTTACACTCTCCTGGACGTCACTTATGAGGGCAGGCAGACCATTTTCCCCACCTTCGCATGCGAGCTACCTGTCTTCTTCACTGCGGCTGAGTACCCAGGGGTGCACGTGTCCCATATCATTCAATCCACCCGAGGGACCCACTTTCAGGTTCCCAACTGCTGGCTCCTACCAGCAACGCTGTCTCGTTACTTTCCATCTCCTTTACCCTGTGGTGCCGGATCCGAAGTGTTTCCCGGTGGTCCTCCAGGTCCCTGGCTCCCGCGGTGGCAGCTCTCCGCCACCCAGCCGGCTCCAGCTCCGAACGCTCCGCCCCTCCGCCCGCGGGGAGCGTCCCGGCGCGTCGCCTCGTGTGCGCACGTGTCGCGCCCTGGTTTCCGGTGCGTGCGTGCCTGCGTGCGGGGCCTGCGACGTCTCGGGTGCGCGTCCCCTCGCCCGAGGGCTCCTCCGCCTGCGCTCCGCGGTCCCGCGCCCACACGCCCGGCGGGACTCCCGGGCCTCTGCCCGCGGAGCTCCGTCTCTGAGGGAGGTGCTGGGGTGTCCCCGCGATCTAGGCCCAGCCGGGGCTGCCGCCCGAACAATGGCTCCTTTCAGCCGCCCGGAGCCGGACCGCTCGTCGCCATGGCGACCACCGCCGGGGGAGAGGCGCCGTCCCTCTGCAGCCGCCCGCCCCGCCCCCGCCGTCCCGCCGTATGGTGCGTGTGGCGCTGGCAGCTGTTGTCACGGGAAGGCACCTCTTTGTCTCCAAGGGCTGAAAGACATTGGGCTTTCATGGCCACCCTTTCTCTGCGCGACAGTCTCCCTCCGAACCCGCGCCCTGGCCCCAGCATGTGGCCCAGGCTGCGGCGAGCTGACCTTCCGTCCTTTCTCCTCCGGCCGCTCTTGCCCACGCTTGTCTCTCTGTCCTCGAACTGTCCGCGTGTTTGCGCGTCCCCGTCGCGAGCGGAACGGAACGTGCGCCCCGGGCGCCACCTTCCGGCGCGGAGCCAGGGGGCGCAGAGCTGCCTCCTGAGCGGCCCCGCCGCGCTGACCTCACAGTCCCTGCGGCTCTCACGCTCCAGCGGCCTGACGCTTTCTGGGTAACAGCGCCACTATGTAAACAATTATGACCTGTATTTTTTTCAGACATCTGTCAACTTACATGTATTTAAAAAGTTTTGTATTACCTTTGATGAATTCCTAACTACGATTTATTTTTGTCTATGGAAGAAGGCCACAAATATTTAAATTTAAAAAGGAAAAAAAAATCTTTGGCCGCAATGTGTCTAAGTTCAAAGAACAGAAGACCGCCCCCCCCCCCCGACCCCCGCACCTAGAATCTGCCGCAGGGATCCTAAAATCAGAACAGATGGTGTATTCAAGACCTGTCTGGAAATCAAAAGGTTACAGTGGTGAGAGGAAAAGGGATCACGAAGGGGGAGGCAAGCTGTGGGAGAAGAATGTACCACTGTGTTACTAGTGTGGAGAGAGAACAAAGCTAAATGTGTAGATAACGACATTTCAGATTGTGTGGGTGGGAAAAGTAAAGTATTCCTAAAATCTTACCTAATATTCAGAAAGGCAGATTGTAGAGAAAGACATTCGAGGACTGTGCTTTAGATCTCCACTGAATTTTCCCGTGGCTATTTTTATAATAAAGTTTAAAAATATCAAAATGATAAAAAAGAGAGTGCATAATGTTCAGCAGGTGAGTGACCAGAGAGGAGTTGTTCTTGTCTTTGCTTCCAGTTACTAACAATTACACTTGATAAACAGGAAGTAGCCATGTCCCGCACACAGGAAACATGTTTGCAGAACCAGGGTTTTTTTTTTTTTTTTACCTCCTCCGAGAACAATTTTTATCTAAATACTGTCTAGAAAATAGTAAGTATATTACTCCAAGAAGTTCTCTTTACTTTCCATGTGTTTTTCTTCCCTCAATGAATTTTGGAGGGCAGTCTTTCATTTGATCAGCGATTTGAAATGAGAATCACAAAGCAGTGTCTCAGTGTGAACCTGTGGTTAAGTCGATAGTTAAAAAGGGCCTCAGACTGTTATTACCAAGTACAAGCCACTGTCCATTTCTGACAGAAATACTCATGAGCATATTCAAGTAGCCTGATTTTTACAGTAAATACATGTTGCTGTTTTGTCAGAGTTGTAGGTGGAGCTATGTGGAAACAGGCTCCATGGAGGTCAGGAGATTTCAATATCAAAGGCCACCGCAGTGGGACAGATGCCATAATTCTCACCCAGGTGTCATCTATTTCCTGTGAGCTTTCTTTTGATTAGAAAGTTTCATCTAATTTTAAAAAACCATGGTTATAATCAGTTTTTAGAGTTTGAAAGGATCTTGGAGATAATTCTGTCTAATCTTTTGTTTTATGGGTAAAATTATAAAAAATTTAGGTAAATGTGCCCTAGATGCCATGGCTGGTTGGTGGCAATGACCTTGTCATTGCTTGCCATTATCCTTCCCTGGCTATCACTTACCTAATTATGGATGAGTTTTTGTCTTTCTTCTCATAAGATGAAATAAAACTCTTGGGGGAGATTTCCTGTTTCTGGTCTGCTTTCCCTAAGTTCTTCAATCCTGGATCTTGTTTAAAAATGTTAATCTTTCCATCAGTGCTGTTTTCTCGCACTGGCTATGAACAGCCTATCAGTGGCTTATCCAATATTCACCCTCCTGGCTTATTACAGAATCCTGCTTTGGGAGTGGGGTAAGTTAGGGTAGTAATGTGCCTATCTAGAAACTTTCCCAGTGCCTCTGCTAGCCTCATTATAAATGAGAAGAGAGCAGGGAGACTTCAAGAAAAAAACACAGAAGGGAGCTTACTCAACTGGCTCCTGCCCATTAACTTCTATTTTTTTCCTTTTACCTGGATGGTAGCTTGATGATTGGAGCCATAGCAACAACATGTGAGCATGAGGGTGAATAGAATGGTACAATTGGCTGAGTTCTAATGGAAACTGCCATTCCAGTCCTTGATTTTGTGCCTCCTGACTTCTCATAATGTGAGAGGGAAATAAATTCCTACTTTGTTCAAGCCAATATTACTTCAGTTTCTCTTACATGCAGCTGAACACAATCCCTGTTGGTTCCTGTTTAGGACAGGAACAAAATACATTAGGAATTCAATGTATTGAATGTTATTTTCTGAACAGTTACCAATTGCTCGTATAGTAGCTGTACATACCAGATGTAGGGCTAAGAGTATTGTTATCATTCGTTCATTTAGTCTTCTAATGAAACAGTTTCCTCCCCACTGCCCTACCATTGGCTATTGCATGTATATGTCTCTCATCCAGATGCTAAGACCAAGTGTAGTTCTAAGCCTTGAAATTTCAAGTGCTGCTTTGACATCTTTGGGCAACACAAGGTCCAAAGGCTTCACAGAGTCCCCGGCTCTTATCAGACATGATCCTGCCTGCAGGGATGACCCACTGCCTGGCTAGTTCCTTATCTTCTGGACACACCTACAGTTCTCAACCGGATGGATTCAGCTTCCTGTCAGCCTGAAAAATAAGTTGATCACATGTTCTAGCAGGCACTGAGATTCACCCCATCCTCTTGTCACTACCAAGCGAGGCTCCCACAACTCCAATGGCATCCCTACTCCTAGCTGTGGCCTTGCATGTCCCTATGTGATGTGCATGGTCTTTGTTCTCCCTATGGTGCTGAGTGTACATCACTAAAGAACTGATATCCATGTTCCCTGTCCTGTGTCAAGTGTCACGTACTCAGACACCTCACGCTCCTTAGGGTTATGATCCTTCCTTCCATAGCTGAACTTGAAAGGATTACAATAGACCACTGGCTTTATGTTTTTTGTTGCTGGGACATGATACCCAAGACCCATGGGAGAAAAGTTTTATTTTAGCTTAGTTTCAGGTCTCAATCCATTCATAGATAGTGAAAGGGCATGGGGAAGGGCCTTGCTGGAGAAAAACTGTTACTGCAATGGCAAGACAGGATGCAGAGAGAGTGAAGGGTGTTGCTAGCAGGAGAGGTATATTGTTCAAGGTCATGCCCCAGTGACCCACCCCTTCCAACCAGCCTCCACCTCTTAATAGCATAGGAAATCAATGGATTAACCCTATGATCCAATCATCTTCCAAATACATGAGGCTTCTGGGGGGCATTCCAGATCCAAGCCCTAACACTGTGTTCAACAAACATTTATTGAGGTCCCTTAAGTGCCATACACTGCTAGAAAGGGCTACAAGAGTGAGCAAGACAAACAATGGTATTTATACACAATGGAATACTATGCATCTATAAAGTCCAACAGCGTGGAGGCTTTTGCAGGCAAATGGAAGAAACTTGAGAACATCAGGCTTAGTGAAGTGAGAAGCATAAGGTGAAACATCGAATGGTCTCTCTGATATGAGAGACCCAGAGCACAACTCCTATGGAACTTAAAACGAAAAACAAAGTGAAACGGGTAGGGTGGGGGAGAAGGGATGGGGGTAGGGTAGGGAGAGGGACAAAGGGAAAGTGGGAAAATCTGTCACCTTGACAAGATACGTACGTGCACAAAATGTTCAACTTCCTTGTAAACCTTAAATTTTGCACTTACACATATCAGTAAAATGGGGGAAAAAAAGAGTGAGCGAGACAGATACAGTGCCTGTCCTAAGGTGCATGCACTCTAGTGAGGAAGACTGCAAAGAATAGAGCAGAGAAACAATCACAAGCTGTGATGAGTTACAAAGAGTAGATGGAGACTACATAGGATGGCAGAGCTGGAGGAAGAGGGAGGGGTTGATTTAAATAACGGAGTAACATTAGAGTCCTGAGATGGTAACTGTTAGCATTCTATTACTCTGACAGATGCCTGAGATCATTATTAAGAGAAAGGGTTGCTTTTGGCGCATTTTGGAAGTTTTGGTCTGTGACAGCTTGGTCCTGTTGGATGCATTTAGCCTGTGGCAAAGCAGCACATTGTGATCGAAGTGTCTGGTAGAGCATAACTACATACCTCCTAGCCGAAAGTACAAAAGAAGAGCTTGGGATCCCACTGGCCCTTTTGAGAGCCCCCCTCCCACTCCCGATGATCTGAAGACTTCTCCTATGCCCCCATTCTCAAAGCAGAGGCAGGGAACATCTGGCGTGGCCAATGCCTCACCAAAGAGAAGCAGCTTCAGCCATCACACTAGGGTAAGTTAACTGTTTTACCAAATATACAGGCTAATCTTTACACTGATAATTTTGTATGGCCTGTGAACAATGTTATAAATATCAAAATAGCCCTTGGCAGAAAAAAGGGGGACACTTCTATCTTAAAGTTTCCATCAAAGCAACAAGCTAGGGACCAAGTCTCCAATACATGGCCTTTGGGGGGATATTCCAAAGGACCACAGCCATGTAGGAAGACCTGAAAGAAAATCAGACGCTATGTGAGTACTGGAAGAAGGCCCAGCAAGCAGAGGAAAGAGCATTGTCTATGCCCTGAAGCTCACGCTCCAGCAAGGGGACCCACAGGGTCGCAGGAGAGCCAACAAAGATACGGTAGAGTGTGGGTAAAGAAAATGATGATGGCACTTGGATCTTACTTTATTTTTTCCAAAATGATTCTTTTCATTAGTATGTATTTGATACATAGTAACCATAACTAATGTTGGGAGTTGGTGCATATACATATCACATCTTAATTGTCTTAAAGTGCTTGGATTTAACAGCATGGGAGCACACAAGAGTCCAAGGTGTAGAAGACCATTTCCACTTTTAGAAGCCCACCTTTGCTGCCATGGAGAAAATGGATCAGAGGAGGCGAACAGAACAGGGAGATGGGTACAGAGATGGCAACTATCTCCAGGCCAGATGAGATGATGGCCTGGACTAGAGAGGTGATAATGGACATGGAAAGAGAATGAATTCTTGATACATATTGGAGGGCAACCAGCGAGGCTTTCTCCTGGGGCCAATGAGGGGAGAAGGGTAATGTGGGACTTGATGATGACTCTTGGTTTGAGTAACTGGTGGATGATGGTGGATGACCTCCAGATACATGAAACTGGAGGTGAGGGGGCTGGGGGAAGAAGCAGACTTGGGAAGGAAATCAAATTCCTCTGGATGTACTAAAATGATGGTGAGGAACCTGCTAGAGATATAAATGAGTGATAGGATGTGTGGGTCTGAATGTTTGGGATGTGGTTGGTTTGGAGACATAACATCAATGCACTTCATCTTTAAGAGGACTCATTTCATGGTCATCTAAGCTATGAGTGTGGGCAAAGCACGGAAAAGCATCTGCTAACAAAAACAACATCATGCCCCTGAGGAAAGAGGGGCCTCCTGGTTTATTGTTGCCTATGGCTAAGCATTTAGGGAAGAGGTCATCTGGTGCTAGAGACTGGAGCCAGGGGCCAGCCTGAGGCTACCAGGAGATGTAAATTCTTGCCAGGGTTTGAATTTGGGGAACCTGAGATGACTTGCTGGGGCTCCTGGGTAAGAGTGGTTAAGAGTACCTTGGCCTCGAGGAGGTGGCACCGGGTGTCCCCAGGCTCCTGATAACAGCACATTTCATGAGCTACACTATTTGTTGCACGTCACTCTTCTGTTCACTTCCCTTTTGTTGTCTTCAGGTCTAGAGGACTTAATAGACGTGCCCACCTCAGTCTCTGCTTTGTGAGGGTAGATCAAACAAAGCAACAACAACAAAGGGAGTCTACACAGGTGGAAAGCTGACGGCTCACTGGAACTCCCAAGGCCAGCTTGGTGGGAAGGGCAGTCCGTAATGAAAGCATCTCAACAGGAAGATGAGACTCTCTCGGGAGCCTGGAGCGTTAAGTTGAGCTTCTATTCTCTCCATGGACAGGCTTCTTCCATGGTCAGCCTTAAAGGTACTGCGTTTGAGTTTCTAAAAAGAGCAGGTCTTTCCTTTCAGCCTTCTCATTTGGTTGTATGCTCCTTGAAGTAACAGCCATAGATGAGGGAATGTGTACAAGACACAGTGATGTATACACCATGGCTGCAGGAAGACCCTGTTAAGGTGCTCAGACCCAAGCTCAAATACACAGTGTTTCAAAAACCAAGAATTAAAGACACAGACCACCAAAGCTTAAATAATTAAACTAGTCTGGAGTTTGACTCTGTTCTCACAAAGGAGACAGATATCTTTGTCTTGCCCCTGGGATGAAGAGACCTTGCCTGCAAACAGGAAGGGCTTGGAATCCCAGGTAGTCTTTTGTTTTACAGTCTGAGATGATGGGCCCTTGCCTGCAAACAGGAAGGGCTTGGGGTCTCAGACAATCCTTGTTTTGTCACCCAAGGTGAGCCACTGCCTGCACAAGGAGGGGCTGGAGGTCTCTTGCAAATGAGGGCCTCTCTTGGCTTGTGGCAAACAAATGAAAGCAGACTATGGCGGACTTTGAGGCTCCTTGACTAGATAACAAAGCTAGGTGGTCTAATAAGAGAAGCAAGACAGAATTAGGGTAAAGACCAGCGAGTAAGAGAGGGGGTTGGATTGGGGACCTATAAAAATAAAGAGTGCAGTCTCTCCTTGCTGCAGTCTTCCCCTATATATGTGTGTATGTGTCTTTTGTCTGCGTCTTTTTGTTCATTCCTCCCTTCTAGGACAAGTGGACCGCAACACTGGAGTCATGTAAAAGCCTGTGAAACGATCACAGGATGGGGAGAAACGACTTGCAGTATGGAGGCATCCACCTGGGGCAGCTTTCACGGAGGAAGAAACACATGGCTGGGCCTTGAGAGCTGGGCAGAATTTCCACAAACAGGATGAGTAAGGAAGGGATACAGGCCACGGGCAAA
The DNA here is from genome assembly GCA_004027205.1 of Ctenodactylus gundi. NCBI lineage: Eukaryota > Metazoa > Chordata > Mammalia > Rodentia > Ctenodactylidae > Ctenodactylus > Ctenodactylus gundi. The sequence continues at coordinate 555,340 of PVKB01000387.1, forward strand.
GCTCAGCTAAATGTACGCAAGGAAAGCAACATGGGTGGAGGAGAAAACAGCAAAGCTCAACAAACGTACTAGGGCTGCTGCACAGTCTGAGAAAATGTCTTTTCAGTGGGTGAGACCTCTTTTGTCCCAGACCAAAAAATAAACATATAAACAAGGGCTAGAGGTGTGAGTCAGCAGTACTTATGTGAGGCCCTGGGTTCAATCTCCACACTAACAAATAAAAAATTTAGATATTTACATAAATATAAATATACATATTTTAAAATTATTAAAGTTCTACTGAATGAATTTACATATTATGTAATATATACAATTTTATGTATTTATATAAACACATAAAAATAAATCAGCCCTAGCCAACTTTGATAGCTGTGATTAGCTGTTTATGGTAGACTATTCAGTCATGAGAACTGTTAAACATTAGGATGTTTATCAGTGGCAGCTTTAAAAAAACTTTCCCTAGAGATTTTTATGCATAAAATAGATGATCTGCTAATGACTTCCTGTGACCTCTTTTATTAAAATCATGGGAATGTGCTATGCAAGGTCCCAAATTCTGTATTTGACCCAATTTAACAAATATTTGTATGTCAACTTGGCACATGATCCTTGGCATTGCTAGAACTGATTTCATGCCACCCCAGGGGGCCTTTCTTCCAGCATCACCACCTCAACAAATGATACTTTCATTCATGCTGTTGTCCAGTCAGAAACCTTGTATATAACCTGATTCCTCACACCTCTTCAACACTTGCCTTCAATAAACCTCCAGTCCTTATCATCTTACCTCTAATACAAGTCTCTACAATCTGCCTGCTTCTCCCCAGTCCCTCCATCCTGGTTCCAGGCACCAGCTGCTCTCCTCTGGACTGTTGCAATTGTCTAAGTCAGGGGTCCACAATGCCTGAGGTGCATGGCCTTGAAAGGATCAAGCTTCTGGGACAGATAAGTAGGGAGCTGGAGGGCAGCAAGAAAATATACGCCTCCTGCCAGCGTGCTCCTGTTAGGTTCTAATGCCGCTGCTAACTGACAGGAGGTGGGGCTTCACTCCTGCTCCTCCTGCTGCTATTTTAAAGCTGTCCTCCAACAACCTACTGCATAAGAAGTGCTGCATCCTGGCCTCTGCTTGCGAGAATAGTCTTCAACTAAACCAGTCCCTGCTGTCAAAAAGGTTGGGGACCACTGGTCTAAGTAACCTTCGGCGCCCAAACCTGGCCTGCTCCAACCCACCCTACATGGTCTTCAGAAAGGGAAAATCTGCAACTATGTCACGCTCTGCTTAGTATTCCCTCAGTGGGCTTCTGAGTTTATCAGAAAGCATGGATTCTGAACTAGATGGCTTAGATATTCTACTGCACGTGAACTCTGGCTCTGCAACTCGCTGGAGCAGCCACTGCAGTTTTCTCATCATCACAAAGGGGATTGTTATGGTTTGAATCTGGAATATCCCCTAAAAGCTTCAAGCAAGTGGGTGTTGTGGATTAGCTATGGGTTTCAAGTGCTGTAGGAGGTGGAGACTGGTAGGATGTGGTGGATTGGTGAGCGTGTGGGGCACTGCCAGGCACACGGCAATTTTTATACTGGCTTGTCCTCTGTGTTCTTGCAACGCTGTGAGCAGCTAGCTGTCTCCTCCAGACCCTTCTCACTATTGCTAGCCATCTGTGTGAATGAACTTAGACCTTTAAAAGCTACAAACTAAAATAAACCTTTCCTGCACTGAGTTGTGGATAGCAGGTATTATATTCCAGCAATTAAAAAGTAACTAAGACAGGGGTCATAATATTCATTTTAGAGTTATTACATGAACTGACACCTGGCATGCCTGGGGGTCCTGGCTCTTGTCTCTCTGTCTCTCTGCCTTGTTCAGAGCAGTTGGTTTCACGGCTTTAAATACCCATGTATTGAAGGAACAAATTTACTTCTCCAGGTCAGATCTCTCTCCCGAAAAGGAGTCTCACACATCCAGCAGGCATCTCAGCATCTCCCCTTGAGCAGTGAATGGAGCTAATACACGGATCAACACGTTTAACAGGATCCTCTGGACTTTCTCTGCCAAGTCACAGTCTTCTCATCTTAGTGGAGGGGACTCTGTGTCAATGAGCTGAGGCATTCTTCCCTGCTCTCCTGTCCACCCCGTGTCCTCCCAGCTGCACATCCAGCTGGCGCCTTCCAGCTCCCCTACAGCTTCATGACCACACCCTGGCCCCAAGTTATAACCTGTCACCGAGATAGCTGTAGCAGCCTTCTACCTGGTCTGCTTCTATCCTGCAGTTGCTTCTCAATCCAGGAGATTGAGAAGTCAGACCCATCACCCCTTTGCTCAGATCCTCCTTTGGCCTTCCTTGTCACAAGCACTGTAAGCCAAAATCCTTAAATGGCTTTCAGGCCCCCCTGTGTCACCTTGTGGCCTCACCTCCTACTTTTGCCCACAACTGCTACTATTCTTGGGACTCACCAAGAATGCCCTCGTCTTCTGCACTGCCTGGTCCCTTTATGAAATTCTCTTTCCCCACAACCCCCTGTAGCCCATGCCTCGCCTCCTTCAAGTCTCAGCTTTAACATCTTTTCTCAGTGAAGCAGACTCCATATTTAATTTAATTTATTTTTTGCAGGTGCCAATGATAGAAGCAGCACCTCACATACACGAGGCAAGCACTCTCCCACTGAGCTCCACTCCCAGACCTCTCAATACCCCTAAAAACTGCAACGTGTCCTTCAATGCCATGGCCGCCTGGTCTCCCTTCTGGGCTTTTCTTTCTCCCTCATTGTAATTACTACTTTCTAACACATATGCTTTATGTGTTATGATTATTATTACCCGACACCCATGCTGAAATGTAAGTTCTTTGAGGGGGCTTGCCTTCCCGACCTCATCCACCTACACTCTTTCTCCCGTCCTGGCTCAGCGGCCCTGCACTCCTTCTCTCTGGAGCCTTCCATATATACTCCTTTCTCTGTTCTCTCACTCCAACATTAGAGGAACACACACTCCTTCGGGCTGTAGTTTACAAGGACCTCCCTGGCTTCATATCAGTCGCCTTCCATAGCTCACCTTCCCCGGCCTGTGCTCCTTGTCACACCAACTGGAATTCCTTGCTTCTCATCTGTCTTCCCAGCTAGGCAATATGAGCAAAAGGACACCCCTGTGGATAGAGTCATGCCGTCACAGTCCTGGCAGCCTCTTCCCACCCAGCCCAGGGCAGAACTCAGCAAATGTAAATCCAACCAGTGAAGGAAGAACCCTCCAGCAGGGGCTGGATTTCTGGCCCTGAGACTCTCACCAACCATGTGTTGTGATGTTTTACTGTTTCTTGCCTAATAACAATTGTAATCTTTTCCAGCTCCAATGAAGTAGGTACTGCTAGCATCCTTATTTGAGAAGTGAGGACCTTGGCCTTCAAAAAAGGGAAAGTTCCTTTTCAAGGTCATATGGGTGGAACCTGTGGAGCAGCGTTCAAACCCAGGCACTCTGGCACTGGAGCTCCTGCCCTTACAAAATGCCACATCATGCAGCTCTTTTGCTTTTGAGTTTCCTCCTTTACTTAGGTCAAAATTAGCCAACCATCTGCCCTTCACAAGTGCAGCAGAAGACAACTCACACTACTTTCAGCCAAGGTCTTGTGTGTGAAGGGGCTGCCACCTGTGCGTCCTTAGCAAATGATAATTAAAGCCCCACCCCCACCCCACAGCCCACCAATTTATCTTCCAAACACAAAGAGGCGAGCTCCTGGGCAGGCCCTTTCTACACCTCATCTTCGTGCTTTATTCTTAGTGGAACTGATGCTGGTCCTTGTCTTCTGATGACTACTTCATACATCATGGGACTGCAATCACTTAAGCTACTTAAATTTAAAGTAATATCAGCTGGCTGTGATGGCATACCACTAATCCACTGAGTGAGGGTTGAGGAAGGAGGCTTGGAATTTTGGAACAGTCTGGGCTACATAGTAAGACATTGTCCCAAAAAATCTAAGTAAGTAAACTAACATCAAAGTCCTTAGAGCTTCAAAGCAATATGGAAAGATAACAGCCCAATTCCTTCATTTTTAGATTTGAGACCTGAGATTCTTGAAGGGCGAAGTGCCACATCCAAGGTCAAGTGAACAAGTCTTTAGGTAAGAAACTATATCGCCAAGACTGGTCCAGTGGCACAGGCCTTTCACCTCAGCACTCTGTGAGGCTGAGGCAGGCAATCACAACTTCAAGTCCAGTCTAGGCAATTTAGCGAGACCTTAGCTTCATAACAATAAAAAGGGACTGGGATGTAGCTCAGTGCTAAGGCCCTGGGCTCAATCGTTAAAAAAAAAAAAAAAGCAAGCTATACAGCCAACTGCGTTTACTTTACCCAAATCTACAGCACATAAATTAAAAGATGTGTCTCTTTAAATGCACTACCCTAATGGAGGGTAGTTATTACTGCTCGTGATTTATTATCCATGATGCACCATTATATAAACTGTGGCCTGGAAATCACCTCCTTCCCTCTACAGCACACAGTTTTTGGCACCCACTTCGAGGCACATTCGCAATTAGGCAGGTGGCACCAGCTGCTGTCTAGGCGATTTGTAACTGGATGACCGGCTCAAAGTCTCAGACTCACCTCTTCTTCCTATCAGGGCTTGGAATCACAGAGCTGAGCCCGTCGGAGATTACCTGAGTCTCAGCAAAAGCCAATCCGGGGCTGGAGGCCTTGAACACGCGCCTTGAGGAGTGGCCAATCAAAGGAGAGGAATGACTCGGATGCCCAATCAGCGACCTAAGGTCTCGGTGGCGGGCGGTGCAGCGCGAGGCCGTGGGCGGGCCCGTCAGCGTGCGAGCGGCGGTCGGAGCGCGCAGGGGTGGGGCCTCCTGTGCTGCCGGGCGGAGGGTGCTTGGAGCGGTGCGGCGCGGTGAGCGGAGCGGCAGCCCTGGTCCAGGGCGGAGTGGGGACCTGGGCGCGCGACGGGCAGTGCGGCGGGGAGGGCGAGGCCCGGGGGCGCCGGCGGAGGTGACCCGCTGAGCTTCTGCACGCGGCTAGGAGGGGTCAGGGACCGGAGCCGCGGACTTGGAGAGGTGGTTCGCCCCCGCTGGCTGGCTGAGGGCGGAGGGACACTGTTGCCACGGCAACGCGTGTGCGCAAGGTAGGCCGGTGCCAGGGCCTCACACCCTTCTTAGCCCCGGAACGCGTGCTCACTTTAGAGTCCCCCTTCTTCACACCCCCACCCCGGGCCTTCGTCATCCCTGGCTCGCGGGCTGCAGGCTGGGACCTGCGTGGAAACAACCCGCTTGAGCACTCCTGTCCTCTGCAGGCTGGCCGCCCTCCGCCATCATCCCTCACGCGGTCTCGTCCCGTGACAGGGGGACGAACTCGTCCGGGGCACTTGGACCGCAGGCCTTTCGGTGTGACCACCTGGCCCGTTCGCCGCCCTTTCATTGGAAGGGCCACAGCTGGGGCCCCCGGCGTGGACTGCCTAGGTCCCGCGACTGTCACCTTGGGATGCTGCCGCCTGGGGAACAGGGATATCCACCAGAGGGATCTTTTTTAAAGGCACCAAACGGAGTCTTGTGCGTAACAAGTGCTCAGGGACTAAGGCCTGACGGAATAAAGACCGCAGTGATAGTTTTCTGTTCCAAGGTCCTAGGTCCAAAAGACACGGAAAGCGAACTGTGTATGTAGTTTTCCATTTCCTAGTAACTATTAAAATAAAACTGGTTAAATTAATTTTAATATATTTATGTAACCTAATATGCCAGAATATTACAGTATGTAATCAGTATTGATAGGTAGATTTTTTTCATACAGTCTCTGTATCATCTGGCCATCTCAGTTATGGCCAGTGCCAGTCGGCCCGATATCGCTCGTGGCTGCCTTACTTGTTTATATTAGGGAGTGCTGTACCACCAAACTACAGTCCCAGACCCTGGTGGCTGCAGTTACTAAGCGGCACATTTCTCAGACATGTGAGTTGTGGCCAAACTATCAAAATCACCCAGATTGATTTGAAGCCTTCCTGTACAGTAGGAGGTACTGTGCAACCAGCAACAGAAAGCGTAAGGCGTGGTCATTTTCTTCAAGGAGCTTCCAGTCTAATTGAGGAAACAGATGTCCAAAGATTAAGTAGTATTTTAAATGGATATAAATCAGGAAGTAGTAAAGATGACTGGGTTTGCGGGTAGGGATGTAGCATACGCTTAGCATTTGGTGTTCTTGGGGCTCCACTTTCAGTTCAGGAGACAGAGAAAGACCCCGACCGACTGACTGACCATCCTAGGAGTATGTGATTGACTGACTGGTAATTAGGAGTTCGCATAAGGGCTACTTCAGGCTCATGCAGTAGAGGAAGACTTGAGCCTCATCATGGGCATGGTAAGGCTGGCAGGGCTGGCAGAGACACAGAGAACCTTTTAATTGGATGGAACTAAATTTAACTTCTTTTGTTTTTAGGGTTGAAAATTTGCAGAATCCTGGGATTTTCAGCGTGAAAAAGGCTTTCCTGTCCCACTGACAACCTCCACCATGATTCATAGCCTTTTTTTGATCAACTCCTCAGGAGATATTTTCCTGGAGAAACACTGGAAAAGTGTTGTCAGCCGTTCTGTTTGTGATTATTTTTTTGAGGCTCAGGAGAGAGCTACTGAGGCAGAAAATGTGCCTCCGGTTATCCCTACCCCTCACCACTATCTCTTAAGTGTTTACCGCCACAAGATCTTTTTTGTGGCTGTGATCCAGACGGAGGTCCCACCTCTCTTTGTCATTGAGTTCCTTCACCGAGTAGTGGACACGTTTCAGGTTCGTGAATGGGGGGAAGGTTCATATATGCAAGCTGTAACATACCTTTATAATGTTGTTTCTGTTGTAGCTAACCTGGTAAGAATACATTTAAGAAATCAAAACTCTGATGTCACTTACTTCCTCTCTATGTAAGTCTTTTATTTTTAAAAATTTTTTTTCTCAGTACCTGGAATTGAACCAAGGCCCTTCACACTGAACTATATTCTAGTCTTTATTATTATCATTTTTTATTTTGAGGCAAGATTTTAGGTCATCCAGGCTGGGCTCAGATTTGCAGTCCTCTTGCCTCAGCCTCCCAGAGTGCTGGAAATTTTAGGTACATCATGGATCCTGGCTCTTAATTCTATTTATTGAATTGGTTGCTACCTGAATAACTAAGTGAATACTTTCTTTAATTTTTTTATTATCTACATATCACATCCCTTTCTCCTTCCTGTCTCTTTACACCTGCCTCCATGTCCCCTTTTCCTCTCCACAAAGTCTTTCTTCTTCAGAGTGAATACTTTCGAGACTCTTGTGTGAGAAGCCCACCCTACTTGTTATGACTATGTAAATTACTATTTTTAATTCTTATTCTACATTTGCTCACAGACTAAATACTGTAGTGGACTTAATTCTAATCATTGTTAGCTTTTGTTACTTTGAGTTACATCAAAAACTAATAAATGTATAAAGTTTTATGAAAGAAAATGTAGAAGAAGCCAAGTAACCATGTAATGTTTATTTTAATCATGGCTGGCAGGGGTAATTTGTGAACCTATACTCCATCTTTACTTTAGGGTTAGAGGACTTGTGATAAGCTTTTGTTACAAACTTAAGATTGGGAAATCTAATGCTAAGAATTTGTGACACTTTTACAAGGTACAGTTTTAGTTTTGATTGGAAGATCTTGGGGGAGTAGGGTAGAGGGCAGGTGGTTTACACCAGGACATGAGAGTGTCAGTTATTGCCCAGGATTTTAGGTTGTCCAAGCTCTGGATGCAGACAGTAGATCTCCCCTGCCCCCAACAGTCACTCAACTTCTGTTGTGGTTATTTGTATAACTCATATGATAAACTAGAAGCAAGGACCTTTGATTTAGCTTCTGTGTCATGTGAAGCCTGAAGTTAGTCACATGAATGCAGGAATTGTTGAACTGGAGAAGAGAATGAGGACCTAGACATGATCACAATTAAATCCAGCCAAAGATTTCTTTCATTTATGGTCATACTGTGTCCATATCTAGTGCTGCTTTCATTCCCAAGAGGATTTAGTAGTTTTATAAGTTTTTATTTTTGCAGGTACTCTTACGGTACTGTTATTCTGGGATTCCAGTTCTTATGCAGCATACATAGTAGGTCTTTTGCACAATAAAAGCCCAAGCCTTATAGGGCTGAGTACTTAGCTCAGTGGTAGAGCACTTGTCTAGCACGAGTGAGACCATGGCTTCAATCCCCAGCGCCACAAAACAGCTCCTAAGAATTATAAGCCTCAGTGTGTGACGCACCTAGAAGAACCCAGTAGTCATGTCTTAACCCACTTTTAACAGTGCCTTGCTATGATTGCTGTATATGATACTTCACCTGTTTGGAGATTAGTAGCCCAGTTGGTAAAACCTGACAGCTGTTTTCTGTCTTCATACCAATATTGTGTAACTGTTACAGAATGGGCAGTGAATAAAGTTGTTTAATCTAGTTGAAGCCACAGAGGAATTTGGGAAAGCAGAGCTAAGTGGCTAATTTGGACACATGAGACTTCAGAGCTTGTCGTTTTTGATGCAGTTCTTAAATGTAAATGTCCATATCTTGACTTTAATGTCTTAGTTCCCTTCTCCAGCAGTGTTATCTTTCTAGTCCTAGAATATGGTGGACAAGTTACAGCCCTAGACTTGCAAGCGCTGTGTCATCTTGTGAACTTCCTTTCCAGCTGCTTATTTCATGTTGTGCCTGATTTATACAACCTAGTGGAGTATCTGGTTTATTTTTTAGGATGAAATCAGTCTTGGAAAGGAAATACGTAGCATTCCTCCCACCCCTTCAATCATCATTTTGTTATTGTTGTTGTTGTTTTGGGAATGCATTCTTAAATTCTAAGTGACTTGGTTATTGGAGTTTTGCTGACAACGGACATTATCTGTTGTAGTTTAGGCCCATCTAGTAGAATGTTCAGTTTTGGGTGTCAGAGAAATGGCAGAATGTTGAAGCAACTGGAAAACCATGTGATAGCATGTACAATGGCAGGGTGGTCGTGAGAAGGAAAAATGAAGTGAGAGTTTGTTGTTGTCTTTGGGTGGTGGCAGAAGGGGTATGCATAGCTCAATAAGGCAGAACGAGGAGGTAGATTTCAGTTGAGCAGAAAAAAGAACTTCGGAGTAATGAGAGCAGAAGGGGCTTTCTCAGAAGGGGTCATTTCCTTTTGTCAGATGAATTCAGGAAGGGCTGCGTGATCATCTCAGAGGCCCTGACATTGCCAGCAGGGTAGACTGTATGAGGCACTTTTACACTCTTCGTTGCTTAGTCATTCATGCTTATACCTAATGAGTCCGTTGGATCCCTCTATATGAAAATGGTGTATCATTACTCATTAGTGAAATCAAGACCCAAATAAGTGACAACAAAGATTATAATGTAGATCTTCTGATTTTAGAATCCATTGCTTTTACACAACTCTAATTATGTAGTATCTAAATTACCTTGTTTAGTTTGAGATGGCGTCTTGCTGTGCTGCCAATAATGGCCTTGAATCCTTCCTCTTCAGTTCAAGTGATCTCCCTGCCTCAGCCTCCTGTATGATGAGACTCCAGGGTCATGCTACTTCACCAAGCAGGTTTAGCTTTTTAAATAAAAGGACAAGGACTTCTAACATAACTTCTAACATGAGGGTAGATGGAAAGAGATTTTCTGCTCTGCTGGCTGATTTCATTTTTTTCTTCAACTCTTACTCATTGCAGAGTATTAAGAAATAGCAAAATATCTGAGTGTGGTGGTACACACATATAATCCCAACATTCTTGGAGGCTGAGGCAGAAGGATTGCAAATTCCAACTTAGTTTAGGCAATTTTAACATTTTATTAATAACACAACCTTATCCCAAGAAAGTACAAAGGACTATGAGTATGGTGTATAGCTCAGTGTGAAGGCCTTGGTTTCAACCCTCAATACCACAAAACAAAACAACCACAAAAAAAGCAAGACAGTAGGGTTAAAGAAGACTTTCATGTACAGTTCTATGTCATACCAAGCCACAGAGGAATTTGGAAAAGCAGAGTTAAGTGGCTAATTTGGACATGTTATAATTTTGCATGATTCTTTCAAATTCTTGTACCTAAGTACAAAATAATCTATATTGAATTGTGTATTCTATATATTTTATCAAGTTGAAGAAAATAATCCAAAGAATTCAGTTAAGTTTCACAAGTTTATGGGAAAAGCTGCAAATGAGGCTGATACTGTAAGCCAGCCTAGTGCTTCCTGTTCTGAGCCAGGCTGCCCAGGGGACCTGCAGCCCTGCTTTGTTCCCTCATTGCAAGAGATTATCCTGGAAGCATGAGTGTGGACAGGACCAGACCCTTATTCTGTAGCAACAATCTCATTTCTTCACAAACTCTAGGTGATATGTGTTTATATTATATCTTCATCAGGATTATTTTGGAGTCTGTTCAGAGCCAGTAATCAAAGACAATGTGGTTGTGGTTTATGAGGTGCTGGAAGAGATGCTTGACAATGGGTTTCCTTTGGCTACTGAGTCAAACATCCTCAAAGAACTGATAAAGCCTCCCACTATCCTCCGAACCGTTGTCAACACCATTACAGGTATGGAGCAGGGGGACCCACCAAAGGCTGCTGCCACCCTCCATGTTGCTGTGTCTGTTGCGTTCGTTGTGAATCTCAAGTGTGTAGTTATTTAATTTTGTTCTTTATTGCCTTTTAGTCTGATCAGAAGTAATATTTTTGTTTAGAAAATATTTTGATTTCAGTGACAATGAAGTATTCGTGTGTAAAGTGTAGCTTAGTATAGGGTGCTTGTTAGCATGTGCAAAGCCGTGGGGGAAAAAGTGTTCTTTATTAACCATATTTTTTTCTGATTACAGAAGAATTTAATTATTGTAGAAACTTCAGAAATACAGAAAACAAAGAAAAACAAGAAAATCTTTCTTAATCTTACTGCATTTTTTTACATCTGTATATTTTTCATCTTTTCTAGATAGAGGAAAGATGATAGAATATTTTTGAACAAATGCTTGCAAATTTTTAAACTTAAATTTTGTCAGTATTTTATGAACACTTCATGACATAACATTTTTATACTTTATTTACTTTTGAGACACAGTCTCACTAAATTGGCCTCAGATTTGGAATTCCTCTGCCTCACCTGTCAAGTACTTGGGACTATAGACACATGACGCTGGCCCAGCCAGGAGTGTTGTTATTACTATTGTTTTACGGTACTGAGAGTTTAACCCAGGAGCACCGCAACACTGAGCCATATTCTCAGCCCTTTTTAATTTTTTAAGAAGTTAAATTGAGACAGGGTCTTGCAGAGTTATACAGGCTGAGTTTAAATAAGCAGTCCTCCTGTCTCAGCTTCCCTAGGGCTGGGATTATGGGTATGTACCACTATACCTGGTAACGTTCTTTTTTTAAAAAAAAAAATTAAGGCGAGGGGACATAGCTCTGGTTAGTGTGCTTGTCTAGCATGTACAAGGCAAGGCCCTAGGTTTAATTCCTGAGCACCATGTGAAAATTAGCCAAGGTAGTCATGCTCCCAGTGCTACGGAGGCTGGGGCAGAAGGATTGTGGTAAGTTTCAGGCCAGCCTGGGATACATAGTGAGTTCAGGATCAGCCTGGACTACAGAGCAAGGCCCTGTAAAAATAATTAATTAATATTTGGGATTGAATTCAAGGCCTTCTCACTGAGCTACATATCCAGACTTTTTGTTTGTTTGTTTGTTTTTTAATTTTTGAGCCCTGGTTGGGCTCAAACTTGTGATCTTCCTGCCTCAGCTTCCCAGAGTGCTGGTATTACAAGTGTGCACTACCACACTTGGCTACAACATTCTTAGAGATTAGATCTTTGTTTATATCTGTTGTGATTTCTTTTTAGTCCTGGAAATGGAAATACTAGGCCAGGGGGTCTGAATATTTCAGGGACTTCCATGCATTGTCCTCAGTTGTCTTCTGGAAAGTTAATACCAGTCTGTGCTTTCAGTGGCAATTTCTGTGCATAGCATTAACCCTATTGTATTGATTTTTTAGAAACTTTGGCAGTTTGATAGGTTGTTGACATCTTGTTATCCACATACTGTTTTTCTTACTAGCCAGGTCAAAAGCCATTTAAGTGTTTATTGACTGTTTTCCCTCTACTGTGAATTACTTTTTTGTGTTCTTTGTCCATTTTTGTTTATTGTTACAGTGCTTTTCTTTTTTCATACTAACATAAGGAATTTCGTAAAGGATAGTTCTACCATATATGATAATTTGTAGGGCTCAAGGAATAGCACAGAGGTACACAAAGCCTTGAGTTTGGTTCCTCAGCACCACATACACCAGGCATCATGGCCCATGCCTCTCATCCCAGCCTCTCGGGAGCCTGAGGCAAGAGGATAGCTATAAGTTATCCTGGACTCCGTAGTGAGTTCAGGACCAGCCTGGACTACAGAGAAAGACCTGGTCTCAAAAACAAAAACAAAATGGTAGTTTATAGTTATTTATGTATTTTAAATCCTGTATAGTAGATAGAGTCTCACAGTCTGCTGTTTGTCATTTAAAATTATTCATTGTGTTTAACTACATTTTAAATGTTTTGACTTGGTTAGATTAATTATTGTGTTTCCTTAAGATTTTACATTTTGTGTCTTATTTCATGCATAAACAAGGGCCTTAAGGAATTTGAGAAACTAATTAAAAACTAAACTTGAAAAAGTATAAATATGAAGAATAGCCAGGACAGCTTTGAAAAAGAATTACAGGGATTTGCCCTGGTAGCTGTCAGGTCGTATTTCCACAAAACAACAATTCAGAGTAACCATGCTAGAAGAGCCAAGACCTTTTAGCAAAGAGAATTTGAAAAGAGGAAATGTGTCCTATCAGGTAAACCTTAAAGGAGCACTAGGTGTATTATGAAGTTTTGATAATTTTAAATAAATACTGGCCCAGTAACAAGTTTGGTTTGTTTTGCAATATTCTGAGTTCATTTCAGCCCTAATAGCTTTGTGAGTACATGAATCACTTCGTGAATACTGTGAACTTACATAATCTCTCTTAAATCTAGAAAAAGTTACCTGAATTTTCCTTTTGAAAAGCTGAAATGTTGTGTAAACATGGTGAATATGTAGGTGTTTAGTGTTTCTGTATTGTAAAAAGGTCCAAACAGTGGAAGGAAGAAATAGAATTTCAATTAAATCTGAGCCCAGTGGTGTATTCCTATTCTGCTAGCACTCTGTGAGGCTGAGGCAGGAGGATCACAAGTTTGAGTCCCATCTGAGCAACTTGAGACTGTATCTCAACATCAAAATTTTAAAAATTGGCTGGGGATATAGCTTACTGTAAATTCCCTAGGCTCAAGCCTACTACCACAAAAAACAAATGCTATTATTTCAATATAAAATATTTATATTAAAAACATTTTTTGGCTTGGGGGTGGTTAGAGCCTTTGTATAGTGTGTGCAGAGGCCTGAGTTCAATTCCCCAGTACCATATAAAGATCAGGTGAGGGTGTGGGGGTGCATTCCTGTCATCTCAGTTCTCAGGAGGCTGAGACAGGAGGATTGCTGTAAGTTTGAAGCCAGCCTTGGCTACATAGCTCAGGACCAGCTCTGGACTACAGAGCAAGATCTTGTCTTTAAAAAAAAAAAATATTGAGAGATAGGGGCTCAGTGGTTAAGAGTGCTTGACTGGCAAGTGTGGGGCCTGGGTTGATTCCCCAGCACCACACAGGTTGGGTTTGGTGGCACACAACACAACTGTAGAAGATAAGTGCATAAATAGAAAATGAAGGCCTGCAACACTGGGCCTGGCTCAAAAGAATATTTTTTATACCTATGTGGAGAAACAAGTCAAGAAGTGATCTGTAACTCTTAGGGAAAGGGCAGTCTGTGCTTTACATTTTTTACCCTAGTTCCAGTATTGATAAGAGATATGCTGTGTTGATAAACATATCTTAGGATCTAGGACCCATCTTTAAAAAGCTGTCTCAAACTAGAATCTTTTGTGTTTTACCAATGGAAATTTTATATCAATGTGTAGATTACCAACTCTATGGAAAGCTAATACATTATTTAGGCTGCAAGCTATTGTAGAATTTGAGACCCGAAGTTCATGTTACTTTCAAAACCAAAATATGATATCTGTTTCTCAGGTAACTTTTTAGAGTCTTTATTCTGCTTGAGGCAGGACAGATGGTGACAATGAGTTTTAAAAATAGATGAGCCTGTCCTAGATAGAAGTTGGAGAAAAGCTCATCTGTTTGATAGCACAAGAATAGTGAGAATATAGAAACTTCTAGAGAAATGTCCTCTGGTTATTGGGATTGAATTGGCATTAAAAAACTAATCGATTTTACACATACCAAAATAAATTTTCTAGGAAGTACCAATGTGGGTGACCAGCTTCCAACTGGGCAGCTGTCAGTGGTGCCGTGGCGGCGGACAGGGGTGAAGTACACCAACAACGAGGCCTACTTTGATGTAATTGAAGAAATCGATGCCATTATTGATAAGTCAGGTGGGTGCTTCTGAGGTGCTCTGAGATAGTAAAATGGACAGCGACCCCTCCCATGTTGTACCTGTGAGAGCCAGAATCCCCCCATTCAAGAGCTTTCATTCTAATTGAGTGCCTGCTTTGTGTTGGGCCCCATGCTAGATAGGCTAATGTTTGTCTCACACTTTTACTTGTTGTATAGATCTTGTCCTCTTGAATGAAAAAAGAGAAGAAACAGTCTCTTGGTGATTATCTTTTCTTTGTTCAAACACTAACTCCCAGTTCTAATTGCAGATCTAAAATTATAATTATGAGGACTCCAGGGAGCCTTTTTTTGTCTATTCTGGATTAAGTAAATTTGACTAGAAGCCCTAGTGCTTAGAAATCTGTAGAATTTCACATTGTTGAACTTATCCATTAAACAAATTTTTATTGAAAATATACTACATTAAAATGCAATGTTGGATAATGGGCATTTGGTGACAAATAAGACATGGTTTTTGGCCCTAGGCAACTTGACTTAGTGAGGGGGAAAGACATGTGAAAGGTAGAGCATCTGAGAGGTATTCTACCACTCCTGAGAAAAGCACAAAGGTAACCATATGTGTGCTTTCAGAGGTGGCGAATCGAAGTTTATAAGGCCTACTTTGGTTTGGGAGTGACCACTCTGATAGGTAGTCCCCAAAATATTTTTGGGAAATATAGTTCGGTATGACTAGATTGAGAGGCATAGAGATAATTAAGTAATTAGGCCTTAAAACTAAGGCAGCTTTTCATATTAGTTCATAAGCAGAATGCCTTGTATGGCCACACAGTGGAATATCGTTCACCAGTGAGAAAGGATGGTAGTGGCTGGGACGTAGAGACTGAGGAAGCAGGAATCACCAAAGGTACATCTGTGTTTGTGACTTAGGCAGCAGTATGGTCATAAGAATATAGAAAATCAGGGGGTCCCAGGAGTGAGATGGGCCATTTGAGTGTTGACATGTGGGGTTTGAAGCACCCCAGGAACATCCCAGTAGGATGTCTCTTCATCAGGAACAAGGCAAAACTTGAAGATGGACTATCAATGGAAACTGGAGCCTTGGAAGGTAGGTAATGCAGCCTAAGGGCAGTGTGAGAAAAGCTGTTTCCCACTGTGGAAAAGCAGAGATATGGAGAAGAGGAGCTGGGGACTGGAGAAAATAGGAGAGGTTAGGAACAGGAGCACTTGGAAGAGCAAGAAGTAAGCAGTAGGGATAAGTGCTCCAGAGCCCACGGGACAGGGACCATGGGCATCCATCAGACTGCGGTGGAGCTCCTGGGTGGCTGTATGGAGAGCAGCTGCCAAGAGGAATTTCTGGCACTGTTTGCTAATATAGTGACACTCTGTGTGATTTCAGTACTAGATTGAAAATTCCTTGCAGCTAATATCTGTCTCCTTAATCTTTATCTACCCATTACTTCTCCCCTGTGTCTTGTACTGAATATGCAGTTGGTTAAATGTTTGGAAGGATAAATAAACGGATTGGATAAATGGAGAAGGATGGCTAGACCAAAGGAAGGGGGAAGGAAGAAAGGATGGAGAAGAAGGGAGGGAGGAAGAACGTCGGCAAGGCTATGGAAGTGTTTGGTGACCTCATATTCCTATCCTGCTCCTGTCCCAGGCTCCACAGTTACTGCTGAGATCCAGGGCGTGATTGATGCCTGTGTCAAGCTGACAGGGATGCCAGACCTTACGCTTTCCTTCATGGTAAACCTCCAGAAGAGCTTGAACTCTCGGGGTGGGAGGTTAATGCTTCTGGAAAGAGAGTGGTAAAAACAAAAGAGGAAACGAAGGAAATAATTAGGGCAGCCCCAGGGCTTACATCAAGTGTCAGTTTTATGTAATTACCCAATTTCTGTGTATGTGAGAATTTTAGTAAAAACATCTAAACTACTTTCCTGAAGGAAATGCAGAGTGTTTAACCCCTGCTTCTTGCTGCTTTGCCTGGTGTCTGCAGAACCCCAGGCTGCTGGATGATGTCAGCTTCCATCCCTGCGTCCGGTTCAAGCGCTGGGAGTCAGAGCGCATCCTGTCTTTTATCCCTCCTGATGGCAACTTCCGCTTGCTTTCCTACCATGTCAGCGCACAGAAGTAAGCAGCTCCCGTATTTAGTGGAATCTGTGTCTGCATCATCTGTGGAAACAGTGTCTGTAGTGATTAAGAGTGGGCCTCTAGAGTTACCTGGTTAAGGTTACAGCTGTGGTAGTTAGTGTCTTAGTTGCTTTCTCATTGCTGGGACAAAATACCTGACATCTACAATTTAAGGGAAGAAAGATTTAGTTAGCTCACAGTTTCAGAAGGTCTCGCTGAGTACATTGGTAGGTAGCCAGCAACAGTGGGAGCCTATGTCAGGAAAGGTCTGATGAAGGATTGCTGCTCATAGTAGGAAGCCCAGTGAGTAAGGAGTCAATGTATGTATAGAGAATAAAGAGAAAACAGAGCTTTCCCAGGGAGAAGATGTAACAATGTTTCTTCCTTCCTTTATTAGTTCAGAATGCCCACAAGTAAGTCCCAGACACCTGAAAACTCTACCCTGGGTTCCTGAGCACAACAAATTGATATAATTTATTTAGGTCAAGCCCCAAGAATCTGCCCCTTCCAGCCAGGCCCTACCTCCCAACATACACAGTCCCATAGGTATCCCACTACATCCAAATATGTGAGTCTTTTGGGGGACATTCCAGATCCAAACAATTAGCATTAAGAGTGTCACTTCTGAGGAGTTGCTTCCTTTCTTATCTGAAAACAGTAATAGTATTTTTTAGTGGAAATTGAGCATGAGAATATAAATAGTGCTTAGAAAGAAAGTGCCCATTAAGTGTGCCAGTGTCTCAAGTCTAAACAAGAACATACCTATATTCAATCCCCTGGTCCCCCTGCCCCCAAAAACGTGTTAAGTGTAAATGCAGGGATATTTGAACTCAAATGTTCTCTTCAACTTGGAGTCCAGAGGCTTTGGAAAGCAGTGTTTAAAAAAAAAAAAAAAAGGTAAGCAGACTGAGGAGATCAGGAGACCTCAGAGCTATCAGTACCTTCCAGTGTGACTTGGAATCTGTCATGTAGGAAGAAGTCTGCGTGTGAAGGCCTTTGGCTCTGGAATCAGACTGCCTTGCTCAAGCCGTGCTTGACTACTCATAGTATTTGGCATGAGGTAGGGTATTTAATTAACCTCCACCAAGCACAAGTACTTCAATATTCACCTACAAAACCAGTACCTACTTCATACTGGTGGAGTATCCTATATATAGTAGCAGTACTACTACATACTTACTAGGAAGATTACAAAGTTAAGGATTACATGATTAAAAGGCATTCCTGTAGTGACTGGTACATTGGAAGTACTCACTAACTGTTGGAAACTATTACTATATTAGGCTTATTTTGTGGTGTTTCTATTCCCTGTACTATCAGATTAGGACTTCAGATGAAATCAGATAAAAGCACCCTGAAGAAATTATGCAAAAGTCCATGTGGTGTGAGCCTTACTGTCCCAAGTACAAACAATGGTCATACCTCACAAATTAAAGCATAGACATATAGTGACTTAAGTTTTGCTTAATGGGCCTTTCTCATAGTAGGCTTAGTATACTCTTTGATTTTGTTTATGTTATTAAAAGAATAATCAGAAAACTTAGGTTATTTGTTAGCATGTTAGAGTTTTTTAAAGAAATAATAATAATTACTGTACTTTCCTGTATTTTTTAGAAAAGAAATGAAGATAAAGAAAAGGGAGAAAACTGTGCCAGTGCGGGGGGGGGGGGGAACAATTGTAATGGAAGAAGGGAAAATAATGATGTTTTCCCAGTTCATTAATAAAAATGGCCTCTTGCATTCTCTCCTCCAGCCTGGTTGCAATTCCAGTGTATGTTAAACATAATATCAGTTTCCGAGACAGTAGTTCACTTGGACGCTTCGAAATAACAGTGGGACCCAAGCAGACTATGGGAAAGACCATTGAGGGAGTGACTGTCATCAGCCAGATGCCTAAAGGAGTTCTCAATATGAGCCTCACTCCCTCCCAGGGGACACACACTTTTGACCCAGTGACAAAGGTAGGGAGAAAGATCTTTTGTTTTGTTTCGTTTTTGAGGCAGGTTGTCGCTCTATACTCCAGGCTGTTTCTGAAGTCACTACTTGCCTAGGCCAGCCTCGAACTCACGGCAGTACTGTGGCCTTAGCCCTCTGAGAGACAGGCATCCACCACCATGCCTGGGGCTTATGTGGTCCTGGGGAATCAAACCCAGGTCCTTTCGCTTCTAGGCATGCACTTTAACCTCTGAGCTACCTCCCCAGTCTTAGCAGCTGTTTTGAATTGCCTTTGTAAAGGGTACTAACTCATCAAGTACTACCCTAAATAGACTTTGTACCTTGTTTGGAAGGCAAGATTTTAAAAAGGGACAATGCTCTCTTCTTTGAGATACTTGTGGTGACAAACATGATCCTGTATTGAAAAGCCCCCGGTGGCAGCTTTTGATTCTGTGAACAGATGCCCCAAGGTTAGAGCTCAGTTGCTGTGAATGAAAGGTTCAAGTGTACTTCATTATTTTAATGTAAAGACCACTTTGTTTTATTCACTTTGAAGATGCTGTCTTGGGATGTAGGGAAAATAAATCCTCAAAAACTACCAAGTTTAAAGGGTACCATGAATCTTCAAGCTGGAGCTTCCAAACCAGACGAAAACCCCACAATTAATCTGCAGTTTAAGATCCAGCAACTGGCCATCTCCGGTGAGTGATCCACAGCCTAAGTGGCTTCAGAGGGAACAGAAGTAGTTACGTCTTCCGCGGCTCCCTGTGTGTAAGGTTTGGCTTTTGTTTTCATTTTCTTTTCCTTTTCTTCCTTCCTTCTTTCCTTCCTTCCTTCCTTCCCTCCTTTCTTTCTCTCTGTCTCTGTCTCTCTCTCTCTCTCTCTCTCTCTCTCTCTTTCTCTCTCTCTTTTGAGACATGCTTCACTCTGTAATCCAGGCTGGTCCTGAACTCACTGTGTTGCCCAGGTTGGTCTTGAACTCAAAGTAGTCCTCCTGCCTCAGCTTCCCAAGTGCTGAGATTAAAGGCGTGCACCACCATACCTGGCTTATTTAGTGCTGGGGAATTGAGCCTAGGGTGTTGTGCTTGGTAGGCAAGCACTTTAACTGTGCTTATTCCTCCAGCCCTTGGTTGTCTTACTTGATGTGTAATCTTTAGGGAAATCTCTTCCAGCACAGTTCTGGAAGAAGTTTACAGTCCTCACTTTGAAGTTGGCCCAGTTGTCTTAGATACAAATGAGAAGGAAACAGTAGTGGTAGACAGAAGTGTTCACAGGCCATTATGAGTCATGCTAGGGTTGTTAATTTGAGGATCCTAGGTTTTTCAATAGAGCTAGTAATCAAAAAATTTTTACTCCATTCTCCCGTTTCAAAAGATTTTCTGATTTTGTTTTCAGTGCCATTTTGGAGCTCTTGGGCCTGTCCAGACCACTTTACTCCAAGCTGATCATACCTTAGAATCAGAGTGATAATAAGTTGCTGTTTACTGAGCATTTATTATGTGCCAGGTCGTCTTTTCTTCTTTATTTTCTTATTTAGTCCTCAGCAACCTATGAGGTAGAAAGGAAATGATTTTAATATTATGTGATGTTCCCATTTTTCTTCACTAAAAGACCTTGTCTAATTTAAAGTGATTAGAATTCAGTGAATCTTACGTAAGGCATTGGATTCAAACCCCAGCAATACAAAAAAGACGTATAGCACAAAGACATGTATGTGTATAATGTCCTCTTTTTTATATATAAGTACAAGTATTAAACCAAATATAGCAAAATGTTAATAGTAAATAAAAGATATATGGGAGATCATTGTTTTTCTTTTGATATTTTCTGTATGTCTGAAATAAAAAGGCAAGAGAACAAAAAGTTATAAGTTCTTTTATCTTAAAATATTCAATAAGCCATACACAATATATAACATTTTTGCTTGTCACAATGAGAATTCTTAGAAATCATTCATTGATTAATTCATTATTTCTCATTTTTTAGTTAATTCCTTAATTTTGTTATTAATTCATTTATTCATTCTAGTAACTTAAGGAAAATATATGTTAGCCTCATCTTTTACCTTCCCCTTGTTTCAGTCTGCGTATCTTTCTGCTCTTTCCACTTCAGGAAGAGGTCTTCTCATAGGATGGCTTCTTTGTTGAAATCAGGGTGTGCACTAACAGTGAAGACTGCAGCTTTACAGAGTGGCACAGTGTTAAGAGCAATTCCTATCATATTAAACTTTTGAATTGAAATACATATAAACAGTAATTATCCACTTTAAAAAATAATGCTAATAATTTATTTTTCCTTCTTTTCTCTTTTTCTTCCATCCATCCAGGACTCAAAGTGAATCGTCTGGATATGTATGGAGAAAAGTATAAGCCCTTCAAGGGCATCAAGTACATGACCAAAGCTGGGAAGTTCCAAGCTCGGACCTGAAGAGAGGGCTGTGCACAGGGAGCAGTCATGAACACTTTTTCCTTTCTTACTTGTCTAAAAGTAAAAAGTACCAGCCTGTCTCCTAGGTCCTTCCCCGCCAGGGTCTGCCTGCTCCTTTTTTTCCTTAGCCTTGGAACTAATACCATGGAACTAATTAAGGAAGAAGAGGGTCGCCAGAGAGAACAGGGCAGAACTGAAACAGACCGCACCAACTCACTTCTGAAGAAGGGATGTGCAGTGGAGCGTGGCGTTGCTTGACACCGTGATTAACTCCTGTTAACGTGGCTTCTAAAGGGAAAACCAGCCTTTCCTTGCTTGGCTTTAATTATCTGAAGCCAAAGACTTTTTTTAAGATAGAAAGATAAGAACGAAGGAAGAAAGATAAATTAGAGGAAAAATGAGTATTAATTTGAAAGGGCCAACTAAAGATCTGATCTGTGAGCTGAGGTGTGCTCAGTGGTGGAGGGCTTGCCTGCCTAGCGTGCTCAGGGCCTGGGTTGAGTCCCCAGCAATGGATTAGAAAAAAAGGAGAAGAAAATCTGATCTATGAAGAAGAGAAAGAGAAAATGGTATTTTAAAAGAGTTTGGAAGAGACATACTAAAGTGAAAATTGGCAGGAAAAGTTATCAACTGTAAGTTAAGGGGTTTTGGGAAAAAAAATAGAGTTGGTTTCTGATCCCTCTACTCTACTATATAGATGTCCTTTGTACTTCTAGGAATGAACTGGAGACTCCTTAAAGTTAAGTCTGTCCTTAGCATGGAAAGCCCCATAGAATCTAATATTCCCTCAAAAACTGATATTAGACTCACTTTCAGGTTGGTGCCTCCATGTCACTTTGGTCTGTCCC
The DNA here is from genome assembly GCA_004027205.1 of Ctenodactylus gundi. Classification (NCBI taxonomy): domain Eukaryota; kingdom Metazoa; phylum Chordata; class Mammalia; order Rodentia; family Ctenodactylidae; genus Ctenodactylus; species Ctenodactylus gundi. Next base: position 577,116 of record PVKB01000387.1, read on the forward strand.
CTTCAGTGAAAAGGTGACCTGCCTTCTTGCCAAAAATATTCTACTCACGTCACTTTACAAAATTCACCAGCGTTTGTCTGATCCTTCTGTAGAGTTTTCTAAAGAGTGGAGAGTTTTAGTAGCCAGATGTTATGAGTCATAGTATTGGAGTGGAGTGGCAATTTACTTCCTGTGAAAGGGCTCTGCAGCTCTAATGGAGTGAGCCTGTATTTATGTTTGTCTGCTGGATGGTGCTGCACCGTGAGCCCTTCTACCTGAGCTTTTCCTTCATCGGCCCTAAGTGGACACTGCTCACCGTCAGGGGCACAGTTGGTCCATGGAATTGCAGGGTCAAGTTACTTCCTCACAGTCTTTTGGTTTGTACTGTCCTCTATTAAATATCTATTAACAGTAGGTATCTACTAGTCTACTTTTAAGGAAAAAAAAAACTCCCTTAAACTTTTGAATGAAATTAATTCTTACGTAAAAAGACAGACCTTGTGTTGGTATGTAATCAACCCAGTTTAAGAAACATGGCAGCTTAAGGAATCCTTAATGCTTTCCCAACAGGTCAGTTTTATTTGATGCCCATGTGCCAATTCTTTGTCTTAATATCTAGATAAACATTGGTTTTATAGTTTTGCTATTTTTAAATTATAGCTTAGTGAATGATGCCGTGCATGGAGAAAATGGAAGACCTGTGTTCTCCAGACCACAGACTTTTCTCTGAAGTCCCTTTCAAAATACTTGTGTAACTTTTGTAAACCTCTCTTACTTGGCTGTGTGCAGGACTTTTTATTTTTGCTGTAATGTTGCCTTGGGCTCTTCCTCTGGGATAAGTTGTGCTGTCTACAACCAGATGTGTCTCATACTTTGTTTTCTAGATTCTGGCCTGTATATATCCTTGACATGGTGGGCACACATCTCTGCCTGGGGATTCCAGAATTCTTGAAACCACTTCTGTGTGGGCCCTGCAGGATTTAAGGTTTCCTAAGTCACAGGAAACAACTCAGTTTGGTCCCTGAATATTTTTAGGTTTATAAGTGCAACTATTCAGTTTCCTATAGTATAACACATCCATATCAGGGAACAGGAGAAGTCGTGTCTATAGCTTATGGCACCTGCAGGCCACACCATGCATGACGTAAATGCACATGTGAGTAACAGACTCAGGTGCAGCTGAGTGTTGCTGTGCCACCCAGCTGTGTCTCCATCAGTGGTGTCTGTTCAACTCTATGGGTGGTGAACATGTGCAGGAATAGCTTCTCTGTTCAGAGCCTAATAAAGTTGGGTTTTTCCAGTGCTCCATGGCCTGTGCTTTGTTGGTTGGACTAACAGTAGTGCTGTGCCATGCATTTCTTAGTAGATGCAGGAAGGAATTTTTCACAACCAAGGTCACATATATAGTTTACTTGATTCTTTAGTCACCTCTGGAAAATTGGTGCAAGTACTGATTTCAAGGTTGTGGCAGCTAAGGTTCCATTTAATCAAACTATTTTTCCACAGGGTGAAAAAGGCAAAACCAATAGTGCTCCCAGCATATATTCTAGTGTTTTTCCTCTTGATTCAGGTTGGGAAATTCAGGCATGAGCAGGGCTGCAGAGCTTTGGTAGTAGATTTCTTGGAAGACGCATTGGGAGCCTGTGAAGTGTGGATAATGGTAGTCCATACCTACTCGTTTTCTTTTTGAGACTTGTGTTTATTTAATCACTGATGATTAGTGTTGGATGGTAATCAGTTTTTCTCCTAGCAGTTCTTTAGTATCATACTCCCCACCACCATCACCACATCTGAGATTTTGCTCCTCCCAGTTGCAGTTGCGTGAGGTCAACTGCCATCTGAAAATATTACATGGAAATTTTCCGAAATAAACGGTTAATATCTTTTAAATCATACCCTAAGTAGCTTGATGGTCTTTTGCTGCCCTGCTGTGTCCCATCCTCCGTGCCTCGGATGTGAATCAACCGCTTGTCCAACGTGACCACACTGCACAGTGCCTACGTGTTAGTCCCTTGGAAGCCATCTTGGGTATCAGAGTGACTATCGTACTGTTGTGGTGTTTGTGTTCAGATGGACCTTGAGCAAGAGTAGCTATGCTGGCAGTTTGGATATACCAAAGAAAACCATAATATGTGTCCTTTTAAGTGAAAAAATTTAAGTTATCAGATACTTAATATGGAGAAAATCTTTCCTGAGATTGCTAAGATCTGTGCTAAGAAGGCAGATTGCACCTGAAATTACAAAGAAGGAAAAATTGTACTAGTTGTTCTTGTACTGCAGGCTGCAAAAATATTCACCCAAGGTGCAGTAAAATGGCTTAATTAAGATGGAAGACTTCAGATTTGTGAATGGAAAACTCAGCGAAAGACATGTTGCTGCTGCTGACGGCATGTTGCATCGGAAAGTACCGAGCCTGTACAGAGGCCTCGGCAGGGTCCCTAAAGTAGATGACCCCAGCCATTCACTGATAGAGAACATGTACAGAAGTTTTACATAACAGCAATACATTGTTATAATTATTCTATTGAATTAATAATTATTGTTGAGCTCTTGTTGAGCCCAATTTATAAATTAAAACTTGTAGGCAGTATAGGAATAAGCATATTATGTGGGATATATATATATATATATATATATATATATATATATATATATATATATAAACAGTATATAAGGCCTGTGGACCTGTGTCTTCAGGCATCCTCTATGGGGGTGGAGGATGGGGTTGAACTATTCCCTGATGGTCACAGATGAGGGGGACCAACCCTTGGTCTGGGTGGTGTTGTGGCATTGTGGTGTGACAGAAAAATGTATGTGCCTGTACTTTCCTCTATGGCCAGTAGGTGGTGACTTCGTGTCATCAATACTAATAAGTGTAGTTAGAAAATTTAAGAGTATTTAATTTTAAACTCAAACTTCCTCCAAGAGCCTTAGAATTAGGGAGTCTGTGAGTCTTTGGCCCTTGAATTTAAGTATGGAACCAAAATATTTATGATACCCTTTGATAAAGAGGCATGAGTGGAGGTCCAGGAGGAGAGCAGTTTTAACCGTCTGCATTCCTGAATCCATCAAAAATAACAGCACAACTGCCTGGGAACCTTTCTTTTTCCCTGGGTCTGCTGGTATCTGTTTGTTTTATTAATCAACCGGCATAATGAGAAGACCATTTAATTTCTTATACCCATCTGCTTCCCCAAACAAGTTCCAGACACTTAATCCTGAAAATCCTAACCCATACTGTGTACTGACTTGTTATTTGATATTTTAGTATCATTCAAAAAAACTTTGTCTTGCTGTGCTCGGACTCTGCCTTGGAACTCAGCCAGTGGCCTCTTCTGAGCAATTGTCTTCATGTGTTGGGTGGTTTCCAGGACTCCTCTCCAAGGAATGCTGGGGCCTTTTGACTTAAGAGTCTCTACCCAGGCGGCCTCCTTGCTCAGTTCCTTTCCTTAATGGCTAACTGAAGAAAAGGCCGTCCTAGAGGGAGGGGATGCAGAAGTTGATATTCTGGGGTTCTTGCTTACTAGTATAAGCAGTGTTTTTTGAAACAACTGAGATGAATGTCAAAAATAAAATCTTAGAACTTGTAAGCAAGTAGTGTGAAGTCAAGAAATCCGTGCCTTATGTCTCTGTGGCCTGCACTGATTAAACGGGCCTAGAGACCTCAGCATCTCAGGGAATCCTCCCTAGCCCCATCAACCTCTTGGGCTTTAGAGAATTCCTTTTGTGAGTTTAAGCTACTTTCCTTTCAAAAACCTTTGAACAGGGCAGTTCTGACAGCCCTTCAAGAGATAATGACTTTCCTCCTCCCCTCTTTAAGAAACGGTATCAGCAGATGCCCAAAAGTAAGCATTCCAAACCAGATTTATTCTTGGAACTAGGGTTTCCATGATTTAAAAACAAAAACAAAAACAAAAACTGTGAGGCAGCAACCAGGACATGGTGGCTTCTTGTGAGGGGTACAGTGTAATCAAAGAAGCAGAAAGCAGCACTACTAGCAGTACTTTTTTTTGAGACAGGGTCACTCTTTAGCCCAGACTGGTCTTGGACTCATGGCAGTCCTCCTGCCTCAGCCTCCTGAGTGCTGGGATTATAGGCATGCACCACTATGCCCAGCTTTATGTAGTGCTGGGGAATTGAACTCAGGGCCTTGTACTTAGTAGGCAAACACTTTAACCACAGTGCCCTTCTAGCCCCAGAAGGCTGCAGTACCTAGGTAACATACATGTATGGGCTGGTCTGGGAGTTTATTCTTTCTGATAAGCATGAGAGCAAAAGAATGAGGGGGCCTGGTGCCAGTTTCAAGTTTGCCCCAAGATCCGAGATGTCCTATGCCAGCAAGGTCACGATTCACCTCACTTTTCCTTTATACTGCGTGGTCTGCGCCCAGCAGTCTTGTGACCTGTGTTCACTCTCCAGCCACCATGTGGTTCATTTTCCATTATCGGGCTCCATTCATCACTTCCCAAGCAACATACTCCATGGCTCCCTGCCACGACATTATTGCAGTTCAGCTTTCAAAGCCCCTTTATCTATATTCCAATCTGCATTCTCCGTGGAGTTTCCTATCAACCGCTCTTCCTATGGTGAGATTCTGTGTGTCAGGATCGTTTGCCCTGCACCTGTCCATCCATCAGAATCTCACCCAGTTTATGAAAGCCCTACCCAGTCCCTTTTCCCCTAAGAATCCCTTATTCCCCTGGCAAGTGAATTGCAGTAAAAATTTCTCCCATTTTGTGGCCCATCTTCCTCCTATCTTCTTGTGTTGCTTTTTTATAAATGCATGATGCTCCCACCATCTCAGGCTTTTCTTCCTTGTCCCTGTACTGTCTGTGGTACCTGGCATAGCTCCCTGAAGTCAGCCGCTATTCTAGATGTTGAACCAATGAAATACTTGAAACGGTTAAAAAGTGAACAGAATATCATGAAAAAGCAAGGTGCAGGGACACTGTAACAAAACCACCCACTTTAATTTGAAAAAGTGAGAAAATATGTTGGAATTTATTATTTAAGTACAGTATAATACAAAGCTGTGGTAACAGAAAGTAAAAACTAAAATGAATTGATATAAATATGGTAAAGCCTAGTTCATCAATTATTAAATGATACAATTCTCTCATCCTTACTAAGGATTCTGTAAGGAAAAAAGATTTACACTGTACACATAAGCAATATATCCCAAGGGTTGTGGAGTGGAATGGAGGAAGAAAGTACTGATTTCAGTGGGATTTGGGGGAATGTGACCTGGCCAGCCAGTTCATTCCTTATCTGGAAGTCCTGCTGGGGCCTCCCATAACAATAGATGTGCACTCCATTTCTCATGCAATTCTCTTTCCCTGATGGACCTAGTCACTTCTTACTACTGAGACAAGCTTTGCCTTGAGGTCCAATGTCCAGAACGTCTCAGGACCCACGGGAAGTCAGGCGTCTATTCTGGCACTTCTGGAAAGGTTGGCATTTCTTTACCTGTCCTCTTGTGTGGCAGAATACATTCTTAAGTCAGACCTTAGCCCCTGAAAATGTCCAACATGTGCAGTACCTCTTAAAAATATTACACTTTGTTTTTTCCCATTGAGTCTTCTCTCATGCGCAATGTGGTTGTTTGTTGAGAACTAGGCATAAAGCCCTGGGTCTTAGCAGTGTGTCTTCTGCAGAAGAGGGAGACACGGTCTCCTCGGAGTGGAAGGAGCTGGGTTTTCTTGGTCATGGTCGCATATTGTCTTGAATCCACTTTAGGTAATTAGTGACCTTGGTATATACACCTGGAACGTCCTTCTGCCCACATCCAAGGCCCCAGCTAATGATGCCGACCAGAGTCATGCGTTTGTCCTTCATACACACCAGAGGGCCTCCTGAGTCTCCCTGCAAAGGAACCAGGAGGTAAAAAGCTTGTAAAAGGGCAGAATAGTTAAGAACATTAGGATCATTGCTCCTGGTGCTAAGATTGTATTCTTCAGAGTACTTAATTGGAGAGGGAAGGTCTTTATCTCTTTATCTTAATCCTCTAGAGGGGGTGTGTCCAATCTGCTGAGTTTTTTGCCCTTTTTTTTTTAATACAATGAAAAAAATTTTAAAGGAAATTTTAGTATTTATATATGTACTTTGCCTATATTATATATCTTAGTATATATCTATATCTATCTATCTATCTATATCTATATCTATATATCTTATTTATCTTTACTCAAAAGGGAGCAAAAACCCAGCATGCAGCAGGTTGGACACACCTGATTGTCCCCTGGGTTCTTTCTGCCCTGAGACTGTTGCTTGGGGCTGGGGTAGCTAAGTAACAGAGCTTGTCCAGGCCCTGGGTTTCATCCCCAGCACTGGGAAAAGAGGAAATAAAACAAAGAATAAAAAAGAAGGGATAAATAGAAATAATTACTCAATCATTATAGGCCTTAAAAAACTCAAGTTTGAACTCTACCCCGTACCAGCGGTGTGGCCTCAGGCTATGCCAGAGATAATACCACGCCTCCCCAGGTGGCCATAGAGCAGGAAAAGGGCAGAGAACATGGGTGACAATAAACTCATTCACTGTTAGCTGTTGTCATATTGAATCAAAATGATTTTTTTTGGTTTGTTTTTAACTGTAAGCACACGATAGGTTGCAGTTTCACTTTGTATGCAAACTTGTTATGACAGTGACTAGGTGGTACCATTGGGGTTTCTGAAGAAACCACACATAAAGAGACCAGATGGAACCAAGGAGCAATACTGCTGATAGGATTGTCTTGTACTCCCAACGTCTCCAGGCATAACACTGCCATTGCTGGTCCTTGCCAGCCCCCAGCCCTAAAGGACTGCCTGGCTTGTTGTGGGCATGGATGCACATCAGCAGCAACGCCTTGGCTACACTTAGGCCTTGGGACAGCAGGTGCGGCTGTCCCAGTACCTGACAAGGACCCCAACACAGACAACCTAAAGTTGTTTGATTCCCATGGTATGGGGGCTGAATAGGAGTTTTTGAAACTTATTTTTCAGAACCGCCTCCATCCTGCTTCTCATTAAGTTGTCTTTACTCCTGGTCCTTCCACACACAGACTCCAGTTATCTAGCACCTACAGAAGTTAAGAATTTTCATGTTAGGGAGCTTCACCCATCACTTTAGTAATTCATTGGTGGAGCTCACAGGAAATACTGTACCAGGTGGGGTTTCCTGTGCAGAGCCTGAGGAAATTTCCTGCAGTTTCGATTTCTTAGATTTAGGTAACTTTGATCTTTGTCCAATAACTTTATTCTCTGAGGCCCTCATCTAGAATCCCCAGAGCCTCACCAAGTTGCAGTCACTCCACTGGACATTTATTTTCTCTTGGTTAAGAACTTGGGTGGCCAAGGGACATTTTCCCCCTGGGAGGCCTGGAGCAGGGAGGGGCCGTTCACATGTACCTGGCAGGCATCGTGCAGGTTTGCTTGGGTACCTCCACTTCGAGTGTCTCCGGCACACAGCATGTTGTTTGTGACAGTTCTATTGGACAAATATTGTGACGTGCAGCGGCTAGATGGATATAGTCTGACGTGCCCCTCCTTCAGCCGCTCGGAATAGAAAGGAGAAGCTGAAAGACAGGAAAATGTCTTAACGGTTTTAGGGAAAATTGGCAACTTTTTGGAAGAGGAAAGCCAAATTTTCCATTTATTTAACATTTATTTTGGTGTGGGTTTAGTTTTATTTTTATTTAACTCATTACTTGGGAGAACGAACGCCATTATTTCTTTAATGTTTGACCCTGGAAAGGATATTAGATTACCCTTCACTTCTAGGCACTTTAGAACTCCCCTCCAAACAACTGCAGAAACAGCTGCCCGCTCTCAACTCAGCCCAGTCTACCTAGGTTCATTACTCCCTTTGATAGCTCTGGCCACTGGGAACCTTGCAGCATCGGAAGATCATAGAAGCGATTGGTGTCATCACATTGAGCTTACATGCTCCAGAATAACATTTACCAAGCATTTACATGTAGTAGGTAAAATCCTAGGACAAAAGAGCAGGTTACAGGGTTCAGCATAGGGTTTCACAGTAGCAGCGTTGTTGACATTTTGGATGGCAAGTTCTTTGTCGTGGGGTATTGTCCTGTGCACCGCAGGTGTGTAGAGCCTTTTTCCCTCCACACCCTAAACCAGAATCAGCCTTTCTCCTAAAGAGTCTCCAAATGTTGCCAAGTGTTTCCTAATCAAATACTATCTCATTTAATGCTGTCACCTAGCCTAGGAGGTAGGTATAGTCCAGGAGCTCATTACCTTAGTGAGGCAGCTGAGGCTTGCGACAGCTTAAAATACAAAATCCATGTCTAAGCTGGGTGGGGTGATACACACCTAGAATCCCAGGTTCTCATCTGAGGCAGGACAATCATAAGTTAGAGGCCAGCCTGGGCAACTTAGCAAGACCCCATCTCAAAGAAAACCAACTCCCACAGAGTGCTAAGGGTTAGATCTTGAAAGTCCTCCACAGGGTCATGTGTGGAAGGCTTGCTCCCCCTGCCTTCCTGTGATGCTTCTGGGAAGTGATACAGCCTTTAGGACAGGGATGAGGAACAGCCAGCCCACAGGCTATATAATCATTTGGTCCAGCCCAGGACAACCATCATATTGGAATAAGTTAATTATATAATAATTAAATGTTATACCAAGTATAACAGGTTAATTTTTAAGTTGATAATTTATATGGTCTGTAAATTACATAGTCAAATATCCAAATATCCCTTGACAGAAAAAGTTTCCCCACCCCCGCTTTGGGAGGTGGAGCCGAGTGGAGGACGGAGTTATTGGAGTCACGCCCTCAAGGGGTTGTTGGGATTCTGACCCACCTTGTCTTCACTAGCCAGCATGAGATGAGCAGCCTCTTCTGCTGCAAGCTGCCCCATGAAGCTCTACCTCGTCACAAGCCTGGATGCATTGTGCCCATGACACAGACTAAACTTCCAAACCTTCCCTTTCCTCATTCTAAGTTGATTTATCTCAGATTATCTGTTACATTAATAGAAACTAACACACCCAAGGGCCCACAGATCTGGGATTTGAACTGAAACCTATGAAATTCCAGCATCTGAGAACCCACATCCTTCGCTGCTGTAGGGAACCTTCTTGGAACTCAAGCTCTTCCAAGTCCTTGTAAAGACTCCTCTTGTCCTGCACAGTGGCCCTGGGAGGTGGGAGGGTCAGATGGAGTCTTCCTGTGTAGGGCAACTGACGCAGTGCTGGAACAGGGGCCAGAACCCAGCTCTCACGACCTCATTTTCTTCCCCATGCCTGTGCCTCTGCCGGCAGACGGGGGATAGGGGGCGCGGGGCAAGACTTCACTTACCCTCCTCATGCTTGCCATAGCCTGACAGCTCACACTCCGTCCAGTCAGGCAGCCGCAGGTCGGCGGTGGGCAGGCAGACCGCGTGGACCGCGTTGCTCTCCTGAGCACAGGACAGGGAGTCGGACCTCAGCTGCAGCAAGGCTGGGAGGGACAACGAGAAGAGGATGAGCAGTGTGGGATGAGAGGCCCCCTGCCGGACATAGGAGCACAGGGACGGGCCAGATCGAAGGAAGAGGCTCTGTGTGGGTGAGCAGAGGGCAGAGACGAGCGATGTCTTACCAATGTCATTGTCATAAGTATATGCATCAAATTCCTTATGGACAATGTATTTCTTCACTTCAAATTTCTGCTCCTCTTCTCCCGGGACCTCTCGGTATGTCCTCCCCAAGACCACCGTAAGGTAGTGGGGAGGGTACCTAGAGAAGACACGACTTCAGAACACTTTTGGCTGTGAGATGTTCCCCAGGGCACTTGGTTTCAAGACTTTTGAGAGCAGAGAAAGCCGTCAGGTTTCCCAGCCCCTACCTGTCCAGGAAGCAGTGGGCCGCAGACAGGACCCAGCAGGAGTTGATCAACACTCCCCCACATAGAAACCTCTCTCCCGGCGATTTCCTGTTCTTGGCAAAGATGGCAGCCTGCCAGGGATGCGAGGTGATGTCTGCATAGAGACCTCCTGTAATGCGGAACTGAGGCTGCTGGTACTGTCGCAGGCCACAGGTGGCTAGGAGAGGAGAGTACACGGAGGGACATCAGGTCTACAGTGAAACACACATTTCACTTCTCTGGCATCACTATAGGCTCCCACCCTTCCGCAGGCCAGTGACTGTGGAGTGACTGATACAACAGTCTCTGTATGACAAGAGGCACAACTTCTACTTGCTGCCCTCATCGACCTAGTGCATTACCTTTGTCCCTCCCAACACTGAGTTTCAGGGAGGGTGAGACATTTTTGCCCAAGGTCACAAAGGCACATGGATTAGCACCCAGGTCTGCTCAACTCAGGCTGGGAATCCTGACTTCTCATTGTCTCTAGGCTTAAGAAGTGATGAAGTATTGCAAACTTCCTTCTGAGGACTGTCTACCCGCTCCTTTTCCCTTTACCCAGCCTTTCCCATCCTCATGGCCCAGATGGAAGACCACGTTGGCCCAGGGGAGGTGGTTTTTCCAAACAGTGTAGCAGGCTCTTTGGCACGGTACCCTGAGCAGATCACCCATAAATGACCCTGGAGATGAGCTAACTGTTAGCCCACTCTTTCCTTTCCTAGTTAGACTTCGTTCCTCTAGGAATGTTCTGGCTCATCTTTGTGTTCACAGGAACGAAGTAATCTCAGGAAATTTCCAAACTCAAGTTTTTTTTTTTTTTTTTTAAGAATATATACCAACTTGAAGTTTCTCTTTCATCCCCACCCACCCTTCCTCCTGTGGTTAACCCAGCTTCCCTGGACTAAATGGGTTCCAAGAAAACATGAAAGAATTTACAGAGATTACAGGCCCTAGAGACAGGAAATAGGCCCCAGCTGGCCCCTTGGAGCCCAGACAGGTCACATGACTTGAGACAGTGCCTGCCCCGCCTCCCCCCACCCAATCGCCATGCGATTGGAAGAATGCTTTGTTATTCCAGGGCCACACAGGAGCGCCTCCTCTTCCACCTCGGATTTACCATCTCAAACTTCAGCACCATTAATAGAGATGGCTGGGAGGAGACCAGAGCTTCCTGGATTCTAGCAGAAATTGTGGCTGTCTTCCTTCTTTCAGTCCCACCCACGGCGGCTATGCACACCTGCACAGCGTCACTGCCCACCCCTGGGTCAGTCACAGAAGCTCCTCCCCACCAGCCCTGGCCCTCTCGGGAGCCTGGGAGTCACACAGTCTGAAGGGAACAATGTGAAGAACGAGGCTGGCAGAGGGTACAGTGAAGACACGACACCAGGCAAAGGAAGGTGACTGAGGGCATCCCTTACAGCACTGGGGCAGGTCACAATATTCCCACGTCAGCTTGCGGTCCTTTAGCACGTGGCACCAGGGCTGGGCATCCCCATCCGGATTCCTAGGTGGTAAGGGAGGTTACATTGTCACATCGCCACTCACACCAACACAGAGAGAGGCTTGGCAAGCCAAACCCTGAGGACCCCAAGTTCAGTCAACAGGACTCGGTGGCAGCAGGACCTGCCACAAGGAGGTGACCTTCACACTGACTTTGCTTCTCTATCAGAAATACAGTATTCTCACCTCCCAGGGCCTCTGGACATGGGAGCTGCTCTGAGAAGACACATGATGCCTTATAACAGAAGTGCTACACGGACAGATGAGGACTAAATGGTGATGAGACTGGATCTATAACTTGGGATTTGGGTGAGAACACTGGTACCCTGCTTTCCAAGTGTGTTATTTCCTCCAGCAAATGAATAGGCTGGCCTAGATTATGTCCACCGTTGTTCCCACCCTCTAGATTGTTCCTATGTCCTTCAGAACTGAATCTCTCCTATGATACAACCTACTCTTCTCTCTTCCAGGGCCCAAATGGCCCTGGCCCATGCTACTTACCGGCAGTAATTATGTTTGCCCAGGCCCAAAGCTTGGGAATTGGCCTTCCATGAGGTGTAAATGTTGCCTATCAGGAATATGGAGTTCCACGGGAGGCAGGAAGCACCAGACACGGTGAGGCTGTGGGTGCCACGGTATGCTAACCCTTTCTCAATGTAGCAGTCCTCATTTTTTTCTGGAACAAAAGATAACTCAAGCTGAAACAAAACCAATCAAATGGTGAAGCAGGCAAATTTGAGGTTTGAGGTGGAGCTGCTGGCCTTGGCAGTTGAAGGTGGCCAGTCCAGCGTGAAGAAGGGTATGGGATATCCCTCCAACATCCCCACTTCCCTCTTCTTTTAAGCCTTTATACACAGAGATGGCAAATGGTTTCTATTACATTTTGGATCTTAAGTGTCCCCCCAAAGACTCCTGTGTGAAAGGGTTGTCCCCAGTTTGGTGCTATGGGAAGTGGTGAAATATTTAGGAGGCAGGGCCAAGTGAGTGATGTTTATATCACTGAGGGCCTGCATATGAGGGTGATTGGGGCCCAAGTCTCATTCTTTTTCTCTTTCATTTTCTGGCTTTGAAGTGAGCACTACTACTTGCTCCTACAAGTTGTAAAGTCTTCATATTCACAGGTACATCAGCATTACCTATACATCTGCAAACTGAGTGCATTTCATCTATCTATCTACTTATTCATTTATTTATTTTTATTGAGTCATAGTCTTGCTCTGTAGTCCAGGGCTGGTCTTGAGCTCACTATGTAACCCAGATTGACCTTAAACTCATGGCAATCTTCCTGCCTTGGTTTCCTCAGTTCTGGAATTACAGCTGTGCACCATCACACCCAGCTAATTTTTACATGGTGTTGGGGGAATCCAAACCCAGGGCCTTACACTTGCTAGGCAAGTGCTCTGGAGTGCTCTAGAGTGCCAACTGGAGCAAGGTCCCCAGCCTTTTGTGTGAACTTTAAAAGATCTTTAGAACTTTAAAAAATCTTTCATACTATTGTGATAAATAACATAGTCATTGTGAAAGCACCACTGAAACTAGTACTTTTTAAAGTAGGTATTTCAATCTGGGAAATTATTTCTCATTAAAAGTTCTGAGAAAGAACCCTAGTAAAGCAAAAAGAGGGCATTTTTATTGATTTTCATATAGCATTGGAAACCAGCGGTTCAGCTCTGTTCTCCTCCGTAGATGAAGACTGTCAGGAGGGTGAAGGGATCAGCGAGGGGTCAGACACAGCTGAAGGCCACATCTGGGCGAGGAGCTAAGTCCTGCAACCTTAAGAACCAACTCCTAGCAGGACAACTACCAGCCTGTCCCCCCAGGTGCTCCTCCCCAGGGAATACAGGGAGGGGATGTCTGTCACTTACCTGTGGGGCAGGCTGGAGTACTGCAGAACTCGGGAATGTACTTCCCCGCCTTGAAGACATAGCACCACGGCTTCGAGTCTTTGTCTGGGTTTCTGAAAAATCAGCCAGCAAGGTTAAGGAAGATCAAGAGTGAAAGCTTTCCTTGGACCCAAGGATCTTGAGTTCTTGTCAGGGAAACTGTTGGTATATTTTGGGTTGAGCACTGGAAGCTGTGTCATGTGAGGCAAAAGTATGACTTAGCTGCTGTCCTTAGCTGAAGATTAGGTGAGGTTTAAGAAATGAACATGGGTACCAAAGTGACAAGGGATGAACAGTAAGAGCAAGTCTGTGTCCACATGGCTGGGCTGCACCCACAGGTATTTAACCCAGCATGCATCTGGCACAGCTGTGGAGGTGGCTGTGGAGTAGGTCTGTGGCTGTGGATAGCATCTGCAGTCACTGCACCCTCACTAGACTATCCCACACAGTATGGGTGGGCCTCCTGCAGCCAGCCCCACAAGCGTGCAAACCAGGCCCTAACATCAGCATCTTTCTTTTCCCCTGGGTGTATGGCACTGGTCGTGTTTCTCTGAAGAACTACGTGACACAGATCTTTCCCCCAGCGAGGCATCTCAGCAGGGCCTGAAGGCTGGGGACTACGCCTCACCTACAGTAGTTGTGGTTCCCCAGGCCCAGCTTGATGGCATCTGGCCTCCGTGCAGTGTAGGGCTTCCAGGTCAGCACACTGCTGTTCCAGTTGATGCACTCAGCACCACTCTCTGCTGTGCTCCACGTGCCCCTGTAGGAGAGGCCCTGGTCCTGATAGCATGTGGCAGTGGCATCTGATGGAGAACAGGGCAGGACACCTCCACGTGAGGCCCCTTCTGCTCAGAGGGTGCACTCATGGGCTTCTGTATCACCTGAGGTGACAGGGCAGGCTGGGCGGCCGGGGTGACCCAGTCTGCAGTGGCCAAGTCCAGCTTCGACTTGTCTCTGCAGGCTCTGCCCAGGGCCTAGCACCATGGCATTGTAACCCCTCCTGCACACCTCTCCCTGTTCCCAGCCCTGCCCTCAGCCTGCCACCACATACTTCCTTTCTGGCCTGGTATGGGAAGTGGACAGCCCACCTACCCACTTACCTACTTCACAGCGCTTCCCAATAAATCCTTCAGGGCACTGGCAGACAAAATCTGAGAAGTACAAGGCCTGCCAGCATGTCCCCCCGTTGAAACACCTCGGTTCACTACAGCCTGTTGGGCATAAACAGGAAAATCGGTAATCACCTTCAAAGCAGCTGCAAGAACAGTGTGAGGGGAAATTTTAATGAGTACACTCTGAACACCAGCCACTGTCCTGTGTGGTTCGCCAAACTAATTATAACCCCCAGCCAAGCACTGAATGTGTGCCATTATTCTCGCCTTTTATACACAAGGATGCTGAGACTTGCACATGAAGACATTTGCCCGAGGTCGCACAGTCTTACTCCCACTCTGCTGAGGATCTGCACCTTTGCCCACTGCAGGACAGGCGTGGAGACTTGGATATGCCAAAAATAGGACAACATGGGTCTGGGCCTACAAGACTGGACCCGAGTGGCAGAGCCGGTACATACCCTTGACGGGCACTGAGTGGCACTGTGGCCGGCCGTCATTACACCAGCAATATTCCACCCGGTTGCTTCTGAGCAGAGGGCGCAGCCAGGAGTCGCGTGGCTGGTAAGTCATCTGTGTTTTCTCATCTCTGCAGGTCGCTGTAACACAAGGCAGGGTGGCCTCTTTAAAATTGGTTTAATAAAAGGACTCAGCACTCACAGACCTACTAGAGCAAATCTCTCCCTCGCCCTCAAAAGACAGTCTGCCCTCGGTACCTGCAGTTCCTGCATCCATGGCTCACCTTACCATGGGTCTACAAAGGTTGGGTCAGTACAGAAAATGCACACATGGCCACATGTGCATGTGTAATGATTACTTAAGTTACACTAGATCTGATAGCAGCTACATTATGTTAGGCATTAAGGATAATCTACAGATGATTTAAAGTGACAGGTAGAGAGGCAAAGGCTCTAGGTACACGCTGTGTCATTTCATGTAAGGGCCTTGAGGCTGGTGGATTTGGTAACTTGGGCATCCCGGAACTGGTCCCCCAGGATACCGAGGGCCAGCTGCAGTCTTGTGAGTCCCTGAGGAACACTGGAAGACACTGAAGACCTGGTACTTTGTCACCAAAGACCCCTTTTATTGTTTTCTCTGATAAGCCCTTGTTTTGAAAGAATTTACCTACCAAAGTTCATGCGTTAAACAATACTCTAATTTTTCATTTAATTAAACAAAATGTCATTATGTATCCAGAATTTTTGATACATAAATATTATTACATAGAAATGATGCAATTTTTGGCTCAAAACAAAGAAAACCGACTCAAAATATGTGCTGCTCGCATTAGTATTTTTGACACATTAAAAATAGGCAAAGAGCTAGAGGAATGGCCCAGTAGTTGGAGTGTTTGCTTAGCAAGGACAAAGCCCTGGGTTCGATTCTCCAGTACAGCATAAGCTAGGTGTGGTGGTACATTTCTGTAATCCCAGTACTCGGGAGGCTGAGGCAGGAGGATTGCCAGGAGTCCAAGGCTAGCCTGGGCTACAGAATGAGTGCAAGACCAATCTGGGCTACAGAGAAAGACCCTGTCTTAAAAAAAAAAAAGAAGGAAGAAAGAAAGAAAGAAAGAAAAGAACACAGGCGAGGGACTCCCATTAATATTCTACCTATTATCAAACCAGAATGCCAGCTATTTAAAAAACAAAACTATTTATAATTAATGAAAGAAGCAATGCATTCTCACTGAAGATAGCATTGTTGCTCCTGAAGGCCTGTGGAGGCCAGCATTACCTTGCCCAGAACTCCATGCTGCCCAACCACAAGGCCATTAAAAGCAAGCATGACTCATCCGAGGAAACTCCCATGTCAAAAGGGGCACTGAGGCACGGGGCATGGTGCTGGGGCTGATCCCAGCGCTCTGGGAGGTAGAAACAGGAGCATTACAAGTTTGAGCCCAGCCTGGGCAATTTAGTGACTTAGACTCTGTGTCAAATAAAAATTAAAAGGTCAGGGATGTAGCTCAGTGCGAAGGCCCCGAGTTCCATCCCCAGTACCGGAAAAAGCGGGAAGAAGGTGGGTTGAAGAGTCGTCCAGATCCAACGGAACCAGGTGGTGGAGGAGAGATGAGGGTCTGGGTTCAGGTGGGCCTAGAGCTCCTCAAGTCAACATGAGCTGGGGGCTGTGAACACTTTATCCTTCTTAGGATCCTGGTGGGAGTGTTTTTCTGCTCACTAGAGTCAAGCCTAGACATGGACAGTGGGGCGTAACTCTGGCCGTACACATCTGTAAGGTGGCCCAGGTGACTTTGCTCCATTGTGCAAAGGGGAGAAGCAAAAACACAGAGGTGCCCGCTAGCAACAGTGCCACAGGGACTCAGCGGATGGCAGCCAGAAAGGACCCAGAAGGCCTGGGTGCCATGGCAACTGGTTCGGAGGCCAGAAGGTGCATAGCCATCCACAACTCGTTCAGTCTCTCCAGGACTTTTTTCCTTATCTGTGTAACAAGTGCTTTGGGCCACTGAGTGTCAGGCTCCCACTAACTTTGTGACCCTCCCCACTCTGAACTTGGCCACCGAGCTGCAGCTGCCTGATAGATGGTGAGAAACAGGCATCTCTGCAGAAATCCCCTGAAAAATCTCACCTTCCCATGGTATGCGGTTCCCAGGGAGAAGGCGAAGCCCTCCACACAGTCCTGAGCCCCTAGTGTCATGGGCCCCCAGCCCTTTCCTGGCCTCCTGCCCCTGTCCACCCTCAGCTCCATATCCCTCTCCACCTCAGCCTCCTCTTACCTCTTGAAGATCTGGCACCTCTTCTGAACCGGGTGTGGGTTTCCTACAGAGATCGGGGTAGAGGAGAGTCAGCCATGCTCGGGCAGACCCTCAAGACCTGCCCATCCAAGGCTGCCAGTAACTGCCCAGGTGGAACAGCCATTGCCTCTTCATCTAATTCTGCCTCTCCTACACTAGAACCATCCAAAAGAACTTTCTGCACAATGGAAATATTTCCTATCTGTGCTCCCAATACAGTGGCTACTAATTCCTCACAGCCAAGGAGCACTTGCAATGTAGCTCTCTTGATAAATGAATTGAACGATTAACTGTGTTTCATTTTAGTTAATTCTAAATGTAAACAGGTGCGTGCTATTAGTGGCTTCCCTACTGGGCTGCACAGTTGTGCTTTGCTATGTTCTCCAGGTGGCATCCCAACTCCCTCTTCTCTGCAGTCCTGCTGCAGGGCACTTCTCCCTCAGCCTTCCCTGGTACCCTCGGTGGCTGGGATTCTCAGGGACGGTGTGCAGCTCCCATCTTGGTCAGACAGCCAGCAGAGCAGTGCTAGAGCCTGTTTGCATCTACGGTTCACAGTGCTTACGTTGTCATTTATGAATGCTTGTGCATTAATCCATGTTTTAAATAGCTCCAAAGAAAGCAATCCCAGATGGGGATGAGGCTGCAGTCAGAGTAGGTGCCGAAGCTCTGCTGCTGGCCCTCAGATCCCGAAGATCCCATCCACAGGCATGTGTGTGCATGTGTGTGCACGTGTGCCCTGTGACTGGGCCAACTTCCCCCTTTCCTCTTTGATCTTGGGCACCCTCCCACCGTTGGGGTGCTGGGAAGGACAAGTCTCCAGGTTGGACTGAGGTGGGGCTCACAGAGACGGGCGAATACGTACCTGGCTGGGCAAGGTGAAGACCGCTCCACAAAGCAGCAGTGTACACAAGAGCTCTCGCTTCATTTTATTCATGGTTTCTTTGGAGTGAGCCTTAAATTCTGCAAGAAGAAAAAAGATTTTAAGCATGGGATACAGGATGGCAGAATACAGCAAACTTAAAGGACTTGTGACTTGAGTATAGCTGGATACACCAGCACCAGCTTCCATGGACAAGTGTCTGGAAGATAATTTTAAAAATGTAAACATATTTTTATTGTGGTAAAATACACAGAGCATAAAATTTACCATCTTAATTGTTTTTAAAGGCTCAGTAATATTAAGTATATGCACAGAGTTGTGCAGCACCATCCCCAACCATTCCCCAAACTTTAATATTAGCATGACCTGAGCCTCCCCAGCCACTAAAGACTAGCTTCCCTTTCACAGCCTGATAATCACCATGCTACTCCATCTCCACAAATCTGACAACTTCATATGCACAACCCAAGTGGAACCACACAGTGTGTGTCCTTTCATGCTAGCTTATTACATGCACAGAGTGCCCCGAAGGTCTCCCCATGCTGCAGCACATAGCGGAGTTCCTCCTCTCTAAGGCTGAAGGGTGTCCATGTGTGGGTTGACCACTCCATTCCTCTGTGGTGACCAATGAACATCTCAGTTGCTGGAAGACAAGTACCTGGTGACCAGGTACTTCTATGGGCTGAAGGGCAAGGCCATCTTTGGCACTTCTTGGCAGCCAAGTAAGTGCCAGGGATGGAGCCCTGGAAGGGAATTCCTGCCAGGGGGCTACAAGATGGGGCCACAGGCATGTCTTCTCTGACTCTGTGAGAGACAGCCTTGGGGACATCACAGCTGGCACACACTGCTTCCACACCTGATTCCCTACTTGTTAGCCAAGCTGACCTCTCTCCACGCCCTCTCCCCCAGGCCCCATGCCTGCCCATTGGAATGTCTGTCCAACAGATACCACAAAGCACACATTTGCTGACATAGAAGCAGCATCTGGTTTTGGTCAATGGACTCAGATCTTCCTGGACCCCACATTCCCATTTCCACTTGCCTTTCCCCACAGTCTGCCCTTTGCAGCAAAAAGTAGGGTAAAGTAGGTTACTTGGCCGGGTGTTGTGCTGTGGTCTGGCAGGCCCCCAGAGAGCAGCAGTCCTCCCCCCCCCCACTCTTTTCTCTACAGTCACAACTTAGTTCCCACCCATCCCCCACTTCATCTGCCTGGCTCTGGCTCTGCTGTTCCTGTGAACGGGACATCCCTTCACCCTTGGGAAGTGCCATCAGCCTCCTCAGTGGTTAGGATACAAATGGAAGGGTGGGTAGGTGGGAAAGTCTGTCTTCTGTGGCCACAGGTGACCTGCCCAGGAGGGCACGCAGAGCTGCAGGAAAAGGAAGAGGCCAGGCAGTGGGCTGAGCATGAGCAGTTCCAAGAAGACTCTGCCAGGACTCACAGAGGATCTTCTCAGTGACAGGCCCTCCCGGGCCTCCCCTCCACACCCTTCCCCATGGCCAGAGGACACAGGGACACACTCCCGGCTGGCCTTGCTTTCCTTTGGTATGCCCAGAGCCTCCCTGCAGAGCTGGAGCACCAAGCATCTGAGCCCTGTCACTCACAGGGGACAGTTCTGCTACCAACTTGCTGGCTTCATGCAGTTCCAGAGGAAAGGAAGTGTACAGTGATGCCATCAGAAGAAGAGCCAGTGGTGGAATCTCCCAATCACAAGGAAGCTTCCCAAGTTTTTTCTTTCTCAGCTTTCCTCAAATTTCCCTTTTCCCCAAATTTCCCAAAATTCTACTTAAACTCTCCTTCTTAATTTTATCTCATCCCTTATAATCTTCTTTAAAAAACATGTCTTTCTTCCTGTTGGTCCTCCAGTCACAGATTGTCCTACATTCTCTTAGCTCAGGTGGCTTGGGAACAAGGAGAACTCCACACACTTGGAACCTTCTGAGGAAATGGTGAATTTCATTCATTACACAGATAAGTAGTTGGACCATCCGGCAATGAAGAAATCCCTCTTCTCCATCTTGCACATCAGACCACGCAGCCCTTTCCATCTGCTGTCCACCCACCCCAGGGACTTGGCTGGGCCATTTCATCTGGATACCCACCCAAGGGATGTTTCATTTAAAGAACTCAAGGTCCTCCTAGATGGACAGCAACTTAGGGTTAGACAACTGCAAAGTGAAAAATTAGGTCATTTTTTTTACCTGGAGATTGAGCCCAGAACCTTCACACTGAGCTCCATTCCCAGCCATTTTTTAGTTTTGATTTTGAGAAAGGGTCTTGCCCAGTTGCTAAGGTGCCAAGACTGGGCTTGAACTTGTGATCCTCCTGCCTCAATCTTCCAGAGTGCTGGGATTACAGCCCTGCATCACCAGACCTGGCACAAAAGTGGAGTCTTGACACTTTTGTACTTCCTGCCCCTCTCCGACCACGGGATCCCTCTCCTCCCTGATAAGATAGTTGGGAAGAAAGGTGAGGACAGGAAGTGTTAAATCCGTCAGCAAGGAGAGCACCTCCACAAGGGCCCGAGAGTGTGCTCCTTACTCTGTGCTCTCAGGACAGTCAGACTTACTCCTACCTTCCTCGGCCTTTGGCCTTGAGCCTGGCACAGACTCTCACAAAATGACAGCTCCCGCAACACTACACAGCTGGAGAGGCTGCATGGAGCAGGAGGATGACAAAGAAATTAGTCATCTGCCCCAGAAAAATAGTACAGTCCAAATACAAGGGAGAAAGAAGGGAGGGAAGGAAGATGTGTCCTTGTTTTGCCTCAGTTGAAGAAGCGGGAGAGGAGGTCTGAGGTGGGGTACAGATGAAGAACAAAGGGAACAGAGACCATGGGCTCAGACTTGGCCCCAGGGCAGGCCTGGCTTTGCCTGCATGGGTGGCAGGAATGGGTGGCAGGGAGAACACAAAGGGAGATCTGAGGAGGGAGTGCACAGGTCCTGCAGGGCTCACAAACACAAGGACACTCACCTTTCTCCTGGGTTTTCTTCCTGTTATTATATTTGCTAGTTTCCCCGGATCATTAAAGAATAAGAAAGCAAGAACAAGGGGAAATAAAGAAAGGAAAAGAAAGAGGGAAGGCAGAAGGAAGGAAGCGAAAAACGGAGCAGGAAGGAAAGAGTCACCAAATGAAGGCAGGAAAAAGGGAGGTAAGGAAGAAAGAAAGGGAGAAGGAAGGCTGCCAGCAGGGCTTCTATCTCAGCAGCACCCCGCACGGGGTGTGCGGGGACTGGCTGGGAAGAGGCCTGGGCCCACCCTGCGCAAAGGTGTCACAGATGTTCCAAAGGCAGCGCCCGGGAGAGGAGGGTCGCTGATTCAGGGCTTGGCATGGTGACAGAGTCTGTGGGACACGTGGCTTGGCAGACAATACACGGAGTAGATTTCACAGATGTGTGGAAGGCCCCCTTAGACAGTACACAGCCTGAACAGCCATACTCAGCCAGCTTCGTCAGCTTGGACCCGCTTATACACCTCCCAGGCTGACGCTCCTTGCTGGAAGCCATGTTGGCCCTGTCACCACAGCAGCAGACAGCTCCCTGGCCCCTCTGAGTAACCTGCGAATGAGACGTACTCTGAGGGAAAGTGAGAATGATGCCTCATGGCCAGGGACACTATGGCCTATAAGCTACTCTCCTGGAGGTGTTTAGCTCCTGGCGGGCACATGGGTGCCGCTGGGAGAGACAGATAATTGCGAAAGCAGCCAGAGACAAGCAGTGGTGACATGGGGGAGCAGCCCTGACAGGCACCAGTGAGTAACTGTTCCACTCTGGATGGCCGGGAGATAACCTGCAGAAGGGCCTGGAGAAAGTAGGTGAAGCGTCAGCCCCAGAGCCTTTGCATCACCTCTTCACCCCTACCTCTCCATCTCCTGTAAAAATCCACTCACAGGACGGGAACTGATGAACCCAGTCAATGAAGTAAAATGGGAAGCATCTATACTTTGATATTTTGAGACATAAAATCTGCCCCTAGTAATACAAATGCAAGTGAGCTGGAGTCTCCAAGTCTTCCTTCAGAGCTAACGATCTGCACATTCTGTTACTATGTGTATGTGTGTGATGTGTGTGTGCATGCCTCCTAAATGTAACAGTGCTCATTGAAACATTGAACCATGTGCTGTAACTCTCTCTCTCTCTCTCTCTCTCTCTCTCTCTCTCTCCCCCATCCCACCCCCTCACCTGTACTGGTTACTGAATCGAGGGCCTTCTCACCGAGCTATATCCCCAGCTTTTGGTGTTGGTGGGGTGGATTGAATTCAAGTTTTCCTTCTGAGACAGTGCCTCTCCTTAAGGTGCCCAGGCTGATCTCTAACTTGTGATCCTCCTGCCTCAGACTCCGTGAGTGCTAAGATTACAGACCTGGGCCACCACATCTGTCCCTCAGTGCCACCTCCACCCCCTTTTTTTTAAATTTTGGGACAAAATCTCCAGTTGCTGCTGGGCTCAAATTCTTGACATCATCCCCCCGACCCCATCTGCAATACAGGAACTGTACAAATGCAGTCATCTACCAATTAAGTCCTACACTAGTGAGCTGGAGGACTCCTGGTTGGTACTCTTACCAGCAAGAGGGTAGAAACAGCAAGCAGGAGGAGGAGGAGGGAAGAAATGGCAGGGGGAGGACAGGTGTGAATTGATAATGCTTCCAAGTTCTGCACCATGTGCACGGTGGGCCCCATTTATCTTTGGTAAAGAAGAGCCTTAGGTTATTGTGCTTTGCAAATCTTTTCTCTAGCGATTTGAGTAAGACTCAGTCAGTCCCCAAAAGGTACCAATAACCTAAGTGACCTAAGTGACTCATGGCTTTGACACAACACTCCCATTCCCCACCCCAGCAACTACAGCTGAATGGATGCCAATGAATTAGAAAAGAAATGGCAAGACCTCCTAGCAGCAGCAAAGCCAGGTTTCCAGGGGAGGACAAGAAGTGAGAGGAAG